>OY856409.1:257476557-258106557 GCA_963693085.1 Alisma plantago-aquatica
AAAAAATAGTCTTGATATACAAACACACTTGAGTGTATTCGTGCGATCCGTACACTCGAGTGTATTCTAGCCTGACTCTCTCTCTCTCTCTCTCTATATATATATATATATAAATATATATATATATAATATATATATATATATATATATATATATATATATATATATATATATATATATATAACTGAGAGTTATTCAAAGGGATCCCATGCTCTCACCAACTTAGGACTCTCACTGGATTATATATATATATATACATATATATATATACATATATATATACATATATATATATATACATATATATATATATATATATATATATATATATATATATATATATATATATGAGAGTTATTCAAAGGGCTCTCATGCTCTCACCATCTTAGGACTCTCACTGTATCATTCCTCTTTTTTTTTTTGAGGTAACTAGAGATCAATTCTTATTCATTCCGCTCTCTAGTGCGGATAGCAAAGTGTTTACATCTACCATCTTGAAGGCCATAAGCCAATTAGGCATAACAGAATGAAAATTACAAGAAACTTCAAAAGCTAGAACTCTTTTCGCAATCAGGTCTGCAGAGGCATTTTGAGTGCGTGGCACATGATATATATATATATATATAGTTGAGCTACAATACACTCGAGTGTATAGAGGCTCCTATACACCTCAGTTTATAAGCATCAGATCAAGATCAGGCAAAAAGTAAAAAAGACTCCTTTGTACACCAGGCGCTCCCTGTTAAAGGCCATCAACTGGGTCCCAACCCTCTCTGACTCCAGGTGACTCCCCTCCTCCAACCCTCTCTCTCTCTCTCTCTCTCTCAACATGAGAAGCCCAGTTCTCTCTGCCTGTCCGCTGCGGGACTGCTCCTGGCCGGACTGGTGGTCAACTTCCTCCGCTCCGCCACGCTGCACGACTGCAACCTCCGCTCCGCCATGAGCAACGACTGCTTCTGGCCGAACTGATCTCAACCGAGAACAACAATGAGCTACAGTGCCAGCTAGTTCCCAGAAGAAGAGAAGTGAAGCCCCTTCTAAGCCTGCCAATGTCGGGCATTGCCGCACAGAAGAAGAGAAGCGAAGCCCCCGACAACAACTTCTTATTTCAATTGTTTAAACTGAGGTGGGTTCAACTACTATGAAACAACTTCTTATTTCAGTTGTTTAACACAGCCCGGGGTCAGGTTTGTGCGGGCCGAATGTCTGGGGTCGATGGTTGGGTAGAGAGAAACGTCCTACTTTTTGTTGTTGTATAGAAACCATATGCCTAATTAATTATGTGCACACATTTTGTTGTTCACTGCCTGCTATTCAATTTTGAGACTGAATTAGTGAAATTTTATAGTGATGGACTTCTCTACTGACGTTGATGGCTTGATGGGCATCAATTGGTTAGCTTATGAGAATCCATTTGAAAGAGTTGACGATAATGAGAATCCAATTGAAAGAGATCAGGATACATGTGCAATGGTAACCAAATATTGCAATTTTTAAATTTGAAATATGTGTATTTTGTAACAGTGTAAGGGATATGTTTGTAAGAAAATTTCAATCATAGTTTCTTTGCTTGATGAACCAATTTATGATGATGAGGGGGTTGATGATGATAGGGTTGAAGTGGAATCTAACCAGATCCGTATACAGACTTGCAGTTTGATTTTGTTGAAAAGGCAGAAGAATTTTATAATCGATATGCTTACAAGGTGGGATTCAACATTCGTAAGGGGAGTCAATATGTTTCTGCTAAAACAAAACAAGTTACTGGTAGAGTGTTTGTATGTTCAATGGAAGGTTTGCAAAAAATAAATAACAAATGTGATGATGGTGTAAAGGGTACTCCAAAAAAAGATATGACATATGTACGAACATGTTGTAAGGCTTGAATGCGAGTGAAGCATGAAGAGGGCACAAAGTGGGTGGTTACAAGTTTTGAGAAAGAGCACAACCATGACCTCACTCAAAGTCCATCTAAGAAGCAGTTTCATCGGTCACATCGACAAATGTCAGCAGAGGTTCGAGATTTAGTTCGTGCTATGCATGACTAGAATATTTCTACTACTCAGATTATGTCTCTCATAGCTAGTTAGCGTGGTGGCATTCGTAATGTGAGTTTCATTAGAAAGGACCTAAGCAATGAGCTTGTATCCTTGAGTAGGAAATATATAGGTGTTGATGTTTCCTCCACTTTGGAGCATTTCAGAAAAATGCAAGCAATTAATCTGTTATTTTATTATGCACTTCAACTTGACGAGGAAGGATGTACACACAATATCTTCTAGGTGGATGCTAAGTCAAGTATGGAATATCAAACATTTAGTGATGTGATTACTTTTGATACCACATATATGACTAACAAGTACAACATGCCATTTGCACCATTCATAGGTGTGAACCACCACAAGCAATCAACTTTATTTGGGTGTGCGTTGCTGCGTGATGAGACAACTGATTCTTTTATTTGGGTATTCCAAACATTTTTAAATGCCATGTATGGAAAACACCCTAAGGCAATACTAACTGATCAAGATCCAGCAATGAGGAAGGTGATTCACATAGTTTTTCCTGATGCAGTTCATCGTTGTTGTCAATGGCACATAATGAGAAAAGCACGTGAGCACCTTAGTGTAATATATGGGATAGTTGTTGGTTTTGTTGAAAAATTTCATTGTTGCATAAACATGCCTATCACTATTGAAGAGTTTGAGGATAGGTGGAAGAGAATGATATGAACATTCAACTTAGGTGACAATGCACATTTGCATCACTTGTGGAGTATTAGAGATCAATGGATACCTGTTTAATTCAGGGGTACTTTTTTTGCAACCATGTCAACCACACAACAGAGTGAGAGCATGAATGCTATTTTTAAAGACCATGTCAACAATCATTTACCAATTTTTAAATTTGTCGAAGCATATGAAAAGGTGGTTGAGAGCCGATATGACAAAGAAGATGAGGAGGACTACAGAACTAAAGATGGAGCACCCAATCTTTGGTCTCTTGCACCAATTGAGAAGCATTCAAGAACTGTATACACAAGAACAATTTACAAAGACTTCCATATGCAAATGAAGAAGACAACTAGCTATGACATAGAAGAGGTGATCAAGGACTCCTTATATCACATTATATATATTTTTGAAGAGGAGAATCACTTCACGAAAAGGAAGTTCTACAAGGTGGCCATGAAAAGAGAATCAGATGAGATATCTTGTGAATGCAGACATTTTCAGTTTAGTGGCATATTTGTGTTGTCATTCTCTCAAGGTACTATTATTTCTCAATTATCATAAGATTCCACCATTATATGTGTTAGAGCGTTGGACAATCAATGCAAAAAAAACAACAAATATGATCATGCTGAAGAAACTCAAGTAGAGATGGGTGATAGTACCATGTTGAGTAGGTATAACAACTTGTGTAGCTCAGCCATGTGATTGGTTGGTTTAGCTTCTAAAGAAAAGGATACTTACAAGATGGTGCAAAAGACTTTTTGAAAATTCACATGCTGAAGTTTTGAATATGCAACACAAAGTGGATTTAGTTTCTACAGATGAAAGAATACCCTCATCCCATACCTATATTCCTACTCAGGCGAGTCAATATGTGCCATTACTTGTACAATCACAACATCAAATCAATTTAAAAGATCCTATAATATCACAGTGTAAAGGAACTCGAAAACCACAAAGGTTCAAACCACCTACCGAAATGAAAGCAAAGAAGCAAAGAACATGTAGTATGTGCAATGCAAAAGGTCACAACAGTCGGACATGCAAGCATGGGGTATTACTACCTACTAATAAATTTATTAAATTTACAATACATCCTCTCAAATAAATTTTTTGATCTTTTTTTCTTGGGTTGCAGGGAAACAAGGATGCATCAACCTCGTATGGGATAGAAGAAAAAGTTGAGGAGTCAAGTGAAGACTAATGTAGCAATGTTATTTCTGTCTATCCAAGTGCATTAGTGTACACTTGAGCTGTAACATTTAACATTTATGACAATGTTCTCAATAGTGATCTGTAACATTTATGACAATGTTCTTTGTTCTATTTGACTTAGCTCTTACTGTGTGCTTGTTCCAATGTATTGTGTTCCTTGAACAAATG
The DNA here is from genome assembly GCA_963693085.1 of Alisma plantago-aquatica. Classification (NCBI taxonomy): domain Eukaryota; kingdom Viridiplantae; phylum Streptophyta; class Magnoliopsida; order Alismatales; family Alismataceae; genus Alisma; species Alisma plantago-aquatica. The sequence goes on from OY856409.1 coordinate 257,480,676, forward strand.
ATTCGATGCTTTCTCTATGCTTGTTTCCAATTTTGTTGTGTTCTATTTGATGGCAAAATTTATGTAGCAGGATTTTTGATCCAATTCATGGTGTTCAGTACTTTAATAACGTTTTGAGTGGTTGGGCTGCAAGAGTAGCATGATTTTTGGCAAGACTCTTACTCCAATTATTATAAAGATCCAAAATCCATGCTAGCCAACTCTTGTTATCGGTCTTCTCTCCTGATAATAATTTCCCCATCCAGAGGAATCCGAGGATGGAGATAGGGAATTTTATTCGTTTATTTCAGCCATCCTGTGATTCTTTGGCTCGTGATTCTAGTTTATATGCATAAACATTAGTGTTAAATGACCACGAAGGATACAATAGTGTTGGGTGAATTAGTTAACAACCTATGCATTTGAGTGAATTTGCTGTAACAACATGCACTATCATTCATTCAGGTCGTTCAGTCCTGCTAAATTAATTTGATCACATAAAAATGCAAAGGTGCAATCACAAACAAAGCCACATTTCAACTCAGAACATTTGGGTAACCATCATTCATTGATTCAAATATTGTTACACCATTTGACTACTTGTTACAATGCTAAATTGATCTAGCGTACACAAATACTAGCATGATACATGATATCACTAATGCATACAAACACCACTTGTACTTTATGATTGCTCTTTGTTCGTTGACCCTAGCCATCTTCACTTCTTCTTTAACTTTAATTAGCTCAGAACCTGCAATTTTCACTTCTTCTTTGAGTTTCATTAGCTCAGAACTTGTGATCTTCACTCCTTCTATAAGTTTCATTAGGTCGTAACCTTCCATCTTCAATTCTTCTTTCAGTTTCATTAATTTAGAGCCTTGAGCATTGAAATCTTCCTCTTCAGTATGTGTTGAGGCTGAATCCGCCCACTGGAAGTACCTATAGAAAGGATGCCCATGTACAACAAAGGAACATAATAAAATACAAACACATTCCACATAATTCATACAAGACCATACAATTAGTACACATACTTCCTTGTTGAAATTTGGACATCCAAAGAACCTGCGGCCATAATTTTTTGGTGTCCTAGCTATTCTAGACACAAGCACATAGCCACAGTCGCAATGCACACCAATTATGTCTGCAGGTCTCTGAAGAAACACATTTGAACATGTAGAGGATGTATAACAATTTTCCTTTTGATAATCCATATAGTCGGATGGAAGACCGTTCTAAAGGGGGGGGGGAATCGGAAAAGAGGGGACTTGTGATTACAGGACAACAGGGGAATTCAGAGAGGCATTGACAAAGGAGAAACGCAGTTGGGCACCTGGTGCAAAGGATGACAAGCTGGATTCGAAATCCGACTGATGGAGGTGGATGACTGCCTAGAAAGGGACTGATTTGCAGGCGTAGAAGGTCTATGGCTGCCTAGAAAGGGGCTGATTTGCAGGCGCAAAGGGGATAGCAGGTGGACACCGTCCCAACGGATCAGTTTGAGAAATCGACTAGCAGGGGCGCCGCTCTAGAGCTGGATACCGGGGGCTTCACATCTCTTCTTCTGTGCGGCAATGCCCGACGTTGGCAAGCTCAGAAGGGGCTTCACTTCTCTTCTTTTGGGAACTAGCCGGCGCTGCAGCTCGTTGCTGTTCTCAATTGAGATCAGTCCGTCCAGGAGCCTTCGTTGCTTGTGACGGAGTGGAGGCTGCAGTTGTGCAGTGTGGCGGAGCGGAGGAAGCTGACCACTAGTCCGGCCAGGAGCAGTCCCACGGCGGACAGGCGGAGAGAACCAGGCTTCTCACGTTGAGAGAGAGGGTTGGAGGGGGGGAGTCACGGGGAGTCAGAGAGGGCTGGGACCCAGTTGACGGCCGTTAACGGGGAGCGCCTTCTGTACAAAGGAGTCTTTTTTACTTTTGCCTGATCTTGATCCAACGCCTATAAACTGAGGTGTATAGGAGCCCCTATACACTCGAGTGTATTGTAGCTCAACTCTCTCTCTCTCTTTAGAGAGACTAGAATACACTCGAGTGTATTCAGAACAGAATACACTCAAGTAGTTTTTCATGATGTAATATTTTTTTCAAAAATCTAATCCATTGATCTTTTTAAACATGTTGTGAATAACTCATATGTAAAATTTGAACACATTTGGACATTTATAGGTCATGCTATAAAGACCGTAAAAAATATGTATTTCAAATTAGTTTCGCACGTCGATTTTGTTACTCTTGGATGAATGACTTACGCGCATCCAAATGAGCTCAAAATTTGTATATATATATATATATATATATATATATATATATATATATATATATATATATATATACACACACACACTGAGAGCCACAACTCGTCTCCGTCCTCCAGGTAAAATCACGTACATCTTTATCTCTGTTCAGTGAGGAGTCCAAACTTGTTCAGCTTTCCAACACCGGGTTTCATTTTAGTTAGGGCATCCGGCTTCCGTTTCAGCGCGGTCATCGCCATCGTCAAGGGAAAGAACCATCTTACTGGCCCGGGCGTAAGAAACTAAGCTGTGCCCCAGTGGATCATCTGTGTGCCCTGGCGTTAATACATCGATGCCCTATGTAGTTTTGACGATTACTAGCCTTTCTGGATCCGTTATTTAGCAATCAGTACCCAATTACGTTTGTAAGCAACGTCTGTTTCGGTACCCAATTGTGTAGTTATATTGGCGCCGAAGTCATGGGCAAAGGTATTAAACCATGGAGCGCGAGTCTGCATTGGCTGGATCAGAGAATTCCGCTCCCGATGGTGGAGAGTAGCTGTGCTATTCACTTGAGGAAGATGTTAACGCTTGTTAACTCCCTGCTTCTTGTTCTCTCCGTGAACAACCAAACGATAATGGTAAAAAATCTTAATATGTTCTGCAGCACACCGCTTACTATCTATAAAACCTAGATCTTACGGGTGAGTTTGCCTGTCAGGGTTGCTACCTACTTACCGGCTGGCACCTTCTTCCATGTTGGAAAACAAATATCTCTCACTGATTAGATATATGTAGCAGTTAGGTTGCGATCTTTGAAGTTTTCCTGTCAGGGTTGCTACGTACTTACCGGGTATACTTCAGAAATTTGTTTTAGGCCACAGTTAATTGAAATGATACGATGACACTGTTTGGTAGGAGAAGCAAATCAGCAATATTGATCGTATAACATTCACCATAGAGTCTTTTCTGTTATGAACTATATTGTTATTAGAAGAGAGAGCAAGAGATGTGAAATGAAATGATCAACTAGCATTGTCTCTAGCAAATGAAAGGGTTGGGTGAGAAGGAAGCGTAGTTAGATTAGAATAAAAGAAGTCAACTTTTAGTTTGTTCGTAAGTCTGATGGTTTGCTTAAATGCTCCAATGTTAGCCTAGGCTTCTCTTATGACCAAGTACGCGACAAAAATGCTTAACAAAAAGTTGGTTATATTCCAGTTTCTACTAGACCAGGAACTAACTAAATTCATGTATCAAGTTGGCAAAATTGGGATTTTTTGTGTGGGGACTTCATTAGGCTGATAGTGGTTAAATAACATGTTTAATATACTGCATGTTCTTTAGTTTGTTGCAACTAGACAAATCACTATTTTAAAATGGTAATCCATTCCCTTTGTAAACTTTAGATATGTTTCTTAGTTTCAAACCATAACTATAAAGAATCCATCGTTTGATAGATATAAAATAGACTGAAACTAATGAATCTGGGCTGCATCTTACATTTTCAGTTATGACCCAGTTGCACTCGGAAAAATGCTCCTAATTTGTCAATTGTTATTATAGATGATCATTTTTTTATTTAACCATTATAAATTTCATAACATATATTCATTCAAAAAGCCTCACAATAATAAAAGAGTTAACGAACATATTCTATTCTAAAAGCTAAAATTAAGTATCATATATGAAAATCCCATGCTTCCGGCTCTTCAATATTCTCTGTATACTTTTTAACAAGGTGTAAGCATGTAATTCTCTATGACGAACCAGTCGAAAATAGAACTCAACTATAAATTGAATGTATTCCTTCCCTCCACTTTGAAATATACATTAAACTTTGATTTAAGCTTCTTGAACCATCCTATGTGATTTTTGCATGCAACTTCTCATTGGTTTATTAATGGTTGATGAACTTGACTAAGTATGTAACATCTACTTATTATATATTCCATATGAATTTCTCAACTATAATGAGTTTTATGATACTACAACAATAATATTTATAAATCCCAACAGTAACATTTACCCAATTCTCTTCACTCCTTGTCATTATTGTTTGTAGCATCTTTCTAAATATTGTAAGTATTGTATTTAATATGGGGTTCTTAGTCATATACAAGTCGTGTGGCCATTTCAAAATCAATATCTATTCATTCACATTCACTTGAATATTGGAAACAGATAATTTGAGTTCTCTTTGCAGTAATAAATATAATAAATGGTGTAGAAATAATATGAAGCGGTATAAACATATTTATATGAATAATTATATGGTGATAAATAAATAATGGGCAAGTGATTTCTTTGGTTTCATATTTTCCTTTGGTACATACAATAACATTTATAAACCACTTATTACCTTGAATTTCATCTTTGGCATGTGCTTGTGACATCTTCAGAATAATGATAAATCACTAATATTTTTGGTTAAGATATGGTTATACAATTTATAGTCACAAAATTCTTTTTTGACTTCCAGGCAATAGTAAGCTAATATAGTATTCCTCCAAACAATTGATCATTCATGATTGGTGAAAGATGGGAAATTTATATGGAATTTGACATGGCTGAATGATATGTTTCCCACCAACTTAAATGAACTACTCAACTAGATTAGCATCATGCAAGGGATGACAAACACAACAATAGATGCAAAAACCAACACTTAAATTGGAGCCTAAAGTAAATACCATACGATTGACAATGCTTGTATGCAAGTACTAGATGTGTACCATCATCAGATTAAGTAAACTTGGATAATCAGAGTAACCGACATAATAAAAGAACTTATTTGATGACTGGGAGAGATATGTGTACATAGCAAGAAACAATTTACAATTTAATAAGTTATTATATATATTACTTCATATACAAATTTGCTCCATTTTTATTGAATTATTAAATTAATTAATAAGAAGGTACCATAAAACATTAAATGAAAAGATAATTGACTTTATATTTTCAATATTTTATAACATCTATTTTCTTTTTGATAATTTTTTAGATAATACAACTATTTTCATGGATTATAGAAATATCAATATTATACCATGACTAATTTTTTAAAGAGAAAATGCTCCTATGGAGTGATAGGCATTTTTATCACTTTTTCCTAATTGAAAAAAATGATAATCACCAACATATGTTTTAGTATTAATTTATTTTGTTCTTTAGACTACACTAAAAGAACATGAGGTGCAATTCATATCAAGGATATATGTTGTCCTGCATTGAAAATGTAGAATGGTAAGAAAATTGTTGAAAAGTAAGCATAATTATTTTTAATTTATACTTCATTTATTTGACTTGCTATAAGACATTTTTTCTATGAAACATTTAATTATGAAAAGACCAGTAAACCTTTAAATTTATTTCTAATACTTATGATGTTGATAAATTGTTACTTCCATTAATCATGTCTGACATAACAAGAGTGACACATATCATGTCCATGAAGATAATATGAATAGAATAACTATTTTTTAGAAGACTACTATTATAAAAGGTGGTTGCAACAAACAACAATGTATTTTGTATTGTTTCATTGGATAAATAAACACATAACATTCTTTCTTTAATGTTTGATTTGAAATCAAAGATTTCACATGAATAAAGAGTGTTAATATGGATTTTAGTAGATATTTTATAATTTGGAATAATAAACTATATGAATATAAATATAAAATGCCATATTATGTGTCATTGATATATGAATTGAAGTTCCACATATTATATTTGGCAAAAAAAAGAATATAGTCTAGAGAAACAAATAGAAAAGTTTCATTATCAAATCTGTAATGATATTATATGGAACAATGTTATGAAAGAAGACTATGTCTCATGTCTATGTGCAAGAAGAGTGAATGGTTAACTATGAAAATACATACATGAAGAATAAATGGCTACATATGTCATCTAGAGGGTGAATATTAGTAGGTGATTTATATATTTCATGAATGTGTCCATATTTCAGTGCCTTCTTCATTTACTCCACGTTGTTATGTCATGCTCAATTAGTCAACCTTTAAATTGAAATAGTCAAGAAATTTTGAAGGAAATAAAACCACCAAGTGCATGCTAGACAAACTTATATGGATTATGGAGAGTCCATATATGGTCATAGCAGAAAAATCTCAAATAGGAACATAGATATATGTTTGTCAAGAATCTTTTATAGCTTTTCTTAGGTAGGTAGGTATACACTATTGAGTTTTTCATCCTATAAAAATGTACCAATCTCATAAACTATAGGATTAGGAGAGTAATATTTCTCCTTCTCTCCTAGAGCCCATGATACATGTTGGACGTCTGGGTAGGTGGTAAATGAAGGACTGCATGTTTGTGAGGTTTGATCTTAGGTCCCTTTTCATTAGAGACCATTATAATTCACCAACTGTGCTATTCTTTATTGGCTACTTTTCTTATCAACTATGTAACCCAAGTATGATGACAATCACCAATATGTTCTTGAATAAACTTTTGATGAAGGAGAAGGATAAAGATGGTTTATAGTGTATGTTTGGTTTGAGTTTTAGCTAGATGAGCATCAAGAGTAAAACTTATCTATTGATGACTTCTATGGATATGAATACTCATATTTAAAATAATCGTATTATATAATAGAAATTTATTATAGAAATGGATCAGAAGAATTAGCAAATGATGCATCCTATTTTAATATTGTGATTAGGTGACAATAACAATATTTGTCCCTAATATATGATTATCACAGAGTGATACCTAAAATATGTTTGTACCGAATATTATTAACATTTGGGTTGATTCCTCACTTAATAGTACTCTTTTGATTCTAATACATATTTTAGTATTGGTATTTTAAGTTTAATTCATCATTCAAACATATAAAAAAATTACGTAAAAATGCTTAATAACAAGTTTGTAAGAGAAGAAATAAATATCATAATTTGAGATTCATGGTTAAGAATAGTTAACAACATAACTTCATTTATTTATCTTGTTTTAAAAATATTAAAAAAAGAAATAATGTAGAAATATAATAGCAAAAAACTAAATCATCTAGCATATTAATAAAACATAAATCGAATTGCGTATCTTCCTATCTAATTCTTCCAAACTCAAACAAAAACAATCATAGTGATCTAATGAAAGATATTAGGCTCTATAAATTTATTTATGCAAAAAGCACATCACTATATATTTGTATATACACTCTGACTATAAAAGGAAATCACTGCCTAAAATAATTAGAAATGTTGTCCGCAACATCCAAATTAAGTGACATCTTTGAACCTAGGCAAGGTGGTAGCGAATTCATCCTACATGAAACATCTTTCTCATTTAAATACAATTATCTTTTTTGTATCCATGTAGATGTCAATTAAGACTTATGTATGGAAATAATATATATTTTTCTTTAAAAGTAAGAAATATTATTTAAGTGTTTGTGTCAACAAAATATAAGAGATTTTTTTAATAACCAGATGTTCAATTATTTCTATCATAGGAGGTGATTAATTTCATAATAAACTATTTTTTCTAGAGATGCTCTTGCACAACAAATTAATTATTGGAGCTAAGAACCAAACGAAAAGGACATCATTTACATAACAACACTATATATATATGTGTGTGTGTGTGTGTACACACACACACACATATATATATATATACATATATATACATATATATATATATATATATATATATATATATATGAGATTTATTTAATACCCGCACAGGTAGCTACCCGCACACCCTTCTTGATATTTTTTTTCGTAATTATAAAGGAGCATTTTATCTAGCTCCCCAAAAAATTTCATCCAAAAATAATATCATTTGCCCCCCCCAAATAAAAAAACCCGTCCATATATTTACTGACTGTATATTTTTTGCGTAATTACTTTTTTGGACTTAGAGTTACTCTTGTGTACCACATAGTTACTCTTTTGATCTCAGAGTTACTCTTGTGTACCATATAGTTACTATTTTGGATGGGCGGGTAGCGAAAAATCAGGCTACCCACGCGGGTATTAAAGATGAACCATATATATATATATATATATATATATATATATATATAGAGAGAGAGAGAGAGAGAGAGAGAGAGAGAGAGAAAGAGAGAGAGAGAGAGAGTCAGGCTAAAATACACTCGAGTGTATAGATCGCACGAATACACTCAAGTGTGTTTGCATATCAAGATGATTTTTTACAAAATGTAAACCATTGGTTTTCACCGTCATACTATAATTAGGCTACATACAAATTTTGAGCCCATTTGAATGAGTGTAAGTCACTCATCCAAGACCAACAAAATCGACACGTGAAACTAATTTGAAATACATAATTTTTGCGGTCTTTATAACATGACTTATAAATATCCAAATATGCTCAAATTTTGCATACGAGCTATTCACAAGATGTTTAAAAAGATTAACATATTAGATTTTTGAAAAAAAATATTGCATCATAAAAAACTACTTGAGTGTATTCTGCTCCGAATACACTCGAGTGTATTCTAGCCTGACTCTCTCCGATTCAGATCTGCTATTGCGGCTTGCTGTAGCAGCCGCTGTTGCATTTAATCATAACCTTATGTTTATTCCAAAACCCAACCCCTAAAAAAGATAATGATGTCTTTTAACGGCCACAATTACATGGAACAACGTGTAACAACATTTCTGGAACAGCAAAGTTGGACTCGACTCTCTCTCTCTCTCTCTCTCTATATATATATATATATATATATATATATATATATATATACTATAAAAAGAGGGAGTTTTTCTAACTATTTACAAAACAGCCACTCAAACCTCTTACGACCAATCAGAAATCAACATTTTGGAATGTTGTCCTCTCCTTCACTCAATCTCTTCTCACATTTTTTCACACTTTTTCCATTTTATTTTTCTTTTATCTCTCACCTTTTCAACTTCACCCCACGATCAAAGGATGTCAAACAAAATGGCACGTTAAATTCTCTAACCGCCTTTCTAAGTTCAACTCCCGTCTACTTTCAAACCCCTTAAGAAAAGGTGACGTGCATGACCACGTTTATCTAAATCAAAATGCTAGATACATTTAATTCAAATTAAACATTTTTCTCAACTTTTTTCTTTTGAATTGCTTTTTATCTCTCGCCTTTCCAACTTCATCTCATGTTCAACAAACAACTATTCTCATTCCCTTCATTAACACTGATATTCCATTGCAAACCACTTAAATTTCCTCTCACTTACCCATTATGAATAGCACGAACCTGCCACAAATGCTTAAAATATCATTACAACACATTCTGAAAATAAAACTATGCGACATCAATTTTTCCCTATCAAGTGCTAATTATTACTTTGAGACAGTTAGTCCCCTCACCCTCTTTGCAACAATCCCCCACCTTTTTTCCAATACGTCACATCTCTCTCACCCTTCCTGTAATGACTTCCTTTTGACCATGTCAAATTACTCCCTTTTCAATATTTTATCTCCCTTTTCCCTGTTATCTAGCTAATCACAATCCTTATTTTAAATTGTTGCGTGTATATTAAAAATTTCCTCTCACTTACCAATTATGAATAGCACGAACCTGCCACAAATGCTTGAAATATCATTACAACACATTCTGAAAATAAAACTATGTGACATCAATTTTTCCCTATCAAGTGCTAATTATTATTTTGAGACGGTTAGTCCCCTCACCCTCTTTGCAACAATCCCCCACCCTTTTTCCAATACGTCACATCTCTCTCACCCTTCCTGTAATAACTTCCTTTTGACCATGTCAAATTACTTCCTCTTCAATATTTTCTCTCCCTTTTCCCTCTTATCTAGCTAATCGCAATCCTTATTTTAAATTGTTGCGTGTATATTAATAATTTTTGTGTGGATTTTATTTCTTGTATTAGTATTTTGCTTTTAACTCAAAACTGTCTATCCCCTTCCTTCGTTGAAACAAAATGTCCCCATCTTCTCCCTTTTCTCTCCATTCTGGTAATTTCTCATCCCTCGAACGTTCTTGGTGGGCAATTGCATCCCATGTTTCCCATCCACTACCGTAAATTTTTCCTCTCTCTCCCTACTCTGTTGGATGAGTTCTTGGCCATTTCTGGGTTTTCCACCCACTTTCGCCAACAAATACTAGAGGAAAACAACTATTTTGCATCACTACAAATTGACCATCTTTTTCTCCTCCACTCTTTGATAACTACACCCCACGAATATCTCAACACTCCCTACTTTTTCGTTGCTTTAACTCCTCTTCACATAATCACCACCACCACTAATTGATCATCTCCCTCTCTCTCTCCACCACTCATATATAAGGACTCACATATAACTATGCCCAAGAATATCTCAATATTCCTACTTTACTTCCTCTTCCCATAATACCATCACAACATTACATAAGAAGAGATTCATAAGTTAGAAATGGTCGACTTCAATAGTCACCATGACGGCCCATCGGCGTGGGTATATCTTTATCCACCTAAGCATTTATTTGCCCCTCCTCTAATTGACAACACCAGATTCAAAATTGTGTTGTTGCAAATACTTGCTTGTCATATGTCGCATATGATTTCTCTTGTGATGTGTGCTATCTCGCTATACCAGTCAGGTACTCTCTGTGAATGTTTTTCAACCAAAGATTCCACCCTTATTTCTACTATCTCTAAGAGTGAGCTATAAGATTTTTATATGCTTAAAGGAGGGCACTGAGGCAGATATGTATGATCTACCCATGGCGCAGACTTGAGATTACCCAACTTGTATGGCAGTGAAGAAGACCATAGCGGTGGATTGATTAAGAGGTACAATACCGTCGAACTGTTTTATTTTTCTACTCCATCTCTTTCGCCATGACGCATTAGTTTTAAATTGAAAATATGTGTGTCAAACTTATTTTTTATTTTTGCTCCATCTCAATTTTCATGACACATTAGTTTAAGATGTCCCATACTAAGTGGTAACTGATTACCTTCGTACATTAAACTTTAAGCATTTCCCTAGCTTATCTATCCACGATAATCATTTTTATATTACACTACCTTGATTCGAATTTATCATTGATTATCTATTGGTGCCTATTTAAACTATCTTAAGCACTCCCATTGTGGAATAGACTGTGTGAAAATAGTATCGTCTGACCCCGATAGTTCACTTTAATGGTTCACATTGGAGTTCATGTTTACTTTCTTGAAACATACACTCTTATTTTTGCCTTTATTATTGTGGTAGTGGTAGTTTAGAGTAGAATCTCGCTCTGATGCACAATACCATTCTTTCAATCTCCAGATGCCTAAGGTCGATCTTCTTTTTAAACCCACGCAAACATAGATTTTTCCTGCATAATCTAAATATATAATTGGTCTTGATGCTTGTATTGTATTTTTGTTGATTTTTATTACCCAATCAGATAGTGTAAATGTGAAATATGTATAGCAGAGTATCCCAATGAGGTCTTTTCATTGAGAACGGTGTCCCCTTAACTGTTAGGGATTCATTTATATATGGCCTTCATTCAGGTTTCAGGATCTTATCAGCTCTAAATACCAGGAACTGACCACCCTCCTCAATGTCAGGGACGTTGATCCTGAGTTCATCAATGAAAAGTGAAAATTTGTGAGTCTACAGACCCAATCCTGCTCACAAGATCCATCCAAACTGAGAGCATGGGTGGACGTAGAGCTCTTCACTACTACATAACCTACCTTTAGTGTCGGTTTCTAAGCGACACCTATGTGGGCGACACTAAAAGTCCACCCATTGGGCGTCGGTTCCAAAACCGATGCCCAAACTCTTCGCGCGCCACCGAAAGCACGCCATCATAGGACTATAGGCGTCAGTTATTAGATAAGAAACCGACACCCAAACTCTTCGCGCGCCACCGAAAACGCGCCATCATGGGACTATAGGCGTCGGTTATTAGTTAAAAACCGACGCCCAAACCCTTCGCGCCACAGAAAGGGCGCCATCTTGGGCACTATCAGTGTCGGTTATAAGTAAAAAACCGACACCATATATGTTCGCCCCACGGCCGTGCTGTCCAACACGACCGTGGTGTTAAGGAAATAGACGTCGGTTTATTGTAGGAAAACCGGCACCATATATCTTCGCCCCACGGCCGTGCTGTCCAGCACGGCCGTGGTGTTAAGGACATAGACGTCGGTTTATTGTAGGAAAACCGACACTATATCATTATGTGTCGGTTATTTACAAATAACCGATGCCTATTGGTTTTTTTTCCTGTCAGTCTGCAGACCTACTGTGGCTGGTCGCATGATGAGAAACATGTTCAGTTCAGTTATGAACTGCAGGTTTTATGACATCCATTGATATCAGCCAACAACATGCCGCAAACCTGCAAAATTAACAATAAAAAAGTAGCACATCATTTAGCAATGCAACCTGCAGTTCTATTTTATTTTCACACATTTATAAACATTCACACATGCTAGCAATCTGTAGTTCCATTCATTCACATTCACACATGTAGAAACATTCATATAGCAACTAACACTTTCATTCATTTTCACTCAGACACATGTAGAAACATCCAGACATGTAGAAACATTCACACATATATTATAATTCATAAATTCATTTACAAAGTATCATTGTTTAGTCATTATTCGCTATCAGGATCCCAATTATATTTTAAAGCCCCCACTAATTGTATGGTTGTTGCCCATTCTTCTCTTACTTCATTTAATTCTCCCATTGTATAGGGAACATTAACATTTGGTAAGTCCTTTCCTGTAATGGGGTCAACTTTAAACACCTGTAAAGAGAATGATGTATATATAATTAATGAGCTATAAATAAGATTGATATATTTCGATCATATTATCTAATGAGACTATATAATACCTGAGCAATACATTCGATATCCAGTACGGTATGTTTGATAATCTTGTACATATATCGCATGACATAGTATCCACATGCCCATCCGTTGTCTTGTGTAGCACACTATAAATTCAAACATACAAAATATTAACAAATACAACTAATTAAGCATTGTTCACATAAATAATATATACATATATTGTAGTCGGGAACTTACTTTCACGTTCTTCCAAATTATTGGCTGGTTCTTTTTCGTGGGGACCTTTCCTCCAGCCTTTTTGTACTCCTCAAAACCCCTACATGTTAATGTAACACAGAACATTGCAATTAAATAGTAATGTAATAACATATGTTAACGGATATGAAAAATGAAATATTTCTCACCGAAATATTGCCATTTTCATTATGTGTCCAAATATTGTATTCAATTTACCCCCCTTAGGATCTAGATAATACACAGTGAACGTCTCGGGGGCAATAACCAATAACTCCCAATGCCTACCCCTAGAGGAAAAAAAGTTAAAAATTAATAACTCAAAATCCACAATAAAATGTAATTTTCTTAAGTCCAAATTATAATAAGAAAAGTAAACTTACTCTACATTGAATGGAGCCATTATCTCCGTCTTCTTTTTTACTGCAAAATTTGAAAAAGACTCACAACAGTATTGTTGAACTGATGTAGGGTCTTTAGCTACTAGACTAATCAAGGATGGAATCAAAAACCCTACATGTTCGAATCCAAAATCTACACATATGTTGTCTAAGTAGCTGCAAAATATGTATTAATTACGCATGCATTAATAAATAAGAAACCAGATCACCAGATCATACACAAGGTATATGGATGTATAAAGAATATCTCACCTTATCCATAGCTCTATCACAGATGTATTTAGCCAATCATATCGAAACAACTCCAATATATCTTGTATAAATAGTTTTGTTTCGTATGACTGACCTGTAGAATCTGAATCAAAAGAAACAGTTATAGGGGAGTTTATATCATGTTCCCCTAACCATACTGCCATACCCCTACAGTTAGGACCTAACGGGACAGGTAGGTCCTGTGGAACCCAACTAGGTAATGCAGGAGGTGGAAGTGGAGGCCTAGATGCTGTGGGTGTCTTCTTTTTAACATGTATATATATATAATTTCAGATCAACTGCCAGCATATACACACACTAACAATTGAACGTAATGTAAATTTACCATACCTTATCAGTAAAGAAGACATCCGCTTTTAGCCACAATATCACTCCGCCTACTGCCTCACCAAGCGTTTCACAATCTGGGTGGGCATATGGCAGTGGAAGATCCATCCACTGGGGGAATATATGTATCGGGCTCACCCGAATCCAACTAGCTGGTACTAGAGACCCTTGACACGTTTCCCTGGTAGGGATGGGTAAACCGACGCCTCTGCCACGACATATTCTTTACTTTTTAGACGGCATGGCTTCAACCCCTACAAATTTTTGTGTAAAGAATGTTATATACATATATACATATCATCTTTTTTTGAAACGACTACAATTTCATATATACGTATCATCTTGAATTAAAAAACTAGTTACTATGTCATAAAAATACTTACAGTGGATGTGCTAGGTGGTGGTTCTACAGGATTACTCCCAACCTCTGCAGTAGGAGTAGGAGTAGAGTCTGCAGTAGGTATTGTCTGGTAAGTGGCAGTCTGAGATGCCTGCCACTTTTTCATTACTTCTTCGAGTTTCCTATCAAATAGCTTATCTACCTATACATGGATAAAAGAAACGTCAAATTCTAATTATTGAATTCTCTTTTACAGTAACATCTACAAGGAAAAAATATGTTACCTCTTCTTGTGAAAGTCCCACTTTTGGGACATGTTTGCGCTGGGATGGCCCAAAAAAAGCTTTGATGCCCACACCAGCTCCTGCAGCCCTAACACGTCTAGGATGCTCTGGGTTACCCAAAGCAACTGTCAATTCATCCTTTGTTCCCTCAGGGATGAACTTTCCTTGTTTCCTCAGCTCGTGCAGCTCCCGCTAATCGCCAAAACAAAAATTTGTACTTAAGTAAACAACACAAATAATCAATATTCGAATGATTGCTGTAAGAGTTGCATTTTACCATTTTTGCAGCCGCCTCAGCAGTTGCAGCCTTAGTTATTTCTCCCTTCTTATTTTGCCTCCCAGCTATCCAGACATCATGGCGAGGCAGAGGTGTGCTACCTATGGTAGAGGACTCCTGAGTAGCAGCAGACTGAGCAGCAGTAGCCTCAGCCTGTAGTCTTTGGCGAACGCCTGCATACCCCTTTGGACCCATTGTGTGGTCATGCACATTCAGTGCACGCCTTGATCTTTGTGCCTCACTGAGGGCCTAGTTAGTATGTAAATTAATGATTTGGTTAGTAACACTAAATGTTAATCTTGAATAAGTGAATACAACATATATTAATTAATGAGATTGAGACTGACGCCTAATACCTTGAATTCATCAGTTTGTCTTGAAGCGACAAACGCGTCCCATTCTTCTTTGTCCAGGAAGTTCCACTATTCAGTGGCTGTCTTCTTCCTCTTGTCGGCTTCTTTTATGTATTCTCTGGTGAGATTTGTCCTATAGTTCCTTAGGACTCTCCCACAGCGTTGCATCACACATTTACGATGCAGCTTTTCATCCAATTCAAATATACTCTGCAAAATAGAATTGCTATTAACTAGTATCCAAAAATTTAGTAATCTACAAAATATAATTGCAAATTAATAATAACTCACGCATAAATCCCTCCATATTAAATCTTTCTTCTCCTTAGAAACTTTATGCCAAGAATCTAAGCGACAACCGCAATGGCTATGAGTAACAAACCCAAGATATGAAATAAATGAATTGCGATTCACACCACATGCATTTCCTGCATTATCGAAATCCACAACAAGTTTAGGTCCATTGCCCTTTTGCGCAATTAACTTCTTCATCATAGTGATGCCCCTTCTCTTGTCAACTTTTTGGTGTTGTTGATCAAGTGCCTCAAGTGCTTCAGATGGTACATGTGCATCATCAACCTAAAATTTGATAAAATAATTCACATTTACAAGATATAACTATAAATGGACATATAGATATAAATATATGATATATTTTTAAAACTTACATTGTGAGGCGGCGCATTGATGTCCTCACCCTCACGGTAGTCATCAGCACGGTCATCAAGAGAATGGTCAGCCATCTGCAAATTCACCTAGAGACGGAATGGGGCCGCGCTCCGGGGGCGGAGGCGACGCCACATGCGAGACCTTGCGACGGAGTTTGAACCATGGAGGCAGGAAGAACCAGCGGTGGAGAGCCAATGCGGAGGAGATCAGAGTAGAAAGTGAACCGAAGGAGTGGTCCACTCTATTCAAACAAGCAGTCGGTGATGCAGATACGAGATTGGCGGAGACACCCCTAACCATGGACGGAGATACCATCATCATCCCTCAGGCAGAGGTGGACGAGACAGCGGTGCTGTGGAGAAAGACGTTGGCCGGCTACATAGTCAGGTTCAAGCCACATATACCCACGCTGCAGGACTACCTTGCTAGGATCTGGAAGCCGATCAGGGCTATGGAGGTGATGGGCAGAGGAAGCGGCAGCTTCATTATCAAGTTCAGGGAAGATACAGACCTCGCCAACGCCCTTGAAGGTGGCCCATGGTTTGTGAAAGGGAAGTCGATGGTCCTAAAGAAATGGGAGAAGGGTGATCCAGTGGAGCAGGAGAGGTTCAAATCGGTGCCGGTGTGGCTGAAAATCCACAGCCTCCCGCTCGAGTTGTGGAGCGAGACGATGATCGCGCGCATTGCGTCGTTCCTGGGGAAGCCGCAGTGCTTGGATCGCCAAACCAAAGCTAAAGCAAGGGTCGACCATGCCCGTGTGAATGTCTTGATCAGTGCCAACTCTTCTTTTCCGAAGGCAGTCAATCTGCGGACGGATAAGGGGAGCGCATATACTGTCAATATAGAATATGAATGGATTCCCACCAAATGCCCGCACTGTGAGAGCTTTGGGCATGATAGGAGCCTGTGCAAAGTCCCTGCGAGGAGCGACGACCAGCTTGTTGGCCAGCAGGGGCAGAACGCGGGTTGCAGCCAAGATGTTCGACAGAATCCCCCAGAGGGCAGGGGTGAGAAACAGCCTACGGTTATGGCTGTGGTAGCCCAGAAGGAGCACCAAGAACATCCAACTCCGGTAGAGAAGAACGCTACTGCTCCGACTGAAGGGGCAGAGGAGTCGATTACTGTAGAAGCCCAAGAAGTTATGACTTGCTGCAGCGGTGGCCAGAATAACAAAGGAGGAGCCCAGGACAAGGAAGGGTTCGAAAGACCGAAAAAGACGAGCAACCCAAGCAGGACGAGAAGACAGAAGAACTCCACGGGGAAGGAGAAGGAAAGTAACAGGTTCCAGTTGTTGGACGACAGTGAGAACGTGACTGAAAATATGGCCCCGACTGGCGGCGAGCCATTTCAGCGATCTGATGGGTAGTAAACCCAAGGTGATGGCTTGGAACGTCCGCGAAATCTCTAGTTGGGAGAAAAAGGACGCAATCCAAGCAGAAATAGGAAGAGCCAAGGCAGATGTGGCTCTCCTACTGGAAGTCAAGATAAAAAGGAAAAAGATCGCCAGAGCGGTCCAGACCACCTGGCCTGGGGCAACGTGGATCGACAACTCAAACTCATGTAAGAAGACGAGGATTCTTGTCATTTGGGAGTGCGACGATCTCAGTATCAAAGCTATTGCCCAATCTAGACAAACCCTCCACTTTAGTCTGAGCTACGATAATGACAGTGTAGATATTACTGTTGTGTATGGAGCCAACGATGATGCTAAAAGAGATACTCTTTGGGAGGATCTGTCAGCTACCAGTAACATGGTGAGAGGGAAATGGATCATCACCGGAGACTTCAATGCTGTAAGGAAAGCTGAAGAGAGAAAAGGGAGGGCAGCTCCTTCCGCAGGTCGATGAGAGAGTTCAATGATTTTGTGAGGAATCACAACATGATCGAAGCGGAAGCAAAAGGTTCGTACTATACCTGAAACAATCAACAGAGTGGCACGAACAACACAAGGAGTAAAATTGATAGGACCCTGTTGAACAACCATGGCTTTGGAGGTTATCCTAAACTCTGGGTGGAAATAGTCTCCTCTATATACAGCGATCACCATGCACAGTTGATACATCTGAAAGAGGAAGGGCAGAAGAAAAACTATCCTGTGCGGTACTTCAATGCATGGGCCAGTCTTCCAGGATTCCAGGAGGTGGTCCAAGGTGCCTGGAGAACGCAGGTGGAAGGTAACCCAATGTACAGGCTATGCCAAAAATTGAAGATCACGAAAAGAAAGCTGCAAACCTGGAATTGGGAGAGGTGCGGGGACCTAAGTGATTCGGCAAAGAATAAAGAAAAGGCAGCCTTGGAGGCCCAGGACAGAGCTGACAAAGACCCGTACAATGATTTGTTGTGGGATATCGCCAAACACATAGAAGAATCCATAGAAGCCCAGGACAGAGCTGACAAAGACCCTTAAAGGAGGAAGCGTTGGCTGCCAAACACATAGAAGAATCCATGGCGAGGCAGAAATCTAGGATTTTTTGGCTCAAAAATGGGGATTCAAATACGAGGTTCTTCTATGCGTCTTTGAAAACTAGGAGAGCGAGGAACCAGATATGTGTAATAGAGAAGGACGGGGAGCATATCAATGACAAGGAGGCTATAGAGGAAGCCTTTGTCAATCACTACAATAATATCTTCAATGCCCCTAGAAGTAAAAAGAAGCTGGATGATGGGGTGTTCCCCAAGCTGAATGATAAGCAAAAGCAGGCCATGTACGCGGTAGTCACTGACAAGGAGATTCATAATATCATTAAGCAGGCAGATGATGAGAAGTCTCCTGGACCAGATGGTATGAATGCACACTTCTTTAAAGCGACATGGGACATTGTTGGCGCAGATGTCTGCTGTGCTATGAAGGATTTCTTCCTCAAAGGTCGTATGATAAAGGAGATGAAAAAGTCTTATATAGCCCTCATACCTAAAGTGAAGCAACTTGCGAAGGTTGGGGAGTGGAGGCCGATTTCCTTGTGTAACTTCGTTACTAAGGTCATCTCCAAGATCATGGCGAACAGGTTGAGAGATATCTTGCCTAGCATCATTAGTCTTAACCAATGCGCCTTCGTCAAAGGGAGGAGGATAGGGGATGCTATTCTACTTGCTAATGAACTGGTGCATGATTTCATGAAGACCACGGGTGGCAGCAAGTTATGTGTTAAAGCTGACCTGAGCAAGGCTTATGACTCTATAGACCGTGGATATTTGATTCAAGTCCTCCATGCTATGGATTTTCCTGAGTGTTGGGTGAGGTGGATAAAGGAATGTCTGGACTCTTCATCTTGCCAGATTCTGATAAATGGTGCCCCGATTGAGATCATCACTACTTCTAGTGGGATCAGATAAGGCGACCCCCTTGCCCCATACCTCTTTGTCATTGGTATGCAAGGGCTGACTTCTATCTTTGATGAGGCTATAAGAAGGAGGGAAATAGAACCTCTCACAAGTGAAGACACTACTATATCCCATCTACTGTTTACAGATGACCTCCTGATCTTCACCAAGGCCACTGCAGAAAGCATAGAAGGCATTAAAAGGTGTCTCCATAGATTCAAAGAAGTGTCGGGACTTGAGATAAATCCTCAGAAAAGTCAACTTTTCCTTAGCAGAGATGCCCTTGAGAATTTATTGGGGGTAGAAAAGTATGACTTCCCTGTCAGGTACCTTGGGCTGCCCTTGTTTGCTGGTAGGGTCACGAAGAAGATGTGCTACCCTCTAGTCGACAAGATCAAAACGAAGCTTGAAAGTTGGAAAGTCAAACTCTTGTCTATGGCTGGTAGATTAGAGCTTGTGATGTCCACCCTCATTTCCTATCATATGTATTGGACATGGACTTTCCCTCTGCCGAGAGCCACTGTAGAAGAAATTGAAAGCCTGTGTCAAAACTTCTTATGGGGGGACAAAGAGGAAAGCAAGCATATCCACTCCATATCTTAGGATGTTATATGCAGGCCCAAGAGGGAAGGGGGGCTGGGTATAAGGAGAGTAGGGGACTGGTGTAAGGCAGGTATGATCCGAGCCCTGTGGGATATCGCTAAGAAGAAAAGTTCACTGTGGATTAGGTGGATTCATAGCAAGTACATCAAAGAAAATACTGTGTGGAGCTGCCAGTATAAGCAAGCCAACAGTTGGATGTGGAGGAACATCCTCAACATGAGGGATAGATGCCTGGGAAGTGTTCGTTTTCAGATTGGGGAAGGGATTGAAGTGAAGATGTGGAAGGACCCGTGGTGGGGAGGAAGATTTCTGGCCCAATGTATTGAAAACCCCGACTACCTTCAACTTAGAACCAATTTTGGGACAAACAACATGCTATCCGACATCATTGTGAATGGAGTGTGGTCGATCCCTGAGATAAGAGGGGTTGAATAGCTGAAAGAGATTTGCAGCAACGTTCAGCTAGGCAGAGGTGCAGATTTTTGCACGCTTGGAGGTCTGAAAGTCATCACTCTTAAGGATGCTTGGGAGTTTTGCAGGCCTAAGCATGAGGCCCTGCCGTGGACCAGCTGGGTGTGGAAGAACAGGGCGCCTAAGAGAGCTACAATTTGTTGCTAGAAAGCATTGCACAGAAGACTTACAACAGAAGACCAGCTGTAGAAAATTGGTTTCAGCCTAGCTTCTAGATGCAACGTTTGCTGTAAGGCAGTGGAAACCAACGACCATATATTATGGAAATGCGAATTTGCTACAGAAATTTGGAGCAGAGCCAAGCCAAGTCTGTCATTCCAACCTATAGGCAGCAACGAAGTTCACTTGTTAAAGAACAGGTGGGAAGCGCTGCTAGCAATTCTCATCATCTATCATCTACGGATTCATAGAAACAGCTGCATTTTTGATGAGAGGAGGAGCAAACCATACAGCGTGTGGCGCTGCATAGAAACTGACTATAGAAGTTTGCATAGATAAGATGCATCCTTCCTTTTTTTGTCTTAAGATACATATCTTACAGATGTAATGAGCTTTGCTCCCCCGATGTGTATATTTTTTGTGAGTAATGAAAGAGAAACACGCTTACTGACAAAAAAAAAGTAGTAATTCAAAGTGTAAAGCTCACATTGTAAAGTAATTCAAATTGTAAAGCTCACATTGTAAAGTAATTCAAATTGTGAAGCTCACATTGTAAAGTAATTCAAATTGTAAAGCTCACATTGTAAAGTAATTCAAATTGTAAAGTTCACATTGTAAAGTAATTCAAATTCTAAAGCTCACATTGTAAAGTTCACATTCACACTGTAAAGTTCACATTTTATCAATTAACAATCCTTCATTGTGATCTCCGCGCACATACAAGTCATCATTAGCTTCAATATTTGTTGGTGTTGGCAACCCAACTGAGAATGGACTGGAGTCATCATACTTATCATAGTACTGTTCTTCATCTATAGGATCTTCAACGAACTGTCTTTTACCATGAAGAACAACCGACCATTTATCATTTGCAGGATCATCGATATAAAATACTTGTATCACCTGTGATGCCAATATGAATGGTTCAACCTTCTCGCCAATCTTTTCAAAGTTCACTAAAGTGAAACCCAATTCATCCACTATAACTCCTTTGGTGTTATCAACCCAATTATATTTGAAGAGCGGAATTCTGAAATCTATGTAGTCAAATTCCCATATGTCTTCAATGACACCGTAATATGATATTTTAGCTTCACGTGGACTCTTATCCTTTGCACTTGCAAAAAACATAGTCGATGCTTGAAGAGTGACCCCATTGTTTTGGACGACACTCTTATCATCTTGGCGCTTTGTGTAATATGTGAATCCATTAATGTCATACCCTTCATAAGACATAACAGTCAACTTTGGTTTAAAGGCGAGGCATTTGATAGTTTCAGTAATATCATCTGGTGTTTGAGATAGTTGATGTAAGACTTTATCTTCAAACCACTTAATAAAAGTCTTGTTATGCTCTCTAGCAAGCCACATTGTATTCGCTCGAGGATATTTTCTTTTGATGAAATTGGTATGTTCCTCGATATAAACGTTCACTTCGTCCATGTGGTGTAAAATATACAAATGACCTTGTTCCAACTGCTCACGGCTGATTACTTTCACACGTGAACCCAAAATTCCTTTGCCAAATAGCTCGTCAATATTCTTGTCATTATCAGGAGTGTCATTACCACTGAGAAAGTCATTGAAGAAATCCATAACCTCTCTTGCCACATAACCTTCAATTATACTCCGTTCAGGCCGATAACGGTTTCGAACATCACCTTTAAAAATGCTCATGTATCGTTCAAAGGGATACATCCAATGCAAGAAAACCGGTCCCAAGATTTTCACTTCCCTAGTCAAGTGGACAACAAGATATACCATGATATCAAAGAACGAAGGAGGGAAATACATCTCAAGCTGACATAGGGTAACAACCACTTCTCTTTGTAAATTATCGAGAGTCTCAGGGTCAATAACTTTGCTGCAGAGACTGTTGAAAAAGAAACAAAGTCTGGTGATTGCAAACCTTACATGCTTCGGCAATATAGATCAAATTGCCACGGGCAATATTTGTTGCATTAGAGTGTGACAATCATGAGATTTAAGACCTATCAACTTCAAATCTTTCATTGATACCAAACTACGGATGTTGGATGAGTAACCATGTGGCACCTTAACATTTACCAAGCATTCACAAAAAGCTTTCTTCTCCTTTCTAGACAACGTGTAACTAGCGGGAGGTAAGTATGTTATTTTATTACCCATTTCACGTAATTCTGTTAATTCTGACCTTATTCCCATTTCACGTAGGTCCAGTCTAGATTTTATCCCATCTTTAGTCTTACCTGGTATATTTAACAGAGTACCAATGATGCTATCACATACATTTTTCTCAACGTGCATTACATCGATACAATGTCTGACTGTCAAAGAACTCCAATAAGGAAGATCCCAAAATATTGACTTCTTCTTGAATGAAGAATTGTCACTCCGTGTAGCACATTGTGATCTCTTACCAAATTCATTGACAATGTCTTTTACTCTTTCATAAACAACCTCCCCTGGTATAGGTTTAGGTGTACTCCGTTCCTCATTCAATCCATTGAATGCTTTACGCTTCCTACGATACGGATGGAATTTTGGAAGAAACCTTTGATGACCGAGATATACATTCTTACCGCCATGTTTTAGTCTTGTTGAATCAGTGTTCTCTTCACATATAGGACACGCTTTAGCTCCTTTGACACTATATCCAGACAAATTCCCATATGCTGGAAAGTCATTAATAGTGCAAAACAACATAGCATGCAAACAAAATGTCTCTCTTCATGAAGCATCATAGGTCATCACACCTTCACCCCAGAGTTTCTTTAAGTCATCAATCAGAGGTTCAAGATAAACATCGATGCCATTTCTAGGTTGTTTAGGGCCCGATATCAACAACGACAGCATTACATACTTATTTTTCATACACAGCCAGAGAGGAAGATTGTATATAACAAGCATGACTGGCCAAGTACTATGTTGGCTGCTCAATGTCCCGTACGGATTCATCCCGTCTGTACAAAGCCCAAGTCTTAGATTCCTGACTTCTTCACCAAATTCAGGGTACAATAGATCAATCTTCTTCCACTATGGGGAATCAAACGCATGTCTTAGGATCCCATCATTATTTTTCTTAACATCTGCATGCCACCTCAAATTCTTCGCATCTATCGGATTGGCAAACAAGCGTTGAAACCGTGATATTATAGGTAGATACCACATCACCTTGGCAGGAGAACCAGTTTTGGACTCCCTCGAAGTCGTCAATTTATACCGTGATGCACCACATTTTGGACAATCTTTCAAATCCGCATAGTCCTTTTGAAATAATACACAATCATTCGGGCATGCATGTATCTTCTTGGCATCCATTCCCATTGGGCACAACAATTTCTTTACCTGGTATGTTGAGATTGGAAGCTCGTTTCCTTCAGAAAGCATTTCTTTCAACAAAGACATCAATGACGTGAAGCTTTTGTCGTTCCATCTATTGTTAGCTTTCAACTTATACAATCTCAACACAACGCTAAGCTTCGTAAACTTAGTACAACCTGTGTATAACAACATCTCAGCATCATGCACAATGTTTCTAAAAATGGGAGGTGGATCGGTGTACTCTACCCCACAACTATCCAGTATCGCATCAACGATGTCTACTGGAACTGGTTCATTCACATCTACGTCATCGTAGGAAATTTCTTCTTCCACACAAGCACTGCTATCGACATCCACTGGTTTCGGGTTTGAAATCTCTCCATGCCAGTGCCATTCTGTATAGCCTTGTATAATCCCGTTGCACATGACATGAGTTTTGATTTCGTCACCAGTGTTGACTTTCAAGTTTTTACCGCAATGCCTACATGGACAGTAGAACCTATCTCCAGGTAGTTTCCTATGTTCCTCGACAAATCTAATAAACTGGTCAAGACCAGAAATAAACTCTGGGGTGCAGCGATTGCGAATGGACATCCATGATCTATCCATTCTATGATCAAAGAGAAAACAAGTATATATTAGGACAAGATTAGGGTCTAGGGTTAACAGATTAGAGTTTTTGCATGGTTAAAACTTTAGGCCAACAAATACATGTGATGTCATTCTTATATATAATAAATGTGTACCACCTATCCCATTCTTGAACACCTAATCTCACTAGTAAGTGTATAATGTGTATTTCATTTTTGAGAAAATTTCGGCAGCATTTCCCCGCTGTTCTCCAAGTACATATGTACTTAGAGAACAAACGGGGAAATGCTACCGAAATTTTCTTGAAAACCCAATACACATTATACACTTACATCCTAAGTGAGATTAGGTGTTCAAGAACAGTCCCAATCCGGGGACTATCCAAGATTTACTCCTAATGAGTAAATCTTGGACGGGGTTCTAGGCTAATGAGTACATATCCACTACATGTATTTGCTCACTTACATTGCATCACTCACAATTAGAGCATTATTATATAATAAATCAAGAATTCAATAGTTTCAAACATGAAATAATGCCCAATCATGTTTAAATCAAACAAAATATCCTAAGTCAGATTAGGTGTTCAATAACAGTCCCAATACATGTATATTGTCATTCCAATACCTACAATCCAACTTTCATCACAATTGATGTTAGGGTTTCATCACAATTTTAGGTATCATATAGAGTATGTAGATGTTAGGGTTTCATTATGCAACAGAGATTCATGTAGATGTTAGGGTTTCATCATGCAACTCGACCAGATGTTAGGGTTTCATCATGCAATAGGGATTTCATCATATAATTGATTTAATCACAAACTCATAATTGATTTCATTTTAGTATATATATATATTCTTGTTCTTCCTTCTCCCTCCTTACCAACAACAACCACGGTCGTGTGGGCTGGCACGGCCGTGGCTGTGTTGGCCAACCACACGGCTGTGCTGGGTAGCACGGCCGTGTGGTCAGCCAACACAGCCACGGTCGTGCCAGCCCACACGGCCGTGGTTGCTGTTGGTAAGGAGAGGGAGAAGGAAGAAGAAGAGTAGGAGAAGGAAGAAGAAGAAGAACGGAGGGCCTACCGGAGAAAGAAGAAGGAAGAAGAACGAAGCAACATGGAGCCGGAGGAGCAGCGGCGGACGTAGCAGCAGCTAGGGGACGGACGTCCTCCGGTGAGCAGGAGCACGACAGCGGGAGCACGGCCTCCGGTGAGCACGGCCGCCGGTGAGCCGGTGAGCAGGAGCACGGCCGCCGGTGAGCAGGAGCACGGTAGCAGGAGCACGGCAGCGGAGAAGGGAGCACCGGAAATCGCCAGAGCTAGGGAAATCGGGAATGAAACAGGGAAAGGGGAAGAATCAGTCGGGCTGGTCAGCTATTAAGTTGACAATAAGTGTCGGTTATTTAAAAAAACTGACAACTAAACCTACAGTGTCGGTTCTTTACAAAAAACCGACACCTATACTACATTATAGTCGTCGGTTTTTAAGTAAAAGACAACCGACAACTATTCCTGTTCGCTTTAGTCGTCGGTTATTTAGTTATGACCGACACCATATGTAAAATTTTGGAGCCAATTTTTTCGCTGGAATTTTGGGTTTGGCGGTTGAGTTTAGGTGTCGGTTGTTTATTAATTAACCGACACTTAATAAAAGCGGTACCCGTGTCTGGTCGACCTTCGTAGATTGGATGTTGGTTTATGTTATCAACCGACATTGTAGACTTTAGGTGTCGGTTTTTGTATAAAACCGACACCTTGAAAAGTGGCTTTATAAGCCATTTCTGTCGTAGTGCTTAAAGATGGTCTTTGCCATTGAACCAGGATACCTTTCCTGCCAAGCCTACAATAGTTATGGGAGATCTCTTCTATTGCTACGGAAGATGAGTAGATGAAATGCGAGGAGCAGATATAACTAATAGAAAAGGTTGGCATTAGGGCTGGCAATCAGGTCCGGGTTGAGCGGGTCCTACTTCGGGTCAATTCGGGTCAGATCAAATATACTCGACCCGAACCCGACCCGAAAATAATTACGGGTCATACCTGCTTGACCCGAACCCAAAATTCATATTTGCGGGTCTGACCCGATGAACCCGATGGACCCGAAAATATTATATAATATGCAAACCCGAAAAACCCGAAAATGCAAACCCGAAAAACCCGAAAATAGAAACCCGAAAAATCCGAAAATTCAAACCCGCTAGACCCGAAATTGCTGCAGAATTTGCTTATTAATTATTGTTTTGCAAGCAAAGACTTATATAAACTATCATAGATTTATGTTTGTGTGTGTTAAAAATTTATATGGCTAGAAACATGGAAAAATATATACACATACGAAGATTTAATTTTGGGTCGACCGGGTTTTGCGGGTCGAGAATTGCAAACCCGGACCCGACCCGCAAATAATTTCGGGTTTTTCGGGTTCGGGTCATTTCGGGTCGGGTCGAAAAAATCAAGACCCGAACCTGCTTTAGTCGGGTCGGGTCGGTTCGGGTCGAGCGGGTCAGGTCAGGTTTTGCCAGCCCTAGTTGGCATACTGGTTCTTAAGTGATAGAGGCTTCTTCAGGGATCGATTTCCCTGTTGTGGCTCCCCTGTAGAGGCTCTATGCTGAACAAGGAATCAGAACTTGCTTCTTCATGAGTTTTCATTTGGGAAGTTGTTCAAGAATATGGTGGTTGACAACGTCATTTGTAAGACTTTCTTGTAAAATAATCATGGCATAGTTCACGGTGACACCTCATCTAGGTTCATGGACCTTTTATTCCATTATGCATGGAAGGCGATATTTTCTTTTTCAAAACACAAATGAGTGTGTTGTAATTTTTAACCTATATAAATATCTTAACCAATTTAGATGTTTAAACATTGATGATAGGAATTTATATGTTCTCATTGAAAATCGATTTCTGTGTTGATCTTGTTGCAAACTTGTACCATCATCTAGATATACACATTGTTATTTTAGTACAAAGCACCAACATATTTTAGATGTGAGAGATGAATTGTGGGAAGTACATGAATGAGATAAAGGTTGAACTCTATTGTGTGTCTTTTTTTTAAAACTCTATTATATGTCATGTTTGGATTTCGAATGCCTAAAGAAGTAAATATCTTTCATGCAACATGTTGCTCCTTGAATAGTAGATGTAAATTATATGATTGCAACATAATTAATAGGTATAATCTATATGTTTGGTATTGGTGAACTTTACAATATTATATATATTTTTTTTTGTTCGTGGTATCTTATAGTACATTTAACAACTTAAAAAAAAATTGGCTATTCTATTCATCCCGTGACTTGGGCTCGATCCTAGGACCTCTCGCTAACAAACCGAGTGTCTAACCATCTTGGTGTCTTATTGCCTAAATCATGTTAAAAGTGAGACACGAGATCTGTTACTCATGGAAAATATGTGCATTATAAATATGTATCTTATGATATATCATATGAAATATATTAACGACGCTTCACTAATGAATGAGGAAAATATATCTCATGTAAATTACAAAATACTAAATAATATTTATATTTATATTACATAATATTAATTTGAATATACTACTGAAAGAAAATCACACTTGCTAATGCCAAATGAATAGATTTAATGCTATATATTTTTATTAGATTAGCTCCATGTTACACTAAATTTGCATTAATTTCACAAAACAAAATGATTTTTTTTTTCACAAAACAAAATTATACAATAATAAAATGGATATTCATTATTTTTAGCTTTTCTAAACTTCAATTTAATGTCCCTTCATATGAAAAAGATTCTAAAAGATACAAAGATCTTTTTTTAATCATATGCAATAATTAATATAACTTTTATAATATTTAACTTATAAACTTTTTACAATATAAATTCAACATGTATAATATGATACGTGCATGTGTACGTATGTGTTCACTAGTATATATATATATATATATATATATATATATATATATATATATATATATATATATATATATATATATATATATATCTACTACTATAAAAAGAGCGAGTTTGTTGTTTAAATTACATCCGATGCCATTTTTTTTTCCGAAAAATTATTCCAACCAATCAGAAGCAAGGATTCAAAATCCCTGCATTCTCTTTGACCCTCTCTCTTTTGACGTTTTTTCTCTATTTTGTTCCGTTTTTATCCTAATTTCTCTCTCCTTCCAAAACCACCACGTCCTCCAAACCCCCCCCCCCACCCAACAACTTCACGTTCTCCAAGCCCATCTATCTTCCTTCCTCAACTACCCCACCCCCCCTCTATACACACGCTCTCCCCACTCCTCACTTTAGTCTATTTCTTAACAAACTCCTTCCCTCTCTCCGAGTCAAACAAATCTACCCTAACTCCACGCTTCCCTTCCTCTCTCACCACGTATTCCTCCCAAATCTCAACTGACTACATCCATAACAAACCATTCTATCTTTTATATTTATTTAATTTTATATTTTTTTCTTTTATGATAAAAGGACCATTATCCTTTTTAGCAGTTATGAGATTATCATTATCTTTTTAGAAAGTTTTATTTTTTTTATTTAATGTAAAATAAACATGTTCAATGGGGCACGTACATATGCACGTGTGTGTTGCTAGTATATGTATATATATATATATATATATATATATATATATATATATATATATATATATATATATATATATATATAATATGAGATTTATTCAATGTCCGCACGGGTATGGTATTTTAGTTGCCTACGCGCACCTGAAAACACGGTGGTGGGTGGCACACTTTGTAATTATAATTATAGGCTCGGTACTCCCATCTCTTAAAAGCGGTGGCAGCTGTTATCTAAAACTAACTCTTGGACTCCCATCTCCCGTCTCCATCCGCGGTAACGCCGAGCTGTGGCTCTACACCTTCAACACAGCAGAGGACGCCACGGATGCGTACAAGAGGGGAAGCATACATGATAAGAAGCTAACTAGCCGTCCTGAACTTCCGCATGAGTATCCGAAGTTCGGGCCTCTACAGGCTGTTTCACAGCGTGGAGACTACGTCTATGGCTGTTTCATCCTCTAGGTAAAGGATGATGGTAACCGGTTATTTTACTCTGTGGACGTCCTATTAGGGTCAATGTCGTACGACTTCTATTGGGCGAGCAACAACTTACCCAACGACACCGCGCGATTTGTCCTTAAACGCGTCACAATACTTGATGTACTTCATGGAGAACGACAACTCTCTGCAACTGACCTCGATCATGGTTGACCAGATAAGAGACCACTACTACTGCGTGATCCTTGACCACGACGAAGTGCTGTGCCAATATGTATATCTTAGGAACATGTCGTCGTCGAATGCCGAGTCGCTGTCGTGGAGGAAGGTCTAGCACCTTCCAGCAGCATCTGCCTTGCCATGCATTTGATGACGGGTAGTGGAGCCTACGGTTTCAACACCATGTGCAAGATCGACGACAGTCGTCCCGTGTGCTCTTGCATCCCTTAGTACTCATCGTCGACGACAACGCCGCTGCCAACTCTGGGTGCAAGACGGTTAGTAGAACTGAAGTATGTTGCCGCCATTCATTGGCTGATCTTTACAACTACAAAAATACATGAATGATAAATGGTAAACAATGGCGGTGGCATAAACAAGCATACCTGAATCATTATGAGATTAAATTATTAAGAAACCAACGACTGTTGTGTTTACGCTGGATGAAAATGAAATGGCAGCAAACATGAAATTCTAAAAAAATATATTAATTTGTCTTCTTTTTGGTGGCTATCGTGCTATCGGCATCATCTATTATGGTAAATGGTATCTAAAAAGACAAAAAAACCTAGGACATATCTATACTACTATAAAAAGAGTGAATGCATTAAATTAGTTATGATTGTGCCACTAGCCAATCAAATAATAACATTTTTGAAATGCTTCACTCTCTTTAATTCTCTCTCTTCTCTCCTTTTTTGAGGATTTCCTTCCTTGTATTGTTAACTTTTTGTTCACAACTTGAAGTCATGTTCATTCACCCTTTCAACCTCTCTCCCACCCCTCCCACTCCCACTCCCCCATCCAAACACAACTCTCCCCATTCTCGCTATCTCTCAGCTCTTGAATTACTACCCAACCACGTGGTCCCATTGTTACATTCAACACTGCAACTCCACATCCCACGTTGCATTCAACATCCATTAAGAAAAAGAAATTTCATCAAACCGTCATGGTGTTGGATCTTTCTAAAATTTCGAAACGATTTACTCGAACCAATCTTTTCATAAAAAACTAAAAATCATTTGATTTCAATATCATAATCGTCTTTCGCGTTCTCTCTCACTTGTTGTAACTGATTTGACTCTTTCAAGAACGTGAATAATGACGGATCCAACAAGGTAACCGATAATAGGATGACACGAACACATAATGTTATAGAGTACCTATCGTAATGGTACATTCTTTTTGAACGTACGCAGATTGACTCACCCATTTTTATTTTTAAAGCATACACGAATATTTATTTACGATCCTCTTTTCTTGAATTCCCCATTTATACTTTACAAAGACAAATGGTATATTTTTCAACCTCTCTCCTAATCAATACTAATATTTTATTATTTTATACTTATGTCATTTTTATTTTCTTCAAAATATTTTAACCAATTGAAAAAGTTAAAAATTCAAGATCCGTGCAATGTCCAAGACCCTCTCTTTCCATGTTTGTTTTCCATCTTTTTCTAATTTTATTTTTCATAAATCCTACCCACACCACTTACCCACGTAATCTCTCATCACGAATTCCTGGTGGTTAGTCCCACACCGTGATATAGGCAACATTTACAAACAAGCAGGTGGAGAAGTGTCACGATCTACTAACCATGTCATTCATAGCTGTTTTTCTTTCACGGTTTACCACACTTCTTGCTCCTTCCTTCGGAGAAGATTAACAATATGTGGTAGTCCCCACTCTTTTTCCTTCTTCTTCTTCGAGCAAAATGAAATACCAGAATTTTCTTGTTTCTAGGTTTGGTAAGAGTCAGAACTGGGAATGATTCTACCTTTGAGGCTTAGCTGTCCGGTGACTGCATGATTTGTGTGGCTGCCATCATCAGGTTGCAATATCTTTTTTTACTTCTCAAAGTCGAAGTGTCTAACGATTATAACTGAAAGAAGCTTTGTGATGAAGGACTTTGTGTTGTTTTTTAGAATGGATGTGCACATTCTTGAGGCGACATACACACTCACAATTCAATTGAATATCTTACCTCCATTCACTTGGTATATTTACTGTAGCAACACGGCACCACTACAATGCAAGGCGTGCATTGAAATAGTTGTCTTCATCAATGATAACATGCCGCCATTGAGTACATATGTCGTACGTTGTTTAAGAGTTTTGTGATATCTTGTTGTGTAGAGTTAAAATACTATTATGAAAGTGCAAGCGTCAATAAATCAATATTGGAAGTAATTGATCGTCATCATTGTATTGTATATTTAGGTCTTTATTTTTTTAATGCCAGTAATAGATCTTTGACAAGATTACAGATGATATAATGATGAAGGAAGGGATGCATAATGTTCGATGTTATTGGTTGAATGATGAGTGCAACCCCCTCAATGTGATCAAGGACAACAATTCAAATCGATATCACCTGCACAGGCTAAATGCCAAATGGTGAGAAAAAATATAATATTTTTGAAGGCGCCCTTATCACTACATCTATCGTTTGGTGAGCTCCCTCCTTTGTTGCAATTATAACACACTGCCTGCTGTGGATCCATCCATTTAGTCGACATGTATTCCACGCAGGGTTTTTGGACAAGGATATGAGTTTATATGGTGGTGGGTTCTTTCTCACACATTGAATCTCCTGATTGGCATCAATAAAACAACCGTTAGGATCAAGGACACAATCATCTTTACCTTTGTTCTACTTCTAAAAATGTGGAGGCTTTGATATGTTTTCTGCATGTAAGTTATCGTAAGTATTCTACTATTTAATTGGAATTTAGATTTTGAAGACTACCTATAGCATAAACAAGGCCCTTATTTGTCATGTCAATTACTCAAGCACATGGAATAAAAAATACCAAATAAAAAATCTAGGATCTATTTCATAATCGATTTTGCTATCAGTTTTTTATTTAAAATAACAATTTATACAAATATCAGCAATTTAAAATTAGAATTTTATTGATTTATTATCGGGTAATAAAATCCAACTACGTCTACATATTTGAAAATTGTTAGACATGATCACTTCATGAATGTAATTTATAGAACTATCAAAAGTGGGATTTTCCTAACAATATTTTTAAATGTTATTTTCTCATTTACTTACTCTCTTCTCACATTTTTTCTTATATTTTTTCAATTATAATTCATTTTTCTCACACATCTTTCCATTAAGTCATCCTTATCTGTTGAATACGATTGTGTACTGTTTGAAAAGGTCACGTCAAAATCCCTCCACGAAGCACTCCCCCTTGAGAATCGATTCTACTACTTTCCCCATAAAGAACAGAACACTCTACTTAACAAACCATTCCCCTAACAAATTATCTTAATAGTCATACCTTCTCTCTTGGTCCCTTCCTAATATCTTTCTTCTTTAACTCTTTCTCTCCTTTTTTTAGCACTTATTTCTTGACTCTTTCTTTCTTCTCATGTTTTCCTTTTTGTTTAACTAATTATCTCGACAATGATACCTTCTTTCTTCCTCTCTTCATAATATCTTGTTCCTTTAATATTTTTTTCTATGTTTTAGAACTCATTCTTAATTTACTCTTTTGTCTCACATTTTTCTTTGTCATTTAAGACGTGCTCATCATTATCTGGTCTACATGTTTATTTTCCTTTCATTATTAAACAACATCCTTTAAGAAATGTTCCAACCCACCCTCTTCTAAATTATCGATCGACCTTCTCAAATCCTTCCATCCTAATTTGCTCACATAAATTTATTTCCATTCGGTCAATTATTTTTCCCTTATTTGTGATCGTGTCAATCAGTTTAATTTTTTCTTTAACCATGTCGCTGAGTTTTCCTTTCTCAAAATCGTGTCAATCCATAGTCATTTAATTCTTCAATCCCCTATACTATACTTGAATGTGTATATGAAAATTAAGAGACGGAGTAATAAATTAGTATATAATAAAAGTGCACGGTTGGAGGACCCTTGAAGGCCAAACACCAATGCTGTTTTCACGAACTTTGATATTCATCCCAAAAGCCACACACCAATACTATTTTCCCAAAATTTCCTATTCATCCTTTTCCACGACGCTTGCATTCTTTAACTTTCTTTGGCTTCGTGAAGTGTGCCAAAGACTTGTGCTAACAACCAACTTGTAACATTTGTCTAAGTCTATCATTATGAATTAAATCACAGACTTGGTATGGTATTGCACACGTATAACTTCCAATTAATTGTAATTTTTTTTTCTCTTTGACAACTTCATTTGAGAGTTTGAGGACCCTCAATGGTGTTATCCAACCAACATTCAAACTTTCAGCTAAACATCGGGGTCTTATTGAGAGTGATGATATAATTTCAGAATGTTTAACTGAGGCAACACATTTTGAATTCCTAGTTTCACTACGGAGATTACTTGCTACAATATTAGTTTATTGTGAACCAACAAATGTAAGAGCTTTGTGGGATGCAAGCCTCAATGATATGTCGGAAGATTTTTGTAGGACCGGAATCATCGATGAGCATCAGTTGGAGCAGACAGTGCTACAAAATATTAAATCTATTCTTGAGAGAATGGGGAAGGTTATAGAGGATTATGACTTGCCAACTGTTGATGATGATTTTTCAATAAATACTGGACAAAACATGTCACGTGAAATTATTGAAGAGATGAATATACAAGTAAGCGAAGAAGATTTGTAACATCCCAGGATTTGAGGATTAGATGTGGAAATAATTAGGGTTTAGAATAGTAAAAGATGAAGGGAGGCCCTGATTGCAATAGAAACCCTAAAAGTGAATTAGAAACCCTAGGAAGCGAGCTAGGTTTAATGGATCTTGATGACATGAATAATAAAAAGGGAATTACGTGATTATTTTAGGATCTTGTTGAAAATGCTTGCTTGCTTGGATTCTTATTTGCATAGATATTTCTGTTCAAATCGTCAGATCAGGTATGTGGTTAATTATGAATAACCGCCTTAGTTTCCCGAGGATTTTCTGGATGGTTAATCACATTGAATGCAAATTATCAGTTTGGATGTTCATACTTGCAAACTATAAAGTCATTATGATTATCACATTAATAATAGAAGTATGGATTCTCGCACCTACATGCCACCCTGATGGATGATGCCAAAGGTCAGGCCCAGATGGGTAGACCAATGGACACCTTGAGTGGTAACCCCAGGCACCAAGCTCGGGAATGAGAAGGTGGCCTATGATATTGCATGACTAGTGGGCACCATGAGTGGTGACCCCCAGGCACCAAGCTCGGGATTGAGAAGGTGGCCTTAAGTCATTGGCAAAGGAAACCCTAAGGTGGGTATGCCAGGGTTAGGGCAAAAGCGGTGGAGAATGTCATACTAAAAAGTGTAAATTGGCTTGTTGATTAATTTGATTGTGATTATTAAATTGTTAGCCATATTTGCAAGATTTTGGTTGTTCCCACATACCAGTATATTTCGATATACTGACCGACATTTTATTTGTCGGCGTTTTAGGAACAACAATTGAAAGAACAAATAGTAAAGCGACACATTGTGGAACTAAGAAATAAAATGCAAGGAGGATTAGATAGAATAATTCAAGCTCTGGATAGATAGATTTCCAAAGTTTTCAAAGGTAAGTAAAGTTTTAATTTTGTACCCAATTCCAGTTTAGTTAGTAGAATTTCATAATTATTATTGATTATTTGTTGAACCTTTAATCTTGTTAATTGAATAACGGCTCTGTCCTTCGGGTCTCCCTTAATTGGGGGTTACCGGGAGGCGGGGTCATTACAGGATCTATCATTCATTTCATCACTAAACAATGACCAACAACATATATGCATTCAATGAGATATTCAACTACATAGTGGGAAACCAACCTGGTGTATTCTTTGTCGATGGTCCTGGTGGAACTGGAAAGACATTTCTATACAAGGCATTGTTAGCAAAAGTAAGGTCTATGGGTTTCATAGCAATCACAAAAGTGACATCTGGGGTTGCAGCATCGATCTTACCCGGGGGGAGAACTGCTCATAATAGATTCAAAATTCCAATTAAAGTTGAAAACAATTCAACTTGTAACGTAAGCAAACAAAGTAGTCTAGCAGAACTTCTTAGATTGGCAAAATTAATTATATGGGGTGAGACATCCATGACAAGGAGACAAACCTTTGAAGCCTTAGATCGCACATTGCAAGATATCTCGGGATCGAGCCTACCATTCGGGGGAAAAGTGGTAGTTTTTAGTGGTGATTTCAGACAAGTTTTGCCTGTTATTCGACGTGCAACTAGAGGTGAGACGATTGATTCGAGTCTTATAAAGTCATTTCTTTGGGAGAAGATTCACAAACTGAAACTAAAGCAAAATATGAGAGTTTTGTCAGATTCCACCTTCTCAAACTTTCTACTACGTATAGGACAAGAAATAGAACCAATATTCGATGACGATTACGTTCTCCTCTCACATGAAATGGTTCTTGAGTACATAGATGATGCAACCTCTAAGAAATGACTCATACAACATGTCTTTCTAGATCTCGGTGATAATGCAACGTCGACTGACTACATGATGAATCGTGCAATATTATGCACGAAGAATGAGTATGTTGATGAAATGAATAATGATCTCATACAACAATTTCCTGGGGAGGAGATCACATATTATAGTTTTGACAGTGTTGTTGATGATGAAAATCATAACTACCCTAAAGAATTCCTCAATTCAATAGTTCCAAACAGTTTCCCCCTCATGTATTGCGGCTAAAGAATAGTTGTCCTATAATGTTATTGCGAAATATTGATCCGACAAATGAGTTATGCAATGGTACACGACTGGTTTGTAAAGGGTTTCAGAAAAATGCAATTGACGCAGAGGTTACAGTTGGTCAAGTACGTGGAAAAAGAGTTTTCATACCTTGAATACCTCTTATAACGCCTGACAATGATGGTCTTCCATTTGATTTTAAACAGAAACAATTTCCTGTGCGTTTAAGTTTTGCAATGACAATAAATAAGTCACAGAGTCAAACTATCCCTAATGTCAGAATTTATTTGCCCCATCCTGTATTCTCTCATGGACAGTTGTATGTAGCACTGTCAAGAGGGACATCCCAAAATACAATGAAGGTCTTGGTTAAACCAGGAGAGAAGAATTTCAATGGTGGAACATTTACAAAAAATATAGTATACAAAGAAGTATTATCCTTTATTGATGGTATGCTTTTATCTTAGTATTTCATGTTGATTTTTTGTATTTACAACTTTTTAAAGCTAACATATTTACATGTTATAAATAGGATGACGAAAGATAACTATACCCCCTTTCGACGTGTACATCGATACCTAAACTGGAATTTAAAGGTTCGTGTGGCCTTCAAATGGAAAGCACATGAAATATCAAGGGGAAGAATGAAGCAGAAATTGTTGTTTATCGATGAAGAGGTATACTAGATTACAAAGTTATGAATTTGTTCTTATTTAAAATACATTCATGTGTTTATGTAATGCCTTAATGTATCTTTTGTTTCTTAGGGAGAGAGGATGGAAGCCAGTTTAATTGGTGATGCAGTTAACAAATTCAGTAATACTTTTAATGAAGGAAAGTGTTATGTATTGAATAATGTCCGTGTCGAAGACATTCACAATGACTATAGAAATGCAAAGCGGAATGAAGAGTGCATAATTAACAAAAAATTTCTGGTTGCTGAAGCATCTGAAGATTGTGAAAAAATACATGTTTACTCATTTCAATTTACTGAGTTTGATGTCCGGCCATAGTAGCCCGGGTGGTAAGAGCTCGGTAAGTCCCAATGAAGGACCCAGGTTCGAACCTCACCGAATGCACTTTGTGAACGACAACTCACGCTGATTAGGCACGGGAGGGGGGGTGACCGGACCACACCCTCTCATGCCTCAAGAGTTTACCATGTCGGCTTCGCCCGGGGTGGGTTCTCTCAGTCATCAAATTTTTTTATTGAGTTTGATGACTTTCAGGGTCTTCAAGATAAGAATACATTTCTTATAGGTATTTTTACTTTAATTTCATTTATAATATCATTTTATTATAGTTGATCTCCCTACTGGGGAGAGGGGCGCCGCTTCGCTGGGCGAGCCCTCCCCTTGGCCTTTCCCACCCCGATCCTACCCTCTTTTCCCCTCCCTGGTTCCCCTGGTGTTCAACCGGTGGCCTGCCGCTCGCCCCTCAGCCTACGGCGAGGCCCTTGCTGCGGCGTGCTTAACCCTGGACGGTGGTCCGGGGCCCTCCCTTGGGTGGCCACCCCGGTGCTGCTTCTGGGCTCGCCTC
Organism: Alisma plantago-aquatica; assembly: GCA_963693085.1. NCBI lineage: Eukaryota > Viridiplantae > Streptophyta > Magnoliopsida > Alismatales > Alismataceae > Alisma > Alisma plantago-aquatica. The sequence goes on from OY856409.1 coordinate 257,518,774, forward strand.
GCGTTCGTCTTGAGGTGGCTGCTCCGCGGGGACCTACTCCTGGGTTCCTCTCCGTGCGAGCCAACCCCTCCGTCTTCCTGCTTCACCGGATGCAGGCTCTTCTCCGCCTCCCTCACCCAGATTGGCTCTGGGTGGTGGTCCGGGGCTGCTCCCTCGTATGGGGGTCGTCTCCCTCGCGCGGTGGCTCCTGACCCGGCCGGGTGCTGCCGGGGACCTCTTTGGGGTCTCACTGGCTCTTCCGCGCCTTGCTCTGCTGGTTAGGTGGTCGTCTTCACCCCTGCAGTCCTTTCCATAATGCGCTGTGCTCCTCTCCGCGTGAGCCAGCTGCGTGCTGCTGGTCTGCTTAACCTGGCCTCTGTGGCCCGGCGCTACCCCTCGTTGCCCTTCGGTGACGGCGGGTCAGAGCTGGTTTGTGCTTTGGCGGATGGTTGACTCGTCTACAGGCTTGAGGTCCAAGGCCTCCAGAAGGCGACGCCCACCCTCTCAACCACGAATCCAGGGCGGCTCAGATTGGAGACCAAGGCAGATGTTGTCAGCGACGCTGGCTTCATCGACTCTTCGTCAACGACAGTCGGGGTCTGCACAATCTGACGTCTCGGGGTGTTTAGGGGCAGCTTGAGCTCAGCTTGTCATGTGTGACATGGGATAATGGGGGGCAGGACTTTCTTCTCCTTCCCATTGGTCTCACAATCACCATGTAAAGGAGCTCACTTGGTGTTTGACGGAATGCTTCTGAGAAGCGTTCAAGCACACACATGGGCAGACAGGTACAAGGGTGTAGATCGTGTTTAAAGCCTTCTCCTCCTTGGCCCCTCTGCCACTGTTGCGATGGAAATACCTCTTCAGGTGTTTGATGTTATGCCACTGTGCTATGAGCAACATTTGCTTGTGCTGGTTCTTCCCCGGTTTTGCTTTGTTGCTGTGTAAAAGTAGCTACCAAAGATCAAGGACCCTTACAGGTTAGCAACTTGGCTATGTGGTGGGAGGATAGTTGGAAGGATATCCTTAATCTTGGCCTAGTACCACACTTTGTGGGTACTCTAATAGATAGTTGGTGTTGTGCAAAGCGTGAAGGGTATTTTGGAGCTGTTTTTCCTCCGACGCTCTGTTGTTACATGTGCTGGTTCTTGCTTCTCATCTGGCTTGCTCGGTTTCTTGTTGACCCGATGCTAGGGGTTCCTTTTTGGGTGATCTCGTCCATTTAGAAACCCGAAGTTCTGATAGCGGAGAAGATCTGTAGCTTCAGGGCTGGCTACAGGCAGGAAAACTAGATTTGTCCTACGTCAAGCTTCTATTACTAATTGTGGGTACGCTGAATACATGTAATAGTGGCTTGTAAATAGTCTCTTCTGGTTGGAATGCTTGGACCTAGCTTGGTTAGTTAGATAGGTCTTCTTAGTTTTGTCTCTTCTTTTAGAAGTCATGCATTTCCCCCTGTGTGGGGACTTTGATCCTTGTATGAGCTTTTAGCTCTGGTCGATGTAATGGGGTACTTAGTGCCCAAAGTTTTTGGTAATATAGTAACACGCTTTTTGACCGACCAAAAAAAAAAAGATTATCAATGTTGATGTTATTCAAAGCATTACAAAGAGATCTGGTGAGCAAGTTGCCAAGTGTGACATCATATTACAAAATGAAATGTAATAAATACAAATTATTTAAATTACACAATCACTAAAACAAAGATTTCATTTACTAACACTTATATGTATATTTATGGTATTCAGGCACACTATGGCTAGGTGCTCATTGTGGGGTGAAATAGTTGTGATGTCACATGATAACTTGAAAGCACATTATGAAATGAGAAGTATAGTTGTTATTACTGGATTGCAAGTTCGATGCTTCCAAGGTAAGACACAATCAATAAATTTAATTCTATTTGTGAGACTTATTTTATATTAATTTAATAATAAATATAGGTTTATACTTGTCAAGTACTTACACAACAAGACTTCTCTTTAACCCCCCATTGCCACAAGTTGATGAAATGAAGTCAAGGTAGTCGTTTTCATATTACACATTCAAACAGTAGTTCATATATATTTCTTTCTAAATTTAATTCTATAAATTCAATAGGTTGTCTGAAAGTGGTGTTGGTTCTTCATCACTTGTGAATGTGTCCATGCAAAAAGAGAATATAGAGGCAATAAGGATGAATCTTTCCATCTTGCATGAATCCCTACACAGTGGGGCACTATGCAAAGTAAGATACATCAATGTTTGTAACTTATACAAATACTTAAATGTATATTATATGAAAATAACATGTTGAATATTTTTAGGATCACATTTATGAAATTAAGGCTGTAGTTGTACATATTTACCGTAATCGAACCCTTTGGTACAATGCATGTGTGAGGTGTAGCAAGAGAGTATATGATGAAAATGGTCAAGGCAAGGTCTGCCCCAAATGTGGAGCAAAAGATAGTGTCCTCAGGAAATTTACCTTCTTTTATCATGTAATACATCTATATATTATAATTAGCTTGTAAATTAATATTTCATTTTGTTGATTATAGGTACATTATGAAAGTTGAAGTCATGGACACTTTTGATTCTATTAAATTAATATTATTTGATACAGTTGCACATCATCTCCTTGGTTATACCGTTGTAGAGCTAAACAATATCCACTCACAAGTACTCCATATTTTTATACATATACATATAATATTGATGAACTTTACATCTGTATTAATATTAAATTGGTCTAATAATATAGGAAAATGGTGAAGATATGGTGGATATCATATTATCAAAGGCAAAATGGAATCAATTGCTTTTTCATGTCAAAGCACAAGATGCCCAACCATTTTTTCAAGAATCACAAGGGACGCCAACAACAATGAAGTAAACAGATAAAGTCTTAGATGTAGTTCCCTTAGGTATTAATCAAGAATGTATGAGTCTTTTATTTGACATTGAACACAACATTACTTTTTGATTTTGTTTTGTATCTATCTTAAAATCTGAATTGGCACTTTTGTTTTCCATATAATTTATATTCCCAGTTTTGTTTTACGATACAATCTTTTTATGATTGTTATTTGTATATACTTACAGCAAAAGTCATTCCAAAGCTTCGTGTGACAAAAAATACAAAATCATCAATAATTACAGTTGAAACACAACATTTTGCCAAAATCATCACTAGAACTGTAAGTATTTTGACTGCATATATGATTATATTATTAAATTGTCTGAATATTTACACTAATCATTTTTTCATATGTGAAAGGTTCGAAATAAAATTATAAAATCTTTAGGATTAAATCACCAGAAAGTGATTACATGCATTGATAAAGTGAGATATTATACTATAATATTTATTATTTATTTATTTCATGTTTCTTATTAAATAATTAAACTCATATTTTATTCTCCAATCAGGTTTCCACCTCTCTTTGATTGTTTGTATGAGGATGAGCTCATTAAACTTCAATTTTGGATGAGAAAATAGACGTGTCACATCACCTGTAGAATTTTGTCACATAATGAACTTTCAGTTACAAAATGAATATGTATTTTTATTATTTATGAAAGCAATAGTTCAATTTTTCTTATTTAACAATATTAACATTATGGTATTTTTCTATTTCAATTCCAATAACTTTTATATGTCAAGTGCATGTGCACGTGTGCGTTCTATATATATATATATATATATATATATATATATATATATATATATATATATATATATATATATGCAATTTACACGTGGGTAACATAATTAAACTACCCTTCTAGGAAAAGACACGGATCTTATCCGCCTGATTACTTCGTCGCGCTCCCGTCTGGAGGCTTATTATCACCGTCACTTCAGATATCCACTCTCGCGGAGCGTGATGAAGTTTCTTGTGATGAACATGCAAATATGATTCATCTATGATAGGAATATGATTTAGGGGTGGGTTAGAGCTGGGAACACATCCATCACTAAATTTGCAGTAAACAATTGACTCTTCAATCCTAAATTCTGTAACCCTTCCCTACCATTTCCTCCTTCAAATTAGTTTGTTACCAGTTAGTTGAGGACAAGGACAAAAGCAATAAACACCATGAAAGCAACGCACGAGGAAGACAACCATATCCTATAAAATCACGTCCCATGAATTGCCACTCTGAAATAACAATTCATCCTAAACATCTTAACCTATGATAGTTGAGTCTCAATCGGCACATACTTCCCTCTCATGTCAAATCCTATTCATTAACTTGGGAGTTGAATATCCCTCACATGTGCATCATACACACCTTACCCTTAGAATGGTCTGACAATTACCCCTCCTCCTTCATAGTCCTCCGCTTGGAATACGTCGTGGGACTACATGTCTACACAGATGTAAGCTAATGGTGCTCCATCAAATTCAACCCAAATGTATTCTTAGTGAATTTTAGCGACACCTACATGGCATTGTTTAAACTTAAGACATGAGAAATTCTATACAAAGCGGTCAACAACAATTCACAGAGATCGCTCCCCTTCTTCCCGACGTTGGAAATAGACAAGGGTTCAGATGGACCCATCCTTGCTACAGTTGTCATGCCTTGAGGGTCGTTGTTGTCGTCTCCACTGGTTCTGCCACCGCGAGGCCAACCTCAAGAACATGTTGGCATGTTCAGGACAGCCAATCGGGAAAGTCGTCGTCCAATTTCCGGGAGGGAACGTAACTGACCGCTAATTATGTGATACAAAAAATAACTATTATATATAAAGTAATTGTAGGTCATAAAAAGTAACTATTTGACACTAAAAGCAACTTTCACCTACAAAAAGTAATTATTTGAACAATAAGTTATATTACATACTAAAATGTATATGTATGATTATAATTAATGTTATGTACAAACTCTGGTGCTTTTGGTCCAAGATTTCCAATCAAATGAGATTGATAATGTCATTATGGATCCCTTCACATGTGGAACACGATAGGTGCGGAGTTGCTCAATGATGGGGAGGATGGTAGGAGAGATTTTAGTGGTATCATTCATCTTGATGACCGTCAATGTGTTGGCACTAGTCTAATGAGATGAACCCCCTCTACAATGGCAATCAACAAGTGCAACGATGACAAGGATGATCACAACAATGGATCCTTTACTATCATAAACCCCTTATGGTATGACATCAAATAAGTAATTATTTAATATGAAAAGTAATTACTTTCTATAAAAAGTAATTCTGCTATATCAAAAGTAACTATTAAGTATAAAAAGTAACTATCTGAGAAAAAAAGTAGCACTGTATCTCTAAAATTAATAAATTCATATTTATCGTGGAAGTAGCTATATGTCATAGAAAGTGTAATTTTATATGTATTGAGAAACATGTAATCTTTAATCTTTAGCAGCAAATATTTAAACATTGCTAGAGGACCTTGTTGACAATCCTAATTCTATACATGGGTAAGGACTTCACCATTGGCGACAACGTTGGATGAATTGACACCATGAGCTACGACTACTTGAGAATTCCTCTTAGGTAGAGTACACCCTAAGTAAGTACTACTATATTCCAATGTGTTTTTGTAACATTATTTAAAAAAATTGACTACTAAAAGTAATAAAATAGTGAGAAAAGTCTAGTATCATATAAAGTAATCATGTGGCATGTAAAGTAACTATTTTTTAAAATAGTAGCAATTTGACATTAAAAGTAATTGTCTAGTTAAGAAAGTAACTATTTAACACAAAAAGTAATTATTTCACTTGTTAGTTATGTACCTTAACAAGTGCATGAGGATTGTTCCTAACAAACCTACTCACTTAACAACGTAATAAGATTTAAAATTTCCCAAATCTACATTTTTTATATTACTAGTCAGCACACACGTGCACATGCACATGCTATATTAGGCATGATAAAAAATTATTAGAAACTCATGTAAAAAACTACAAGAAATAAAAGTAAATAAATAGGATATTTGGTAACTTATAATTTTATAAAAACAAATAGATAAAAATTTTGCCAAAACAAGTGCTTGTAGTGACATGACCATTTACATTTGTGTCATGAAGATATTTACATTTGGTTTAGCATGCATTCACTCTAGTGAAAATGTTGAGATGAAAAAAAAATGTATTACACATAGACATACAACAAAGGAGAACAAGAATAATAAACAACAAAACAAAAAAGATACTAAAAGAACAAAGTTTAAAGAAGAGGTAGACTAATGGACTTAAGATGTTGAGCAATGTTGACAGTTACATCATACTACCTACTTACAAGTTCTCAATATCCAAGGCTGAGCCAATAGGTCACCTCATGGTCATCCTAGCTAATGAGACCTTACCAACAAGGTGAGTTGACAAGGGGAGCAACATTGCTCTCTTGTTCCTAATGTCATTGAAGGCATCTTTATACCAAGACAACATATTTCCTAACCGGCTTGGCAGTTATACCTTATTCTACCCTCTTGTCACACCTTATTCCATACAAAGACCGTCAACTTGATTGATTTAGGTACTACGTTCAGCTTTCCAGTAAGACAACTATGTCTTCATATTGGTTGTTAATCTGCCTAAACATACACAAGTAGGGACTGCAATGTAGCGTTGGCCATGTAAGATGAAAAAAATTGATGCTAGTCTAAGATAGACTGTAAAAATTAAAATAGAACATATTTTGAGGAATGAGTTATGAAGCCAGAACATGTTAAGGTATTGCAAAATAACATGTTTACCTAATTAATGAAGAGGGTCAGAAATGACATTGATAGTCAATGTGACACTTTTTATTTCATACCAATTAGTACTAAGGGGGAAAACCATTTATCCAAAGACCATCTCTCCTCACATGGATCATAAAAACCCAAACTAAAAAGATGATACATGAACTAACTCTGAAAAAAATATTATCCCAACTATAATAAGAACAAAAGATATCATAACGTGGAATGCATGTACAAGCTACATTAACTCTGATTTATTTAGAAAAATAGATTGTTTTATTATTTATACAACATCTAAAATATGTGGCATTGAAGAGGTATTTGACTGCTTTGATGCTCGAACATACCTCCACGTTAATATGACACCTATATCTCTATAACAAATATAGATTATATGGCGCCACCCAACTATTATCTAGTGTGGATCCTCTTGCATCAACAGTGACTCCATTGTCTCTTCTCCTATAAATTGGATATGAATCTCTACCTTGCATGGTATTGGAACAAAAAATCATTGGATATCGGAAGTGACACTTCTTGTTTACCATGCAAGCATTTTTAGGGTTTAGGACACCACACTGTCCATGCAACATGTGTTTGACAACCAATGTGTGTAATACATGATATCATTCAGGATCTGGAATTTCAGCACAAACTATGTTATCATATTGATCTGGATTGATGATCTTATAGTCACGTTTCATGATGATAAGAATGTGTGCATGCGGAAGTCCTCTTTTCTGAAATTCAATAACATGAACATGTGCCGCTACGATGCCAAATATATTTTTCTTAAATAGATGGTCCTTTAGATCCTCCAATTTTTCTCTAAAAACCCTAGCTATTAAATTGGGTCTGTTTTGAGCTAGTTGTCTAGGGAATAACTCTGTTTTTATCTCATCCCAATCTGGATTACATGTCATTGTTAAAAAGATATCGGGTTTCCCATATCTTTGTACCAATGCCATGGCATCCATGTATCTACGATGCATATCACGTGGTCCTCCAATAACGGATGAAGGTAATACAATTCTTTTACCTACCATGCTGCTATGGACTTCTCCAGATCTAATGCTATCAGTGATTCCTTGATACAAATCAACACATATTCACTTTTGCTCCTTTGTGATATAGTTTAACCATGTTAATTCTATCTTGATGTACATGTTGACAACATACTGTTGAAGGAGACGACCCACATACAATAAGATTGATTTGTCAAGCACACGCATTTGTAGTTTGTAACAATAATATTCTCTCGCAGATATCTTGTTTCGACCACCACCATCTAAAAAATATATGAGAATGATGTGAAATACAATTTTTTAATATTGGTACATAATCTGTTAATCTATGAATATATATATTCTATTAACCTGCTACGTTCGAGCCCATCACATCTTCAACAGAATGTGATGAGTTATGTAGCATGGAATCCCATGGCACACCAACTTTGGGGAGGTGTGGATGCCAACCGAATTCACCATTGGGAAACAACAAGGGATATGATAGAGGATCATAACATCCTAAATATGATTGCACTATATGTGGTTCACCTGAATTGGCATAAACAACTATGCTTCGCTATTGGGCACCACTTACATCATTGCCCTCAATCCAGATACCCGCAACTTGTGAAGCATTTGGAGAATTATATGTCCTCTGATCTATATGTGCATCTTTATTGATGGCAATATTAAAATTATTTAACATCGGAATATCCTTGAGGCTCTGAAAAAACTGGGCATACAGATTTACAGACAATATGTGCATCAATTTAGTAACTAATTCAGTATTTAGTGAAGGACTTGCCTTCATTCTGTTCTGTACCTCAAACTCAGTGTCCATCACTCCCAGGTAGTAATCTATTTATGAAATGAAACATTTGACCCTGTACTCAAAAAGTATATATGCCATTCCACATACTATGCAAATTTTCATCTAGATGGATACCATGTTATGTGAATGCAAAGTGACTATTATAACTTCGAATGGACCTCAGAAACTCCATAGAATCTGGTGTTTGTGATGTGTACAAATCGTATAGTTATGTTGGAACATGATTGGTAACTAAATGTACCTTTCCCTTCATACAACAAAAAGATGGTGGTTCAAATTGGAAACATTTGGCACCACAAAATTTGCACAAACTACGTGTGGATAACTTATGTAGTTCATTGAGAAGATTGTCAAAAATTGGATTGGAAATATCAACACTAGAAGAATCTTTAACATTTTGATCCATGCTTGAAATATAGAAATCCTCCGTCTCTTCCACGATACCTGCATCTAGTTTGTTATAACACAAGATGAGTACAAATGTTAACTCATTGAATAATGCATGAGGATTTGTAACTATTACCTTCACTACATGGTACTGCCAAATGAGCAACCTCATGCTGATTATTACACTCCTCAAAGGTACTATCGTTAATTGTAGGGTCAAAGCAAACATGCATATCAACAAGATCTCCATTGGGAACACTATGAGTCCAACAAATATAGGAAGTGCTCGGTTGTTCCAATGAATTTGTTGCAACATCGTTCAACTATGCTTGACATCGTTTCAGGAATTGGATCAAGAATCTTTGTTACCTTGCTCACCTATGAATTTCACTGAAAACATTATCTACATGATGTTGGAAGTTGTTATCGTTCGAGATAACAGGCTGAAACAATGCTCTTTGACCAAGTGCGGAGTCCACACCTTCATTGAGAACTTGAATAACTTCACTGACTCCGTCAAAATATGGGTGCATATCAATCCTTAACTTCATATAGGGTGGAAAACTATTGTAAATTGTAGCATATCTTGCAATAAGTTCACCACCACCTTCACATCTGGCACGCCTATGCATCTGTCTACTTCTAATAACCATTCGACGATGGTATCTACACATCCGTTGAAAGGACCTCAAATCATAACTGTAAATATATCTTTCAAGTTGTTGAGATCTACGTGACTGTATTGAAGTAAGACATGACGCAAGTGTGTCACAACTTTAAGATGTAGTGCCAGAAGATATGCACAGTTCCACCATAGTTTGCACAAATCCTTCATTTTGGAAAGTGCAAACAATGAGAGGGATTCTATATGCAGTGATATGACTCATTAATTTATTAGCTAAAATTCTCGTACGACAAATAAAAATAAAAAGCCAAATGTGTTCGATTCAGACAATTTGCAAATTTTGTCAATATTTGGTGACCAAGAATTCATATCAACTAAAATTTTGACAACTCTAGTTAAAATTACCACAAGGCATACACTTAAATTTAGGGCTAGCTTGGTTGGGTTAATGGGGTGTAGTTTTGAATTGGCAATGTAAAAATATACATCAAACACCCACTTTATCATCTGATTATAGCATACAAAACATGCCCTAAATGTCGGGGATCCTGACATGTGTCCATTTGATCCCTACAACAACGCCTCGGCTAATCCGTCCGACCCCGATACCCCGACCCCCTCTCTACTTCCTACCCTAATCACAGCAGCGATTCTTCTACTCCCTTCCAACAACGCTTCATCCCTGCAGCGTAGCACTGCCCGACCCCCTCTCTGCTTACTGTTCTAATTGCAGTAGTGATTCTTCTACTCAGATCCCCTCACTCCCTGACCCCCTCTCTGCTTCCTGCCCTAATCGCATTGGCAATTCTTCGGCTCCCTTCCGACAATGCTTCATCCCGGCAGCGTAGCACTGCCCGACCCCCTGTCTTCTTCACGCCCTAATGGCTGTGAACTCATTCATTCGGTCAGATTTCCTCACTGTGTTCTCATCCAACCGGTCGGATTTCCTCACTATGTTCTCGTCTTCCTTCCTTGAATATCTTTTTCAGACGAAACCATAGCTACTGGAGAAGGAGGAGCTCGGGCTTGTCGGCATCACTCTCACATAGTTGCAAGACTGGAGTCCAGGGTCTCGCTCTGGCAATCTAGGGTTTCCATGGTCACCGTCTCGCTCCCCGGTCTCCACCAGTTTTAGGGTTCTCATGAATCTCAGTTCTCAGGTGGGTTTTCTCCTTCATCAGCTGAAGGAGATCTAATATGTTTAGGTAGGAGGTAATCCATGCATGTTTATAGGTAGGACCTCATATTTCCTCACTATGAACCTATCTCTCTCTCTCACTTTATCATTCTCTTTTTCCTCACTGTGAACTAATCCATCTGGTCGAATTTCTTCACTGTGAACTCATCCATCTGGTCGGATTTCCTCACTGTCTTCTCGTCTTCCTTCCTTGAATATCTTCTTCAGGACGACACTACAGGTACTAGAGAAGGAGGAGCTTGGGCTTGTCGGCATCACTCTCAGGTGGGCTTTCTCCTTCTTCAGCTGAAGGAGATCTACTATGTTTAGGTAGGAGGTAGGAGGTCCTATATATATTTGTATGCAGAGGCATCATGTTACCTGACATTTGGTACTCTAGCAACCACTTACAAAAACTTGCCCAAAGGTTTGATGAGAAATGGCTAATCCTCATGCAGGTGGAGGTGAAAGATAGAGGAAGTACAAAAGTTGTATTTTTTCTGACTGTTACTATGATCATATTTTATATCCTTGTACTCTAAATATCAGTCGAGTTTGGTTATTCCAAATCTTACACATTTCATCTCAGTCGAGCTTGGTTATTCTAAATCTTACACATTTCATCTCAGTCGAGTTTGGTTACTCTAAATCTTACACATGGGTGGATACCACCATTGGAAAATCATTTAACAATTACTTCCTTTTTAGAAGTAGATAGCCTCATATACAATCTAATTTTCAATATTATTATATAAAAATACGTCTATAGTTTACTAAGGTCTCAAGGCACTAAATAAGACTTTGATAAATGTGTTCTAAAGTTACCCTAATTTCACTAAGTTTTCTATGCAAAACGGTATTAAACGTCTAAAAAATAATACATTATTGTGAGTTGTAAACTATGCTGGTGATTCTTTTTATGTTACAACTAATAGAAGAAATCAGGTTGGTTCTTTGTTTATATGACAAATAAAGTAAAATGCACATTATATAAGGTATGACTTCAATGCTAATATGGCCTTATGAAGTTTGTTTCTAATTACAATAAGTTGCTAGATTTCATGGGTGGTTCTTTACTGATAGACCAAATGAGGTATGGTTTACAAAATTGTATTAATATTATGTCCTCTATGCTGTATCTAGTTCTAGATTGAGGTACATAAGGGTATGTTCTTCTATTATCTCACATTTTTCTGATCGTTGTTATACATAGAATGCTAAATTCTTTATAAATAACATGGATAGTGTTTACATGTGATTAGTGTGGCCTTTATGTTGGTTCTTTGTTTGTATGACAAATAAAGTAACATGCACATTATATTAGGTATGACTTCAATGCTAATATGGATTTGAGTCCATGCTATGCGTTATAGTTAGCCATATGCAAGGTTGATTAGAAGTATTTGTCTATGCTTGGTTGATTAAGTATAGAACAACATTCAAGGATATTTAAAAATATTATTCTATGTCTCTATTATGTCAATTATTAATAGGTGTTTTGCTCTCTACTTCCATACTGATTACACATGAAAATATTGGATTGCAGTGCATGCCAGTCTCTTGTGAGATTGAGGTACATAAGGGTATGTTCTTCTATTATCTAAAAATTTTCCAATCCTTGTTATACTTAGCCATATGCAAGGTTGATTAGAAATATTTGTCTATGCTTGGTTGATTAAGCATAGAACAACATTCAAGGATATTTAAAATATTATTCTATGTCTCTATTATGTCAATTATTAATAGGTGTTTTGCTCTCTACTTCCATACTGATTACACATGAAAATATTGGATTGCAGTGCATGCCAGTCTCTTATGAGATTGAGGTACATAAGGGTATGTTCTTCTATTATCTAATTTTTTTCTGATCCTAGTTATACCTAGCCTACAAAATGGTGTCAATAGAGAATTGCACTGTATGTTGGTTTCTTATAAGATTGAGGTATGTAAGGGTCTATTCTTCCATAACCATTCATACCTTTATGATTCATGTTATACATAGCCTATATTATGCAAGGATGAATAGAAATATATGTTTGTGCAAATATGTTATACTTGGGCTGTGTTATGCAAGCATATGTGTTTTTGTTATGTATGTCAAATCAATTTATATATCATTTGTAGGTCTGAATTGTGAAAAAACGGTTGATCTAGGTGAAAACATGTATTGTTTGACCTTTATGATTCATGTTATACATAGCCTATATTATGCAAGGATGAATAGAAATATATGTAGGTATGATTTGTGAAAAATGGTTGATCTAGGTGAAAACATGTCTTGTTTGACCTTTATGATTCATGTAAAACATAGCCTATATTATGCAAGGATGAATAGAAATATATGTAGGTCTGATTTGTGAAAAAATGATTGATCTAGGTGAAAACATGTCTTGTTTGACCTTTATGATTCATGTTATACATAGCCTATATTATGCAAGGGTGAATAGAAATATATGTAGGTCTGATTTGTGAAAAAACGGCTGATCTAGGTGAAAACATGTCTTGTTTGACCTTTATGATTCATGTAATACATAGCCTATATTATGCAAGGATGAATAGAAATATATGTAGGTCTGATTTGTGAAAAAATGGCTGATCTAGGTGAAAACATGTCTTGTTTGACCTTTATGATTCATGTTATACATAGCCTATATTATGCAAGGATGAATAGAAATATATGTCTGTGCAAGTATGTTATCCTTGGGATGTGTTATGCAAGCATCTGTGGCCTTATGAAATTTGTTTCATATTGCAGTCAGTTGCCAGATTTCATGGGTGGGTCATGTTATTCAAATGGGAGAGGGAGGCGGGAGGGTAGAAGTTAGAAGTCAATATGAAAAATCAAGAAACATGTTACAGTGCATGCTAGTCTCTAGTGAGATTGAGATACATAAGGGTATGTTCTTCTATTATCTCACATTTTTCTGATCGTTGTTATACCTAGAATGCTAAATTCTAATTTGTATCTTGGTTACAAATTGAGTTATGTAACTATGACCTATTTCTTGATGCAAGTAGCCCCCCCCTTCATGTATAATCGCCTGTTAGTCATTGATAGATTCTTGATAGACCAAATTAGGTTGGTTCTTTGTTTATATGAAAAATAAAGTAACATGCACATTATATTAGGTCTGACTTTAATGCTAATATGGCCTTATGAAATTTGTTTCATATTGCAGCCACAGTTGCTAGATTTCATGGGTGGGTCATGTTATTCAAATGGGAGAGGGAGGCGGGAGGGTAGAAGTTGGAATTCAATATGAATTTGCACATAAATGTAAGTCTAGATTCAACTAAATCTTTGCACATAAAGGTATGTCTAGATTCAACTCTTTACCTTTATTGTGTATGTTCATATGCAAATAGAAAATGGTCTGGTAGAGGCAGTTGCTATTCTTGTTTCAACTATGCCTCGGATGCGACCTGATATACCATTTGGAAAACTTGGGCAAAGTCACAAGAGAAAGCCAGATTTCATAAAGGTATAAGTAATTTTGGTTCTGTGGCCACGTTATTGGTAGTTGCATATGCTGTTATTATATGTAAGATTTATAGTCTTATATTTTCTTACACATAAATGCGTGATAGGTCTCAGAACTTCTTTGAGGATTTCAAATGGGAGAGGAAAATGGGAGAGGGAGTCGGGAGGGTAGAAGCTAGAATTCAATATGAATTTGCACATAAATGTAAGTCTAGATTCAACTAAATCTTTTCACATAAAGGTATGTCTAGATTCAACTCTTTACCTTTATTGTGTATGTTCATATGCAGACAGAAAATGGTCTGGTAGAGGCAGTTGTTGTTCTTGTTTCAACTATGCCTCAGATGCGAACCGATATACCATTTGGAAAACTTGGGCAAAGTCACAAGAGAAATCCAGATTTCATAAAGGTATAAGTAATTTTGGTTATGTGGCCACGTTATTTGTAGTTGCATTTGCTATTATTATATGTAAGATTTATAGTGTTATCTTTTCTTACACATAAATGTGTGATAGTTCTCAGAACTTCTTTGAGGATTTCAAATGGGAGAGGCAAATGGGAGAGGGAGGGGGGAGGGTAGAAGCTGGAAGTCAATATGAATTTGCACATAAAGGTCTAAATTCAACTACCTTGTAATAGGGACTTTTTTCAAATGTGAGACACTACTGCTAAGCTCGAGATGGTCTTCTTATATGTAAATTCATCTAGACATAAGGACCATAAGCTCATTGTCCAGTCCATGGGGTCAACAACTTGAACTATTCCTCCACCATGTTCAGAAAGCTAGGAGCACCAATATGATAGGTATTCAAGCATTATTTACATCACCTTTTTAACTATTATCTCTTTTTTCTTAGATTAAATTATACTATAAATATGAAAATAGAAATGTATAAATAGCACATTGCTCATTCTATTAGCTGTTATTTAGAATTCATGACAACATGATACCATAGTTTATGCAGATATTGTTGACTATATCACTCATGCTCATTAGTGTATCACTCATGCCCATTTCATCTACATACAACTTAACTCCCAGTCTGGTTGAGATCCCGAACCAAACAACCCTTAGAGACCTGACTTGCCGAGCTACCAGAGCAATGAATTGAATTTATAATATCTATCCTGAGTAACCAATGCCCGTTGTTCATCAGTGACCGTCTAATTCAATCATAACTTGATTTTCTTTGACCGACAGATCCAAAACCTGAATACTTATTAGGGAAATGCCAGTGTTCTCATTCCCACATTGTGTTCTTTAGCTGTCTTAAAAAACCCAATTCATATGTGAAACATTCGTAGGCCATTAGTCATGTTCTTAGATTTTATTTAGGATGCATGAAAACATGATTCCAAAGTGTAAGCATATGGGAATCTATGTTTCGTATAGCCGTGTCCTTCCAACTGTAATCTATGCTTCTATGATGCACATACTTATTAGGTGTTTTACTTTCTACTTGGGTACTAATTACATTTGAGAATAGTGGATTGCAGTGTGTGGAATTATCTTCTAAGATTAAGGCATCTAAATGTTTGTTTTTTTCTAAAACCTCACATATCTTTATGATCCTTATACCTAGCCTATAATATGCAATGCTAATTAGAAATATTTTGCTATGCATATAAGTTCTAATTAGGTTGTGTTATATAAGTATATCGGAATCTATATTCAGTAGAACTGTGTCTTTCAACTGTAATAAAAATCCTAATGGATGATTAGACATTGATATGTTGGTTTTGGTACTATTTTCCTTTGAAATTTGTTCAATTGACAAAATAAAGGCTCAAATATTATCTTTTTTGCATCAATAGAAGTAAAAAAAATCTTAATTTTCAAAATTAACCATTTCTTCTATCGTTTCTTATGTCAAAATCAAATTTACATATGGTTTATAGGTTTGCTTCATGGAAGAAATAGTCTTATTTAGGGAAAACATATCTTATTTGGGGTGAAATCGTAGAATGTGCGTAATTATTAGGTGTTTTACTTTCTACTTGGGTACTAATTACATTTGATAATAGTGGATTGTAGGGCATGCATCTCTCTAGTGAGATTGAGCTACATAAGGGTATGTTCTTATATTTACCACACATATTTGTGATCCATTTCATACCTAGCCTAATTTGCAAGGCTGTTTAGAAATATTTTTTTGTGTATATGTTCTTAGGTTGAGTTACATAAGCATCTAGGAATCTATGTTTGGCAGAAACATGTTCTTTAACTATCTTAAAAAACCCAATTCGTATGTGAAACATTCGTAGGCCATTACTGATGTTCTTAGATTTTATTTAGGATGCGTGAAAACATGATTCCAAAGTGTAAGCATATGGGAATCTATGTTTCGTATAGCCGTGTCCTTCCAACTGTAATCTATGTTTCTATGATGCACATACTTATTAGGTGTTTTACTTTCTACTTGGGTACTAATTATATTTGAGAATAGTGGATTGCAGTGTATGTAATTCTCTTCTAAGATTTAGGCATCTAAAGGTCTATTTTTTTTCTAGAACCTGGCATATCTTTATGAAACTTATACATAGCCTATAATATGCAATGTTGATTAGAGATATTTTGCTATGCATATAAGTTCTAATTAGGATGTGTTATATAAGTATATCGGAATTTATATTCGGTAGAACCGTGTCTTTCAACTATAATAAAAATCCTAATGGACGATTAGACATTGATATGTAGGTTTTGGTACTATTTTCCTTTGAAATTTGTTCAACTAACAAAATAAAGGCTCAAATCTTATCTTTTTTGCATCAATAGAAATTCAAAAAAATCTTAATTTTCAAAATTAATATGTGCAACTCCACTATAGGTGGTATGTAAATATTATTTGCAATGCCCTTATCAACATACATTTCCCTTATCCCGGAGAATTCCTTTTCTTCTGAGATTAAATTTTAGTAGGGATACGAAAATAATAACATATAGATTTTTGCAAAAAAATATTATCCAATACATTGTAAATGCTTAAAACATTTTTTATGACTAAATGTCTTACTTGAATGTGTTTTCCTCTAGTTTGATCAAATGCTCGACTGAATATGTGAACTTTGACTCCCGAATAACATCAGCAACAGGAAAATGACATCCAATGTTTGATCTTTGGAGTCTAACAACCAGCTTCAGATCAAAGATAATGGGGTTTGCGGTCTGTGAGAGGATCCAAGAGGTGAGAGAACTTGTAAATTTTAGTAGGGATACGAAAATAATAACATATAGTTTTTTGCAAAAAAATATTATCCAATACTTTGTAAATGCTTACAGCCATATGCAAATCTAATTACCACATTTTTATGATTCATTTTATCCCTAGCCTAATATGCAATGCTGATTAGAATGTTTGTAAATGAATGTCTACACCATTGTGTCTAATTCTGTATCATGATCTCAATAGTAGAATAACATACAAGGATACTAAATGGACTTTTTCTCAATGTGGGACTCTGCCGCTAAGGTCGTTGTGCCTATAAAATATTTCCCTGCTTGGGAATTAATCTAGAGATCAAGACTGTGATCTCCAATTCATGGTTTGCATGAGCCCAACAACTTGTGACACTCCTCCAACATGTTTAGAAAAATAGCAGCTCCACTATATGTGGTATGTAAATATTATTTGCAATGCCCTTGTCAACATACATTTCCCTTGTCCCGAAGAATTCATTTTATTCTGAGATTATATTTTAGTAGGGATACAAAAATAATAACATATAGCTTTTTGCAAAAAAATATTATCCAATACATTGTAAATGCTTAAAACATTTTTATGACTAAATGTCTTACTTGAATGTGTTTTCCTCTAGTTTGATCAACTGCTCAACTGAATATGTGAACTTTGACTCCCGAATAACAGCAGCAACTGGAAAATGGCATCCAATGTTTGATCGTTGGAGTCTAACAATCAGCTTCAGATCAAAGATAATGGGGTTTGCGGTCTGTGAGAGGATCCAAGAGGTGAGCGAACTTGTAATTTAAAGTCAAAAATATTTACATAATGACTAAGTTTGTAACCTATAGTTGTTTTCTTCAAGGAGTAGTATTGAAAAACTGGAGGAACATTCTTCTCAGATAGTAGATTTTTTCGAATAGCATAAGCTTGAGAGCACAGGATGGGATTGTAGGATCTGTTGATTATACTTCTACGTGAGGTTCTAAGAGGTGAAAAAACTTATAATATATAAGCAATGGCTGAATATCTCACCTACAGGTATTTTCTTCAAAGAGTAGTGAAGAAAATCTGGAGGAACATCCTTTTATACGCAATGGCTGAATATCTGAAGAAAACATGCATGAACATCCTTTTCTGGTCGCACACGACAGCAACTTGCAACTTGGATAGTAGTTTTGGGTTGGCGTTGAAGAAGTGTGTGTGATTTTGATAATGGTCTTGGGTTGTGGTTGAAGAGGTGGGTTGTAATGTTGTACGTGGGTGTTGTACGTGAATGATTCAACAAAATTCTATTTTGCATACAAATTTTCACATATATAATTTATGTCTTTTGTAGATTTATATTGAGATAATGGTCCATGTTTTTTTTGAAGTCAGATAATGGTCCATGTGGTTGAATGTTGTTGTAATAGAACGCTATTTTATATATACATTTTTAGAGATAATTCAAGTCTTTTTCAGTTTGACCAAGTAAAACGTGTGATTGAGTAAGATATTTTATAAAAAATACGTAAGAGAAAAAGAGGGATATAGCGGTCGTATTTCAAAACTGGCTGGATTTGAAAACTGAATGGGACCATGGATGGCTTCTGTAAAACGTGTGATTGGGGGTTTCAGTAACTAATTCCTACCGCTCTTAGTGGGGTAACAATGTGCATGCTGAACTAAACGGAGAAACTACCAATGGAGAAACATGTGAGAAATATAAAGCAAATATTTGGTAAAAGGTGAGAAAAAATGTGAGAAGAGATTGGGTGAAGGAGAGAGCAGCATTTTGACATGTTGGCAAAATGTTGGAAATGCTGGTTTCTGATTGGCCACGGATGAGTTTGGTCTATTTTTTTAACTGGTCAGAGAACTCGCTCTTTATATATATATATATATATATATATATATATATATATATATATATATATATATATATATATATATATATATATATATATGCGTTCATTCAATATCCGGTGGGTAGTCTGGATTTTCATTACCCGTCAATAAAAAAGGTAACTATTTGGCCAGAAAAGTAACTTTGTGAACAAAAAAGTAACTATGTTGATAAAATTGTAACTATACAACTTAAAAAGTAAATTTGGGAAAAATACACAACAAATATATATATATATGCAATTTACATGTGTCATCCTAAGAGCGGTTTTAATGGTGGATGTATGGTGTGGTTATGGCCAATAATGCAATATTTGTGTGTGGTTGGATGGATTAGTTTTATTCATATTTTATCTTAGTTTGCAAACCGAGCCTCTATCTTCTTCCCAATGTAAAAGTTAATTATTTCCTACCTTTGCTCCCCTCGAATGTAACTCGAGGTTTTTCTCTACCATGTAATAAATTGAATAATAGTAGGATAATTTCTTTTCTTACAATGATGAAGATGACGACCAATGTTAGGCAAGACAAAAGTTTCACATGATGGACAACCGACTGGAGGACCAAGACGGGAAGACCACATGAGTGAAATGACAGACTAGTGGGTCCAACCAACTCTTTGGAAGGAGTCCAGACATTGGTTGGATAGACCGCCAATCGACCATTTTAGAAGACCAACCGACCGACCAAGAGGCGAGACGATCGGTTCAAGGGTTGAACTGATCAACCCAGACTGGAAAGCACAGATCTACACCAACAACATGTTCATGCATATGATGTGATGTTGACCTAGGTGGTAGTAATTCCTTGTGGCTCCAAGAAATGCAATAGACATGGTCATAACCATTGCCTTTTGTTTTATATTGCATGTTTACATTGTGGGATATATCATGTATATAATACATACTATATATGTGGTGATTGGATATAGTATATGTGTATATATATGTGATATATATAAAATCCCACAGTCAAACATATTAAGTATCAAGGAACCATTCTAACCATAATCCTAATCTCGTTGTCTGAATGGGCAGTGTTAAAGGGATTAGAGCACTCGTCTTGAAAATCACACAGATAATATGAAAAAAGGAAATAACATTCTTCTTTATTTAAATGAACCAAAATGTTTATTACATAGGGCCCGTAGGAAACATGGAAAGAAAGATACAGATATGAAAACTAAACCAACACTACATCCCTTTTATATTAGCTCCCATGTAGAGTCCAGATTAATGTAAAATTCTTTATTTTCAGCAGATAGCAAAAGATGTAGATAGCAGGTGCATAATCTTTAGTTCTTTACATTGCCTAAAATTAAGAAAATCATGACACAGTCAATGCAATTGCATGGTACTCTATTAAAAACAAGTAAAAAATTTATATCAAAATAATATACTTGTTAGGACTTATATTAAAAAATAGTCAACAAGTGGTTTTTCAAAACAATATTTATTCAAGAATATTTTATTACAAGTTTCCCATTATGCTAATATCGAGAAACATGCTTATATATTTATGTGGCTCCACCACTCCAACGAGATAGGGGAGGTCACCAGGCTCCATCTCTCCATATGAGGGAGGACATCAACGACATGTACAAGTTCCACCCTCCGAATGAGGAGGTCGATTGTACTCAATATCAACAAGTATTACTGGCAGTCATAATGGGCAATAGCACTAATGATTTCAAGTTTGTTGCAAACTATAACATAGAAAATCATAAGACTAATCAGTAGGGAACAATAGCTGAAACAAATACATAGCCAAGTACACATTTCAATAGGTACATAAAATGTATCATCAATACTATTAGTCTGGTCAAAGAGGAGGTATAATAGCGTACATTCTTGGTTGATTTTGAGAGTATGGATTCTAAGAAAAAATAGATCAATCCCTTGAGTCAGATCCTAGATCAACAAGATTGGATCAAAGATTAAGATCATGATGTTTAGAAGATCATGTTTCAATATTCAAGATTAGGGTTACTCATTCCTATTTTACCTTGGGGTTAGATCATTCACTTATGATCAACCAATTTCAAGATGTTCAACATTTATTCAAGTGTCAAGTTTATTTTTGAGTATGAATGACCTATCTAGGTATTTTAGGAACATAGAAGCTAACCATAGTTATTATGATCATTATTCAAGTCATTATGAAGTGTCTAGATCCTCATCATGATGAATTAGCATCATTTGCATTCAAGATTAGATCAAGTTTTGACTGATGTAATGGGTAATATTACAGATCAAATATTAGCTCAAAAGATCATGTATTTAACAAGAAAAGGTCACATATATACATTTGAATGGATGACTTACTAAAAATGGGAGTAGGGATGCGAATTAGGTCTTGCAAACATTTTTATTAAATCAAGATAATGTTTCTGATGAAAATGGACAATTTTTTGATATATTTGGAGTTATGATGCATTTTCTAGGATATAATCAAGATCTGAGTATTTATATCAAATATTCATGAGAGTGGTAGACAAAATAACTTAAAATAGGGCAAATCCATGACCGTTCAATGATGAGTGGATGATCAGGATCATCCCACATAGGCACATGAGTGAGGCAGTTCATTGAGCTAAGGATTTGGTCTAATCTTTGATTTGGCCAGTTCAAAATGTGGTTCACTCTGTTCTATTAGACCGCATTGATTTCTCCTTGGATCGGGAAGTTTGAGGATTTTCCTTCCTCATTCAGACCTCCATGTGATCCAGGAAACAATGCAGAGGGACTCTCCAGAGTTTGGGGGCTTAGGAGCAGGGGAAGTCGATGGAAGCAAGCAAAGGTTCTGCTCATGTCCGTCGAGACCTAGTGAAGAGAACATGGGTCGCAATTTGGCAGGATGGAGCGAGAAGGAGGAATGCCTAAAATAGTAGGGTGGTGGTGCTATATGGGTTGAGAGAGGGAATTGAGAATGATTAGGGTGCGAGAGAGCACAAAAGTAAGGGGTTATCGCATGGGATGGTTGCGGCAGTCCTTTGGGGGTTTTATATAGGACTGAAGGTTGGGTTTTAGGGTTCATTGGGATCAGGTGGCTAATCAAGGTCACCAGAGTGAGAAGGAAAGTGAGGGAGATGTCGGAATGGTGTAAAGGCACATTAATACTGGTCAAAAGTGGGGATAGGTCTATTCAAAATCATGAGACGAGCGTTTCTAATCGATCAGAAATTCAAATTGTGGTCGTATAGAGTTGATTGCCTCTCTAGGTCCCATTAACTCCTCCCCAAAATCAGTGGGAGGTAGGAGACAAACCATCAACCGTTATGACAGTTTCAACCTGGTCCACCTTCCTCCTCTTGGTGAGGATGTCTTTTAGAAACTTAACATATGATGGCATATCAACTATAACTTCAGCCAGTGGAAGGTTGACATGGAGTTTGTTTAGGATATCCATGAATTTCCTAAACTTTGAATCCTCCTTCTTATTTGCAAGTCTTTGTGGGAATGGTTCATTTGCTTTATAAGAAAGTGGTACCTCAGTTGTACCTTTTCCTTTGTCACCAATAGGGGTGTCAAACTTATCTTCATCAACGACCTCAACACTCTTCTCCTTGGATGGAGAAGGTCTCTGGATTTTGGCTCCACTCCTCAAGGTGATAGCATTCGCCTGATGTCTTGGATTCACCTCTGGTTGGCTTGGAAGAGAACCAGATTGAGTGTTCTTTTATTATGCTAAGGCCTGCTAGGCAATTTGGTTCTCCAACATCCTTGTATGAGTGGAAATGCCATCCACTTTTGTGGAGAGTTGGGCAATTGTGTCCTTCAACAATTTTTCATTGCCCCTACACTCTTCATTTTGATGTGCTTGAGTAGAAATAAATTTCTCCATCATAGTCTCCAAGGATGAACTTTGAGGTTGTTGTTGCTATTGGTAGCCCCTGTTGTTGTTGAAGCTTGGCAGATTCCCATTTGTTTGTCGGTTGAAGTATTGTTGCTGATGTGGTTGTTGTTGTCCTTGTTGAAAGGTTTGGGCATTGCTTGTGTTCCAGTAAGAGAAATTAGGATGATCTCTCCATCCCGGGTTACATGTGTTGGAGTAGGGGTTGTATTGCTTGTTCCCCTGTATCCCAATGACATTCACTTGCTCTTGGTTGTCTTGATTCATATTAGGAGCAAAACAAGTAGAAGAAGTATGTCTGGCAAATCTGCAAGATTTACAAGTTACCTCAGCTGCTTGGATCTGCATGATAGTCATCTTCTCAAACTTTTTTGTAAGGACATCAAGCTTTGCTACAATCAAATCAATTGCATTAACACTATGCTTTCCTCCTTACTTTCTAGTTGAAGAAACCTGTGTAGAAGATGATTGTGCTTTTCTATCTGACCCCCATTGGTAGTGGTTGAGTGCTATATCTTCAATGATATCATAAGCCTCCCTATAAGAATTATTCATTAAAGCTCCATTAGTTGCGGCATCTAATGTCATACGGGTATTATAGAACATTCCATTATAAAATGTTTTGAAGTAGCAACCAAATTTTCAATCCATGGTAAGGGAAAAGGTGTTGCAGGTCCTTGAACTGCTCCCATGTGTCATACAAAGTTTCTCCATCTGATTGAGAAAAGTTTGTGAGATGGTTTCTCAGTTGAGCTATTTTGCTTGGTGGAAAATACTTTGCAAGGAAATCATTTAAAAGTTGATCCTAGCTTTTGATGGACTTCTTAGGAAGAGATAAAAGCCACGCCTTGGCTCTATCTCTCAAGGTGAAGGGAAATAGTAGAAGCCTTATTCCATCAGTGGACACATCATTGATTTTAAAGGTGTTCATGTACTCTAGAAATTCAGCCACATGAAGGTTTTGATCTTCAGTGGCGGTACCCACAAAATGGGTTTGTTGGATCATCTGCATCATAGAAGGGCTAATGGAGAAGTTGGTTTCTTCTATCGTAGGTAGATCCTCCACAAATGTTTGTGGCAGTCGGCATAGCGAAGTCTTTCAAAGGATGGTTGTCCTCCATGGTTGGATCTTCTTGTGTGGCTTCTTCAAAGGATGAATAAGATGGTGATGGTGATGATGGAACACCCTCTAGCCGTGGTTGCTCTTCTCTTCTTGCCCTTCTTAAACTTGAAAGAGTGCGCACAATTTCAAGATCTAGAAACACAAATGGTTGAAGACCCCTCTGTGAGCGACACATACAACCTGAATAGAAGCAAGAGATATTGAGAGCACAACTAAAAGGTATATGAAAATTTGAAAATGGAAGTGGTGATCTAGTCTCAAATACTAGTTAGCACTTTTTACTCTAATTAGATTAAGTGTAGAATCCCCGGCAATGGTGCCAAAAACTTGTTTTGTTGTTACACTAATGAGTTTCAATAATTTAAATGATCTTTTACTCAACTAGCCAATTTCTACAAGTGTACGGGAGTAGTTGTAGTCGAGATCGAACACAAAGATCTTTAACAATCAATTAAACGCAAGAGTGCTAAGTTTCAACAATCTAGACCTTTTTCAAAGAAAGATTTGATTGATTAAACTAGAATTTTAGAATTAAACTAAACAGTAAAAGGATTACTTAAAAGGGTTTGATTTCTGATTTAAATCAATCTTGGACTTAGGATTTCACTAGCACATCATAACATGAAGTAGAAACACAAAATTTAAACATACAAAGCACTTGCTGGAGGAGGGTTGTATGTTATAATTCACCTCTCGATGCAAATACAACGATCCTAACTCAATACAACACTCTCGTGTATGTATTTCATTTTGGATCACAAACCTACTCCTCAATTCCATAATTTCCACTCTCATGTAAAGGAGGAGTTGCCAAGAGAGTACCTCCTTACTCTCCTACTTATCTTCTCGGATCAAGCAAGAAATCATAAAATATGCATACATAGTAGCCAGCCATACATGCAAGAAGTAAGAAACTGATACTCAAAAGGTAGAAAAGCAAGCATTTAGCATTTAGTATGAAATTATCATGTTCCATACATGTCATGACATGGGAGTTACTCTCCCATGTCCAAGAAAAAGATCCTAGTCGTCCATGATGATGTACATCAAAAATGATACAGAATTTTCAGAGTATAACATGGTTTAGAGAAGGAAAAGCTAAGAGAACTAAAGGTGTAACCCAAGAAGAGTAGAATTCTGGCTTGGGGACACAATTCCACTCCTAAATCTTCTCCAAACCAGAGAAACTTCCCTCCTGAGAAGCTTGGTGGAGAGAAGAAGCTCTACTGCACCTTCAGAGAAGAAAATGGAGAAGAAGAGAAGAAGAATGGAGGTTTTTTGACAAGAAACCACCTTCTTCCACTCAAAATCACCTTCCTTTTTCTATAGACATCTTCTTAGATGAAAAGCATTTGAAATATGACCAGTGATAACTGATCCCTTAGTTGGTTTTGTCTTTAAAAATGAGAGGCGTCATTTTTTAGTTTTGCTAAAATTGACAGTGACCCGACGTGTCTTCCTTTGGACACGTCGTGTTCCGGTCTTTGACAGTTGATCCAAGTGTAAGGCACACGGCGTGTCTGAATTAAGACACGTCGTGTAAGTTTCTAGAAACATACAGTCGACTTTGACATCTCGGGTACACGTCGTGTCTGTGGTGGACACACTGTGTCTTGCTCTCCTCGGTACTTTCTGGAATCGCACACATCGTGTTCCAAAAGGAAGCACGTCGTGTCTTTTTCCCTTCAGCTGATGCATGGCTAACTGGAATCATGCATGCCATGTGCGATGCTATTTCTGCATAAATAAGATTCTAAATGGTCTGTAAAGCATGGAGAAACCCCGATGATGTCAGAGTTGAGTTGGGCTATCTCCAATTTCACCCTTTTTAAGCATATCTACAATACACATCATACGATAAGCAAAATAACAAAAAAAGGTGGCAAAAAGAATATGAATAAAGGCTAAATGGAAACAAAATGAACTGAATTTTTGTGTGAAAATGTGTCAGAAATTGATGTGAAATGCACACAACAGATGTCATCAATGAACATCACTACAAACTCATCAAGGAAAGGTTGGAAGACACTATTCATCAAGTTCATAAACACACCAGGGGCATTGGTCAACCCAAATGACATGACCAGGAAATCATAATGCATGTACCGAGTTCGAAAGGCAATTTTAGGGATATCTTCATCCTTAACCTTGAGTTGGTGGTAACCAAAGTGGAGATCAATTATAGAAAAGACATAGGTAGAAAAAAGTTGATAAAAAAGGTCATCAATTCTTGGTAGTGAATACTTATTTTTCATAGTAGCTTGATTAATCATATGGTAGTCAATGCACATGCAAAGACATCCATCCATTTTCTTGACAAAGAGAACATATGCTCCCTAAGGAGAGGTACTAGGGTGGATGAAACCTTTGTCTAGCAATTCCAACAACTACTTCTTCAATTCGGTCAATTTAACAGGAGCCATCTGATAGGGTGCCTGAGAAATAGTTTGGTATTGGGTGCTAATTCAATAGAAAATTCAATATCACGATTAGGTGGTAGCCCAGGGAGCTCCTTAGAAAAAACACTCAGGTACTCATGCACTATGTCAATGTTTTCTAGGGCACTCATATCAAGATTGACTATAGTTACGGATGCTAGGTATGCTTTATACCCTTTGGATATCAAGGTTTGAGCTTTGATCAAGGAAATGACAATATTTTGGTTTTGATCCTTTCTTCCAGGAATTACCTAAATGGGGAGGTTGGGTTTAGAAATGATGACTTTATTGGCATGACAATCGATCATAACATGATTTTAATGGAGCCAATCCATCCCCAAAATTAGGTCAAACTCTTCCATGTCTAAGAGTATATAATCTAACTCAAGATCATGACCATCATATGATAGAGGGACTTTTTCAATAGTATAGCAAGAGACCATCATCTTCCCACTTGGGGTAGTTACATCAAGTGTGTACCCTAAGTCCTATGTTTCAAGACTGAGCATATAGGTAAGACTCTTAGACATGAAGGTATGTGTTGACCCGGAGTCAAAAAGAGTGGCAATAGATGTTGGGTTTTAGGGGAGACAGAGAAGGCAGCGGAAACAAAAAATTTTCTCCCCCAACCCATACCGAGGAAACGCGTCAACGTCTATATAATAGGAAAGGATGGTTTGTGGAATCATACCTTGTCCCGAGGCTTGCTCGGCGACAATACCTCGCGCAATGCGCGGTCTTCAACTCCGGTCTTGGACGGTGTCTGTGCAGCTCCTGGTCGCACCGGGACTGACGACTCCTCCTCCTACCGGACTGTTGGATAACAGTTGTCCTCCTGAGCTGCAGTGTCCTCCCGCCTCTGTAGTAGTCCACACGGACCACCTGGAACTCCACTCTCCTTGTCCCACAAGGAAGTGGAAGGAGTCGCACCCTCCTGTTGATGTACTAGTCGCCAACACACTCTCCTGCTACCAGTTGCAACTGCAGTTGTCCTTCCCTTGCTGCACCTCCCTTTTGCGGGAAGCACTTGCTCGGGATCTCTCACGGTTACCAAAACTAGAGAGAACGACAACTTCGCAAAGCAACCGGCTTGCATTGAGTTGTACTTTGAGAAGCCCCCAATACCCCTATATATATATGCGGGTCATGGGATAGGGTTCTCTATGCCCGACAATATGGGACTAAAGCAGGAGTAGAAGGGTTCGAGAATTTTCCACAAAAGGCAACCGGTTCGCAACTTGAAATGATCGGTTCACAACTGAACCGATCGGTTCGGCCATTGAGCCGATCGGTTGGACCTGAGCCGATCGTTTGGGGCACTCCAACCGATCGGTTGGTGCCCTGAACCGATCGGTTCATGGTCCTAATCCGGCTCAAAAAGACTTTCCTTGTTTCGTTCCCAATTGGTATCGAATACCAATGTTATTCCCAATCGAATTGGGCAATTCGAAACTAAAGGAAAATTCTTGCCGACATGACTTTCCCAACTGATCGGTTGCACCAGTTGAGCCGATCGGTTCAACCCTTGAACCGGTCGTTTCACCTGGGCATGAGCCGATCAGCCTGGACACTCCAGCCGACCAGTTCAGCACCTCAGCCGACCGGTTCATCACATGAGCCGATCGGTTGGGAGCACAGGTTGGGCAAAATCAGTCAATTGCGATTTCAATCAATCTGATACTCCAATCAATGCGTCCAACACCTTGAACCATATGATATTGAGCCATCGACTGATTGAGTGTTTAATTGAACTACTAAACTCCTTTAGTAATCAATCTAAACATTGCTTTGTGGACAAAACTCCTCTTCCAGGTTAAATCCTATGTGTGTGACCCTACAGGTCCATTTCACGTTGGCAGTGAAAGTCCATTACACTTATGACTTCACAAGAAAAGAGCGGTGCCTAGTCACACATCAGTGCTACCCAAGTGAAAGTAGAAAGTTGGAGAACAACTTTCATCCTACAATCCGTGAATGGTGTTATAGTGAATGTATAATTCCTTTGTCACTGATATCCCGAATGAACTCGAGGCATGGAACAGTCATCCTGTCAACGTTCATTCACTTTCTTGATCTCGGAGCAGATTGAAGGAGATATGTATGACATCAATATCACATACTGATTCACACATGCGTGTGCACGCCTATCTCAATCCTACTCATCAAGTGGCCATGGATATCAAACTCCCTCAGGAGGGACAAATCCCATATCTATCACTCACCCCTCAAAAGCCCCATGTATCAAAGCCACCCAATCATCACCTTTATAACAACCCATGTTTCAGGAATGCGTTTGATGATGTCAAAGTGTGCCCAACGACATGTGTTGAGTGCAATGATTTCAGGTCTAAGAATCACACTCACCACCATCACTATGAGTACTGACTGTGACTACCATCTCATGGTTCCATGTGTCAAACTCACGGTGGGTCTGTCCGGTACCTTGTTCTCTAACAAGTACCTATGTGTTTGGTTTGATATCTCTATATCATGACTAATGAGATTCTGTCATCAACCAACACCACAATCTAGTCTTGTGTGTCATTGCTGTCTATCTACCTTCCACAATGACATCCGACTAGGGACATAACAAGAATGTACAAACTCTTAGCATCTGTATGATCTCATCGTTCAGGTCCTTAACCTGAAAGCATACGTCATTGAGTACTGTCATTCTCTAGACATTCAATCTGTTCTATCACTATCTCATATGACTGAACCAGAAAGAATTGGAAGCTTTCCTTTGATGTTTATCAAATCAATCTTAATGTGTCCCACCAATCATCCCATGATTGGCTCTCAGGGCATACATACCAACAGACTCCCACTTGCACTGCGAGCCAATCACTCTTGAATCATATTCATAGTGATCTTCAAACATGTCCCACATGTTACTGTGCTCTAGTGCCATCATAGTGAGTAATGACAACACCTTGCCAAAGTCTGTACAAATTGCATGTCTCTCATCTCTTCGTTGTACGTCATACGTATGAGATGGAGTTGTCGTAATATGCGATCTTGTATTCCATTGCTAACCTTTAGCCACATTGCATGATCAAGGATTCCAGACTTGTCATCAATGAGTGGAATATAAGTTCATCTCATGAACTTTCAGATCCATATAGTATCCACTGCTGTTCTTTAACACACGGATACTCGGCATTTCCTTTTTAAATAGTTTTACTGGAACATTTCCAATTATCAACCAACTTTCACTTTTATACATCATATGTATATTTTGCGATTAATTTTCTGTCCTTTCGGAAGTTCGCATCAATGTAACTCTTTACATAAAACTCTTCCTTATCTCCATGGAACTAGTACTTCACAAGTACTTATCAAGTTCTCATGGTATTCCAGTAACCCTTACTGGAAGTAGACAGACATCCACTCGTCATGTCCTACATACGAGTTATCAGGATGAGCACATCATATTGCCATGTCCTACGTACAAGATGATGAATGCATTTTATTCTTGCCATGTCATACATGCAAGACAATGGGATGATTACATACATGATAGATCCATATCTATTCTTAGTGTTCCCATTCTTCATAAGAATTGGACACTTGGCCTTGGGATACTAATATCCATATAACATGGACAAGTTTTCTCCCACTGAATCTGTGCATACTGAACCCTTCAGTACAGATTTCCAATGTATGCTCTCTCTTTTCCAGGTCAAGAGATTTGTCGAGAACTATCTCTATAGATCTCTATTCCTATCATATAGGAAACATCTCTATCTTCCTTAAAGATAATTTCCACTTTTGGATTTCCATTTTAGAACATTTCCATTTCACATCAATATGTGGAATGTGAATACGCTCCCACTAAATCACAGATCCCGTCTTTATCTTTGACATATCAGTCAAACCCTTTGACTATATCATCAAAGTAAAGATCCAATTTTGAGTTGCTTGTACTCAATCAATCACATTGATTAGTCCATTGTAACTTATAGACTTCATTTGCATTAGTGGATTCATAAACCTTATAGGCCGTGTCACGTACACATCCTGATTTTATTCCTCATAGGAATGCGGTTTTAGTATCCATATGCCAAATGTCTCAGTCATTAAGTTTCAATCAACAAGCATCGTCCTTCTTAAAATGTTATCCATGTGTCTTAACACTTAAGACTCATTTGCACTTATGGATTTCATCCAATGAGTGCTACCATCAAGGTCATACCTTATGGTTCACATGGAAATCATTTAGGATGTAATGGTTATAAACCATAACTCAAGAATCGGTTCCTCATATTCATCTTGATAGTTGACTCATCATATGAACAACTGATCACATAGATAATTGAGGTGTATCTATCAAGAATATAAGAATTCACAACCCTTGTGATTCTTAATGTCCTTTATTAGTGTGGGGTATTCTTTTATTAAGAAGAATTCAGTTATTTGATAATCATTCTCTAACTCCTTAGAGTATGATTCCTTCTTGATTTAGACATCACCATGCCTTAATCATGAGTTCACTATGATACACTATCATAATCACTCATAAGGATCTCAAACATTTGGTCCAAGTATTTTATTCATTGATCTCATCAAGAATTAATACTTTACCAAATTTGTACTTCATTTATGATAATCTTGAACACTTCAAGATATTCATATAGGTATTTCTCTAAACACCATTTGAAGTATTAGCATTCGTTCCAATAGGTATGTAAATACATCACATGTATTATACCTAATAGGACAATCATTCTCCCACTACCATTAGTGAAGATTGATTAATCATGTACAAGAGATTCATGTCTCTTACTGGTTCTCTAACCAAAAGAGTCTAGATTTATCCATCATATGGAAACTAGAAATGAATTTCTCATGATTGATGCTAATTTGATTGTTTGAGTAATCAATAACTTTAGGTATCATTTTATCTTATGCATACCATGTATCACAAGACAAACAAGGCATTGCCACAAAGATCATATCTTTAAGATCGAAACATCAACTTTATTAATTGCCATCATTGTCATACAATATGCAATAATAAAGTGTTTCTATCTATTAGCAATATATGAAATAACAGTTCTCAACTCTATTTCGTGCCCTTTAGGCTGAAATAAACTGAAAGATACTCCTATCTATGGCAGCAACACTTGCTCCAATGATGGGTATTTCTTTCTTGGTCCTTTCGCAAAGGCCATCACTTCTTTGTGGATATTGCATATCACATATGACATATCCATATCTTGGTATCATATACCTCGGATAAAGAAGTGGTTCATTTCATGATACCTTAGGTGGAGATCTCCATCCCCTCCTTCATCTCCTTTTGTTCTTCCAGATATAGAGGGCAATCCCTCATACAACCTTTCCCCATGTGCCTTGAGGCTGAAGACGGCTTGGATTGTCGGCTAGCAATAGAACACTTCTTTGCT
The DNA here is from genome assembly GCA_963693085.1 of Alisma plantago-aquatica. Taxonomy (NCBI): domain Eukaryota; kingdom Viridiplantae; phylum Streptophyta; class Magnoliopsida; order Alismatales; family Alismataceae; genus Alisma; species Alisma plantago-aquatica. The sequence continues at coordinate 257,550,851 of OY856409.1, forward strand.
TTGCCCTTATCCTTGCCCTTAAGACTTACCTTTCTCTTTGATCACATCAAAGATTATGGTTTGTCTTTCTTCATCTTTGCCTCTACTGTCCTCAACATGTCCAACAACTCTGTCAACGCTTGTCAAAGTTGTTCATGTTGTAGCTTATCATGAATTGTATGATTCTTGCAACATTTGCAGTATCATACCAATAGCCAACCCTTGGCTCAGAGGGAATCCTTCTCAGTCAGGTTTTCAACATACCCAATCACATTGAGTGTGTGAATCCCTTACTGGATCTCCTTCTGTCATGACATACTAGGATAGTGTCTTGGAGACATCATATGTCTCATGTTGTCTCTGCAACTCATAGTTCAGAGAACACAACATCAAGCACTCCTCATCAATGTCATCCTCGGTATGCTTCCATAAGCATACTTTCAGCCATTGATGTGGTGGGATGGAGTTCATCTGGTTCTGGAATAACTAGGACTTAGAGCTTTCACTCTTTGACTGAGAACACTTCTCATCATCCTAACCAATCGTGGAATTATTCCCATTTAATTTGTTGGTCTCAAAGACCGATCGCAAATAAAATGATTTGTTGATTAACCATTTATTTTAACAGAAAGGAAATATATGCAATTTTAGTCCAAAAACTCATTTTTGACTTGTTTGATTGATTTGAAAAGTTGACGATAAAATTAGGCCTTTAATTAATTATCGCTCCCACTATTTTACTTCAAATTGATAGCCCTCACCATCAATTCGGAAGATTGCAGCGTACAACCTTCTAGTGGGCAAGATCCTGAAATCCTCTAAGTCATGGACCAGCTTGGGCTGTCACCCACAACATAGATCTTTCAGGTAGGCAACTTTTGCCAATTGTATCATATGCAACTCTTGATAAGATGTCATATACAACTCCTTGCAATGATCATCTCCATGCCTCAAGGCACTAGATCCTATCTAGGTCACCTTGTTAAGTCTGACCCAAAGCAAACACGATGAATATGCACCCTGCTTGGGCAGACCCACACATTCATCCTTCACGCTTCCACGAGGTAGACGGTGCACCACGCTAGGGCGTGCCCACACTTGGTCGAACAAGCTTTTCACGTGTGTCGCATTTGGAAGGCATCTAAAACTTAATATTTTAATGAGGGATTTGGTTTTATATACATATACATATCCAATCACCACAATACATAGTATGTATCATATACATGCTATATCCCACAGAAAACATGCACAAACGATAAAAAGCGATGATTATGGCCATCCTAATGTGATTCCTCAAGCCAAGAGGAATCACGGTCATCTAGGTCTACATCATATGCAACCTGTACAAGATGAACTTCTGTGCCTTGCCTTCCGAGTTGATCAACTCATCTCATGAATGATCTGTACTCTCCAGCCGGTCGTCTGGGTGCCACCAGCCGATCGGTTGGCTCCTCCAACCGATCGGTTCGCCTGGTCGTCGTGCATCTCGTCATGTCTGCCACCCGCTCGTCTCGCTCCTCGAACCGGTCATCAACCGATCGGTTCACTCCTTGAACCGACCGTCTGGAACGTCAACCGATCGGTTCACTCCTTGAACCGATCGTTTCAGCTGTCGTCTTGATGTCCGCCGGTCTTCGACATAATAGGAAATAAAATCTATCCTAATGATTACATTGCTTTAAAAGGGAAACCCCGAGTTACATTCGGGGGGAGTAAAGGTAGGAAAGAATCTCGAATTATTTCGAGTTACATCAGGAATAAGAGAGAGAAGATCGGTGCGCAGACCGAGATGCAAGCAACCACAAACAACCACACACAGATAGGGGATTATAGGCCATAATCACGCTACACACATCCACCACAAAACTTGTTTAAGGGCGACACGTATCGAGTGCATTAATACATATCATATATGTAATTAGGGATTTGTGGATTTAAGATTGGACATGCATAAAGCCGATATTATTCGCATCGCATGCAATAAATAAAGGCGACAAACCAAAATCGATCATATCAATATTCCTAAAATATAGAGCAGTTGACGTGGCTCTGATACCACTGTTGGGTTTTAGGGGAGACAGAGAAGGCAGCGGAAACAAAAAATTTTCTCCCCCAACCCATACCGAGGAAACACGTCAACGTCTATATAATAGGAAAGGATGGTTTGTGGAATCATACCTTGTCCCGAGGCTTGCTCGGCGACAATACCTCGCGCAATGCGCAGTCTTCAACTCCGGTCTTGGACGGTGTCTGTGCAGCTCCTGGTCGCACCGGGACTGACGACTCCTCCTCCTACCGGACTGTCGGATGACAGTTGTCCTCCTGAGCGGCAGTGTCCTCCTGCCTCTGTAGTAGTCCACACGAACCACCTGGAACTCCACTCTCCTTGTCCCACAAGGAAGTGGAAGGAGTCGCACCCTCCTTTTGACGTACTAGTCGCCAACACACTCTCCTGCTACCAGTTGCAACTGCAGTTGTCCTTCCCTTGCTGCACCTCCCTTTTGCGGGAAGCACTTGCTCGGGATCTCTCACGGTTACCAAAACCAGAGAGAACGACAACTTCGCAAAGCAACCGGCTTGCATTGAGTTGTACTTTGAGAAGCCCCCAATACCCCTATATATATAGGTGGGTCATGGGACAGGGTTCTCTGTGCCCGGAAATATGGGACTAAAGCAGGAGTAGAAGGGTTCGAGAATTTTCCACAAAAGGCAACCGGTTCGCAACTTGAAATGATCGGTTCACAACTGAACCGATCGGTTCGGCCATTGAGCCGATCGGTTGGACCTGAGCCGATCGTTTGGGGCACTCCAACCGATCGGTTGGTGCCCTGAACCGATCGGTTCATGGTCCTAATCCGGCTCAAAAAGACTTTCCTTGTTTCGTTCCCAATTGGTATCGAATACCAATGTTATTCCCAATCGAATTGGGCAATTTGAAACTAAAGGAAAATTCTTGCCGACATGACTTTCCCAACTGGTCGGTTGCACCAGTTGAGCCGATCGGTTCAACCCTTGAACCGGTCGTTTCAACCTGGGCATGAGCCGATCAGCCTGGACACTCCAGCTGACCAGTTCAGCACCTCAGCCGACCGGTTCATCACATGAGCTGATCGGTTGGGAGCACAGGTTGGGCAAAATCAGTCAATTGCGATTTCAATCAATCCGATACTCCAATCAATGCGTCCAACACCTTGAACCATATGATATTGAGCCATCGACTGATTGAGTGTTTAATTGAACTACTAAACTCCTTTAGTAATCAATCTAAACATTGCTTTGTGGACAAAACTCCTCTTCCAAGTTAAATCCTATGTGTGTGACCCTGCATGTCCATTTCACATTGGCAGTGAAAGTCCACAACACTTATGACTTCACAAGCAAAGAGCGGTGCCTAGTCACACATCAGTGCTACCCAAGTGAAAGTAGAAAGTTGGAGAACAACTTTCATCCTACAATCCGTGAATGGTGTTACAGTGAATGTATAATTCCTTTGTCACTGATATCCCGAATGAACTCGAGGCATGGAACAGTCATCCTGTCAACGTTCATTCACTTTCTTGATCTCAGAGCAGATTGAAGGAGATATGTATGACATCAATATCACATACTGATTCACACATGCGTGTGCATGCCTATCTCAATCCTACTCATCAAGTGGCCATGGATATCAAACTCCCTCAAGAGGGACAAATCCCATATCTATCACTCACCCCTCAAAAGTCCCATGTGTCAAAGCCACCCAATCATCACCTTTATAACAACCCATGTTTCAGGACTACGTTTGATGATGTCAAAGTGTGCCCAACGACATGTGTTGAGTGCAGTGATTTCAGGTCTAAGAATCACACTCACCACCATCACTGTGAGTACTGACTGTGACTACCATCTCATGGTTCCATGTGTCAAACTCACGGTGGGTCTGTCTGGTACCTTGTTCTCTAACAAGTACCTATGTGTTTGGTTTGATATCTCTATATCATGACTAATGAGATTCTGTCATCAACCAACACCACAATCTAGTCTTGTGTGTCATTGATATCTATCTACCTTCCACAATGACATCCGACTAGGGACATAACAAGAATGTACAAACTCTTAGCATCCGTATGATCTCATCGTTCAGGTCCTTAACCTAAAAGCATACGTCATTGAGTACTGTCATTCTCTAGACATTCAATCTGTTCTATCACTATCTCATATGACTGAACCAGAAAGAATTGGAAGCTTGCCTTTGATGTTTATCAAATCAATCTTAATGTGTCCCACCAATCATCCCATGATTGGCTCTCAGGGCATACATACCAACAATAGAATGGTCATAGATTTGCATCATACCTAGATATAATATATTCGATGTAGGGTGTTTGTACAAGATAATCATGATACAACATTCTGAAAATAATTTTGAATTTAACTAGTACCTTCCATGAGTTTGTTCCCATTTGCATTTCCCTCATCTACATTCACTACAAAGACATGAGCTTGTCCCTGTTTGGCCCATGCTGGAGTAGGGTGAGGGCAATTGTCTCTGAAGTGTCCCTCCTGCTTGTAGAAATGGCAGACTAGAGACAAGTACTTGCATTGGCCAGAATGGAGGTTATCGTAGTTGCGTCATGAGGATCATTGGGATTCCAAACTTGTCCTCTATTTGGGCCATGATTCCGATTCTGAGTAGGGCCTTGGTTGTACTTCTGGTTCTGGCTTGATTGTTGTACTGGGCAGGAGGATTTCTTGGATTCTTCTGTCTGTTTCTATTCTTATTGCCACCATTATGGGGTTTTCCTTTCTGCTCAGGATTTGCAAGCACATCATCAGTAAGCCCTAGGTAGGTAAGGGTAGGTAGTGTTATCCTGTGTGCCATCCCTAGGGTTCTCTCCATGGACAACGCATGATCATAGGCTTCCTGAAAAGTGGTAGGTTTGGATGAGGAGACAAAGGCTTTTAGGGTTAGGAAGAGCCCATCAATGTAATAATCCAGTTTCTGCTCTTACATGAGGTTGGTGACTTGTCTCTCTAGGAGACAAAATTGTCGACTACGCTCAGCCACAGTATTAGTACCTTGTGTAAAGGTAAGGAATAGTTTTTGTTTCTCTTTCCTTTCAAAGGTGGGCTGGAAATAATTGGTAAAATGGGCTTAAAGGATTCCCAGTTAATAGGGATGACTTGTTATGACCGGACATAGATTTCCCACCACAACTTGGCCGCCCTTTTCAACTGGTAGGTGGCAAAAGCAACTTTGTTGTAACATCCTAGGATTTGAGGCCTTGGATATGATGATCTTAAAAGGAATGATTGGACTACCCATATCACCAAGGTGCACCTCCTTTTCTGGGAACCCATCACTAAAGAACTCCATAGTTAAGCGTGCTCAGCTTGGAGTAGTACTGGGATGGGTGACCAGTCAGAAATTTGATCCTGGCTTGTGCGTCAGTGTGGACAAAGTGCGCAGTTAAGGCTAGTGGTGGTTTTTGGGGCCAGTCGTCATTCTTGAAACTCTACTAGAGCTGTGGGTAGTGAGCCCGAGCATTAAAAATGGTATCAGAGCCATAACCCCTCCAGTAGGTGGGGCCCACATGGGCATGTGGCATGCTAGTCTTGAGCCATGCGGTCTAGGCATGTAGGAAAGGGATGTCCATGGTTGACGTAGCCACCCTTGCACTGGTATTTTGTGATCGAGAGTTGGGTGTCCATGGGTCATTGTGGGTCTGCACTGAAATGGGGTCAGATTATGAGGCCAAATATTTGAGCCTTGACGAGGACATCAAGAGTCTAAGTGGGGGAGATTGTAACATCCTAGGATTTTAGGCCTCGGATATGATGATCTTAAAAGGAATGATTGGACTACCCATATCACCAAGGTGCACCTCCTTTTCTGGGAACCCATCACTAAAGAACTCCATAGTTAAGTGTGCTCAGCTTGGAGTAGTACTGGGATGGGTGACCAGTCGGGAAGTTGATCCTGGCTTGCACGTCAGTGTGGGCAAAGTGTGTAGTTAAGGCTAGTTGTGGTTTGTGGGGCTAGTCGTCATTCCTGAAACTCTACTAGAGTTTTAGGTAGTGAGCCCGAGCATTACATTTGTCTTGTTCAGGGCACCTCAAAAACCTAAAGGTGTTCTCCACATACACTAATCATGCATCAGACTTATCTAGGACATCACCCTTATCCTCCCCCTAGAAGGCTTCTGATCTAAGTTTTAGGAAGTCTTGGATGGTAATGGGTTTTGGATTATGGTTGGGTACTAGGGATGTTGTATGTAATGCAAGGTTATGAATGGCATCCATAATGGCTTTCTATTTCATTTCCCAATCCACCATATTTGTAGTCTTATTGGAAAACTGACATCCTCATCATCATTCCTATGAGGCTTCTTTCCCTTATCTTTGGTTCTAAGAGTTCCTTCACCATCCCTATTGTTCTTAGTTTTTGGGGCCATCTGCAAGGGTTCAATTAATATAAGTTTTCTCATTTATAATTTTCAAATCAAGGATATCATAGATTATGGAAATATTTGCAACTTTAATTCAAGATTTCTCAAATTATTTTTGAATTTTAGTTCTTTCCCATCCTAGACTACCCAAAAAATAGAGGTAGTATAGATCAAGCATGACACCTTAATGAGAGTGAGAAGATGAGAAGTCATTCTATTTCCTTATAATAGGTGGCTTGGTTAGTCCTTAAAGAAGTGATGAGATGCTAGAAGACTCTATAGGGTTATAGGAAGTCCTTTCATCCATTTTTGGATCCACTAAAGCTAGGTGGAGTAGGGGGAACCTCAACCACTGTGAAAATGGATAGGAGGAATTATGTCAGAACCTCCTTTATGCTCTTTCTAGACACCTCAATTTCACCATAGTGAAGTTTAGCGCTTCCTTGGTTCAATGATTAAGAAAATCATTTCATTAATGCATATGAGTGTGTTATGGATCTGAAACCAACTATCACAGAGGCATTCTAACCCTGATCCCAATCCCACTGTCCAAATGGGCAGTGTTAAAGGGATTAGAGTGCCTGTCCCTGAGTAGCCCAAAAATCACACATAAATCATACACAAAAAGGAAATAACATTCTTCTTTATTGAAATGAACCAAAATGTTTATTACATAGGGCCGTAGGCAACATGGAAAGAAATATACAGATAAGGAAACTAAACCAACACTACATCCCTTTTATATTAGCTCCCTTGTAGAGTCTAGAATGATGTAGTAGTCTTTATTTTCAGCAGATAACAGAAGATGTAGATAGAAAGTTCATAATATTTAGTTCTTTGCATTGCCTAAAACAAATAAAAAATCATGACACGATCAAGCAATTTCACAGTACACTATTAAAAACAAGTAAATAATTTTATATCAAAATAGTATACTTGGCAGGACTTATATTCAAAAATATTCAACAAGTGGTTTTCTAAAACAATATTTGTTTGGAATTATTACAAGTTTCCCATTATGCTAATATTGAAAATCATTCCTGTATATTTATGTGGCTCCATCGCCCCAACAAGATGGAGGAGGCCACCATGCTCCATCTCTCCATATGAAGGAGGAGGTCAACGACATGTACAAGTTCCACCCTCTGAATGAGGAGGTCACCTGTACTCAATATCAACAAGTATTATTGGCAGTCAAAATGAGTAATAACATTTAAATTTTAAAGTTTGTTGCAAACTATAATGTAGAAAATTAGAAGACTAATCAATAGGGAACAATAGCTCAAACAAATACGTACAAAGGTACACATTTCAAGAGGTACATAAAATGTATCATCAATACTATTAGTTAGGTCAAAGAGGAGGTATAATAGCGTACATTCTTGGTTGATTTCCAGAGTATGGATTCCAAGAAAATCATGTTTCAATATTCAATATTAGGGTTACTCATTCCTATTTTACCTTGGGGTTAGGTCATTCACTTATGATCAACCAATTTCAAGATGTTCAACATTTATTCAAGTGTCAAGTTTATTTTCGAGTATGAATGACCTACCTAGGTATTTTAGGAACATACAAGCTAGCCCTAATTATTATGATCAGTACTCAAGTCATTATCAAGTCTCTACATCATCATAATGATGAATTAGCATTATTTGTGTTCAAGATTAGATCAAGTTTTTATTGATGTAATGCGTAAAGTCAGAGATCAAATATAAGGTCAAAAGATCAAGTATTTAACAAGAAAAGGTCACATATATGCATTTGAATGGATGATTTACTAAAAATGGGAGTAGGGATGTGAATTAGGTCTTGCACCCATTTTTATTAAATTAGGTTAATTTTTCTAATGAAAATGGACTATAGTTTTGATATATTTGGATTTATGATGCATTTTCTAGGATTTAATCAAGATTTGAGTATTTATATCTAATATTCTTGAGAGTAGTAGAAAAAATACCTTAAAATAGGGAAAATCGACAATCATTTGATGATGAGTGGACAATCAGGATCATGGCACATAGGCTCTAGTGAGTAAGGTGGTTCACTGAGCTAAGGATTTCGTCTGATCTTTGATTCGGCCGATTCAAAACGTGGTTCACTCGGTTCTATTGGACCACGTTGATTCCTCCTTGGACCAGGCACTTTGAGGACTTTCCTTCCTCATTCAGACCTCTATGCGAGCCAAGAAAAAAGGTAGAGGGGCTCGTTGGAGTTTGGGGCCTTAGGAGTAGGGGAAGCTGATGGAGGTAGACAAAGATGCCACTCACGTATGTTGAGACCTCGCAAAGATAATGGGGGTCACAATTTGGTAGGATGGCGTAGGATGGAGGAATGCCTAAAACAACAAGGAGGCGGCATTGTACGGGTCGAGAGAGGGAATTGAGGGTGATTGGGGTGAGAAAGAGCATAAAAGTAAGGGGTTATCGCATAGGATGGTGGAAACTATCCTTTGGGGTTTTATATAGGACTGAAGGGTGGGTTTTAGGGTTAATTGGGATTTGTTGGCTGACCAAGGTCACTGGAGTGAGAAGGAAAGTGAGGGAGATGTTGGAATGGCATAAAGGCACATTAAAATTGGTCAAAAGTGGGGATAAATCTGTTTAAAATCATGAGACGAGTGTTTCTAACCGATCAAAAATTCAAATCATGGTCGTATAGAGTTGATTGCCTCTCCCGGTCCCATTAACTCCTCCTCAAAATTAGCAGGAGGTACGAGATGATCCAGTGACCATTAAATTAGGCCTTGATCCATAGAAGGTTGATCCAAGGGCTGGGGTTCATCCCCAGAGCGAGCCCTGGATTGCTGACGTGGAAAAGGTCGAATAAAAGGGAAATTAAAGGGATTTTAAACACATTAACTTCAAGAACTCATAGAAAATTATAGGAATGTCCAATTGAGATGAAATTTAGATCATAGGTTCAAAAAAATGTTTAGAACATTTTAAAAAAAGTTTGAGAACCAAAAAATAAAGTTGTATGGACAAATATACTTCTTTGGGTAAAGTAATAAATTAACCTAATTTGTAGTGTCACAAAGTGTATAAAATTCACTTTGATCATTATATTTTGAATTTGAGTACCAATAATGATCAAGTAGACAAGGAATAATAAATTGAGTTCATGAGTGAACATAAAGAGGGAAAAATTGGAATTGAACATAAATAGAGGAGAAACTTACTTTATTGCATCAAGTCTAAGATGCTTTCCATTAGTGGCACACATGAAAAGCTTGATCGACCAAGCGTAGGTTATGCCAAATCATGGTGTGTCGTCTATCTCGTGGAAGTGTGATGGTAGATATGTAGGTTTTACCAAAGTAGTGTGCATATCTATTGTGTCAACTTTTGGGTCAGGTTTAACTGTGTGGTTTTAATGATATTAAGAACCAGAAGTATGCATATGATTATGGCAAGGAGTTGTGCATCTCATCTATCCAAGAATTTCATATGATGCAATTGACAAATGTTTCCTACCTTGATAATTGACTATAGATGCTAGCATATTGGCGAGGTGATAGTTGAATTATTTTGGATCTTGACTCATTAGAAAATTGTTCGCTACAATTTTTCAAATTGATACATGAGGGTTGTCAATTTTATCAAAATAATGCGAGAAATAGTTAATTAAAGACCTAATCAACATCATCAAAAATTTCCAAATTGAATCAAATAAAAATGGGACAACAATCACTTTTCTTTGCAATCAGTCCTTAAGAAGGACAAGCTAAATGGGCAAAACTTTCACGACTGGTTCAGGACGTTGAGAATCGTTCTCACACATGTTGGCAAGCTCTATATCCTGGAGACACCAGAGCTAGATGAACCCCTTCCCACTGAACTTAAGGCTAACAATGATGCTTACAAGAAGCATATTGAAGATGTTGGGATGTCAAGTGTTTGATGCTATGCTCCATGAACTATGAGTTGTAGAGGCAGCATGAGAACATGGATGTGATTGAGATGGTCACACATCTCAAGAACATGTTCTAAGATCAGGCAAGATAAGAGAGATACAATGTCTCCATGGTGTTGTTCAAGTGCAACATGGCAAAAGGAGATCCAGTCTGGCTAGACTGGGATGACCCTTAGGTCAAGAGGTGGCCAATGATGTAATTTTACAGTCCCTGCCAAAATCACACAGTCAGATTGTCATGAACTACCACATGAATGACTTTGACAAGTCATTGACAGAGTTGTTGGGCATGTTGAGAACAACTAAGGTGCATATGAAGAAAGACAAACCTAAGTCTGTGATGATGATCATCAATACAAAGGGAAAGTCTAAAGGCAAAGGCAAAGCTAATAAGAGTTTTAAAGCTATCCAGAAGCCCAAATCTTCATATCTCAAGGCAAAGGGAGGAACAAAGAAAAGAGGTGATTGTCACCATTTTCACCAGCCTAGACATTGGAAAAGAAATTGCCCAATTTGGATAGAGGAATTAAAGAAGAAGAAGAAGGAAGGCATTGACACCTCCACTTTAGGTATAAATATTATAAGATAAATTTAACTACTTCTTCATCTCGGTATGCGACACCGGATAGGGATCTGACATACGTGATGTGCATGATCTGACAAGAAGTAAGGCCTTTATGAATGTAAAAAGATGATAAGGGGAGCAAGAGTTGTTGAAGATTTAGTCTATATTTAAATTTATCTTAGCCCAATGGGCATGTAATAGAGTTATTTGAACTACTATTTCATTATGCCAATAAATAGAAACATTTAGTTTATGCATCTTGTATGAAAAGGATGGCAAATCAATTAAGTAAATTTTAATGTTTTTGTTTCAAAATATGTGATCTTGTATGAAAATGCCCAACCATCTTATATGAAAGAATCTTAAGATGAATGTTTATAATGTAAATACCAAACGATTATAATAGATAACTCAAACAATCTTCAGGGTAGTCATCTAATGCATACATGAAAGAAGTGCATTACTAGAATCCATATTGATGGTTATCTAGACTCTTTTTGGTTATTGAACCAACAAGAGACATGCAAATGTCAAATATGAGCAATATGACAGAACACCCTTCACTGAAGGTAGTGGGAGGATTAGCTTTTGATTAGAACTTATACATAATAATGTATTAAGAGCTTATGGAATAAATTCTAAGGGTGACTGGTAATACTTCATTATATTAACTGATAATTGCAGATGATATGTGGGTTTATATTTGGTGAAATACAAACACAAATCTCTTGAAGTGTTCAAGAAGATTATGAATGAAGTATAACTTTGATAAAAGTATTATGAGTCTTTGATGAGATCAAATGTTGAAATGCTTTACATAAATAGTTTAAGGACCTTCTGGAAGGACTGTCATTATATATCACCAAGTCAAATCCATCTGAACATGATGATATGTTAGGATGAAGGCATTACATCATGACGGGTCATGATATGATTGTCATAATAATATAATCTTCTAGTTTCCTCTTAGATGTATACTTTTCACTAAAACAATATACAATCAAAATGGTTTGAAAGACATCATATTTGATATGAAATGGGAATGTCCCACATGTCTTCAAGATAGAAACCAATATACAGAAAGTAGTTTTTGGAAAAGGTTTATCCACAAACCATTATTGTTAAACATTGTCATTAATCCCAATCCAACAACAAAGTGTTTGTTTGTAGGATAACTAAATTCCAAAAAAATCAGTGGGAGAAAAAGTATAACTCAAAGTGTTTGAGGTCAACAAAGAGGTATAATGAGAATAAAAGAGAATCACAAGTTGTTGTGGAATCTCAAGTTTTCCATGTAACATAGAACCTCACGATTCTGTAGAACACATTTGAAATTGGAGGATTGAGAATCCAACAACTCATATGGGTTGGTCATAAGATGATGAGCCAACAAATCAAGTAGAGGCTATTGAGAACCATAATATGAGAAATGGCTCAAATCCATTATGGAGTCCATGTACACTAATAAGGTATGACCTTACTAGTACCACCTGAAGGGGGTAAAACCCATAATGTGAATTTGGGTTTTCATTGGAAAACCAACATGGATAACCTAAAAAGATAGATTGGTCATAAAGTTTTCAAATCAGTTCAAAGTGTTTGAAGATAGTGAAGTTCCTTTACCAATTTTCATGCTTGTTATTGTAGCTAGAATAGGCTATGAGATTTGGCATATGAAGCTTAAAACCGCATTCTTGAAAAGGAATATTTGAAAGGATGTGTATGTGATACAACCTAAAGGTTTTAGAAACTTCATGGATGCAAATAAAAGTCCATAAGCTACAATGTACAATCTTGGGATAGAAACGAACATCCCAGAATTAGGATCTTTTCACTTGACAAGATAGTCAAAGAGATTGACTTGAATCAAGATAAATGATAAAATTTGTGATTATAAAAGATTTTGTGGGAATATATATATATATATATATATATATATATATATATATATATATATATATATATATATATATTCCACATATGATGGGGAATAACATCTCATTATTGTGAATATTGAGAACTGGCATGGAAAACACCTTTAACAGTGAATGATTAGGTGAAACATTCTATGTGATAGGGACCCAAATCAATGAGATAGGTTTGGATGTGTCATGACCTAAGTGAGAGTATATATGATGGAAAGAAGCTGAAAGAGTTCAACATGAAGGATTCACTGAGAGAGAATCCAGATTAGTCTGTCATGAACCCCATTCTTGTAAAGAATGGAAAAGACAGGAGTGAGATGCCATATGTTGTAGCAATGGATCTATCATAAATGTTATAAATGCACTCATCCCATAATCTTGTATGTATTGGACATGACAAGGTCATATTAACTTCCAATAAGGGTTATTGGAATGTCATTTAAAGACATCCATTAGTACTTGTGAAGTACTTAAGGATAAGTTTCTAGAGCACAACAAAAAAGAAGAATTGGGTGTAGAGGGTTACACTGATGTGACGCAAGGGTTTTGAGTCACTTTTATATGCTAGTTTTATAATTGTTTTATGCGTGTATTGGTCATATTTGTGGTTAATATCACATGATTCATTTCCTTTAGCCTACAATCTCATTATGCATCAAATTTGTCTTATTTCATCTTATTTTGTATAAAAGATCATATTTCTCATATTTGATTGGTATTCTTCTCTTTATTTCAGGGAATTTGCATATTTGAGGTTGTCGATACCATCGACGGCCTTCGATGCCATCGACATGGCCACAGCAACAAGCCGAAGAAAGAGCAGAACTAGTCAATACCATCGAAAAGAAGGTCGATGGTAACGAGATAGTGTCAGCGTGCCAAAGGTTAACAAGTCAATACCATCAACGTGTCTGGTCGATGGTATCGAGCTGCCATCAGAGAGAATGCCAGAAATCAAGGAGCATCGATACCCTAAGGGGGTCGATACCATCGACCCACCGTCGATGGTATCGACACCGTCATATCAGGAAACAACCCAAATTGATCTAAATCGAACGGCCATGATATTTTGCCGGCCGTAAGTGATCCCTATATCTAGGAAAGATGGCCCAAGCCGTACTATCACGTCATTAGCCATCACACAAGTCTCAGAAGAGGAGAGGATGAAGAACGGAGACCAGAGCTATGCCTCGAACATTTCCAAAGTTGCAGACGGAGTTTTCTACCGCCGGAAGGCTGCAGAACGCCCATCCCGTGCCGAGAATCATCTAGTTCTCCTTCGTTCAGGGGTTACACCATCTCCATTCACGTTTTCCCTATGTTTTCTTCTCCTTTAATTGTGTTTCTCATTGAGATGAATATGCGGGGCTAATCCCCTTTGTCTTTGGGACTGGGAGTAGCTCAGATAATCGTTGTATGACACTTTTTACATAGTTAACCATAATTTGTCTCTCAAATCTGTGGTATGATATTGTTTTCTCAATTCTATCATTGTGCTTGATTACCATAATGGTAATTTAATACCTTTAATTGCTTTTGACGAAGAATTAATGGTTGAAAAGACACAATAATCATATTAACTTATAAATCCTTTGGAAAAGGTGATGTACAATTAATGGTGGAAACCTAGAGATATGTTTTTCATGCACATAATTTAGGGTATAGGTTACTACTGATGTGGAACCGATCTAAATTAAGGAAGTGAATTGTATCACGGAAGCAAACAATTCTATTCACAGGTCACTACCCGGGATAGGAGACAAGTTGTGTAATTATGTAGGAATTAGTACAATGAGAATCTGTGGTGAAACTGCAATCCTAAAGATTCCATTTTAATTGATTAAACCAACCATTTAATCGATTGCTTTGCTTTCTTTTATTTTTATTTTCTTTTTCAAAACAACTCTCAAACTTTTATAATCAGTCTAGCTGATTGCAAGTAGTTAGTAGTAGTCTACCAAAATTACATTCCCTGAGTTCGACTCGAGCCTCACAAAGGCCTATATTACATTGACGTGTGCACTTGCGTTTTACGCACGGTTTAATCCTGTCAAGTTTTTGGCGTCGTTGCTGGGGAACGGCAATTTTTGGCACTACGAGTGCTGCGAGCGGACACACTAGGCCATTTTTTCATATAATTCTTAAAATTTTAAATTTAATTTCACTAATTACTTATTTCTTTTTAGCACTGTACTGAAATAATTCCCATCTTTTCAGGTGCTAGTTGATGGTAAAGACGCGTAGCATAGACTACGTAGAATTACCAGAAATTCCTCCATTGGGTGAAGAAGTCGAATTGACAAATCCACCAATTGAGGAAATTGAACAAGAACAGGAAGCAATGGCTAAGGAACAGACAATATGGGAGAAGATCAAGGCTACGTCTTCATCTGCATCAAAAGGGCCAATCAAAAGGCAGGCAATCAACATTCCTACATACAAGATTGATCACACACTGATTAATCTGGTCAAGTCCAATGCATTTCATGGATTGAAGAATGAAGATCCAGTGGCCCACATCAGCCAATTTTTGGAAAACTGTGATATGATAAAGATTGATAGGTTTCCGCAAGAGGCACTTTACTTAAATATTTTTCCCAAGTCTCTAGCGAGAAATGCACGAGAATGGCTACACAACCTTGATGACGAGTACGTCAAGTCTTGGGACCAGATGATAGAGGTCTTCTTCGAGAGATTCTTCCCGCCAGAGAAGACGAATGACCTCGTGAGAAAGATACACAATTTCAGTCAAAAGGCCGGTAAGACTTATTGAGAGACTTGGGAGTGCTTCTAGATAATGTTGAGGAAGTGCCCACATCATGGGTTGGACAAGGAAAAACAAGTAAAAAAATTCTACTTTGCTCTTAATGAGCATGATAGAAGCAACTTGGATTCAGCAGGCTTGGGTTTCTTCTTGAACAACACAGGCACAAGGTGTTGGGAGATATTGAAGAACATAGCCAAGAAACAGTCATGGGGTGATAGAGATGTGCCAGAACAAGTTAGAGTTGCAGGGGAATCAAAGGCAATTAAAGAGCTAAATGAGAAGATGGACCTAATAGTAAAGAGATTGCTAGCAAAAGAGGACGAAGAATCTGATGATGAGGCACATGTTAAATTTATGTGCCAATAAGGGAATAGAAATAATGATTACTCTTAGAATAAGGACAAAAAATTCTCATGGAAGGATCCAAATAATTTTCTACAGGATCTGGATGTCAAGCCACAACCCACTGTGGAGGAAAAGAGCAATGAGTTGCTCAATCAGGTGATAAATCAAAATTAGGAGTTAATGAGCATGTTTGGCCAACAAATTAAATCACAAGGAGAATTCATGAATCAATTTGGCCAAACTCTCCAAAGTAATGGGGCACATATGAGGACTATTGAGACATCTATAGAACAGATGGAAGATGAAATAGTTAGTCTAAAGAAGCCCACAGTGCAAGGTTTTCCAGGAAATAGAAATGTTCCAGGGGGAACCATCAAGCCAAGGCGATTTTGTTGAGGAGCGGAAAGAAAATTTTAAAATCCAAGGCCGATGAACCAAGCACAGCACATGTAGAAGCAACCGGTGAGGCCACAGAGGATGTCCTAGTTCCAGAGACAATGGAGGATGATGTAGAGAAGGCTACAGATGAGCCCATTGCAGAGGAAGAAACTGAGAAGTGGATGCCTTATGTGCCACCACATCATAGAGCACAGACTGTCCCAGTTCCTTATCTCAATAGTCTAAAATCAAAGAAAGTGGATGCATAGTTCAAAAAGTTCCTAGATGGCTTTAGGAAACTTTCGGTTAACATCCCCTTGATAGAAGCCATTGAGTAGATACCCTCCTCTGGTAAGTTCTTGAAAGATATAATTACCAAGAAGAGGAGATAGTGCAGGGATGGCATTTTGTGCAGGTGTGTACCCGAATGTGAATATGAAAGTGTGCTTAGTCACTGTCATGCATTTCCCACCGGCGGTCATCATGCGAGTACAAGGACAGTGGCTAAGGTGTTGGAAAGTGGCCTTTATTGGCCTACGCTCTTCAGAGACGCCTATGACTATGTGAGGAGGTGTGATTCATGTCAAAGGGCAGGTAAGATCTCAAAGCGGCAAGAGATGCCCCTCAATATATTTCAAGAGGTTGAGGTATTTGATTTGTGGGGTATTGATTTCATGGGAGATTTTATGTCCTCTAATTCCAATTTATACATCTTGCTTGTTGTTGATTATGTATCGAAGTGGGTAGAGGCAATGCCCACAAGGACTAATGATGCTACAGTCATGTGTAGGTTCATGAAGGAGCATATTTTTTGTAGGTTTGGTGTGCCACAGATGATTATTAGTGACGGAGGCACCCACTTCACGAATAGGAAATTCACTACATTATTGAGTAAATATGGGGTTAAACATAATGTAGGTACCCAATACCACCCGCAGATGCAAGGCTAGGTGGAGGTGTCCAATAGAGAGATTAAGAAGATATTGGAGCGCATGGTGGCCTCTTCTAGGAAAAATTGGAGTGCACTACTACCGGATGCACTATGGGCGTATAAGACCACATTTAAGACACCTATAGGAACCATGCCTTTTAGGTTGGCTTACGGACGGGCTTGTCATTTGCTGATAGAATTAGAGCATAAGGCGCACTGGGTGCTAAGGAAGCTGAACTTGAGTATAGATGAGGCAGGGAAGAAGTGAATGTTAGAGCTCAATGAGTTGGATGAGCTAAGGATGAATGCATATGAGAACTCAAGGATCTACAAAGAGCGGACAAAGAAAATACATGATCGTCACATTCACATGCGAGTGTTCAAGAAGGGTGAGAGTGTGTTGTTATTCAATTCAAGGTTAAAGTTGCATCCCGAGAAATTGAGATCCTGATGGAGTGGACCGTTTGTGATAGAGGAGGTGCGACCCCATGGTGCTATCATGGTTAAAGATGGTGATACAGCATTCTTAGTGAATGGTCAAAGGTTGAAGCATTATTATGGGGAAGATTACAACAGGAAAGTGCATGAGGTTAAACTAATGGCACTAAAAGAGGAATGAAAGGCAGAATTGTGTCTAGCCTAAGACGTTAAAGTAAGGCGCTTGTTGGGAGGCAACCTAACATTGGTAGTGTACATATTTATTTCTGTAACTTTTGTTCGCATTCCTAGGTAATTTTCACTATTGTAGCTTTTATTCTTTAAAAATGATACCCTGATTAGTTTGCTAAATGTGAAGAACTGTGTGGAGGTCGATACCATCAACCCTTGTGTCGATGGTAGAGACGACGGTGATGAGCAATAGCTACAAAAAATTTGCTCCGTCGATACTATCGATGGCCTCGTCAATAGTATTGACCACCCAACAGGTTGATCAACTCAAATTCTGGAGCAATTCGATGCTCGCGAGATCTCTGGAGATGTTCAAACAATTTCTTCTTAGAGAAGTCAATGCCATCGACCACCAAGTCGATGGTATCGACCCAACTTCAGGGAAATTCAGCACCAAGGCCTCGCGAGGAAAAAGGATGCATACAGAAGTTGATGCCATCGACGCCCGTCGATGGTATCGATGGGCCACATCAGTGATCTGTGAGTCTCCATCCACAAAGTGTGCCAAATCGGAGAGGTTGATCCATGGGACGGGTCGATACCATTGACCCTCATCGATAGTATCGACGTGTCACCGATCTGGGCCCCGACATCCAGCAATCGACGACCGTCAATACCAGCGAAGAAACAGATCGTGTTGCAGATGTCGATACCATCGACAACCTATCAATGGTATCGACGGGGTACCAGGGGCGATGACCTCAGTTATAAAAGGAGGGATTGTAGTTCATTTCTCTTCACACCTTCAGATCATTCTTCCTCAACTTCGACCTTGAGCATTGGCGAGCAACTAGAGATGCACAATGAGAATCTAGCGAGTGTGAAATCTTCCCCGAGTCCATCATTGACTGTGGAGATCATCTTCTCCGACCTTCACCGAGCTCTTTTTCTCTATCTTTTCTCTATTCATCATGGTGAGGAACGCAGCTTTTTCTTCCTCGCATGCTGCCCTAATGGAGATTCAGACATTCGTACCACCATTGTCGGGCTCCATTCCCCATCTGAGGCTTACACATCCCTCGGCAGACGTGAAGAAGATCTTCGACGAGTTAATGAAGTGGCTAATCGAGCCCACTCGTTAGTTGATCGGGCCATGATTCGAGACATGGGCTTTGAGGACAACCTCAACTATGTCCTCCGTGGCCAATTTGGGAGGTTGACACCGAGGGTGGAACGAGTTCCCTATCATGTTGAGGGCCATCCTTTCTTTGGGGAGTGGACGACATAAAAGGAAATTGTGGCGGAGTTCATGGAATCTCTTGACATTTGCGTCGTGCCCAACGACTTCATCAGCACCGACCATGAGTGGATAAAGGGTTGAGTCTCCTTTCATCTTTTCAACCGCAACTACACCATCACGCTCGACCAGTTCAACTCAATCTACAATTGTTGGCATTCGTCGAGCAGCACAGACGGTCGGATAGTCAGGACGACTATGACGTAATGTTTGTGGAGTTGGTGACCACTCCGGCGGGTAAGACGATCAGCTACCACAACGTGGCCATGGCTGATTTTGAGCACCCATTTGTGCGGGCTTTGCATTGCATGTTATGCATCACTTTCTTTGCTCGAGGCGAACTGTCTCTGAGCAAGTTCCAGGAGATGGACCTGTTTTTCCTCTACAAGTTGTTGACGAGGGAAAAGCTTAATTGGGGTGCATTTTTCTTGACGTGTGTGATGGCAGTGAAGAGGAGCACCAGACGATCCCCTATTCATTTTGGGGGACTTATCACGCCACTAGCCCTCTACCTTGGGATAGACCTGTCCACACTCCCTCCACTGGTCAACAAGAACCCTATCAATCTTTCCCACTTCCACCGCTCAAACCTTCTTACATTCCGCGACGGTGTGGTATATGCTCATTTCCACATAGGAAAGGAGTACTTGGAGCTATCACTATCAGACCCCATTTTCAACATCCAGCCAGGCCAGCATTTTCAGTGGCCAATCATTCCAATTGACGAGTCTGAGGAAGAAGTTGAAGTTGCAGACGACGACGACGATGCAGGCAATGACGATGAGGAGGAAGAGGAGACTCTCACACCTCTTCGATCACGAGTAGCCCCGAGGAAGCATCCATGCTTCTATCCAGGAGCTTCATCTTCTTCTCAGCCACCACCACCACAGCCCTCTCAGGAAGGAGAGGATGTTTATTCCATGTGGGGCATGTATACCATACTCCAGGACATCCAGTAGACGTAACAACAGCATATTGTGTCTTTTGCCGGTATTCAAGACATGACGAACTGGCTATTTGTGAATCAACAAGCAATTTATGAGAATGAGTGCCTCCTCCACACCAACCAAGAGAACATAAACAACCAGTTGCATAGGATGGAGATGCATCAGTAGCCTTTCTACGACCACTACTGGAGTCAGGACTACTTTGGAGGCTACCCACAGCTGCCACCAATGCCCCCATCTGATCCTTCATTTCAGGGGCAATATCCTACGTGGGATCCCAGTGGTCAGCAATACCCGCAGTACCCACCACCTGAGCAGTAGTAGGGTATCACTGTTCCACCTTCTGAGTTTGTTCTTGACTATGAGGCCATAGTCAAATTCAAGCTTGGGGGGGATGGAATAGTTTTTATCTTAGTTTTATTTCATTTTCTTTCATTTTAGCATTTTTCTTAGCTTTTTGCAATTTTTCTTCTAGTTGTGCAATTTCTTTATTTATAGCTTTCTAGGATCTACTTTCTATCTAGTGTAATCAGTGGATGTCTAAATGTAAATTGCATGTCATCTCAATGTTTTTCATATGGGGGTAATGGGTGCAATTGTCTAAAATTTGAGCATTAATGAAAATTTTCCAAGAAATTATAAGTTGGACTTGTTTGAAATTGAGCACATAACTTATGAAAATAATTGGGTAGGTCAACTGTAAAACATATGATCATAACTGTACATCCTTATAGTTCAAGAAATGTGGACATATTTTGGATGTTGAACTTAAACTGACCAAACGGTAACGAGACTTTAATCAAAAGTGAGAGAGAGAAACTCGTTGATTGATTGGTACACATGTCAGTAAGGAGGGACATATAATCTTTTCCAATGGTTTTGTCAATTAGTCTTGTGATCTATCCACCCCACTTCATTCACACTCCACCATAAGAATTGAGAGCACATTACAGTTTTTCATTTCTTGATTGCATGTCAACTAGATAGGATTGCATTATAGCTAGATTTTGCATAAAAAAATGAAAAATGAAAAGATATTTGTAGATTAGTCATGCATGCACACATTCTAGAGTGCATGCCATTGTAGTTGCATAATTACTTTTTTTGCATACTCTTGAGCATATAGGACATTATGTGCCTTACTTATTCTGAAAAATAAGAAATACGGGGAACTTGTTCTATACTCTCTGAGAAGTGAATTGTAATGCACCAATTGTGGTAGGTATGTGAAAATAAGCCTGAAAAATATATATATTGCAAATGTTTCTCTAGTCAAAATTGAGAAGAAGAAGGGCTTGAAAAAAAAGAGAGAAAAAAAATTAAGTAGAAATTAGAGGGAGAAAAGAACTTGTTTCACCTGTATATTAAAAAGAATAAGCACGTGATGTAGTTTTGTAGACATTCCATCTCACATTGAGATAGAATAGTAGAGCATGCATGATTCCACCTAAAATGTAGGCATTAGGTCATTTCCATACGCATATGCATCATTTAGGTCATTTTTATTGTTTTTGCATGTTAAACTATATTGTGCTTCCTCTTCTTCCACATCCGTCCATTTCATCCACCCGTTGCTCAAAATGGTAGGCCACCCATGATTATCTCCTCATTCTTGTATATCAGGAGATCTGCTTTCATGTAGATGGTAGTTAGGATATGAGAAACATAGATAGGAGATCACAAGATGCACCAAGCCTAAATCGGAGGAATTTATTATATCAACTGCCTTATTTGATAGTGTTTGTTGGTCTTGGGGTGGGCATCTCTCATGGACGATTATTTTCACCTTTAGGGAAGTTACCGTTCTGTGGTCAGTGAGGGCCGGTATGTGCCTTGCAGGAGGGAATCATTCTGAGATGTCTTTTATGCTAATATGTTCTTTAGTAGACCCTCGCAATTATATTCTATAGTTTTGTTGCTCGAGGATGAGCAAAGTTCAAGATTAGGGGTGTTTAATGAAAGGGTTTTGAGTCACTTTTATAGGCTAGTTTTATAATCATTTTGTGCGTGTATTGGTCATATTTGTGTTTAATATCGCATGATTCATTTCCTTTAGCCTACAATCTCATTATGCATCAAATTTGTCTTATTTCATCTTATTTTGTATAAAAGATCATATTTCTCGTATTTGATTGGTGTTCTTCTCTTTATTTCAGGGAATTTGCATATCTGAGGTCGTCGATACCATTGACGATCGTCGATACCATTGACGATCATCGATGCCATCGACAAGGACACAACAACAAGATGGAGAAAGAGTAGAACTAGTCGATACCATCGACATGACGGTCGATGGTATCAAGATAGCGTCAGCATGCCAAAGGTCAACAAGTTGATACCATCGACGTGTCTGGTCGATGGTATCGAGCTGCCATCAGAGAGAATGCCATAAATCAAGGAGCGTCGATACCCTATGGGGGTTGATACCATCGACCCACCATCAATGGTATCGACACCGTCAGATCAGGAAACATCCCAAATCGATCTAAATCGAATGGCCATGATATTTTGTCGGTCGTAAGTGATCCCTATACCTAGGAAAGACGGCCCAAGCCATACTATCACGTCATTAGTTGTCGCACAAGTCTCGAAAGAGGAGAGGATGAAGAACGAAGACCAGAGCTACGCCCAGGATGTTTCCAGAGCTGCAGATAGAGTTTTCTACTGCCGAAAGGCTGCAGAATGCCCATCCCGCGTTGAGAATCATCCAGTTCTCCTTTGTTCAGGGGTTACACCATCTCCATTCACGTTTCCCCTATGTTTTCTTCTCCTTTCATCGTGTTTCTCATTGAGATGAACATGTGGGGCTAATCCCCTTTGTCTTTAGGACAGGGAGTAGCCCGAATAATCATTGTATGATACTTTTTACATAGTTAACCATAATTTATCTCTCAAATCCATGGTATGATATTGTTTTCTCAATTCTATCATTGTTCTTGATCATCATAATGGTAATTTAATACCTTTAATTGCTTTTGATGAAGAATTAACGGTTGAAAAGACACAATAATCACATTAACTTATAAATCCTTTGGAAAAGGTGATGTACTGTTAATTGTGGAAACCTAGAGATATGTTTTTCATGCACCTAATTTAGGGTATAGTTTACTACTGATGTGGAACCGATCTAAATTAAGGTAGTGAATTGTATCGCGGAAGCGAACAATTCTATTCACAGGCCACTACCCAGGATAGGAGACAAGTTGTGATAATGATGTAGGAATTAGTACAATGAGAATCTATGGTGAAACTGCAATCCTAAAGATTCCATTTTAATTGATTAAACCAACCATTTAATTGATTGTTTTGCTTTCTTTTGTTTTTATTTTCTTTTTCAAAACAACTCTCAAACTTTTATAATCGGTCTAGCTGATTGCAAGTAGTTAGTAGTAGTCTACCAAAATTACATTCTCTGAGTTTGACTCAGGCCTCACAAAGGCCTATATTACATTGACGTGTGCACTTGCGTTTTACGCACAGTTTAATCATGTCATGATGCAAGCTTCCAAAATGACAAAAGTAATCATTATAAAATATGTTTGACATTAAGAAAAGAGTTGTAAGTTGGAAGGATTCTGAAGTACAAGCCAATTAATGTATTCTACAAATAGTATCTAAGTATCCTGGTGTTGTAAACACATGAGAGGACGCTATATGGATCTAGAAGTTCATATGATGAACTAAAAGATGTCCCAACCATTGATGACACAGTAGAGATAATGTGACAACCCTGGAGCTACTTGTTAGGCAAGGAATATTAGATACCATATCATGGCATTTTCATCTCACAATGAAGAGATGATGAGCATGCAATATACCAACTACAACAAAATGTTTCTAATCCACTAGATTAGCACTTGCACAACAGAAACATGATGGACATGTTTAGATCACTCAGGATGAGATCTTTTAGTGATTGGCTCTAAGTGCTAGTGGGAGTCTATTGGTATGGTATGTCGAGAGAGCCAATCATATGATGATTGACATGGAATATAACATAAGGGATATGATTAATAATCATATGGTAAGCTTCCAACTCATTTTGTTTCATTCAGTTATGAGATAATGAGGAAATATTATGAATGTCTAAAGAATGACAATGCTCAATGACGTATGTCTTCAAGCACATGACCTGAACAATGAGATCATACATATGTTAAGAGTATGTACATTCTTATTATGTCCCTAGTCGGTTGTTACAATAGAAGGACGATAGACACCAATAACACATAAGACTAGAGTGTGTGGTGGTTGATGACAAAATCTCATTAGTCATGATATGGTCTATCAAACCAAGCACATAGATACTTGTTAGGAAACAGTGTATTGGACATACCCACCTTGAGAGTGACACATGAAAACCATCATTGGTGGTCATAGTCATCTCTCATAGTGAAGGTGGTGATTGTGATTCTTAGACCCAAAGTCACTACACTCATCACATTTCGTTTGGTATACTTTGACATCATCAAGCGTAACCCTAAATAAGGATTGCTATAAAGGTGATGATTGGGTAGCTATGACACATGGGGAGTGACTATGAGTGATGTAGACGGGATTTGTCCCTCCTACTAGAGTTTGATATCCTGGCCACTTGATAAGTGAGACTAAGAAATGCATGTGCATGCACGTGTGAATCAATATATGATATTGAGGTCACATACATCTCATACAGACTGCTCTAGGTTCAAGAAACATGGTTTGAACACTGAAAGGATGATGATTACATGCCTCAAGTTCATTTCAGATATCAGAGACAAAGGAATTATACAATCACTATAACGCCTTACACAGATTGTAGGTTGAAGTTGTTCTCCAACTTTCCATTCACTTGGGTAGCATTGATGTGCGACTAGGCACCCCTCTTTGCTTTTGATGTCATAAACTAGTTACATACATTCATTGCAAACATGATATGGGACCTATAGGAGTGTAATCATGAATGATGATTGGATCGATTACTAAAGTGTCTAGGTGTTCAATTCAAACAACAAATTGGTTGATTGGATTGCTAACTAATCGGCTCAAGTGTTTGAGACGACCGTTTGGAGTTTCAAGTTGATTAGAACTAAAATGGCTGAGTTCAGCATGAATTGGGGCACCTATCGATCGGCTCATTGGGTGAACCAATCGACTCAGGTTGGGTGATATGACCACTTCACCTAGTGAACTGATTGACTCGAGTGTGCCAACCGAAGGTTCTAATGACTTCCCCAAATTCGTGAGAAAAGTTGATGTTTCAATTGCTCAATTTGATTGGTCCAAGGAATTAATGTCTAGCATTAATTGGAAACCCATTTCCAATTCATGTGTGATTGGGAAACATGGTGAAATGGTCGGTTTGGGCTGCGAACCTATCATCTTGCATGCGAATCAACCATTTTAGGATTCATAAATTGTACAAATTCATGATTTTTCTGTCCCTTCCACTCCCACACAAATTGGGAGCCCAAACCCTAACCCCTCCTATAAATAGAGGGGTACTTGGGGCTTCCTATAACACAACTCAATTGGCTCTGACAATTGTTGTCCTCTCTAGTTGTGGTAACCAATAGAGAGCCTGAGAAAGTTCTACCCGTTAAGGGAGGGAGAACAAGGGGGAAAATAATTGTAGAAGAGTAAGTTGGTGACTAGTACACCAACGGGAGGGACAACTCCTTCATGTTTGTTCTACTAGAACGACATGAGTTCTAGTTTATCTATGTGGACTTCTCTAGAGGTGAGGAGGTCTTTCCCTATCTCTAGGAGGGCAACATCAGCTTATAGTCCGTGGTGAGATCGCAGGAGCTGCTGCAGATGTTATTTGAGTTTGTTGCCTGTGGTGAAGACTAGGAGCTGCACAAACATCGTCCAAAAGCATCTAGAAGATAGTTGCACTGCAACAAGTTGTAGTCATTGGACTTGCTCCAGGACCAGGTATAAGCTGGTTAAATCATATTTCCTATTTCATAGTTATTGACGTGATCTTTTTGTTATAAGGAATATTGATAAATAAATTTTTATTTTTGTTGCCTACTTTGTGCCTGTATTTCCCTATAGTTTCTTCATATTTGTCTTATTATACAAAGATCCCTTTTTACTTACAATTGGAATTCTACCCTCTCTTCATTGGAAACCATGTTTACTTTAATTCGACACACTTATTCATACATGTTGTCCAATCTAATAGTTTCCATCTACTTTTCTCTTCTCTATGGGGTGTTCCCAACCCATTAGGTGGAGAAGACCTTGGCATAGTTGATCCCGAGTTGCATCCGATACGAGAGTAGTCGTTTTCTTGGGGGATAGATTGAATTATAAGGTTGCCCTCTACGTCCTATTAGCAATAGACTAATTAGTGTAGATTTTTTTGCATACACCTTACATGGTGAAAAAAACTAAATCTAGTTTTAGACATGTCATAGTTATATATCTTTATATTATGTTGCTATAGTTTTTGTTTTGAACCGATTGAATGAATTGGATTATTGCCATTTAAAAAAAATTATGTGGTGCTTGGCATTGGGCACATATACTTTTGTTCCCTCAAGTAAAAGAGTTGATCCCCGAAAAGGTACCACTCCTTACAAGTATGATGTTAGACTGACAGTTAATCTGATAATTTTGATATTATCTCCCTTAGGACAACATTTCACATAGGTTATTTTTTACACCTTATACCCTTGCCTTATGCAAGAACATCAAATTGTCTGAAGATAACATCATTGTAAATGACCAATAAGTATTTGAGACACCTCAAGACCCAAGTATAGGATGTCGAGAATGGATCCTTCTGTCGTGACTCACATGTGTCATGCTCCCTTGATACTTGAATGTCAATCTATAATTGGTGGAGTCTACCTCAACACCAACTTCAACTACTCCAAGTTTGAGTATTCCTTCAGACCAGGAGTTGGTCTTACTCTAAAGAGTCATTTCCTTAGCCTTAATTAGGAACCTTTCTTCTCTTGAGGATCTTAATAGGCGTATGAATTGTCCTATCACAACTTTCTTGAATTTGCATCCATTGTACTTTTATTGTGGGAATGAAGAAAACATGGTGGAAAAGCCAGTTTGGATTCTCACTATTGAACAAAATTTTGAAGGCATGGCTTGCCCCAAGCATCAAAAAGTTCATTTTGTTACGTACCATTTAGCGGGCCATCTCATCATTGGTGAAACAATATGGTTAAAACGTGTGATGTTTCTACCTTGGCATGGAAACGATTCCTATGCCTATTAAGAGAGAAGTATATATCATATGTAGCCCTAAGAAAGAAAGAATATGAACCTATGCCAAAATGCCATGTATGTGCTGGAGTATGTACAAAAGTTTCTTGATCTTGAGCATTGTGATAAATGTTTAACTGAAGAAAGACAAGCTAGTATGTTTTTAGATGATTTTTGCTACAAAATTAGATGAAGTTTGGTCCATGAGTTACCATTGACCTTCTCATAGATGGTGGATAAGGACCTTGCTATAGAATTTTGCCTAGTCTATCAAGTAAGAAAAATAATAAGGGAAAGTTATATGGTAAAGACTGAACAAGTTATATATGTTCTAAGTGCCAGAAGTGGTATCCCATTGGTAGATTTCCTTATAAACCTAATGGTCCAATCATATGCCATCATTTTGGATAGCCTACTCATATTAGGACTATATTCCCTAGATGACATGAAGAAAGACTCGATGAGAGTCATGTAGGACATCTCAATGTCATTGATGGTGATTAATTTCATTAAGATAATGATGAGGTAATCCTTATTCTTATAGTCAACCCAACTTTATAATTATGCTTCCTTCACTACATGTTTCTTTGTAACTAGATGAGGAGTCGGTAATAATATAGATGACGTTACAATCCCGCACCTTTAGTTTTGTTTGACTTATTAGGTCCAACATTTTAAGAGGTGGAGGGTAATAGATGTTAGGATGTGGATATGTTGATTTTGAGGATGAACTACCATTTAAAGGGTAGATTCCTGTGACATACCAAAATATCCTATCTAAAATCTAGAAACCCTAACCCAATGGGTAGGAGGCTAGTATGATTGAATCCCTAGAGTGGAAAAAAAAGGTTAAGATTGTACACTAATTCACATGCTTGTACCCTGATGGACATATAATGCACATAATATGAGTAACTCAAATATAAACCCTAATTGTGGATACATGTAACCATGACCATTCCTTGGATTCTATAAACCCTGTGTGAGGATGAGTTAGACCTAACACTAGACTATATACATTTTAAAGTTGTTTTGGATGAATGGTATGCATGTGGACCTAAACTCTTAGTTTGTGTTGAGTGGCCCTAATATATATACATGTTTTGTTCCACATATGATGTATTAGTAATATTAGGTGCTATAATCACATAACACATATTATTATGCATGAAATGAACTAATAACCTAACCATGGATTAATATGTAAGTGAACTCATTAAATCCACCATGTATGTTACATCATTCATTGATTCACACACACTAGATTTAATAGGCATAATTTATTAATCAATGTGTATGAATACAAATAAATGTTTAATGTGGATGATAATGTGAATAATATATATAATGTGATAATAATTGGACAATTGATGCAAGTGGTGATACTAATGAGCCATCATTTAAGTTAATACTAAAATAATGGACTTAATGGAATAA
This sequence comes from Alisma plantago-aquatica, assembly GCA_963693085.1. Lineage (NCBI taxonomy): Eukaryota > Viridiplantae > Streptophyta > Magnoliopsida > Alismatales > Alismataceae > Alisma > Alisma plantago-aquatica. Next base: position 257,579,586 of record OY856409.1, read on the forward strand.
ATAGGTAAAATATGGAACTTCATACAATGCAATATAGTATAACCATTTTGATAACTATATGTGAATAATAGGGCTCTAAATAATAAATATTGATGATAGATGTTGATATATGATAATAAATACTGATATAATGGTCAAACCCTAACTATATTGGAACTCATTAAAGGAAGTCTTAAAAAGTTAAGTAGAACCTCAAAATAAGATTCCTTGGGTTCTTTTCAGCTAAGTGCCAATTTAAAACCTGACTAAATAACATTTATCATCCCAATTTAAGAAGAGAATAAAGTTCTTAAATATTAATACATATATGAATGAATCTATATTTTTTTATTAAAATCACAATCTTCTAGTTAACTGTTGCATGATGGATTTCTCATATTTTCCCAAAGTTTCCTTTGTCACGCTGGATTCTAGCCTTAGCCCATATCCAGGCTTGAGGTCCCCATATGCAGGCTTGAGGTCAGCTTTTTAATTTGAATCATAGGAAATTCATGCCTTCTTCTACCTCTTTCCCCACGTAGCCTGGACTCTATAGTTTATAAGCTTTGTTCTTCCTCCTTATACCTTACTCTCTCTCTCTCTTTTCTCCTCCTATTCTTCATCTATTCTTCCCTCGACATTCCTCAAGTGAAGTTGAGTTTCCATTGCCATGACTCACTGGGACGTAATGTCCCAACTTCTCAATCGCTCCCTATATTCCTTCAATCCTGTGTTTCCTCCTAGTTTTAGAAATCCCCCAAAATCCATCCATCATATCTAAATGAGATTGTCCTCACACATTTGCCACAATCCCAGAAGTCATTTGACACTTGTCACACCTTCTTTGATCATACACATACCTACGAACCTTACATGGTTGGTGGTGGTAGCTTGAGCTCTCCCTCACACGTAACACCTTGGTGTGGGTTCTAGACTCTCTTGCACTTATCTATGGTCTACCCTCAACTGCAATATTCACTTCTAGTCACACTTTTTCCTCATTTTCTTCTCTGTTGACTCCACCATGAGGTTCTTGATCTTCCCCACTAGTTGTTTTTGTTGCTTTTTGTTAGTTTGGTGGGTTCCTAACTATTTCTCCTTGCCAAAAATGGTGGGAGGAGTGATTGAGGTCCTGTGATGTTGCTCATCAAGACTGTCAGGGACTCATGAATCTTTTTTAATTGTCTTGGGTGCTTCAAATCATGGATTTTGTTAATTTGATTCTTGAGTTAGATCTTTGTATAGCACTTTGTTTCTCGCGTGTTTTGAGTAATGGAAGAAGATAATCGCCAACGTTTTACTAATGTTCCCTTGTTTTTTATTGCATTCTATCACATGTCTCATGGGAGATTTGGTATTTTTCTCTCTTATTTTGATGTTTGATAACAAAAATTTGGTTGTAAGTCATTGACCAATATGCCTTGTCACATGCTTATTATATAGCACGTGATGCAAGGGCATATGAGTCATTCCTGATGTTGTTTTGGTTTTTAATTCCAATAAATAGTGTACTCTCATATCTTATTGTAGGCACGTCAGAAAAATATAAATAATACTTTTTGGAATTAGAAAAACAATCTCTACCAAATTAGATAATGTTCATAACCTAAATCTAGTGATTATATGAGATGAAATCTAGGGTTAGAAATTACAAATATTAATTAATGATATTTATGTTTGAATGAAATAATGGATGAAGAGTACCCTACTTGGACTGGGGTTTGACCATGACTTGTTGTTACCTTTTTGAGGTATGTCGCTTCTATTTATGAGTCATATTAGCGAATGATTGTGATTCTCTCTCTGGGTTATATATCACCTATCTCTTGAGACTTTATTGCATAATTTAATTACCTAATTTTTCACTCTCCTTGAAAGTACCGTGGTGCTATTTAGTTGATACTGATTGGAATCCTCATCTCAAATTGTTGTTGCTTCATCTCTAAGTTATTAGTATGTGCAAATTGAGTCCTTAATTTGATGTAACATGCTTATCATCATTTACTTTGTACTTGATTATGTTTTTTCATTTCTTTGCTCCATTGTATAAAATGGAAACCATAAATTGATTATTTATTTGTACTAAACTTATCTCACATCCACATTACATGCATGTTGTATCTGTTAAAATTGTTATTATCTATTTGTAGCCATATATTTTTGGGTTGGATACAATTACATAAAACTTTTCATATATATGGTGTGTTGGTCCTCTCACCTAGCCCCATGTACTCTCACCTGATATACATACTATTACATATAGGAATATGGGTTCTCTCACCTCATTTCTAGGCACGGTATGTGGAAATGTTCCAACCATACTTTTAGATGATTGTAGTCTTCTATATGATCTACATGCAACTAAATTCAATTGAATTGATTGGAAATATACCATTATTGTTCTCTATAATTGTTATGACAAGAATTTGTTTTTTTTTGTTTCTCATATAATATTTTGTCTTACTATATGAGGATCCTTGTTGACATCCAATTGAATATTATACCTCCCTCTTCATTAGGAACCATGTTTACTTTAATTTAACATACTTTGTTTATACATGTTGTTCAATCCCTATTTTATGTGCATACCAGATTTTGATGATAGTTTCCATATGCTCTGATCTTATCTTATGGTGGTGTTCCAATCTCTTAGATGGAGAAGACCTTGACATAGTTGATCCTAAGTTGCATCCTGTACGAGAGTAACCACTTTCTTGGAGATAGATTGAAGTAGTCAGGCTGCCCTTTGTGTCTTATTATCAATAAATTAGTTACTTTAGATTTGCTTTGTATATACCCTACGTGGTGAGGAGCTACATCTAGTTTGAGATGTGTAATACTCATATAGTTTCATATTTACTGCTACATTTTGTTTTTTGAACATACTGATAGAAAGAATTGGATTATTACCCTTTGTAAATTTTATGGTGATGCTTGGCATTGGGTACATATTTTTTTTCACTTGAGTAAGAAAGTGGCTTCCCTAACATGTCCCACTCCATATTGAAGGTTTCACTCATCCTTGTTAAAAATGGTGTGAGTCTCAACAGATTTCCATTATAGACTTTTGTCATAATCAATGTTAAATCAAATGAAATTATGTCTACCAATACAACAACAAATGCCTTATATGGTCTCATAAAATAGTTTATGGATGAGGTCCAACTACAAATACAAATTCATCCAATTATGTACTTAAATATTCAAAGTCTTGGGGGAAAATGTGTCTTTCAAATGTGTATTAGAATCCCTAAGGGATATAATTGAAAAATGTCCAACCTTATTTCCTTCACTAGTGCCTCAAGTTTAGACATGGGAATATCAATGAAGATCTCCTACTAGAAATAGTAGCCCCTATTACACAAATAGTTCTAGTTGTTAGCTCATATCTAACAAAAATATGATCATAATTTGGAGGTATTGAAACACATCAACCTTGAATTGGGTCATGACTTGGGCAACATGATAGGTCATTATCAAATGAATCTATGTCTAAAAAAAAGGAGGCTCGTCTACAAAGGACCTTCTAGAATGAAGGGGAATCACCTCACTCATTGGTCGTCATACTAACATTCAAGCATAGTATGGTCAGATCAGAAGTACCTCAACTGTCAAAGAAAATGAGTCTCCTAGGCCACCACTAGGACAATGTTTAAATTCCATATTATACAAGAGTTCACACAACTCTAACATGATATCTGGGAGAGGAGTTGCATGCACCACCCTATGAAAATTACCAATAAAGAACAAGAGGAATCATGAAAACAATGTCTTCCACAAGGATCACAAAAAACATGTCTCCTTCATCAACAATGAGCCCCTAGAAACTAGGGATGTCAATGGATAAGGGTAAACCTATTTACTCTTTACCCATATCCTATAGTTGAAAGGTAAGAATAAAGGATTTTCTTACCCTTTACCCGCTACCCTCTAACCCCTTACCTTAGTGGGTAAGGGTAAGGGTAAGTTGTTAACCATACCCTCTAACCCACCACCTGACAATACTTATGTATAATATAATAAATGTATAATCATTGTGTTTTTTGAGTCTATGTAATATTTAATATTATGTGGTCATCATTTTACACTATACATGATATTTTTATCTAATTCTTATGTAGTTAACTTGGTTGTGTATGCAACAACATTTTGGAGGTGTAAGATGTGTGTATGAAAATAGTCTATGTTCCATTAAATACTTGTGTGGTGTAAGACAAACATGTATTCATAACAATATTTAATCTTTAATCTATCATCTGGTGCATATGTGAGGTGATGTTATCTACTTTGTTTGTGCTTAATTTTTTTTAGTGCAAAAAAATTTTAGAGGGTATAAGATATGTATGTTTCCAACAATAAATCTTTGTGACATATTGTCATTTAATATCATTTTAATGTAGAAATATTTATCTTTTGGGAACAATGTATTTGTTCACACACTAATGTTAGGGTACTACCATTTGTATATGCATTCAAAACAAGACAAACTATTTATATAATGTTGTAGAAGATTACTTTGAATCATTTTGTACATTTAAAAGCCATTTCGGAGCATCTTGATATTTCAGCCAAATATAACATTAGCTGGCCATTATTGTTAACATTAGCAAAAATTTGAAGAAGACATATAAATTCCCCGCTTCACCCACATGGTAAGGGGAGGGTAAGTATATTGTTGGAGTGGGAATTACCCATACACTTACCCACCACACTTTGTGGATAAGGGTAAGGGTAAGACCTTACCCTCTCCATACCCTCCCCAATGGCAGCCCTACTAGAAACCACAAAGACCATCAGTAAGATGAAGAATGCCAAAAACCTTAAAAATAGGTACACATTAATTTGATCCAGCACACACTCTCTAACAAGTCAATTGTCAAATAATGTGCAATGCCCAAAGAGGAGATTTCCACCTAGCTCTCTAGCCCAACTCCTCCTCAAGTCATATGAGAAACATGCTAGTTTCATTGTGTAAACTTCTTCTTGAAGCCCACTACTGCCAATCTAGAAATCTTCCATCAGAGGCACATAGTTCAATAATAACTATATGAATTCCTTTCTACTATTCTCATTGTTGAACCTCTTGAATATGCAAGTTTTCACCAAATACATGACCAAATACACCAACCACTCTACATTATAGATCAAATCAAAATTGTCAACATCAGCAAGGCCTCACTCCCTCGTAATGTGAAAAGTGGCACTTCCTTTCTGCGATTGGTTAAATCAGACCTGACCAAACTCCTAAATCAATGCATAAATATGTTTTCTTGGAGCTACACTGATGTGTCACGGCTTGATGATTCGATCGTCATACATGGACTCCCAACCAATCTAGGAATGCATCGAATCAAACATAAGGCTAAAGAAATCTAAATTAGATGGGGATTAATGATATGTGAATAAGTGCAAAAGTAATATGATTTCAATATGCTCCACATCATATCCAAACCTAGAAAGAAATATCTAAAAGTGTGTCCTCAAGTGAATCGACTATATGGACCCCAATAAAGACAACCTAAGGACGATTTCCCTCTACCATATGTCAATGTTTTGGTGGACAACACAACCTAACATGAACTTCCCATCTTCATGGATGAATTATCTAGATACAACCAGATCAAGGTGGCATCATCATACATCGAAAACTACTTTCACCATGGAGTAGGGCATATTATTTACAAAGTTATGTCATCTCAAGAATGTAAATACAACCTATCACCAGGTCATGGTGGCCCTTTTCCATGGCCTCATATGTAACGAAATCTAAATCCATGTAGATAGCATGATTACCAAGTAAAAGCAAGCATAAGATCATGTAGCTTGTTTGGAAAAGTTTTTCTAAAGTCTATGACATTTAACTTCTGATGGAATCCATCAAAGTGTACATTTGTGTCACATCCAACAACTTATTGGAATACATAGTCATTAAGTGAGGTATACAGGTTCATCCAGGGAAAGCTTAGGCAATTATTGAGTTTATCTCTCCTCATATTGAGAAAGAGATTTGAGACTTGCTCAGAACAATCCAATAATACAATAGATTCATCATAAAGGTGACCCCAATTTGGAAACAAATCTTTAAGATTGTAAAACCATGATTTTTATATCATATGAGAGGAAGATTTTTTTCTCAACTTGGGAGTGTCACAGACATGATACATCACAATAATAATAAAAGAAACCAACACAACTTAGTGTATATATTCTCATAAATTCTTATAATACAAGCTTGGTTATATAAAACTTTATAAGAAAGACTAAATACTTGGTGTAAAAACATGTACTATGTCTTAATGTCTCAGATCGTGTAGATGGTGCCCCACCAAGCAAATATCCTAAAGTTGTTTTTGCATCCTCATGTCATGGCCATCTCTTAAAGTTATGCACCTATGGACATCTTGTCCCCTCCATGCACAATGGGAAACCTATGTTAGAATAAGTGACATTGAATTTCTAATAAGATAAACATAATATGCTATAATTGAAAGTTGAACTAATATCTCAAAGCTGTAAACTTAATTTGAATTGGTTTTTCTTTTATTTATATATTTTATATTCTCGTGGACACCAATATTCGATAAGTCATCCTCTGATGACACCGAAATGTCCTCTATGGTGCAACACACCCTCTGTTGACACCAAAGTGTCTCTATGGTGGAACGCACCCTCTGTTGGCACTATGTGTCATCTGTTGACACCACATTGTCCTCTATGGTGCAACACACCCTATGTTGGCACAATGTGTCCTCTGTGACACCTGTAGTGTCTAGTGTAATGTGCCCTCTGAATCATCCTGGGACTCTCTGATGAGGACTTATCCTATAATGTATATAATTAATGTTCTAATGTCATTTTCTATCTCTGTTATTAATTTCTTATCTCTAAATATTAATCTCTTATCGCTGAATCGTAATCTCTTATCTCTGAATCTTAATCTTGTATCTATGATTCTATTCTCAAATTGTTATCTATGAATCTTAATCTATCATTTTTGACTCTTTATCTTTGTTCTTTAATTATGAATTGATTCTAACTCTAAACTCTAAACTCTAAATCTGAATATGTATCTAAATTACTAGATAACTAGGTTTGGATCTGAGGCTCTTATGAAGTATGTCAATCTAATTTATGACTACTCACAATGAATAATATAAATATAAATCTGAAATCTAGATTCTTGTTGTCTAAATAAGTCTTAATCTAAAACTTGTATTCAATAGATCACTTAGTTAAATTCTGATATCGAATAAATGACTATGTGTCTAAAGGCTTGAGAAATAAATTGAACTAAAATGAATACTAAGCATCTAAAAGTAGCTTAAATATCTATAATCTATACTATGATATCCTCACAACATAAGTTCATGTGAACAATATCTGATTAATAGAAGCATTATTGAATATGAGATGCATATTAATAACTCAATGTACAAGAAGCTTGCTCTCGTTCTGCTCTGGCGATCGTGAAGGTGATCTAGGGTTCCGAGCACTCGACCCTATGCCTCGGGGGAGGAGGTCGGCTTCCTGTGCATGGCCACCCTCTCCCCCTGGGCTTCCGTCGGCGCCTGTCCGCTCTACAGATCGCGCTCCTCGTCCGTCTGGCTTCTCTCCTCTCCATCGCCTTCTGCCTTTCCCCTTTTTGTCCGTCGGGGTCGGTTCTCCCGGTCCTCTGATACGGGAGTTGCAGGGTGAAGGGGCGGTGGTTTTCGAGTGGCAGCTTCGTCTCTGGCATAGCTTTTTCTTGGTAAAGGTGTGGAGGCGGCCGAGTCTACGGAGTCTGGCATGTACTTGCCGAAGGCTGGCGTTTGCTCCCCTATTTAGTGTTCTTTCTTTTCTGTCTGTTTGATTTCCCTTTTGTGCGTGTGTTCTTGGGTTCTAGGCAGGTTCTCTGCCTTCTAGTCACCGTTCTTCGGTGTTTGTCTGTCCTTTAGGGGGCTGTTTCTCTCTCCTATCGTGAGAGTATCGTGATCTCTAGCAGGTCTCGTTTTGCCTCAGGTTTGTTTATTGCTCAAGATGTTGACATGGATGGTAGAGATAACAATCAGATGGAATACCGGTTTGGTTCATCCCTTACACCGCTGCCTAATGCTCAAGTTGAAGGCATCTCTCATAAAAGTTGCTTAAGTCAGCCTCGAAGAAGAGAGATCTATGCAGAAGTGTTTTATTCTCGTTCCAATATGAGTGGTAGTGGTTCTAAGTCTGTGTACCTGACTCTTGCTTGTTCTTGTGGTTGTTCTTCTCTACTTGTAGATGCCGTTTGGCTTGAGTAATGAATGGATCTATTTACTCTCAAAAAAAAATAACTCAATGTACAAAAGTAACTTATTCTCTAAGTTACATTGTACATGGGTAGGATGAATCGTAATAATAACGAAATTCAATGGACATGGCCCACTTATCTTTGTATAGATGATTTCTTTAAAGTATTCATGGTTTTCTATTCCATAACCTAATCACCTAGATATCAACCACTTTCTATAAGCCCATGCTGATCTTTCTCTTTGTTTCCATAAATCTCAAATCCCCATTACTCTAGCCTCCTAAACTAAATTAGGGTTCTTGTATATACTAAACACAACTTTGTTATAAAGCCATAATAAAATATTGGCGTTAAACATATACCAAAATCACTTTGTGTAATCACTATAAACTTAATACTCAAATAAGTCATAATAATCACATAATGTACTAATATGTGAATATATTTATCCATGATCAAGAAAAAATTTCAAACATATCTATTTGTATTTAGTTATTGTGGTTTAGCTGAAATAAAATATCTTAAAAACTCTATTTCATAACGATTAAGCATATATGTAATGTAATATTTCATCAGTATCTATAAATCATAACACACGATATTCTTTTAGGTCTCAAAATAAGATACTAATTTATAAAAGCATGAAACCTTGCCAAAACCTTGAAAATAGTAAGTATCCATTAGGGTTTGGGTAGAAATCCCATATTGTTTCATGGTCAAACAATGGGTGATACACCCATAATACCCATATTAGGGTTTATATCAAAGAACCTTATTAAAAATTCAAATCAAAATGATCAGACTTTGGAATCATGTTAAACCCATCAAAATACACTTATTGTGACATTTTCATTAACTTCAAAAGTCGATAGTATTTTAAATGTCCAAAAATTTAAAATCTCATAATGCTTAATACTCAAATGATAATATATACTAGACATCAAACACACCCTTCAAATATATTTTTATAATATGGTACACATCAGGAGCTTTCCATAGACACTTTGTTTTCTAAAGTTTGGTAGATAATGTAGGAGATATGATTTTTCAAATAGAATACCTTTTTTGATGAATGTTGGTCATCCAAATTTGATCTGACAGTGGTAATATTAAAGGCCTCCCTTGAAGAAGTTTTCATGGATCTACACTAGAATTTGGCTGGCTTGGAACCCATTGGACCTGTGGGAGACCCCTTTCGTCTTCCTTGATTGTGTGCCTCTATGTTTCCTCGATGAAATAGAGTAGCAACCCACACGGCCTACCTCAATGGGCGTCAAGGGAGACCCAGTGGCGCGTGCCCTATGGAACAGTTGTCACTAAGTTCAAAGAACAACTATTACTTGTAGATCCATATAGATCCCTTTCCCATGGATGTCATCCGTTCCTCTATCTTCTATCTCCCTGAACACGATAACCACGGTGAGAAAATTTAGGGGCAATCTCCCTAGGAAAGCTCTAGGACATGGATGCTAGATCCCATTTGTCGATGCTCAACTTCTAAAATGTAGGTGGATATCTCTATTGTATTGGATCCTCATGGGCATGTAGGTGACATCTATGAAAGCCATCACTCTGGTTTCCCATCACCATAGAGCTTTCTGTACAGACCCCTCGGTCATGCTTACTACCGACTAAGGTTCCACTGGATTCAAAGACAAATCTTTGGATATGCACGAGTCATTGTAGCCTGATGGTACCAGGACCTATGTCGTGATATCTTGATTTTCATGTCATCTCCATGGTCATCGATTCATATCAGTTATAGGTCCCTCTTTGCAACTCTTCAATGGTGGTAAGGAACTAATATTTACCTAGGGGTAATATTTTGTTAGGTTTTCCAAAAACCTTGCTACCTATTGGGTTTATGGGTAGGAAAAGGATATTCATGTATAAGATAACTTAGATTAAAAGTGCACCATATCTCAATAATAATTGGCCCATGCACACATACCAACTTTTGATATGTAATTTCTTTGTCTTGACTCCTCTTATTAACATTTACATACATAAGTGTTATAACAACATCATGATAATCTGATCAAACTTCCACCCAAATCACTTATGTAGCTCCATGGATCCTCACTACTTCAAAGATCTAACTAATGTGATTTTGTAATTATTTCCCATTAACAAAACACATACATTTATACTTATTACCTTTAAATATCCATTACAATCATCAAGGCAAGGTCATGGGATACATACATGTACTAATAAAATCAATTGACTACACCACTATATAAACAAGAATATAATCACATAATTTATTAATATGATTTAGTTGCTAGTTCTAAAATACTTGAAATATATTCTAGATCATCATCTATGGTCTCAAATTTCATGATAACATTCCTTTTTCTCATTTACATGAAATTAAGACAAGATAGGTGATGCATCCCTATTTTAAGGCTCCATCTTGTGTCATATTACATTTCAATCACATCTAAAACTATTAGATTGCATGTTATTTCCCTAAATAAGTGTTTTGCTATAAAATGCACTTAAGAATGGTTTTTGCATGTTTTATAGGTACTTTGGCCACTACTTGATGGAATGGAGAGAAGATGGTTGAATCTAGGGTTTCCCCAGGCTTGGAGGGGCTCAAAATGAGGATAAAACCACTCCCAACCTACCCCAAGTGGTCAAAGAAAGTATTTAAGAAATAAACTTCATGAATGGCCAAATTCAAGACCCAAATGCACGGGAAGGACCCTAGCACGGCTGTGCTACCTAGGAACAGACGTTTTGGGACATGCCCCAATCACAAACTCTTCACAGAACTTACAAAAAATGATTTTTATGGCCAAAACGGCCGTTTTGGGTAGAATGGCTATGTTGGGAGGTGGCTAGAATGGTCGTTCTGACCAGCACAGCTATTCTACCATGGAACCCCACCAATTTTATTACTTGATGTCCCTATTTTGCCCCCCACTAAACCCTATACCCCTATATAAGCCTTGGAGGTGGATGGAGGTTGAAGGTTGGCTTCCTTGAGCTCTATATTTTGCCCCTTACCCATTCCACTCCATTTCTCCATTTCCACCACCAAAACCCTCATTGCTGAGCCTTCCATCCACTTCCCACCATCATTCCACACCATTCCATCTAAGAAGAAGGAGGACTTCGACCTTGCAGGAGTTGGAGAGGAGGATTCACTCATCTACATCGATCTCCATGGCTACTTCTTCCTCTTTCTCTTCCCTTTTTATATTTTCCATGAGTAGCTAGGCCCCTTGGGTGGGCTGTTTGGGGTCAAAAATGTCACTTTGATACCATGTTGGGGGAAATGATATGTAAATATTATAATTTCATTTGCTAATGATTATGTTCTATTTCTATTTCACTCTTCATGAATTACTTGTTGGTTTGTGTTTGAAATCACCTAGGAATTTAGGGAAATTGCTTATATGTGTGAATTTTGGGATTTGCTCCTAGGTCCAATTCTTGGATCCCTAGCTAGCTACCCATCCTCCTACATTCTAATCAATTCTCCTTACCCTATTTAGGAGATCTAAGTAGCTAGTTTAGATGAATTTAGTGTTCTTAGCATGGAGCTTTCTCAAGGCTAGAATGTGAGTGATTGGAGGCCTAAAACCTCACTTCCACTCCCATTACTAGTCTCAACCCCTAATCATCCTAAAATCATCTAACCTAGAAACCTAGACTTGTTTAGACTCCAATTGAATTGCACCTAGATCCTAACCCAATTGAGCCTCGTAAGGGTAGTAGGAGGTGTTAGGGACTAGTTCCCCGATACACAACCTAGCATACCCATGGGTAGTTAGTAGTCTAGGGAAATTCATTAGACTCTAACTTGTTGTTTGGTTTGGTAATATAAATGAAATCATTATGTTCACATGTCACCCCCAACCTAATTGATAAGTCCATCCCCCAAACAGCCCATGTTTCCCTTTATTGCTTTAAAACCCTAATGTCCATCTTGCTTAGCTAGTGTTAGCTTAGTTAGCCCTTTTCTTTATTAGATAGCTTCTTGCTTTGTTCTTGCCTTGTTCTTGCTAGTTTAGATCTTTAATTTCTCTTTTGCTTTGTTTGCTAGCTTAGTGTAGTGTAGACTTCTCCTTGCTTGCTTCAGCATAACTTGTTCTCTTTTCTTGGCTTACCTTGTCTTTTCTTGTTCAGTAGAATTAACTGTCTAGGGTTAACTTAGGTTTTAATCTTGCTTGTCTTCCTTTACGTTCTTTCTTTCTCAAACTTAGTGTAATCAATCAAATCACTTTTAAACCCTTCAACCCTAGACTCCACAGTAGAAACCTATCCCAAAAACTAACCTAACTCTAGTGCCCCCTTTTCTCTTTGTGGATCGACCCTATACTTACCTCCCTCCTATACTATGACACGACCCCATGTGCTTGTGGGTGTAGTGTTTTAGTTTACATGAGTGTGTTGATTTTAGGTCCATTATAAATTTTAAAAGTTGAATCCATTGTGAGTGTATGTCTGCAGAGTTACATCTATTCAAACTCTAATTGAGTAGTGTGTAACGCAATTGGCAGGGACGGACCAAGCTTTTTGGCACTGTTGCCGTGGAGAGAGGTGCTTAGCCTAGCTACTTAGTTTTTATTTGAATTTTCCTAATGCCCTCATCATTACTATTATTTATTCTTCATTCTTTACATTCTTTGTGTATATTGGCTTACTAACTTGTTCTATTTTGTTTGGTTTTGCCTTATGCATGTGACAAGCCACTCGGGGAAGACAAGATGGAAGTCCAAAATGCACGAACCCATCCATTTCCTCCACCACCCTACCTCCAAGGCTATCCTAAGCCTTAAACACCCCAACCACCTCCATCACCACAACCTTCCCATCAGTTCACCTTCCTACCTCAATTCCCTCCTCCACCTCAATTCCAAAGGCCATTAACAATAGTGCTACCACCACAACTATCACATGCTCCCCCTACTTCATATGAGAAAATATATATGGTTTTAGTCATGGGGTGTGACAAGGTTGTTGAGAAGATTATCAAGGGAGGGAAGCAAGTTTACAAAGATCTTAATGAAGATCCATTGCTAGAAAGTCCTTGTTCGCAAGTGTCCCATATGATTGAAACCCCTCTCTTTGATGCCTACAAAGACCCATACCTCAAGAGAGAGCAAAATTATGGCATGAAATTTCTGAAGATCATAAGGTTGCTTAAGATCTATGATGATGATCCCCAAGGAGAGAAAACTGCTAAAAACCACTTGAGAAGATCGCATGACCCTTGGGAGGAAGATCAATCAAGGAAATAATTTGAGATGATTGTCTATGATGAGGATGCAAACATTTTGTTTTTGGACAATTATTGATGGTAAGAGAACAACAAGACTAGTTAAAGGCATGAAGCTCAGCGCCTGAGGGAGGCAACCCACCTAGGTTTGAGAATTTTTCACCCAAACTTCAATTTTTGATACTTTTGCTTTGTTTTTACAATTTCTAAGAAAACACACACACACTTTATACTTGATGGTTCTAGTTGTTTTTGAATCATGTTAGGATAGGTGCATTGGGAGGAGGAGGATGCATGGTTGATATCACCAAGTAGGAGATCAAAATTGAAAAGAAAATTACAAATCAGTAGAAAAGCTACATGAAGGTGACCAACGGTCATTCCACACAGCACGGCCATGGTGCTGGCAAGCCAGAATGGTCGTTCTACATAGAACGGCCATAGTAGCTCTATCTTACTCATTGGACACCTTGAGATCTCTTTCCCTCTTGGTGTTTGTCTACCATGACTCCATGCCCGCTACCCTATCATCTGAGACCTCTAATTTTGTGCTGAGGACAACATGGTTTAAAAGTTTGGGGTGGTAGGGCGGTGAGCCCTTTCTCTACCCCCCCCCCCACTTTCCTCTATGTTCCATGTTTTACATTTTTGCTCAAGATGACCAAATAGTATAACCATGTCTCATATTTGTGTATCCATACTTTGTGTGCTTGCTTTACATACATGCATATCATATAGGTCAATTTCATGTATTTTTCACATAATTTTCAAAAAAAATCTCTTTTTGTCATGCATTGCATATCATGTAGATTTTTGTAATTTTTGTATGTTTTAGATAGGATTTGCTTGTTTCCTACTTTATGTTCCATAATGTAGGATTAGATGTGATTGAACGCAACTTGGCACCGTTTTGGCCAATTTCACCCAAGTTTAGATCTTCTTTCCTAAAAGTGTGTTTTGACCCAATCTCTACTTTTTAAATTGAAAATGATGACCGTTGACAAATGCAAGTGATTTATCATGGTTTATTGCTAAATGGACTCAATCTTGACATTTTACATGTGCACCATCTCTCTCATGCTTGTTAATTGATTGGTTGAATTGTGATTGAAGCAAACCATAAACACTTAGAGTTATGTAGAATCTCATGATAGAAATGTGGATTTAATATTGCTCATTCATGTAGTGTGTCATTGCTTGATAAAATTGTTGGAGTAACTTTCATGCAAGATATCTCATGTTGATGTCCACACTAGTAACCCCTCTTTGACCCAATTTTCTTCTACCATCTTCTTACATCTCCGCCTCATGAAAGGATGCCAAAGTGCACATATTCATTCGTGGCCACCTCCAAAAGTTTGGGGTAGCCACATCTATATCTCCCCACTTAACTCTCATCACCATAAGCCCTATCCACACCAAGGACAAAGAAAAAGAAAAAGAAAAAAATATGCAAAAAGAAAATAAAAGATACTCTTGTTTAAGAGCATCTAAGTAAAGAAAAGATGAGTGTGTAAAAGCACTCCAAATTCTTATTGCAACCCTTTCTTCCTTTTGCATGCCCATGGAGCTAGGAAATATCAAACCTAGCTCATTTTTTCCTTTTTTCGCAGCCACGTGGGTTGCTAAGTGTGGATGGACATATGAGATTGAATGCATGAATGTAAAATAGCAAAATTAGTCATTTTTTACCTTTGCTACCATGAAACGGTTTACCCATAGTGATATGACAGCCATATGGATTGATTGTGTTTTCTATGCTCTATATTTGAAGTTTGCAAGCTCAGTGCTCTAATCATGATTGGTTTGTGAAAGAGGATAGGAGAGAGGTGGAATACATGTACCTAGTCATCTTTGAGCCCATTTAGTCAATATTCATCTATTGCAATGCATTTGTCATTTCTTGATTGTGGAAAAATTGTAGAGACATTGAGTTGGAGCATACTTGAGGACAAGTATGTTTTAAGTTTGGGGTGGTGATGCATCCCTATTTTAGGGCTCCATCTTGTGTCATATTGCATTTCAATCACATCTACAACTATTCGATTGCATGTTATTTCCCTCAATATGTGTTTTCCTATAAAATGCACTTAAGAATGGTTTTAGCATGTTTTATAGATAATTTGTCCACTACTTGATGGAATTGAGAGAAAATGGTTGAATCTAGTGTTTCCCCAGGCTTGGAGGAGCTCAAAATGAGGATAAAACCACTCCCAACCTACCCCAAGTGGTCAAAGAATGTATTGAAGCAATAACATTCATGGATGGTCAAGTTCAAGACCCAAATGCATGGGAAAGACCCTAGAACAGTCGTGCTACCAAGGAACGGCCTTTATGGGACATGCCTCAATAACAAACTCTTCACATAACTTGCAGAAATTGATTTTATGGCGAAAATAGCCATTTTGGGCAGAATGGCCATGCTGGGAGTGGCCAGAATGGCTATTCTGACCAGAATGACTATGCTACCATTGAGCCCCACCCATTTTATCACTTGATATCCCTATTTTTTCCTCCACTTAACCCTAGACCCCTATATAAGTCTTGGAGGCAGATGGAGGTCGAAGGTTGGCTTCCTTGAGCTCTTCATTGTGCCCCTTACCCATTCCACTCCATTTCCACCTCCATTCGACTCCATTTCTCCATTTCCACCACCAAAACCCTCATTTTCAAGCCTTCCATCCACTTCCCACCATCATTCCACACCATTCCACCCAAGAAGAAAGAGGAGGTCGACCTTGCAACAGCTGGAGAGGAGGATTCACTCATCTACACCGAGCTCCATGTCTACTTCTTCCTCTTTCTCTTCCCTTTTTGTATTTTCCATTTCCATGAGTAGCTAGGCCCCTTAGGTGGGTTGTTTGGTGTCAAAAATATCACTTTGATACCATGTTGGAGGGGAAATGATATGTAAACATTTTAATTTCATTTTCTAATGATTATGTTCTATTTCTATTTCACTCTTCATGAATTGCTTGTTGGTTTGTACTTAAAATCACCTAGGAATTTAGGGAAATTGCTTGTATGTATGAATTTTGGGATTTGCTCCTAGGTCCAATTCTTGGATCCCAAGCTAGCTACCCATATTCCTACATTCTAATCAATTCTCCTAACCCTAGTTGAGAGATCTAAGTAGCTAGTTTACATATATTTGGTGTGCTTAGTATGGAGCTTTCTCAAGGCTAGAATGTGAGTGATTGGAGGCCTAAAACCTCACTTCCACTCCCATTACTAGTCTCAACCCCTAATCATCCTAAAATCATCTAACCTAGAAACCTAGGCTTGTTTAGACTCCAATTGAATTGCACCTAGACCCTAACCCAATTGAACCTCGTAAGGGTAGTAGGAGGTGTTAGGGACTAGTTCCCCTATACACAACCTAGCATACCCATGGCTAGTTAGTAGTCTAGGGTAATTCATTAGACTCTAACTTGTTGTTTGGTTTGGTAATATAATTGAAATCATTATGTTCACATGTCACCCCCAACCTAATTAGTAAGTCCATCCCCCAATCAACCCACATTTCCCTTTATTGCTTTAAAACCCTAATTTCCATCCCGCTTAGCTAGTATTAGCTTAGTTAACTCTTTTCTTGCTTAGATAGATTCTTGTTCTGTTCTTGCCTTGTTCTTACTAGTTTAGGTCTTTAATTACTCTTTTGCCCTGTTTGATAGCTTAGTGTAGTGTAGACTTCTCCTTGCTTGCCTCAGCATGACTTGTTCTCTTTTCTTGCCTTGCCTTGTCTTTTCTTGTTCAGTAGAATTAACTGTATAGCGTTAACTTAGGTTTTAATCTTGCTTGTCTTCCCTTACTTGCTTTCTTGCTCAAACTCAGTGTAATCAATCAAATTACCTTTAAACCCTTCAACCCTAGACTCCATAGTAGGAACCTAGCCCAAAAACTAACCTGGCTCTAGTGCCCCCTTTTCTCCCTATGGATAGACCCTATACTTACCTCCCTCCTATACTACGACACAACCCCGTGCGCTTGTGGGTGTAGTGTTTTAGTTTATGTGAGTGTGTGAGTTTAGGTCCATTATAAATTTTTGAAGTTGAATCCACCGTGTGTGTCTATCCGCAGAGTTACATCAATTCAAACTCTAATTGAGTAGTATATAGCGTCATTGGCAGGGACGCACCAATAGGATTTTCATGATCATGAGGTACAATGATCCATTTAAAGTCCATCGGTTTGTGAAATCTTGGAAATTAGGATGTTACAAAAATGTTGTCTAAGAATTCTGGCAATAATTACAATGATTAGTCTTAAGATGCATTTGACAAGTTGAATTAATACTTATCCAACCCACCCATGCACGGGCCCCAAATACAAGGTCATCTGCTAATCTTGAGACTATCAATCACTGAAGAATCAATTGTAGGAGTCCTCACAAAAAGTCAATGATGCAAAACATGACATTTATTTAATGTCTAAGAAGCTCATAAATACACAACATAGGTACACTCTAATAGAAAATACATGCCTCACTTTGGTTCATGCTACCAATAAGTTTTAACAATAATTAATGTACTATCCTATGATCCTAATAGTATGTCATGATCCATTGCACTATTTACGTGACCTTTCAGACTTTTTTAACCGATGTGTTAGGTTGTGGGTCATTCTCTCTAAATTTTACATGACCTATGTTCCCATGAAGGTGGTCAAAGCTCTTGCTCTAGATGATTGGCAGGACAAAAATCCCATAGATTCTCTTGTAGATGAAGAGTTTGACTTCGTGATGGTGACGTCAATATGATTGACACCTTGATGCCTACTATTGCAGTCATCAAAAATGTTATTCAATGGAACCTTAAACAGATACAAGAATATTTTAGGTGTAGTTCTTATCAACCCACTAGGAGAATACATCCCCATTAGGACTCCTATAATTCAACACCGCCAATAATGTCAACAAGTACAAGCTTGAATATGAGGCCTACAAGTGACCAAAAATATAGGAATTCAAAAGCTCTATGTCATGAAAAATTCTCTACTCATCATTCCACAAGTCAACCATAAGTGGACACCAATGTAGGATCATCTCTTTGTGTTGGAATTTTTCACCTTGAATTAACATCTTTAAGATAAGAAACTCAATTGAAAGCCTTATTTCATAAGAAACTCATCCAAGCCTTGCTCAGGAAAGTAGTTCCTATATTCATTAAAGCCTTGCTACAACAAACATAGACAACCAAGCCTCATTCTGATAAGCATGTTACTCACATAATCAAGATATCACTAATTGGGTCATTTATACTCCCTTTATGAGTACGATTGTACCCAAACACCGTCCTATATTTATTTCCACCAAATGATACACATACATATAAAATTGACTATCTACCAGTCTCAAGCCATCACTCCTCATCATGTATGAATTCATCAACCATGTTTTGGAACTTATCTTGAGAGGGGAGAATTATTGTCACTCAATTTTGTGTCCTACTCATTTGGTTTCCGAATGAACTATATTCATGAAATAAATCAATAAAATGAGACGTTATGGTATAAAATTGAGACATATGAACAAACTTCAACATTAGATCGAATTTAGAAACAAACTATGGTCATTACTATAGTCATTAAAATCTAGCGAGAAGGAACTAAAGTTTGTCTGAGAATAAGAGAAAGCAATACAAATATATTATATTTGTAAGGAACATCCCAAAGGATATCAAGACACTAAATATGATCCAATGTGATACTCAACTAGCCAACTGACCATGGTAATTTGTAGTACATTCATGATGAATTATCAAGATAAAAGTGAACAATCACTATGATTGATAGTCACTAAATGAATAAGCCAAAAATGATCCTTGTATTTCATGACTAGAGGTGATAATCACACAACTTAGACATCAAACTCTCATAATGGAAGGATTATAACCAAAATGAACATCAAATCGATTGATGTTTTGCTTCTGACAAGCTTCCTTGCTTCTTGTCTCCCACAATCTCCAACCTAGGACATGGCGCCCCTACTCACAGTAATCTTATTAAATAAAATTGATATGGTGCACACTAGACTCGCACCCCTTTTGATGCCTAACAAAGTCCATGATTACATGTCATTTAATCCTAAAGAAATTTCATAAAGACTGAGTATAGATGGTATACATACCAAGAGATCCGCCCTCTTCAAGGAATCATACCCCACTCCAAAATAAGTCAATGATCCATCCATTCAAACCCTAGAAGACTCACAATATGGGGAGAGAACATGGAGCACACCCCTCATGTCCCCAACTTTGACCACTCTACAAACCATTATTCAAATGATCCTATATGACCTAAGTGATAGGGTGAACTATAGGCATGCATCCCTCCTTCTTAGCTTTTACCAAGTCAACAAAGAATCATTTGATGCACTCAAAAGCATCCAGAAGGTAAGGATCCATCAAGATATGTGCCTCCACGTCCTTACAGATAATTGACTTAATTGTAGGTTACATTATACCCTAAATATATGAAACTTGTATCCCATATGTAAATAGCCTCATGATTACAATTAAAAGGGTTCCAACTTGTTGCAACATATGTAGAGAGTTTTGCCCTGGGTTGAACACTCTTAGAAGATATTGAGAGAGTATGGGCCACAAGATCTAAAGGAGGCACCTTTATCCCTCAATTTGACAAAAAACCACTCCTCGAATCACCAAGATTCCCCATCTCTAGCCTTTAAAGGCAAAAAAGGGAGTAAATTTGTGGATCATATACACATCTCTTACTAGACAAAAGAGAAAAATGAACGTCTCTCACTCCCTACCATGTCTAGGCAAGGTAGATTGGGTGGCGTGACAATGTAGATCTCTTCCCCACTCTCCTTTACATTCCTAGAGTCATGTCATGATACGAGAATCCAAGATTGATGATCTTATGTATATATCAACTTGTGCTAATATTGTCTCTTTTATGATATTATCATACATGCATACTTCTTTTCCTTATTTTATCATCATTTAATTGTAACATGGTTCTACATGGTGTTCGATAGAGAGATTATATGGTGGCATCTCGATATTTCACTAGTAGCCAATATTTTAAGTACATTCTTCCAAAGACAAGTATTTATTCTAAGAACCACCCCAATCTCTTATAAAGTATCAAAGTATGCCACCCAAATCTTAACAAAGCACTCACATGGTCAATTGTTAGTAGAATACATGATACCTAATTATTTTATTGAATTTGCTTTTAAATTCGTGGGAGAACTTGGTATCATGATAAGAAAACTGGTTTTGGGTGTACCATATGGATGAACAATCTTTCTTATTTAAAAATCTACAAACCAGACATACTCAAAATATCCTTGACAGTTTTGAGGGGTAAGAAGTGGGTTGACTTGGTGAGACAGATAAGAAACACACAAAGAACAACAAATCCACTCTTGATTACTCCACCCAAGGGAGGATAAGGAAAAGCTAGATATCTTGGTAAAAGATCAAATCTAAGGATCTTATTATGAACGGGGAAGGTGCCCCACATCACCCAATATTGAACCCTTTTTAATGATCTCAATTTAATTTCTTTCAAGTTTAATTAATGAAAATAAAATGATAAAAAAGAGATACAAGGGGATGTTTTTGGTATTTTGGTGCTGGAGACAGTCTTAGCTTTCCCGTTATCACCCTAAATATCCTAATTTTTAACGAGTAGTCCTAATTGTCTAGATCCATCCATGGATGTTAGGAACAATGGGTTATAAAAAAAAGAAGATGATAGATAAAGCAATTCCAAATGAGCAATATTCAATTTGTTTTGAGTAACGAAATCAAGCATGATTGAATTAGATCACATAAGAGAATATTTGAGTTAGTCTGGTGACACACATGAGAAGTTTAATAAGAAATATTTATAGTCAGATATGAATGGACCAAGATAATTAATATTACCATTATGCATCTCATTGAAAAAATATTCATGCTAGAGGAAGTATCCACTAGCCACTCAAAAGACAAAAATAAAAGGAGAGAGAGTTGGATCTCTAGCTTCATGAGAGTCAAAAGGGTGCCAAAATTCATTGACCATGGGGAGTATTTATAGGATGAAATTAGAGTTTGGGCTTCCAAGTGAAAGCTTCTGGAATAGGCCTATGGAATGCAACAATCTACAAGGCTAACCAGTAACTAAATAGAGTGTTCTGATCTGGCACCCTGGAGGATCATGTGGTTCTTCTGGGTGTTCTGGGGTAGGGTAAAGCATGTTTTCATATATGGTATTTTTTGTCCTTTTTGGAAAGTTATGGGGAACTTCAGATAAAATCAAATTAGATCACGTGATAATGACATATATGGAATAAAACTCAATAAATGTAATAAAAAAAGATAAATGTGTACCTTTTGAGAAATATATTCCTTATTATCCAAATATATGACTTCATGAAGATTATGAGAACTGGATATCTACATGATTTAAAATTAACATTTTTAGGATAATCCAACTAGGAAATTTATGGAAAAAGGCTTATAAAAAGTTGAATTGAAGGGAAAATTGTACTTAAGTCTAGAGACAAATACCTTTGTATAAGAAAAGATGAACTGTGGAAATTGGATGTGTGGATTAAATATATGGAAAAATAAAAAAATTATGGAATAAATGAATGAACTCCATGTGAAAGAGGGTCAAATATTATTTGAGGTTCATCAAATAATTTCTACACCAGGAGTATATAATCGTGTATGATCATAAAGTGTGATTTTCCCTTTTTAATTTTTCCATCTATCTTTTCTTATTACCATTTCTCTCTGCAATTATATATTAGAGTGAGCTTGTTCAATCAAAAGACCAGATGGATGGGAGAAAATTTTCGGTTTAGGATCAGTAGGCCAAGCAGCCTCCAACGATGCGACACAAAAGGTCCACAAGCACGGAGCAGCTTGTGAAGAAAATTATCATCATTTTCTACCTTTCTCTTTTGATAGCTTTGGGTGCTTATTGATGATGCCATTTCCCTTCTTTGACGCCTTCAAAATATTTTATATAGGAATCTTATGGTTTCTCCATTTGCATCCAATAATTTTGTTTTTAGATCCATAGGTTTCGCCATTCCTAAATGATTGGCTGCCCAGTTTGTTGCTCGTGCTTCTGTTAAGGCATTTCTATAATTTATTGTAATGAGAAACATCAAACAAAAGAAAGAATACAAAAGTAGGATGATGGTTAATAAAAAATTTAGGATCACACCTTAAAGATGGAAAAACATGGGGAGTCACATATGCAAGATAGAACTTCATGAAATACAAAGTGCCAAAAAAGATAGGACTTGTATTTTAACTACAATATGCATAATGGAAACATGATTTGTAATAAAAAGAAAGGATGCCTACATAAGATAAGGTTTAATAGGAAAAACTCTCGTTAACTAGTACAATTTAAGGTCATGATCCATGACACGACTGTAGATACCTACCGTTTGTAGATTTTTTTCTACTCAGGATAGGTCATTGAGTGTAAGAAATGTGGTCCAATTTAAGCTCTTGATCCAGTACCCTTTTGTACATTTGAAGTTCATTATTTGTGACACTTTGGTACATTTTTAGATCACGATCTAGAACCCTTTTGGTACAATTTAAGGTCATGATCCCAGACACTTTTGGTACACAATTTAAGGTCATGATCTAAGACCCTTTTCAAAGATGAGGATATTCCTAATAAGAATCTATATGTTAGATGACTCAGAGTAAGATCTAAAAAAATTTTGAAATCGGGAGAGTTTAGATCTTGGTTGAGAATTCATGATTCAAGAGATGATCAAGTATCAATAGTAGTCAAATATTCTATCTTACTTAGAATAGTGAATGTTTATCTTTTTCAAGAAAGACTTGAGACCTTTAATTTTTTACAAATTTTTTATATTTCATTTGTATTTCTTATTTTTTATGATTTTCATGTTTCAAAAAAGATTTTTAGGAATTTAGGTGAAAATCATGGGACCTCTTTGCAATTTATGCGAGGACTTGTTTTAGTTGGATGAAATGAGGAGAGGTCGAGCACCACCCTCATTTTCTAGATCTTGAGCAGCTTCAATGATCAAGATCTTATGCTTGAGCTAAGAGCAACTAAGGCAACAAAGGAGAGAGAAAGTAGGCAGTAGACAAAGTGTTTCTTGATGGATAAGTGTGGTATAACCTTGATCCACATATAAACCATGGTAGTGTTGGATCTAAGATGATGATCTCTAGAGGGGGTGAATAGAGCTATAAAAGCTTTAACCAAATTCATTATACCTTCAAGATATATCAAAGATAAGGTTTCTAATATGAAATTTGTGTGCAACTAAACATATATAGAAAGGATGAGAGAGATTGAACAAGCACAAGAACACATGCTATATATAGTGGTTCCAATCTCCAAACTAGGATAAATTATGTCCACTACCTAGAGAGGTCAAGATCTAGGATTTTGCAACCATTGCATACTTATATACCATTATAAGACATACAATATATGACCTTCCTTTTTGGGGCCAAGGATGCCTAGCCTTTTCTTTAAGGAGAAGGTATCCAACAACCTACCAAAGGACTTACCTATCCAAGATCAAGATTTTTCAACCTAACCAAGGACTCACCCACTCTTACAATGAGTCTTCCGCCTTCACCACGGACTTAAGATAGGATACCTAGTATTCTATCCCCCACCAATACTTGCCCATGTTATCCTTCTTCTAATCCTGTTTGAATCCCCTACCATGAAGAAAACATGTCGTTGGAGTACATGGCATCTTCTTCAACATGAGAGGATGGAGAAGCTTGACTAACAATGGCTTCAACTTGGGCTTTGATTTCAGCCTTAGTCATTCTCTTGAGCTCTTTCTCTTCTTCTCTTTCTTCTTCCTCTTGCTTGTCAATTGTGAGTTCATGGGCTTGTATATTCCTATGAGTTATTCAATAGGAATATCACCAAGAGACTTTGCTTCTTTAATAGAAGTCACATTGTATTTGTAAAGGCAACAAGCATCGGATACGAGGAGGCCTCTCAACTTCAATCCACATTGGGTGCATAACTGTAGTTGTTTCCTTTTCCCAATTCACCCAATGTAATGTCCTAGCATTCTCATACCATTGATATATAAGTTTGTAACTCAATTCAAAAAATTAATTATCGAGACAAAGTTTATCAAAACAGCAATCAGTTCTTCTCTCGTCTGCAAATATTCACATGGTATCATAGCTTCTCTGAGCATTGCCTGTCGCGCCCCAGATCCTGCCCCCTGATCTCTCTTCTTCCTCTCAATCTGAAAACCTATAACCATGGTTGAATCCTCCTCCAACACAAGCAGCTACCCCTATCCTGTCAGATTGAATGTCTCGAACTTCATTTCCCTCAAACTCAACTTGAATAACTTCCTACTTTGGGAGTCATAGGTAAAAACCCTTGTTGAATCGTGCTGCCTAGAAGGGTTCCTCGATGGAATAGAAGATTGTCCTCCTCTCATCATCAACGACGTTGCTGGATTACCTGATGCAAATCCCAAACACAAAGAATGGACCCGTACTGATCGTCTTCTCAAGGGATGGATCTCCGACTCCCTCTCTGAAGAGATGATGGGTGAAATCATCGGTTGTACAACTATTGTGTGATTTCTATATCATCTTTTCACATACTATCACACACAAATTTGGTTCATTCTGATTTCATTTAGCCTCTTTTCATATTACTTTTACCATCTTTTTGTTACTTTACTTATCGCATAATTTGCACTACAGATATGTCTCAAAAGAACTGATTTCAGAGCTTCATTCTGCTAAAACAGCAGAATGCATGGCGTGCACCACTTTAGTAGAAGTTCCATTTCACCCAGACAGTAGAATGCACAGTGTGTTCGGGCCTTGAACACGGCGTGCGAGTTTCAAGAAATGTACAGAAAAGCATGTGTACGGTATGCACTCAACTACACGTCGTGCACCTGGAGTGTCAAGAAATCAAGAAAACTTCTAGAAACTCGCACGGCGTGCATTGCTTATGCGCACGCCGTGCATAATTCATCTGGAGCAACCCATTAGTGTTGGTGCACGGTGTGCACTCAACTGCACGTCGTGCACCTGGAGTGTCAAGCAATCAAGAAAACTTATGGAAAGTCACACGGTGTGCATTGCTTATGTGCACGCCGTGCATAATTCATCTGGAGCAAGTCATCGGTGCTGGTGCACGGCGTACACCCATAATGCATGGCGTATACCTGGCAGTTTTAGAAATTCGAAAAATACGAGTTTGAGTTTAAATGAAGGAGAGAATGGAAGGGGAAGTTATGCTCAGTCATTTGTGTTAGTTCCCTCATCCCAGAGCAAGCCTGGAGCAGAGGAGGGCGATTTGGAGGAGAAAATAGGTGGTTTCTTACCAAAGAAGCTCATCTCTTCTTCTCCTCTTTACCATTGTCTTTTGTAAGGTGTAGCCAAGCTTCCCCAACTCTATGCAACTTCTTGGGAAAGGAGCTAGTCCATTTTGGAGCAGCTAAAGAAGGAGAATTTCGTCCCCAAGGTGGAATTCCTCCTTTTGGTGGTTACAACCTCCGATCTCTTTATTTTTCCTCCTCTAAATCATATTTAGAACTGAATTTTCTGTAACAAATCTACAAGGCATGGTTATGGATGAGTAATTCTCTTTTTCTTGGGCATGGGAGAGCAGCTCCCATGTCATAGCATGTATGGAATAAGTGATTTCATACTAAATACTATGCTTCTTGTTTTTATACCATGAATGTACCGGTTTATTTATTCTCTTGTATGTATTGTTGGCCACTTTATATGCATGTTTTCTGCATTCTTGTTCAAACTGAGAATATAGGTAAGAATGTATGGAGGTACCCTTCTTGACAACTCTTTCTCTACCACGGGAGTGGAGAGAAATGAGTTGAGGAATAGGATGTGATCAAAAACGAAATTTATGCACGAGAGTGCATCTTTGAGTTGTGATCGTTACACTTGCAACGAGAGGTGAAGTGTAACACAAATTTTCCTTTAACAAGAGCTTATGTATGTTTAAATTATCATGTTCCTATGATATGCTATGATATGTGAGTGAAAGCCTAACGTCCAATATCTGTTAATATCTGAACCTAAACTTTTCTAGCAATCTTTTTGTTGTTAATTTTTTAATCTAAATTTTCTGCAATTAGATAAGCTTCGCCATCTCTTTTAAACTGATCTAGATTGTTGAACTTTAGTGTTGTTTTGCTCATTTAATTGCCTAAGCTCCTTGTGTTTGACCTTGACTACAACTACTCTCGTATACTTGCGGGATATAGCTAGTTGAGTAAAAGATCATTCCTATGATTAAAAACTCGTTAGTGTAAACACCCAACAAGTTTTTGGCACCGTTGCCAGGGAGCTGCGGTAGTTTATTTGGAGTAATAAGTACTAACCAATATTTGAGACTAGATCATCATTTCCATATTTCAAATTTCATATACCTTTTAGTAGTGTTCTCAATTCCTTTTTTTATTTTTTTTTCAAGGTTGCATGTGTCATTCATAATGAGGTCTTCAAACATCTGCATTGTTAGACCTTGAAATCGAACGTACTCTTTCAAATTTGAGAAGAGCAAGAAGAGTAGAACAACCACTTCTAGAAGGTACTTCGCCATCACCATCATCATCACCACCATCTTCTTCACTCTTTGAGGAAGCTACACCAAGCGATCCAGCCATGGAGGACAACCATCCTTTAAAGGATTTCACGATGTCGGTCGCCACAAACATCTGTGGGGCCATTGACTTGCCTGTTGTAGAAGCAAACAACTTCTCAATTGCTCCTTCTATGATGCAAATGATACAGCAAAATTGTTTTGGAGGCACAGCCAATGAAGACCCAAGTCTTGAAGTTGCTGAATTCTTGGAATATCAGAATACCTTCATAATTAACGGGGTATCTCCTGAAGGAGTGAGACTTATGCTTTTTCCCTTCACTCTAAGAGATAGATCTAAGTGTGGATTTTGTCTCTTCTAAATAATTCAATCAAAAATTGGGACCAACTCTTAAATGCTTTTCTTGCAAAATACTTTCCACCCAGCAAAACAACCCAATTGAGGAATCAACTCACCAATTTCTCTCAAAATAAAGGAGAAACTCTATATGATACATGGGAACGGTTTAAGGATCTTCAACGCCTTTGCCCACACCATGGTTTAACTAATTGGTTGTTGCTTCAAACTTTCTATAATGGATTGTTCTACAACACTCGGTTGACACTAGATGCCACAGTTGGTGGTGCATTGATGACTAAGTCTTATAGAGAGGCTTATGGCATTATTGAAGACATATCGCTAAATCATTGCCAATGGGGAGGAGATAGGGGAGTAAAATCAGCCTCTATAGCTAGTTCTTCAACCAGGAAACAAGGAGGGAAACATACTATTGATGTCGTTGATCTTATTGCTACTAAACTGGATGTTCTTACACAGAAGTTCGAGAAGATGACTACTATGCAAATCCAATCAGCTGAAGTTATATGTGAAGCTTGTGGTAATGCAGGACATACTTCTTCTTCATGTTTTGTTCCGAATGCAATTGAAGGGAATTTTGAACATGTCAATGCTATTAGAATGCAAGGGAATAATTAATACAATCAACACATACAATCCGGGATGGAGAGATCATCCTAATTTCTCCTATAGGAACACAAGCAACACTCAAAACTTCCAACAAGGATAGCAGAAACCATAGCAACAACATGTAAACTGTCAAGGGAATCTGTCGGGTTTCAACAATAGGGGTTACCAATAGCCACAACAATCCCAAGGTTCTTCCCTAGAAGCTATGATGGAAAATTTTATATCTACACAAATGCAGCAGAATGAAGAACTTCAAGGAAATGACAAGTTGTTGAAAGATGCCATTGCTCAACTTTATGCAAAAGTGGATGGTATTTCTACTCACACCAAGATGTTGGAGAACCAAATAGCACAACAAGCTCTAAATCAACAAAGGACTCTGCAGTCTGGTTCTTTTCCAAGCCAACCGGAAGTGAACCCAAGGCAACAAGCTAATGCAATTATTCTAAGATGTGGAGCTGAGATCGAAAGACCCTTTCCATCCAAAGAGAAGAACATGGAGGTAGTTAATGAAGGGGAGTCCAACACCCCTAATTACAACAAGGAGAAAGGTAAAACTGAAACACCACCTTCTTTCAAGGTAACTGCACCTTTTCCTCAAAGGCTTACCAATAAGAAGGAGGACTTCAAGTTTAGGAAGTTTATGGACATTATTAACAAATTACATGTCAACCTTCATTTTGCTGAAGTTATTGCCGAGATGCCTTCCTATGCTAAATTCCTAAAAGATATCTTGACTAAAAGAAGAAAAGTTGATCAGGTTAAAACAGTAATGCTTTCAAAAAGAGTGGGTTCTATTCTTCAAAACTGCCTTCCATAAAAGCTTGATAATTTGGGAGCTTTTACACTGCCATGTAAGATCAACAATACCACTTTTGACAAGGGTCTAGTAGACCTTGGTGCTATTATTAGTCTCATTCCATCCACCTTATGGAAAGAATTAGATCTTGGAAATTTGAAGCCAACAAAGATGGCTATTGAGTTAGTCGATAATTCTATCAAATATCCAAAAGGTATAGTGGAAGATATACTAGTACAGATCAGGAAGTTCTATATACCGTGTGATTTTGTTGTTCTTGATATAGTGGAGATCCCTTACAACCCAGTTCTTTTTGGAAGGCCATTCTTGAGGACCGCCGGATGTCTTGTTGACATTCAGGAAGGAAAGCTCACTCTACGTGTTGGTGAAGAAGTAATGGAATTCTCTATTCATGATGCAATGAAAGCACCCGCACGTGTTGAAGAAAACTATTTGTTAGATACTACTGATCCAATTGAGGATGATAATGAAGATATTGCTAATTTGATGATCAATCTTTATGATTATGATGTGATTAAACTCAACAATTCAGAAATTTCTGGAGCACTTTCTATTTCTGAAGCACAAACTATTAATGAAGATGCTCTAGTTGTTGATGATAAAGTTGATGAAGGTACAACAGGGAAAAAGGTAGAATTAAAAGCCCTTCCACCTGGGCTAAGGTATGCATTTCTTGACCCAAACTCTACATCCCCTATTATAATAAATAATGAATTAACCAATGACCAAGAAAATAAATTACTTGTTGAACTACATTTGTTTAAAGACATCATTGGTTATTCCATAGATGATCTAAAAGACATTCATCCTTCAATATGTATGCATAGAATTAATATGGAAGATGATGCTAAACCAACAATTGAACCACCTAGGCGTCTAAATCAAAATATGCTTGAAGTGGTAAAGAAAGAGATTTTCAAATTAATTGATGTTGGAATCATTTATCCCATCAGTGACACCCCCTGGGTTAGTGTCATTCACGTGGTTCCTAAGAAGGGAGGTGCAACTATCATCAAGGGAGACAATGACGAGTTAATACAAACATGTATGGTTACTGATTGACATATGTGTATTGACTACCGGCATCTGAATAAGGCAACCCGCAAGGATCATTTTCCGTTGCCTTTTATTGATTTGATGCTTGAACGCCTCGCTAAGCATTCTTATTTTTGTTACCTGGATGGGTATTCTGGTTTTTTTCAGATTCCTATTTATCCACCTGACCAAGAGAAACCCACATTTACTTGTACCTATGGAACATATGCCTATCGTCGTATGCCATTTGGTCTTTGCAACGCTCCCGCTACTTTTCAACAGTGTATGATGGTCATATTCTCTGATTTTATTGAAAATATAATGGAGATTTTCATGGATGATTTTAGTGTATACGGTGATTCTTTTGATCAATGTTTATTGAACCTGTCTTTAGTCTTAGCCCACTGTAAAAAGGTTAACCTAGTGCTAAACTGGGAGAAGTGCCATTTCATGGTACAATCAGGTGTAGTACTAGGACATGTCGTATCTAACAAAGGTATTGAAGTGCACAGGGCAAAAGTTGAAGCCATTGAGAAGATGTCTACTCCATCTCCAGTTAAAGACATCCGAAGCTTTCTTGGACATGTAGGTTTTTATAGAAGATTCATTAAGGATTTCTCTAAAATTGCAAAACCGATGTGTTCCCTTCTTGCAAAAGATGTCGAGTTTGTGTTTGGCAACGACTGCCATACAACCTTTTCTAAGCTCAAAGAGGCCCTCATTTCAGCCCCAATTATTCAACCTCCAGATTGGGATTCCCCTTTTGAGTTTATGTGTGATGCAAGCGATTATGCAGTGGGGGTTGTTCTAGGATAGCGTAAAGATAAGAAACTCCATGCCATCTATTATGCAAGAAAAACCCTTGATGAAGCACAGATCAACTATACAACCATGGAGAAAGAAATGCTAGCCATCGTTTATGCTTTTGACAAGTTCCGACAATATTTTGTGGGATCAAAGGTGATTTTATATACTAATCATGCCGCCATAGAGTATTTGTTGAACAAGAAAGATGCCAAACCACATCTTATTTGCTAGATTTTTCTTCTACAAGAATTTGATCTTGAGATCTGAGATAAGAAAGGAACAAAAAATAATGTTGCTGATCATCTTTCTAGACTAACCGCAGAGGCTGGAGACCAATTTCCCATTGAAGATCATTTGCCTATTGAAAAGCTCTATGCATTCTCATCTACTCAAGTGTCATGGTTTGCAGACATCACCAACTTTCTTTCTACTAGACAACTCCCACCTGATTTGATGTATCAACAAAAGAAGAAATTTTTTCATGATGTGAAATTTTACTATTGGGATGATCCATTGTTATTCAAGCATGGAAGTGATGGACTGATCTGCCGATGTGTTGTTGAAGAGGAAATTCCAAATATTAATGTTGAATGTCATGCCTCACCTTATGGAGGACACTTCGGAGGAAGGAAGACTGCTTCTAAGATACTACAAGCTGATTTTTATTGACCCACATTATTCAAAGACGTCAATCTATTTGTCAAATCTTGTGATAGATGTCAAAGAACATGAGGTATATCCTACCGTGACGACATGCCTCTCAACTCTATCTTAGAGGCTGAGGTG
Organism: Alisma plantago-aquatica; assembly: GCA_963693085.1. Taxonomy (NCBI): domain Eukaryota; kingdom Viridiplantae; phylum Streptophyta; class Magnoliopsida; order Alismatales; family Alismataceae; genus Alisma; species Alisma plantago-aquatica. Next base: position 257,611,063 of record OY856409.1, read on the forward strand.
TTTGATGTATGGCGAGTGGATTACATGGGACCATTCCCATCTTCTTATGGGTATCAATACATTCTTGTTGCTTGTGAATATGTGTCCAAATGGGTTGAAGCCATTCCAACCCAAGCGTCGGATGCTAAATCAGTAATTAAGCTTTTTTAAAAGATTATTTTCCCTCGGATTGGAGTTCCTCATGCCATAATTTCAGATGGAGGCACACACTTTGCTGAAAAACAATTCAAAAACCTTCTCTCTAAATATGGTGTGACTCATAAGATCTCTACACCCTATCATCCTCAAACATCTGGGCAGGTAGAGGTTTCAAATAGGCAACTGAAGAATATTCTTGAAAAGACTGTTTCTAGTTCAAGAAAAGATTGCGCCTTAAAAATTGATGACGCATTATGGGCATACCGCACAGCCTATAATACCACCATAGGGACTACTCCATTCAAGCTAATTTATGGCAAATCTTGTCACCTTCCGCTAGAATTGGAGCACCGTGCTTTGTGGGGAATTAAGTTCTTGAACTTTGATATGAAGAAAGCAGGAGAGAAATGCTTTTTGTAGCTGCAAGAACTTGAAGAACTCTGCCTTGATGCTTATGAGAATGCAAGGGTGTACAAGTAAAGAACAAAGTCTTGGCATGATAAGAGGATCCACAGGAAAGATTTCCAAGAAGGAGATAAAGTCTTGTTATTCAACTCTAGATTAAAGCTATTTCTAGGGAAACTAAAATCAAAATGTTCCGGCCCATTCTTGGTGCTAAAAAAATTTCCATATGGAGTTGTGGAACTCCAAGACAAAGATGGCAACTTCAAAGTGAATGGACAATGTTGTAAACTTTATTCTTGTGGGGATGAAGTAGAGAAGGGAGCCTCTTACTCCCTCCAAGATGCTTGAATAAATTGAAGAGTCTTACTCTGGACTCTAAATAGAGGACCTTGTGGGAGTTGACCCCACATTAGGATAGATTTCTTTTAAGTTCTTTGAGTTAGAAACACTTTTAAATTTGGTTAATAAACTTGTCATGGATTAATGTAATAATTTATACTTGATTGCCACCATATCTATCTCTATTTTGTGCTGACTGACTGCTATTTTCTGTAGAAATTCCAAAATGCACGGCGTGTCTTTCTTTAACACGGCGTGCACCTCAGCAGACAACACACTAAAGGATGTTCTGGAAACATGCATGACGTGTATTTCATGACGCACGTCGTGCACCTGGGAGCTATAAATACAAAAAATGTTTCTGGAAACGTGCACGGCGTGTATTTCTCAATGCACGTCGTGCACCTAGTTTTCCAAATGACAAGAAAATGTTCTGGAAACATGCATGACGTGCAATGATAAACACATGTCATGCATCTATGCACAACTAATGGTTTGTAATGTGTTTACAACAACTACACGTCGTGCATCAGAATCGCACGTCATGCACCGGAGCGTAAAAGATAGTCTGAACTGAAGAGGAACACACTGTGCATATAGCATGCATTCCATGTCATTTTTATAAAAGGCTAGTCAAGTAGAGTCAGAGTGCATGACCTAATTCCCCACTCCAACCCTAGAAGCCATGCACTCCAGCAATGTGCCGCCATCATCCTCCATGAGAGCCGTGCATCTCTGCATGCCGTTCCCCCATTCCACAGCCATGCACTGTCAAGAAGGAGTGTTCGCCTTCTTCTCTGCCAACACCGCCGCTCAGCTACAGCTTCAGGGTGCACGCCAGCCGCCTTTCTCCGTCTGCCATCTTCTCTCCCAGCCACCTCCCTAGCACCGTAGCTTTCTCCTTCACCACCGGTTGTGCTCTGTAGCTAGCAAGAGGAATACTTCGCCGCTCCGCCGCAGCTTTCTCCTTCACTCCAGCACCAACAAGCAGCAAGAGAGAATCCCATCGATCCACCCCAAAATCGTTCTCCATGACCGGCGCCAACTCCACCGTCTCCGTCTGCCTCCTCTCTGCAACGCCCGACAGCAACAGCACTCAAAGAATCGACACCACTGACCTTATTCTCTGACAAACCCCTAGCTGCCAACCCAACAGCAGTGCCTGATTTTGTCTGTTGTTTATCTGCAGGTGCACATCATGTGCTCATTTTGTACACTGTGCATTCATCTTCCAAGGCAGACAGTCAACTTCGTGGTGTACACCGTGACAGCATACCGCACGTTATGTAGTATTACAGCAACATGTCGCCTATCAAGAGAAGCACAGGCAGACACCATGTAGGACCTCCTTCATCCAGAGCATGCCCATCCACAAGTGCAACACCTTCTGAGATGGCACCAGCAGCATTTGTACCCTCCACTTAAATCCAAGTCACCCCAGAGGAAGATGTTGATTGTCAGTTCCTCATCACCAGGCGTGTTCTACCTTCCCGCTATGTCTGCGAGGAAACCCTTGGCAAGTTGGGTTTCAAAAATGAGGTAATAGAGCATCTACAATTCTTAGGTCTACACTTTATTTGCACTAGAGTGCAAAGACCTACCTCCGCCTGGTTTATGAATTTCTGACCACCTTCAAAGCAGAAGACGACCCACAAAACCGTCGTGAGCCATATCCAAAAATCAGTTTTCGACTTCTAGCCAAATTCTTTTCTATGGATCTTAAACGTTTTTGTGCTTTACTTAAGTGCAACTATGGAGGGTATACTGATTATCCACCCACCTTCCGTAGTGACACTTTTTGGTCCGAGATTACTAGTGAAACAATGCACAGATCTAGAAATGCTCGAGCTTCTTCACTCCATAATCTAGTTTTTAGAGTTATGCATTGTCTTTTAAGAACAGGGTCCTTTGCTAAAAATGAGACTCAAGGTGTCGTAGGAAAACATGATCTTTTCTTCTTATGGTGCATAGTAAGGAATGAGCAAATCAGTTCTGGCTACTACATTGTAAATAAGCTTCTAGAGACCAAAAAGAAGAAGCAAAGAGAGGCAAGTGATATCATGTGTGGTGGGCTGATCAGTATACTTGCAATGTAGCTAGGCTTAGAGGTGGGTGTCCTAGAACCTGCACTCGGCAAAAACCTTGTAGACATCAACTATCTTATTTCTTGTGGCTTGATATCAAGACATGGCAGTAGCACAAGTAAATTCAAGGTTTTTATCACAAAGAAGCAGTTCATCGTCATCCCTGATTCAACCCGCAATGATATCGGGAACAAAGCCACTTGGAAGGTGGAGCTACAGCCTGAAGACAATGAAGAGACACCAACTTGAGGCGCCAGCAGCTCAATGCCAACACCTATGCCAGAAGCTCCTACTCCACTTCCACCCTACACCAGTACTCAGACGGAGTACACATGGACGATGCCTGACGTGAGGCACCTTTACGATAATGTTCAGTAAAGGTTTGACCACATCGACAACCGTTTCGACCAGCTGAACACGCAGTACACTACTATGTACGACATGGTCAACCGGATGGACGCTTGGCATATCTCTCAGGGCCACTACCCTGCCCCGTTGCCGTATTAGTCACTACCTCAACAGCAGCCCGAGTTTCCACCACCTGAATGCCCACAGCAGCCACCTCCGTTTTCAGAACAGTAGACACCTCAGTATTCAGAGTAGCATCCTGACTCTTCCACCCAGCCGATGGACATCCCCGACATTGTCAGCCAGTTCTTCCCTGATCATGAGGGCGGAAGCTCTTATTTCTGATCACATCGATTATAGGTGCCCGGTTATGAATCCATAAGTTTGATTGATGCAGTGAGGACACTACTGATTTCAAGCTTAGGGGGAGCACAACCGGCCGATAGTTGTAGTTTTTCTTTTAGCTTTTATTTATTTGAGTTTCCTTTTTATTCCTTATTCTATTCCTTGATGGTAAAAATTAATATAACTTGAGACTATCTTGTTAGAATGAACCCCCCTTGTATGCTGGAACTATTATGTCCTTTATGTGTCTTGGCTACATGAAAAGGAAAATCAAGAGAATGTATGAATGAAATGGAAACTGAAAAATCCCCATGTACATGATTTTACCTTGTGTTTGTTGTTCGAAATCTCAATTTTTTTTACATCCTTGATTTCTCAATACACATAACAGTTCCAAACTTTAAGTGAATGAATCAACTTGGCAACATTTAATAGAATACGGGTACTCTTGCCAAACCTTTAGTGCATCTACAATAAAAAAAATTCAGTGAAAAACTTTCAAAAGATTGATTTAAATCTTGCTAGCTTTAACATTCTTTTTGACTCTTTGGTGTTGTACCATTAATAGTTTATCTTGACCCCATAAAAGATGGCAAATGGCCCACATATTATGCTAGCCTAGTGTGAGTCTGATCTAGCAACGATGGTTAGGTGATATGCAAATCAAAAGAGGGTAAAAACAACACCCCAACCGGCTTTCCTCGTGAGCATAACCCTAAATTAGCAGCCAAATGTCGGAACCCAAAAATTCCATCATCATATCCTTAAGAAAAAAAGTGCAACTAAGTATTGTTAGTGTTAGCATTGGTTTCATCATCTTATACATGTACTAGCTGAAAACTTTGTAATGTACATGCACTGATTGTTTGGCTTGATTATCCAAATTCTATTTAAATGTCTTCTAGTTGATCATTTCGTTTGTTTTGGAACTAACCCTATTGGACTTAATTTCTCTATCTTGGATGTTGAAAGTTTGAGATGACAACATGGAACACAAGCACAATATGCATAGTTGGCTGAGCTGATTACATACCTTCTTTTCTTTTAATCCATGCATAAACTTGATTTTTCTTCTTGAATGTAGCCATGTTCTTTTTGCTTGAGGACAAGCAATAGTTCAAGCTTAGGGGAATTTGTTGTGTGATTTCTATATCATCTTTTCACATACTATCACATATAAATTTGGTTCATTCTGATTTCATTTAGCCTCTTTTCATATTACTTTTGCCATCTTTTTGTTACTTTACTTTTCGCATAACTTGCATTGTAGATATGTCTCAAAAGAACTGATTTTAGAGCTTAATTCTGCTAAAATAGCAGAATGCACGACATGTAGGATAGATGCACGGCGTGCACCACTTTAGCAGAAGTTCTGTTTCACCCAGACAGCAGAATGCATGGTGTGTTCGGGCTTTGAACGCGGTGTGCGAGTTTCCAGAAATGTACAGAAAAGCATGTGCACGGCATGCACTCAACTGCACGTCGTGCACTTGGAGTTTCAAGCAATCAAGAAAACTTATGGAAAGTCACACGGCATGCATTGCTTATGCGCACGCCGTGCGTAATTCATCTAGAGCAACCTATCAGTGTTGGTGTATGGCGTGCACTCAACTGCACGTTGTGCACCTAGAGCATCAAGCAATCAAGAAAACTTTTGGAAAGTCGCACAACATGCATTGCTTATGTGCACGATGTGCGTAATTCATCTAGAGCAACCCGTCAGTGTTGGTACACGGCGTGCACCCAGAATGCACGGCGTGTACCTGGCAGTTTCAGAAATTCAAAAAATATGAGTTTGAGTTTAAATGAAGGAGTGAACGGAAGGGGCAATTATGCTCGGTCATTTGTGTCAGTTCCCTCGTCCCAGAGCAAGCCTAGAGCAGAGGAGGGCAATTTGGAGGAGAAAAGAGGTGGTTCCTTGCCAAAGAAGCTCATCTCTTCTTCTCTTATTCACCATTGTCTTCTCCAAGGTGCAGCCAAGCTTCCCCAACTCTGTGCAGCTTCTTTGGAAAGGAGCTAGTCCGTTTTGGAACAGCTAAAGAAGGATAATTTCGTCCCCAAGCCAGAATTCCTCCTTCTTGTGGTTACAACCTCCGATCTCTTTGTTTTTCCTCCTCTAAATCATATTTAGAACTAGATTTTCTATAACAAATCTGCAAGGCATGGTTATGGATGAGTAATTCTCATTTTCTTGGGCATGGGAGAGTAGCTCCCATGTCATAGCATGTATGGAATAAGTGATTACATACTAAATACTATGCTTCTTATTTTTCTACCATGAATGTACCGGTTTATTTATTCTCTTGTATGTATTGATGGCCACTTTATATGCATGTTTTCTGCATTCTTGCTCAATCTGAGAAGATAGGTAAGAATGTAAGGAGGTACCCTTCTTGGCAACTCTTTCTCTACCATGGGAGTGGAGAGAAATGAGTTGAGGAACAGGTTGTGATCAAAAATGAAATTTATGCACGAGAGTGCATCTTTGAGTTGAGATATCTTGCATCGGGAGGTGAAGTGCAACACAACTTTTCCTTTAACAAGATCTTATGTATGTTTAAATTATCATGTTCCTATGATATGCTATGATATGTGAGTGAAATCCTAACATCCAAGATCTATTAATATCTAAACCTGAAATTTTTCTAGCAATATTTTCGTAGTTAATTTTTTAATCTGAATTTTCTACAATTAGATAAGCTTCACCATCTCTTTTAAATCGATCTAGATTGTTGAAATTTAGTGTTATTGTGCTCATTTAATTGCCTAAGCTCCTTGTGTTCGACCTCAACTACAACTACTCTCATATACTTGCGGGATATAGCTAGTTGAGTAAAAGATCATTCCTATGATTAAAAACTCATTAGTGTAAACACCCAACAACAACCTCTCACCAAGTCTGGATAACCCTCGCCAAATGTTTTGTTGAAGCATCTCAAACTTGGGAATTTGAACTGAAGTCACAGCTGAGGACCTTCTCTAAGGGAAATGACAACCTTCTCAACTACACAAGAAAACTCAAAAACATCTGCGACCAACTAAATGCCATAGTGTATACTATCAGTGACCAAGAGAAGGTGGTTATCCTTCTAAATGGACTCGATGACAATGAATATGAGGGATTCATTGTTGCAATGCTCAAGCCACCAATTCCCTCCTTCAATGACATCCTTCCCCCCCTTCAAGACTTTGAAAGAAGAAAGGAGTGTCGCCATCAATCCTTCACTCCCTCTGCTTTCTTCTCCAACAAAGGTACCTCCCCAGGTCATCCCAGTGCTTACGGCACTCACAAAACCTTCCACAACACCAACTTTGGAGGCAGAGGTCGCATGTCTGTTCGCGGAAGAGGACGCTACCAACCTACAAATCAAGGGATACTTGAGAATGCACCTTCTCACTTGTCCTCTCAAGCCAACTCTCATGCATGAGGAGTATCTCAATCCCAGCATCTCAACTACTACAACAAAGACCTCCCTCTCTGTCAAATCTATAAGAAGAAAGGACACACTGCCTTGTAGTGCTGGCACCGATATGACAACAATCACTAAGCCACCAACATCCCTTCTCATCTCTCTAACCATGATAGTACTGCCTTAGTTGCACTTCATCTCAATGAAGCTAACCTTCATGATTGGTGTGTAGACTCAGGTACTACTGACCACATCGCCCACAACTTAGGTATGCTACACAACCTCCGTGCCTAAAAGGTAAGTGATTTCATTATGGTTGAATGGTAATTTTCTATCCATCACTCACACCGATGACTCAACATTTTCTCAAATACCTCTACGTCACATTTTGGTTGTTCCTGAAATCAATTGAAACCTTCTTTCTGTCTCAAAATTGACATCTCTATTCCCTTATTACTTTGTATTTACCAAGGATCGTGTCATGGTTAAGGATATCAAGATGCACAACACACTACCCCAGGTCCGATGTGATTGTAGCATCTATCTCCTTCCTACTCCACTTGAAAAAAAACCTCAGAGCTTCTTTTATTCTAGATTCGTCAAAGCTTCAGGTGAAATTTGGCACAGATGCTTACGACATCCAAATAAACTGATTTTCTTCCATCTACTGAATGAGAAGATGATTACCTCCACCTCCACCTTCGACAATCTCTGCAACAGTTGCAAGCTCAGCAAAAGCAAGCAACTCTCTGTCATTCACAAACATGCGAGATCTAAAGAGCCATTTTGTCTAGTGCACTGTGATGTGTGGGGGAAAGCACCAATTGCTTCTCAACATGGTTTCTTGTATTATGTACTACTAATTGATGATTATTCATGGTATATCTAGATCTATCTTATGAAGCTCAAACATGAGTTTAGTTCTATCTTCATTTTGTTTTACCATATCATTCAAAATCAGTTCAACACATCAGTAAAAATCTTTCAAAGTGACGGCCGAGGAGAGTTTGTTAATCACACCCTCCAATAGTTCTTTACCAATCATGCCATTCTCTATCAAATTTTATGTCCACATGACCCTTCACAGAACGGGGTTGTTGAAAGAAAACACCACCACATTACCAAACTGGGTCTTGCCATGCTCTTCGATGCTCATCTACCCAAAATCTTATGGGTTGAAGCCTTTCACATAGTAGTGTACCTCATCAATCGTCTACCAACACCCCTTCTCCAAATGTAGAGTCTGTTTGAACTCGTACACCAATCCCAACCAGCCTACAGTCACCTCCACACCTTCGACTGCCTATGTTTCCTCTACCTTTGTCACTACTCCACTGATAAACTTGACACTCGATCACTTCCCTACTTATTCTTGGGTTATAGATCACAAAACAAAGGTTACAAATGCCTACGCCTCAACTCCATATGCCTCTATATCTCAAAACATGTCGTCTTCAATGAAGAAGTCTTCCCCTTCCAACCCAAACCCTCATCTCTACCTACACACCCTTCAACCACCCTCTCACATTCTACATTCACAGACCTCATCGACCCACCTAACCATCCTACCCCCACCTCCAATACCATTACCTACACCTATGTCCCCTCTCTGATCGATGGATCACCACCACACATAACTGGTGTCTCATCCTCCTCAGTCTGCTATCCCTCACCGTCATCTCCACCTTCCCCAACCTCCATACCTAATGAGGATTCCACACCCACCAACGAAACCACCACACAACCTCCAACTCAACTCCACCCCATGATTACCCACAATAAGTCTGGTATCCACAAATCCAACCCTCGATACACCCTTCACTCATCCCTTCATAGCAACATCCCCATGACTGTCCACAGTGCTCTCAACCATGACAGCTGGAAAATAGCTATGATATAAGAACTGTCTGCCCTTCACATCAACCATACCTGGACCCTTATGGAATGCACTCCACACATGAACGTCATCGGCTGTAAATAGATCTTCAAGAACAAACTCCATGTGGATGGTTCTCTTGACAAGCTCAAGGCACGCCTTGTAGCCAAAGGATTTCTTTAAGAAGCAGGTGTCAACTATGTGGAAACCTTCAGTCTTGTCATCAAATCTACAACTATCAAAACCATACTCACCATCGCCACCTCCAAGAATTGGCAAATTCAACAACTTGATGTCTGGAATGCCTTCCTCAATGGTACACTCGACACAATTGTTTATATGCATCAACCACCTGGCTTCATCAACCCAACCAAGCCAAACCATGTATGTGCACTCCGCAAATCCCTCTATGGCCTCAAATAGGCACCACGGGCCTGGTATAACCGCATCAACAAATTCTTGCAGGACCTTGGATTCCACCCATGCATCAGTGATTCTTCCATGTTCGTCTTCTCCTCTCCCTCCTACACTGCCTATCTACTTTTGTATGTCGATGACATACTGATCACAAGCAATTCTCCTGCCATTATTGCAAATACAATCAAATCCCTTGAAACTTAATTCTCCATTTACAACCTAGGCAATCTTCAATACTTTCTTGGGATACAAACCGAATCCAACTCAAATGGTCTTCTCCTTCATCAAAGCAAATATGCTCTTGAAGTCCTTGAATGAGAATACATGACACATTGCAAACCTTCCTCTACTCCTATCAACACCACCTTCCTTCAAGACTCCCTTCTCCATCATGGCAATCCTATCTCAAACACCAGTGACTATCGCCGCATTGTGGGTTCCCTCCAATACCTCCCCATCACCCGACATGATATCACCTACGCCATCAACCTATCCTGTCAATTCCTTCATCAACCAATTTAACTACACATGACCTTGGTAAAACACATTCTCTGATACATTAAAGGCACTATCAGCCTTGGTCTCCAGATTTACAAAGACACAGAACTATGTATCACTAGCTTCTTTGATTCCGATTGGGCGGGCTACCCTCTCACTTGCCGCATCACCAGTGATTTCTACATCTTCATTGGGCATACCTTTGTATCCTGGTCATCCAAGAAGTATCCTATCGTCTCCAAATCCAACACTAAATATGAGTATCGATCCCTCTCTCAAATAGTTGTTGAGCTAACTTGGCTATCTCAGCTCCTCTGTGAACTACAACTCCCACAACCCTGTCCCTCCACTCTCTACTGTGATAACCTCAGCGCCCTCTACCTCACTGTCAATCCCATTCTTCATGTAAGAACAAAACACATTGAATTGGATTATCACTTCATCTGTGAGAAAGTACTGCTTGGTCACATTGTCACTCAGTTCGTCTCCACACATGAGCAGCTAGTTGATCTCTTCACTAAAGCATTGGACAAACACACCTTCCACAACCTAACTCTCAAGCTTGGCCTTCAATTCTCTCAGTCAGAGCTTTCGGGAGGGTGTAAATGCAATCAAAGCACTCAAGACAATCAAGCCAGCCACCCGCAGAGGAGGCCTCTCAACTTCAATGCACATCGGGTGCATAACTGTAGTGGTTTCCTTTTCCCAATTCACCCAATGTAATGGCCTGGCATTCTCATACCATCAATATATAAGTTTGTAACTCAATTCATAAAATTAACTATCGAGATAGTTTATTAAAACAACAATCAGTTCTTCTCTCATCTACAAATATCACAATATGCACCTGATGTGCATTGAAGTTGAGAGGCCTCCTCGTATCCAATGCTTGTTTGCGGGTGGCTGGCTTGATTATCTTGAGTGCTTTGATTGACTTTACAGTATTTCCACCTCTTAGGGAGAATTCTAAGGATCTTTGAGTTGATCTATCCTCTATCCATAGGATGACCTAGGACGGCAAGACCATTTACAATGGTGTTGATCCTTGAGTACATTTTCACCATCTTTTCCTTCTTTCCCATATTGAAGTTTTCAAGAAGCTCTTTAAGAATGTATACTTTGTTTTCCTTCACTTGCTTTGTCCCTTCATAAGTGACTCATAACTTTCTCCATACCTCATAGGCCGCCTCAAATGAAGAAATCTGATTGAACTTGGTGGGGGAGATGGAGGCATAGAGAATGTTGATGGCTCTTGCATTCAAGGTTGCTTTCTTCAAAGTAGCTTCATCCCATTCTTCTATCTTTGTCTCCAGTAACTTGTATTGAAGGTCCACCACTCTCCATAGCTTAAGACTTTATTCTTGGATGTTGAATTGTAACCTTCTCTTCCAATAGAGGATGTTACTCCCATCAAAGATTGGAATATTTATAAGGTACCTCCCACATTGATAATCACACATCTTCTCCTACTTATTGAAGTATGCTTGGAGAAGACCCTCTTTGATATCACTTGTTGGATCTAAGACAATGGGCTCTAGAGGGGCAGTGAACAGTGCTATAAAAACTAAAGCCAAATTCTTTTTTTTTGGTAACCCAGGAGACTCATATTTTTGGTAACCCAGGAGACTTGTAAAAAAAACAAATTCATTAGACCTTTAAGATATATCACAAGATAAGATTGCTAATATAAAATTTGTGTACAACTAAACATACATACCAAGGATGAGAGATATTGAATAAGCATAAGAAAACAAGCTATGTATAGTGGTTCTAATCTCCAAACTAGGAGAAAGTCAGTCCACTACTCAGAGAGGTCAAGCTCTAGGATTTTGCAATCATTGCATACTTATATTCCATTATAAGACATACAATATATGACCTTTTTTTGGGCAAAGGATACCCAGTCTTCCCTTTAAGGAGAAGGGAGCCAACAACCTACCAAAGGACTTACCTATCCAAGGCCAAGTCATAAACCTCACCAAGGACTTACCCATTTTTGCAAGGAGTCTTATGCCTTCACCAAGGTCTTACCCACTCTTGCAACAAGTCTTCCTCCTTGAAGGAATTACCCACTCTTCTTGGATGTTCTGCCTTTGACTTCACCTTTGCCAAGGAGAAGCTTTCACTAAGGGAATCATTCCCTTCTTCTTCACCTCTCTTAGCCAAGAGAGATAATCTTCATCTTCATGGTAGAAATGAGAGAGTGGGAGGTGGAGGAAGTGAGAGCCTCACAAGATATACATGTAGGACTAGCTCTCTTACAAATATCTTACTCACTCTAATGGATGTAGTAAGTGATTAAGCTTAAGAATGGAAGAAGGCTCTTAGAGGCACTCAGCTATAATATAGGGGCCTTCATAGTGCTTGGCTAACCATGGGATGAAGCCTAAGGGGTCCTATTTATAATTGGGGATGCCTACTAGCCAGTAGAAGCACTTAGAAAGGAAATCTAGCCGTTTAGGGTGTTGCAACATATCTATTTTTTTATTTTTGCAACACTTTAATGGCTAGAAACACTTTTTTTGCACACTTCGTCTAGTGCATTCAGTCAAGTTTCTATAAAGGTAATTCAGTTGATAGCACTATGTGACAAGCTAATTTTAAGTTTTCGGTCGAGTTTATCCTAAATGAAACTCAACCGACAGCTTAAAATCAATTTTCATGTGTAGGGGGTCGGTTGAGTGTATCTTGAGGTGAACTCGGTCAAACCTAGACATTTCCAAAATCCATCAAGGGTGTCAGTCAAGTTTATCAAGGATGAAATTCGACCAAACAGGCACACTGTGATGAATTTTAGAAAGTGCCATAAAAGTGCTTAAATATTTGATTTAAGTGTTGGTTTTTTCTAAACTTAATTACAAGTCATACAATCATTACAAGTGATTTAAACATGATTCTAATTTATTTACATCATATTCGACAAAAGTGTACTTGCATTGATTTTTACTTCTCTTTTCTCCAAGTTAGGATGTGCAAGTTAGGGCATTTGGGGTGTGTCTATACCTAATCTAAAATCACTCAAGTCGAAGCATTAGATACAAATAAGTGGAATGGTTTAGTCATCACCAATACAAGTGTTTAGTCAATTTAGACCTTGAGTCAATAGATAGTGCATCAAGAAGCACCTTTAGCAGCAATAAGTAGTAGAGTTAACCATTTTTACAACATTTTCTGATGATTTTCATCTCCCTCATAGTTTATAAAGGTATACTCTTCAACTTCTTACTATTAGACTTGCCATTTTGGATTTTGGTAATGAACTCAAGTTTTTTAGTTTTTGATGTTCCAAGGTCTGGAGGTTGAAGATTAGTGATCTCACATTTTGTCTTGTGATTCATGCATTTTTTTTGTGAACATCCAATGCTTGATTGAACTAATTCATGCAAAGTTGATGTCATTACATATTTGAATATATACTTGTAGATGGTGTCATTGAGAGGAAACAAACATCCCTAAAGAAGATCTTATCATAGAATAGAATTATGTTGACGATGAAGATGGGGCTAAACCATACCCCATGTATATTTTGTTGCTGAATTTTAGTGTTTAAAAAAATTATGATCCTTATTTTTTCTAAGCAATCATCATGTAGGTGTAGATAGAATTCAGGGAAAAATCTTCATGCAAAGGAGTTTTTGTGACACACTCGAGCATGTTGTGGATGAATTTCCATCATCAAGGACGAAGAGAAGTCCATGAGGTGTAACTTAGAACCTTTATTATGTGTAGTTTCTCTTTGATTGCCAAAATTAGATCAAGCTTTTGGCAGTGGCTATGATGCTTGACTTCATCTTATTTTCTTGACGATCGAGCTTTCGCCAAACTTTTACTTGAGGGCTTGTTGTAATGAGATGGGGTTTTTGTATGATGAGTTAGTTGTTGAGGAGTTGGTATGGTTGAAGAGGTATGGATTTGGGAACAGTTTTCATTTTTAGATCATAGGTAGGAACTGCATCATCCCTTTGATTGAGAACTTCTACCCTGAGACTAGAACTTTTCACTTTTCTTTCATAGATTTGTCCATCAACCCTAGCTAGTTTATTGGGATTATTGGATTTGCTTTTAGTGGGAACCCTAATTGTAGCTTGCTAGATAGGCATCTCTGGAAACAAGTGTGCCTTGTTGGGTGTACATTAATTTGAGATTGGCATGGCTTCAAAATATGAATCCAAGTAAACCTGGTTGTATAAGACCTTATATATGAAGGAGCGGAGTGGTGTGGGCCCTCCTCAGTTTGCTACTTTGTGGGTTAGGGTATTGTTATTAGTGCTAGTCATAGGTTGCCTTTTTGGTAACAATAATGGGAACATGGAAGAAATTGGATGGATCCCCTATGTGATTGATCCAAAGGGTGATCCTTCTTTTGAGTGGGATGCAGGTATATACATCCACCTATTGACATGCTTGAGGAGTTTCCTTGTTGGTGACTTTTCCTCAAAAGAAATAGTCAAGGAAATCAAGAGTTGTGGAGGCTACATGGACCTAATAAAGGTATTGATTCACATCTTTGCTTTCTGCTTAACTTTAGATGTATATTGTGAATGATTTCAATAATAATTGCCTTGCATCCTTGGGAATATGGTCACAATTTGTGGCTCAGTAGATCCGTCCCTTTGAGTGGTCAACAAGGCTATATGCATGCTTCTTATCCCACTTGTTGATGTTGGTACAGAGACATACTAGGATACCTTACAAGAAATGGAGAGGCAAGATAAAGATATTTACATCTGAAGAGGTAGGCATATCACTTTTCATTGTATTCTCTTATTAGTATGGATGTGATCTAGCTAACTCCTTCATTTTCCACTTCCTTGGTCAGCTTCAAGATCTTCTATGGGTTTCACCTCAGTGAGGCAAGTACACTTTGCGCTGCTTATTTCAACTCCTTAGACTTGGATGCATGGAGGATCTATTTTGAGTCACTAGCAGACTTAGCAGTAATTCTTCTGTACATATGTGAGTTTATTGCATGTAAGTGGACTTGTGGATGGCACATTTTGTTTGACCCTCTTCATGAATTTATTCCTCCTAGTAATTGGATGAATCAATCTATAATGAGCATTAGGAGGATAGTTATTATTCCACTTATCATGGGTGGTATTACCTGGTTGGTCAACCAAAATTGTTCTAATGAGAAGCATATGATTGTCTAGAGCATGCTCCACTAGAAAGAGATCATTTTCCATTTCTATTGGTTTCCTAATTATAGTAGGTCAGAATAAGATCTCACATGTAATTGAGTGTGACTCCTTTAATGAGCAAAGATGACTTTGCCTAAGAGCTAGGACATCCACCTCCTTCTAAGGAAGATTTTTGTCCAGAGACTCCTCTTTCTCCACGTATGTCTGCTCAAGGCTCTGAAAACTTTCTAGTGTTGCAACCTCATCATGGCTTTGTCATTGGATCTTCATGGCGCTTCCTTAATGCCTTTATTTGGACTTCATCCTTCTAAGAGGATTAAGTTGATAGGAGTGAAAATATAGGTTTCTTTGGTTAAAGTATCCCGTTAAGATACAAGTAGAGGCAACACTTCTTGGGAACTTAGGGATGCATGGTCCTAGAGTGAGTATAGGTCACTTTTACATGAAGGATCTTGTCAAATGGTTATTGTGGAGTATCTTTGGTGATTTTATGGGTAAAGTCAGCTTGTCACTGAGAATCTTATTTGGGAGTGGAGGAATAATTGAGTAATTTGTCTTTTAGTCATCGATGGTCTACCAGTGCCATTTGTCCTAACATGACCATGGAGCATAGGTCTTCAAGATTTCTTCTTATGATCATAGGCCTTTTGAAAAAATTCTTGGCATGATGGTTGAGGAATAAGATGAAGAAGTAGTTGTATTCATCATCCTATGCTCATGTAACTTTCATTTATCTATATGTTGTATTTTCTTCTACAAGAAATCCATCTACGGGTATCATTTTTAGTGTGATTTGGCATGTCTAAACTTTGATTTCATTTATTTGAACTTAGTTTTTTGAATTTGAGTGCTAAATCATATTGCGGGATTTAATAAAAATCTTCATTTGAAGTCTGATTGTTGCTTTGGACTTGATTGTAGATTCAATTTTTGTACAAAGCCTTGATCCAATTCATGGAATCCTACATTTCAAGACCTCGGTTGGATTACAAAATGTTCAGTTTTGTGAGTTATCATAATTGGAAACCATGTTCACCTTAGGAAGCGGGTATATCTTGATGGATGCTCTAGAGTTATATAAATGTATCATCATTGTTGTATTTATTCATCATCCCTTTGTTCTTAAGATTCTGAGTTTTCGTGAAATTGGTGATGAATAAATTTCCTATCTTGAGACGATCTTTAATGAATATGTACTAGGAGTTTGTTTATATTGTAGATATTTCTGATATGGAGGAGTTTGATTAGCTATCTTTGGCATGACTCAATACATGTTTCATATGGCTTATGTTCCTACTATAAGGTAATTGATGTCAACAACGATCTCCTTCTGGGATCCTCATAGTCATACTTTCTATTTTTGGAATGTCATGTTGAATCACACTCTAAATGATGTGACTAAGATTACTCATTTCCCTTTGCATGATAGTTGGTCCACTATCCCAAAGAATTTGAGATGGGTTGCAGAGCTAGCTGATCTTCTAGACATGAAGAAACATATACATGTTTGATGCCTACATGAGGATGGTCGCTTCCTCAATCATCTTCTCTATGGGATATTTTAAATAGAAAATCACATCATAATGTTGGATATCTAGACATGACGGATCTATGAGTGTATACTTTGACTATTTTGTTTATATTCTTCTATGTAGAAATCATTGTTCAGATGATGGTGGCAATTTTTGCTGTCGTAGTAGAAATCTAGAGGAAGGATATTATTATGCATTTGCTATTTTGCAATTTGTATTAGTTCCTAGATGAATCCCAAGCGAGTGGAAAGAAGTGTTGACTTTTTAAGGTTTTTCGTATCTATTTAGGGATGTGCATTTCTTTTCATAGATTTAGGACTCCTTTGATCCACATTATGCTTTTATGAGAATACTTGATGAAGCACATTCGGGTTGGTGAACCTTTATAGCAATATGGTTATATGATTTGGTGGATTTTAGATTTAACACATGAAAACTATGTTGGGGATGGATGAAGTTCGACCTTGATGCTTTGGATTGTGGATAGTGATGGCTGGATTTTAGTGGCCAATCATTCTTTCAGGGTTGATGTGATGCTTGTATTGCACATTACCTTGTGTTAGTGTTGAGGTAGTTCGACCATTTGCAATGTGCATACATTATTGAACAACCTTTTCCCATCTTCCAATAATTGTTATATGATTCCCACAAAATTATGAAACAGTCACACAAATGTGGTTGAACTGAAAGATGATGATTAAGATGTGCTTCCTGTTAGTATATATTGTTCCCCAAAAGAGTTTGAGTGTCCCGCATTGTTCCCGTTATTAGTAGTAACTTGTGACCCCTTAGGATAACTTGCATGATTTTGTCGTCCTCCATTTTTGTTTTTTTCAGGGTTTTTAGATTTTATGTTTTTTAGGTGTCATTTGAATATCTCAAACATTTATAATAAATTCATTTTGAGAGTAATAAAATAGATTTTGAAAAGTTTCTCTTAGTAATGGTGTGCGACACCGAATTTGGGTGTTCACTCTATAATGTTCATCGTGCATTTGGCTTGGATCCCATTTGATTTCAAGGTCCTTTCCGCTATGACATCCCTTTGGCAAACTAGGTTATCTAGATTGAGCGGCATTCCATGGCACTTATATTTGGCGTATCAAGGATGATTGTCTAATTTTGGGTATTTTGGAAAAATGAAACATGTCAAGGTCACCTCTTCCTTGTCCACTTCTTTACTAGAATTAGAGGATTAGAACCCTAAGCATTTTAAGCTTTTACCATCCTCCATCCTTCTATTTGCAGGTGGTTTCTCCCATTGGATATTCATAGCTTGTTCTTCCACAAGAGGGGGTTCTACCAATGCGGATGTCACACTAGGGCTAAAGTCATGCCATGTAAACAGTGCACAAGAGGCAACTACCCATTTGGGTTAAGGTTCCAGGTGTCAAATACATTGGGTGAGATTTACTCCCAGTACCTTTTAGTGTAGTGATCAATCAAAAGCATGTGAGTTGTGGATTCAAGTGCCATTTTGGTGGATTTAGTATTGTGCTTTAAGATGTTCCCACGTCTGGATGGTCTTTTAACTGAAGTTTTAGTGGATATTGATGCTCAAGGCTTCAATGTGGGATCTTAGGTTCTCTGACAAATGAATGGGGTTTTCCTAGTAAAGGGTTTCCCAACTTGTTTCTTCATAGGTTGTCCATACAAAATTTGGTCCTACCTCTCAAAAGATGAGGCATGGACAACCACAAGGGCTTTCAACCCCATCTACCTCTCCTTCCAGTGTACTTCACATAATGGTTGTGTGAGTTTTGCACTTGTATATGTATCAAGATTCCTTGTCCAATTCATCTAGTAGTACTTGTGGCCTTAATAAACCCCCTAATATTGTCATGATCAGTACTATGGGGTTTTACCTTATCCCAGGTGCAACCATGGGCATTTTTAGGTATTTTTAATCACAATATTGGCTTATTTTAAAGAGTTAATTTATGTGGAAACCATTGGGGACTCAGAATAATGGTTGTGATTCTTCCCTTGTTGGCCCTATGGTTCTAGTTGGATCTCCCCCCTTTAGGGGCACGGGAGACACATTGATGTAATTATGTAAATTTGTAGGTGTATTTTGCAAGGTAGGGGTTTACTCCCATACATGGATCTTTACAAAGGCTTGTTGTTCATGGAGGTTGGTTTTAAGCAATATTAGTGCTTGACAAGGTTGGCATTGGTGTGATGGAGATGTATATCCCAATACATGTCTTTCATACACATGCCACCCCAATTGTTGATGTCATGGACAATGTAAAGCCCTTCCTATTTGGGACCGAACTTGCCCCAAGTATTAGAATTCTATATGACATGGATCACTATATTGTTCTATTGGAAGCTACAGGGATGAACCTTCCCATTGAAAGTGTAATCTTCTCTAGCTTGATATCTATAAGCCTAGTGTATGCTAGTACATTATTGACCTATGGTTTCACTTTTTTTAATGTCGGTTTCAAAAGAAAATGGACACTATATACCTATATTGTCGGTTGGTGAAGTACAAACATCACTATTGGTCAAGTCTTGTTGATTAAAGAAAAAACTAGTACTACTTTTTATTATAACATCGGTTTTTTGGGTTGGAAGTGACATTACAGGCAATCTGTGAAATTCAATTTTCCAGGAGAAATTTTTGATATAGATGTTTAGTGTCGGTGGTACAGATATCGATGAAGCAACCCTTCCCATGACGAAGTATGTATTTCTTCTATTTCTAAGTGTATAACTGACGATAGCATTGGACTTCTATTTTCAGTCTTTTTTGAATGAATTGACACTAAGTTCTTAGTGAGGTTGGCATTTTTATTAGGGATAAATAAATATGTTGTTAGTTTTTAAGTGTCTAATCGATGATAGAGTTGGACATCTGGCATCAGTTTTACTATGTTAACCGATGACTAAGTTGGTAGTGTCAGTTTTATTAATATTAGACGACAACTAAGTCCTACTTAACAGCACATGTGAAATGTTCACCCCCATTCACTGCTTCATTGTGTGTGATCCCTTTCTCTCTCCGGCGATACAACAATGGCGATAACCTAACTGCTTCCAGTCATCATATATGCCTCCATTGCAGCCATCTCTGCCTCCACTTCCCCTTCTCGCTCATCTATGAGATGTCATTGATAGACGCTAGTCGCCGCCAACACAGCAAGCGTAGCCTTACACCTCTCCACCATCACCAACATCCACCACCGCCATCTTCCATGTGCCTCTCCACAATCACCAACCACCATCATTGCCTCTGGTTCTACTTCTTGCTGCCAACTTCCAGTCATCCTCTGCCCTTTCTTCTCACTCTACCATTACTACGGGCCTCTACCCCTACCGTGGAAGATCCTTCTTCTCCTTCCTATCTAATTATAATTATTTGTTGAGTGCACTATTTTTTGTATAATTGTTTAGTTCACTTGACATGATTTACACATTGATATGAATTTATCTAATTGTATTAGGGTTTTCACTTGGGTGCATTGTTCAGTTTGAATGATGTATGCTTAATATCTCACCTAAAATTACATTGAATTGACATGCAAGTTAGCTAAAACATATATGATATTGTTATATTTAACAAATTTTAAACCAGAAATCGTAGTTTAGACATATATCTTGTTGGCCTAGAAACCCATCCAAGATTTACTCATTAGAATTAAATCTTGGATAGTCCATGGTTCGGGACTATTGTTGAACATTTAACCTCATTTAGGATGTAAGTGTATAATTTGTACTCGGTTCTCAAGATGTTTTGTCACCACTTCCTCATTTGTTATATAAGTACATACTTTGTTTTATAAGAAATAAAGCAAAGATGGTAGAGTCCAAACTAGAGTTCTAGTTAGATGATAGAATACACATTAGTTACATGTTGGATTTAGACTTTAAGTGTTAACTCTAAATTTTCTTATAGCATGACCCTTTTATTTCCAATGGTTTGTGGTTGGAACACATATCATGTAGATTAGTACAAGGAATGTTATGAGCATCAGCATCTTTATGATTTTTGTCTCACCCTTTCAATAACATGTGCTATAGGACATGTGAACTAATAAGGTGTTGAGGTAAATGTTATAACATAGGTCATCTTCAGGTATATATGTGGTCGGTATATATCAAAAGAACCCATAAGAGATAGTTAATAGTAAGAGTCTCAGATAGATCGTCACCCAAACCTAATGGTAGTAGAAGTGAGTAGAGACATCATCCAATAGTAGTATTATATTCCCTAATAGTGAAATAGAAGTTTATATTTATGTGAATTCATGCTATAGGTAGAACTAATAGTGGTGGAAGCCAACATATGTTCCCTAGAAGGTCTTTTATGATCAATTAAGGAATTGTTTTTCTTCATTTATGAGGAAAACAACTAGGGTTGTGGTTCAAGTCATCTGAAAGTAAGTAAATTATGAGAAAATTTTACATAGTGATATAAACCCAATAAGATAATAGGGATATAGAGGGCCAAACTCCAAAGTAGGATCTTTGTGGCCTAAATGATTAGAAGGGAAAGAATTGATGATATATTGAGCTTATAAAATTCATAAACTAGAGTGGATTACATCTATTACACTTAATTTGGAAACTACAGTCGAAGTGACTTAAGCATCATAGCTATGATTATTATAATATTCTAGTGAGGCATATGATACAACCTACATAAGTATGGGAATCCTTGATATGACTAAATTGAATACTCGTAGGATAAGAGATGACAAGATAAAAGATATTACTTATCCCTTTTCTAAGTTGATCAATATATTTAAGATGCTAGTTAATATAATGTAGGATCATGAACCTTTGTGTTGGTATATTTAGAATTATGTAATGCCCTAAGGGTTAAGAGAATATATTTGTATAACCCTAAGGTGGGTAGATCCACTATTAATGCACTAAAATTTTGAGTACAACATTCATGAAAGGTGGGTTGAATTTAAACATTTTTCTTATATGGTTTTATAATTAAAAGATTCTAAATGGAGTAATGGACCTCAAGAAAATAAAAGCATTATATGAGGTCCAATAAAGAACATTCATATGCCCTAAAACCCTAATTGATGATTCAAAATATTATTCCATGTAAGGGAGTCACCGAGTGTTATATGATTTATGTATATTGAGGTAGTGTCAAGAGATAAATTTAGGTTAAAATGTTTTGAGGTTTAAATATGCATGTTATATGGCCGAATGTCCAATCCAATATTTGATACATATTGATGCCATAAAGGAATATATTTACATTGAGGTCTTACAAGTGAATAAATGCACAAGTGGCTTTAGTTAGTGATCCATTTAGACATATTGGTAGAACAAAATGATCAAAATCATGCGACTAATGTGTATTATGATTTTATTCATATGATATATATTTTTGGGGATTTTGTAAATATTTAAATAACAATTTCAAGGTTATATTTTTAAAAACAAGTCTTTTTGGAGATTTTGGTTAAGAGATTGGATAATATTCTTTTTGTATCAAATTTTTTTTTTGAGACTTAGTTCCCCATTCTAAAGAAAAACTTTCAAACTTTTGCTGGAAATTTCTTAGCCCTATTGGAAGTTATCAACTTCAGAAAATAGGAAGAAATATAGGTATATCTAGAGGAAAGTTAAGATGTTGTTCATTGTTGAGATTTGGTGACTATCATATCATGAAATAATGGTCATTAGATCATCTCTTATATCTGATAAACAAGGGCATATGAGACTTCTAGGGGTAGGGGATCAAGTAACTCATGGTATGGTTGTTAGGGAAATGAAAGGATTTTGCTTCCTCAAAATAAATTTGCCCACTGGAAGATCGTTATATCAACCATGGTATCAAACATACTTGTGGTTGAGGATAGAGATCAACCCCTTCCTCTCTATTAATTTTGGTCCCCAAAACTCATTCTCCCTTTTTTATTTTTTGTGAAGTTTTGTACAAAGGTAGAAAGAAAAAGGAGAAAGAAAGAAACCTTGGCACGCATGCCAAAAAATGTGCAGTGGAGTATTTTACATAACTACATGTATGTATTAAGAGAGAAAACCAAAATGTAAGAACCATCACAATAGGCTATCAGAACCAGAAAAACTTCAGACCTTGTAGGAAACTTCACCTTACCAATCTCCACAGCAAATAACTTCAACCAACCATTGACAAACAAACATCTTAGGAAACACAAGGATCACCAAGAGAACTTTAGAGAATTGATCCCTATAAAATATTCATTCAAAAACCTGAAGGACCCCTTTGTCAGCATGCACAACATAACCAAACAATCTGATCACGGTTCAAAATCTCCAAACCAAACAAAAGGCAAAAGATAAGCCTCAGGAAAGAGGTTTGAACAAAACTAAAACATCCAAGCCACCTCAGCAGAATACAAAACACTTAAAAAAGGAAAAGAGATCACGCCTAGAGACTTTTATACTCCTAAAAAATATTCTTTCTAACACTCCCAACAGTCCTATCCTCATGAACCCTAGAGTTTCTTTCCCACCAAATGTGGTACAAAGCACTCATCAATAGAAACTTATGCTCATTCTTTTGAATGTTAATGATATCAGCCCAATTATAGAGCATAAAATGAAACTCCAATGCCTCCTAAAGACAACTGTAGACCCATTCAGTATAAGAATAATTGAATAATATATGGGAAGAAGATTCACAATCAAGTTTACAAAGAAAACATCTCAAAGGCCCAAACATACCCCTTCTTCTGATATAGTCAAAAGTAGGAAGTTAATCTTCGACATATTCGACTGAAACTTACGAGGAACCTTTCCCTTCTAGATCTAAGAGAAAATATCAGATTCATTTCCAGAAACACTAACATCACTCCATACATATTTCAAACTCAAAAGCATTTTATCATAGAAATACAGACAATCAGCACCTTCAGACTCAACAGGATGATTCTTCAGGAAGTCATATAACGTCTTATTGTTTCTATTCTCATGAATCACCCACCTGCCATTGGACATAATAGATTTTATAGTTAAAGGGAAGACTAAGTTAATGATAAGTGTCCTTCTCGATATGGTATCATAAAAATTTCTTATCAGAACTCCAAGGATAACCCATAGGAAATTGTCAGCTCCATTACCAATATGAAACTTAACATAAGTCAAAAGCACAAATCTACTCTCAAGAATTAGATAAAATCTAGCACATAGAAGAACCAATTTCAATCAACCAGAAAGAGGATTTAGATAAGTATCTTTCACTCACCCATTTGACCCATAGAGAGTCTTTTTTATTTGCAACATCCCATCCATTTAGTAACAAACAAGCATGAGAAACTTCAAAGATCTTCATGATACTAAGACCCTCTTCGTTTCTAGTCAAAGTAACATTTTCTCATTTCACAAGATGCATTTGAGATTTACCATCATTTTTACCCCACATGAAATCCTGTCAGAGCTTCTCAATAACCTCCATTGTAGATTTTAGAATGAGAAAATGGAGGCATGCATCAATGAAGTATGGTAGAAAGTTTTTGGGGACAGGAAGAAATGAACTCTCCCATTGAAGATGATAGATGGTTTGATTTTGTGTTTTGGGGTCATCTACCTTGTCTTAAAACTCGAGCATGGGCAAACTATAAGGTTTACCCAGACATCCAACATCAAGCTTATTATGAGTATTTAGAGCATCAAGTGTCATCACGGGCAGATGGTAGGGCTAGCCAAACTTGGGATTCTAGAAGCTTGAGGAGAACCTCCATCAAGATACAAGGGATCGGAACCCTCAGTTAGGGGATGAGTATGATCAATAATAGTTGCATCCTTTTCTAGCTTGACAAAAGATTCCACCAATAGAGTTATGGCAACATCCCAATGTCAAGGACTAAGATGTACTTGAAGAGGTCATAGAAAGGGCGTACAAGTGTAGAAAGATACACAAGGCACGGTACAGGTTTTTTTTTGCAATTTAAAGACTCCTAGTCAGCCATGGCCAACTCATCGCATTATCTTGGTAGTGGATCTCTATTTTGAAGAGGAAGTAGAGCCCTACATGATTGAGGAAGAAAAGAGGAGACATTGAGATCCACATCCCCTCCATGCAGATGATGGGAACCACAAAATGTCATGAGAATTCCCCATTGTCTGAGTATTTCTCGTTGGAAGCTAGCTAATGATGGCGCTCTTTTTCATGAAGAAATGGAGCCACGTTGTAGTGCAAGAATGGGAGAGGAGTTTCCCACTCTAGTTACATGGATCAAGTTCTAAATGGATCCAATGTTATATCCATGATGGTACAATAATAATAACGTAAATGATTGGTTTAAATTGTAGAATAGACCTAAACCTTGTAAAATACACTAAAATTCATAGGAAGATCCTAAAAATATGAACCAAGTACATGTGGATTCAAGAAGTAATACTCTAGTTGAGGAAAAAATTAAATAATATTTTAGATTCATATGAATCTATAAATATATTGTATTAATGAACATATTCATTAATTCATTATTATTTTGATTAATAAATATCACATGTTTCCAACTATTTCAAGAAATTACCTAACTTCTCTTGGTTGTTCAATAATATCCTTTGGTGAGAGATGATCTTATTTCTATTTGTAACTTCAATGTTGGCAATGGAGAAAGATTTAGGTTATGAGATGACCCCTGGTTATAGGGTAAGCTTCTTCGGAATGAGGTTGATAGTTCTATTTCTATTAGATCTAGTTTATGCAACTCTGATAAGGTCAGCAGAATTATATGTAATGGAGAATGGAAAGTGCCAAGCAGTAGATGT
Organism: Alisma plantago-aquatica; assembly: GCA_963693085.1. Taxonomy (NCBI): domain Eukaryota; kingdom Viridiplantae; phylum Streptophyta; class Magnoliopsida; order Alismatales; family Alismataceae; genus Alisma; species Alisma plantago-aquatica. Next base: position 257,636,332 of record OY856409.1, read on the forward strand.
TCTGAGGTCATTTTGAATGTCATTATCTCTAGTGGCATCAGAATTTCTGGTCAGGATTCTATTACTATAAGAGGTAATGAAAACTCAAAAATGAAGGATGTGTGGGAGGCCATCAGATATAAGGAGGAGGAAAGAAAGTTCTTTGAGTGGTTGTGGAAAATCAAGGCTCGTAAAAAATATATCACTCATGTGTGGAAAGTCGTGCTAAATAAACTACCTAGTACTGACTATTCCAAACGCAGGGGTATTCAATTAGCTTCTATGTGTTTTTTGTGTAGTAATGGTTATGAAGATTCAATCCATATTTCTTTCTCCTATCAGTATATTATGGAGCTAGGGATGCAAGCTCGAGATGAGGGTTTTATTAACCATATTCCTATGAACTGGGATGAGTTCAGTAGAGGGTGTGGTAGAAAAGAGATTATATGCTATGTTGATGTACTCTATCATGCCTGGTTTGAAAGAAATAGGAGGGTGCATGATGACATCTCTAAGTCAAGCATCATTTTATGGAAAATTATTAAATCAGAAATCCAAGTTATGTGTAATTGATGTAGAAGCTTTGGTCTGTGTTTGATGGTTTGTTCTAGTGTTGCGTGTTACCAATTGGTTGTGTCTGGAGTTTTTGGAAGGAAGGAGTTTCTGTTTGAAGATTCTATTCAGTTACATCTTTTCTGGTTGAAATTTTAAAGGTTTTTTTTCTAGTTATGGTTTGAAGATCGTATATTTACAATATCATTTGATAGATACATAGATGAACACATGTGTGTTTTATCAGTTGGTTGGTTCTAGAGTTTAAGAAAGGAAGGAGCTTCTGTTAGAAGTTTCTATGTAGTTAGAGTTTTATTTTCTAGTTGAAGTTTTAAAGGCTTGATGCTTATGGCCTGAAGATCGTATATATACAATATCATCTGATAGATACATAGATGAAGACATGTTGGAAGTTGTTATTCTTTTGTACAGTCATCCGCCAGGAGTTCTATTTTTTTCTATCTTTGTTTTCTTCCCCCCCCCCCGCATGGGATGAGTCTTTCCTTAGTTTTTTCCTTACCCCAACCTTTTGCTTTATTATCTTGTTTTGTAAGTTTTTTCAAAAAGATCAAAAAAAGCAACAGGGTTTTTGGCGACCAAAAAAAACTATTTCAAGAAATTTAATAGTAGATTGCATTGATGATTATCTAAACCCTTAAATAAAGTAGTATACACCACCAATTTGGGAGGATGGAATCAATAAGACATGATAATTTAGTTTGATAGCATTAATCTAGAAATTATATAAGTCTAGGAAATTTATGAAATTTGGACTTTATATGAGTGTCAATGTGTTGGATCGGTTGTGTGAAACCTCATGTCATGTCTTATACTAAAATATAGTTACTTGAGAAAATTCTAGTAGGGTTATAAACCCTAGTTTTACTATAGAAATGTGTATATTAGGCATTATATAACCATATCATAAGGATAATCTCCTTTTTATAAAAAGCAAAAGATAGTGAGTTCTAATATCTCTAATAACTCCTATTTTGGACGAACTAATGCAAGTTACCTAACTAAATGGGTTAAACTCTAATATAATGATGAAGTCCTAGTTGGGGTGTGTATCATATGCTGGTATGTGATATTAATAGTTAGCTAATTAGGTTATGTTACACCTAAAAGGTGGTCAATGAGGAAAGTAAAGAACCCATGGTTTACTTAGGATTATTCTAAATGTAATATGTATACTTGGGTCAAACTTAGTTGGACTCAAAGTGTAACCAATATGAGTAAATCATAAAGCTAATAGGATCTAGGTGCGTTTCTACATGAAGTCTACAACATGTACTAGTTTTACAACATAAGTCAAGGATTTAATAAGAAGGTAAGTGGGACATGACCTATGAATTCTTGTCCAAACATTATAATTAGACAATTATTCTAAATTTAGTAATTGGGGTATATCCCCCCTAAAACAATAGTTGGTAATATTTATACTTTTAAATGCATATAACATGACATGCATAGCTTACGCAATGTAGCCTTGCATTAACTATTTATTACATGCCATGACTATTGAGAAAAAGATTTCAGTTCTTATTAGAGATCATTTCAGTACACTTTTATGTAAAACCAAATTTCTTTGATATTTATATTAGATTCAAATCTAGATTCAGATTTGGATTTTAGTATATGTTTAGTTATCAGTATGCAATTTTATTATAAGATAGTTTCATACTCACAGTTTAGTAACTCCTATTCAATATAATAAGAGAAAACCTTCATGTAATACATCATATGCAAGTCCTCGTCAGTATTCTTGGGATAATTCATAGGAATGTAGCATCATTTCAAAGGAGTGTGCACTCCTCTTCGGAGGTGTAGCCATGCCAACTCAGAGACATCTTGGTGTCATTCAAATGTGCGTAGTGCCAATTCAGAGGTACTTTCATACCAATTTAAATGTGTAGTAGTGACATTTAAGAGAGGACTTGTCATAATGGTAGCCACAAATATAAAATCAATAACTAATAGATGTTTTGTTATTTCAAATTATGTTTCAGTCTTTTGTGAATTTGTCATATTTTGTTATATATCATTACCAATTACCCTAACCATGTAAATTTCCCTTTGCGCATGGATAGGGATGAATGTTCCCAAGAATCAAGCATTAGTAAGACTAACCAAGATAGAGTTTCCATATACATATTTAGGAGGGTTGCTTGAAGGGGTGTCATCTACATGATCAAAGATTCTAATTCAAAAGTGCATAATTTTTGCATTTGTATTTAGAATTTGTTTTCACACTTGTGTATAAGGTTCCTTATCTAAGAATGAATGAGATTGTATTTTGCACCCATGCCTTGATGATTTTATTGATGTCATTGTTGTAATGAATATCATATTAATGACACTCCCAAGTTGGAAAAAATGTTTAGCTTCCTCTCAAGTGATATAGAAATGGGGTGTTATAATGTAGTATCAGAGCAATAATTTAGATGGTCATCATGCAAATTTGTTGATTCTTAGTCTAGATCACACCACTAGAATCTTAAAGAGACCAAAATATATAGTTAGGTTGACAGTTTGTTTGTTTTAGAAGAAATTAAGCAAGGATTGTAGAGTCTAAGCTAGAGGTCTAGTTAGATAATATAACTTGAGATATGCATTAGTTTCATGTTGGCTTTAGACCTTAATTGTTATCTCTAAATTTGCCCATAGCATGTCCCCTCTATTTCAGTGGTGTGTGGTTTCAAATACATATCATGGAATTGCAGAAGGAATGTTATGAGCATCACACCCTTTCAAGTGCATGTGGTATAGGGCATGTTCACCAATAAGATGTTGAGATAAGTAATATAACATAGGTCATCTTTAGGTATATATGCGGCCGGTATATATCTGAAGAGGCCACAAGAGGGAGTTAATAGTAAGAGTCTCATATAGATGTTCTCCCAGAACTAGTGGTACTAGAAGTGAGTAGAGACATCAGCCTATAGTAGTATTAGATGTCCTAGTAGTAAGATAGAGTCTTATATTGATGTAAATTCATGTATATAGATAGCAATAATAGTGACGGAAGACAACATATGTTCCCCAGAAGGTCTTGTAGGATTAATTAAGAAATTAAGATATGGTTCATGTCATCTAAAAGTAAGCAAAATATGAGAAGTTTGTACTTAGCACTCACAACTCAAGAAGATAATACAGACATAGAGGGCCTAACTCCGTAGAAGGATCTTTGTGTCCTAAATGGTTAGATGGGAAAGAATTGATGATATTTTGAGCATACAAAATTCATAAACTTGAGTGGATTACATCTGTTACATTAACTTGGAAACTATAGTGTAAGTGATTTATACATCATGGTTACATGATTATTATAATATTCTAGTGAGGAATATGATATAACCTAGGTAAGTATGTGAATCATCGATATGGTAAATTGACTACCTATAGTTAAGAGTGACAAGATTAAATAAACTAGTTATCCCTTTTCTAAGTTGATTAGTAGATCTAAGCTAATTAACATAATGTAGGAGCACGAACCTTTTTGTTGGTATGATTAGAATTATGTAGTGTGCTAAGTGTTAAAAGAATATATTTTTATAACCCTAAGGTGGGTAGATCCACTATTGATGTACTCAAATTTTGAGTATGAAGTTCCTATAATATCAGTATAATGTAGAATCCATCTTTTATGATTTTCATAATGAAGGGAGTCTAAGTGGAGTAATAGACCTCAAGAAACTAAAATCGTTATCAAGGGTCCAATCAAGAACATTCATATGCCTTGAAATTTTAATTTTTATTCTTATTTTAATTAAGGGACTCGCCAAGTGTTATATGCTTTATGTATCTCGAGGTAGTTTCAAGAGATAAATTTCGATTGACAAAATTTTGAGGTCTAAATATTCTTGTCATATTGATGAATGCCCAGTCTAATATTTTGTACTTGATCATGTCATAAAGAAATATATATATATATATATATATATATATATATATATATACATTGAGGTTTTACAAGTGAATAAATTCACAAGTGATTTTAGTCAGTGATTCATTTAGATATATTGGTAGAACAAAATGATAAAAATGTGCAATTAAGTGTGTTATGCTTCTATGCATATAATATATATATTTGGGGATTTTGGAAATAGTTGAATAAAAATTTCAAGGTTAAATTTCTCAAAATAAGTCTTTGTGGATATTTTGGTTAAGAGAATAGATAATATTCTTTTTGCCTCAATTTACAGTGACCTAGTTCCCATTATAAAAAAAACTATCTAACAGTTGGTGGAAGTTGGTTAGACCTATTAGAGTTAATCAACTTTAGAAACTAGGAAGAAATATGGGTATGTCTATAGGAAAATTAAAATGCCGTTCAAGTCTGGGAGTTTGTGACTGCCTTTATTCAACCAATGGTCATCAAACTGTCTCCTATATCCAATAAACCAAGAGAAGATGAGACTCTTAGGGGCATGGGATCAAGGAACTCTCATTATGTTTGTTATGAAAATAAGAGGAACTTGTTTCCTCATAATAGATTCACCCACTAGAAGATCGTATATCAACCCTTGAATTAAACCTCCTTGTGGATGAGGGATATAGATCATCCCCTTCCTCTCTACAACTTCTTTGTTAATCATTATGAGAGGATGAGAAAATGAAGGAATGGGACCGAAGAATTACGACAGAAAGTTTTTGGGTAAAGGAAGTAGTGAATCCTCCCATCAAAGATGATAAACACTTTGACTTTGTATTGTGCGGCCATCTATCTGGTCTTCAAACTCAAGCATGGGAAAACCATGAGGTTGGACCAAGCCTACAACACCAAGCGCACTTCAAGTATTAAGAATGTCACCAAACATCATCACAAGTTTATCATAGAACTTGTCGGACTTGGGGTTCTAGAACCTTGAATAGAACCTCCATGGGGATACTAGGGGATCAGATGCCTCGATCAAGGGATCATTGTTACATCCCTTATTGTCTTGGCAACATATTCTGCCAATAGTTCTATGAAGGTGGCCCAACGTCACAGACTGATATGGCCTCGAAGATGTCATATCATGGGCATACATGTGTTGAAAGACACTCCAGGAACCATGGAGGTTTTGTTGCAATTCAATGACTCCCTGAGAGCCATGACCAACTCATCACAAAATTGTAGTGGTTTATCTTTATTTTAGAAAGGAAAGAGAAACCTATATGGTCAAGGAATAAAAGAGGGGCCATTGAGATCCACATTCCCTCTGTGCAAGTGATGGGAACCACATATTGCCACAAGAATTCCCCCTTGTCTGTGTATTTCTTGTCAGAACCAAAAACTGGTGATGGAAAATGTTTCATGGAGAAATAGAACCGCACTATGACACAAGAAAGGGGAAGAAGCACCTCTCTCTAGCTATAGTGGATTGAGTTCTAGATGAATCTGAGTTGGATCCACAATGGTACAGCAATAATAAGGTGAATTGTCTGTTTAAATTGCTTAATAGACTTAGATCTTCTAAAATTCACTAAAATTTATATGAAAACATATAAACCAAGTACCCTTGGATTCAGGAAGTTATATCTACATGATAAAAGCCCAAATCACAATTTTGATGCATATGAATCTATAAATATATTGTTAATGCATTCATTATTTTGAGTAATAAGCATCATGTCTCCAATTATTTCTAGAAATTCCATAATAGACTGTGTTGATGATTATCATAACCCTTAATAAAGTAGTATACACCTCTGATATGGGAGAACATAATCGATAAAACATGATGATTTTTTTGAGAGTATTAATTCTAGAAATTATATAAGGCTAGAAAAATTATGAAATTTGGACTTTATACGAGAATTCATGTCTTAGACTTAGTGAAGGAACCTGATCTGATTTATATAATTACTTGAGAAAATCCTAGTAAGGTTATAAACCTTGGTTTTTACTATAGAAATGTATGTATTAGGCATATATATCCATATCATAAGGATAAGATTCTATTATAAAAAGGACACGATCATGAGTTCTAATATATGTAATGATGGATGAACTAATCTATGTTACCTAACGGAATGGGTTAAACCCTAATATAATGATGAAACCCCAAATTGAGGTGCACATCATATGTTGGTATCTAATATTAATAGCTATCAGATTAGGATATATGACACCTAAAAGGTGGTCACTGAGAAAAGTAAACAACCCATGATTTACTTAGATTGACCTATATGTTATATGAATACCTGGGTTAAACCTATATGGCCCAAAATTGTGACCAATATGAGTAAATAAGAAAGCTCATAAGATCTTGGTGTGTTTCTACATGAAGTTTACACCTTGTACCAGTTTCATAGCACAAGTCGGGGCTTTAATGTGCTCTTAAGGTAAGTGAGTCATGTCCAATTAATTCTTGTCCTATCATCATATTTAGACAATTAGTCTAAATATCATAATTGTGGTATGTTTTCCTCCTTACACAGTAGTTGATAGCATTTTGACTTTTGAGTTCATATAATGTGATTTTCTTAGTTTATGCAATGTAACCTTAAAATCTTATATTACATGTCATGGCTATTAAGATAAGATTTTAGTTATGATTTGATATCATTCTAATACATTTCTTTTACATAAATAGACTTTCTTAGATATTTAGATTAGATTCATGTTACGACTTAGATTTAGAATTTAGTATATGTACTAGTATTCACTTCCAGTATGAGATAGTTTTGAACTCAAAATTTAGTAACTCAGATTCAAGACGAATAAGACAAAACCTTTACACAAAATATTATATGATAAATTCTCCTCGGTAGTCCTAGGATGACTCAGAGAATATAGTGTCAATTTAGAGGAGTGCCACTCTAATTTAGAGGTGTAGCCATGCTAAATCAAAGACACATCAGTGTTGTCCAGAGGCACATAGTGACACTTCAGAGGTACTTCAATACCACTTTAAGAGAGGACTTATCGTGTAATGGTAGCCACAAAGATAAAATAAGTAACTAACATATGTTTTGTTATTCCAGATTTACCTTTCAGTCTTTTATGCATTTATAGTTGCATTAGTATTCATTGCCACTTAATCTACATATGTACCTTTTCATTTGTGCATGGTTGAGGATGAGACATCCGTAGGAATCAAGCTTCCGGAAGAGTGACCAAGACAGAGTTTTCATACATACATATAAATATATATATAAATATATATATATGTGTGTGTGTGTGTGTGTAATATATTAGAGGACTTTTGGTGGGGTGCCGTCTATATGATCCAAGATCCAAAATCAGAATTGCATAATTGTTCCATCTTATATTTAGATTTTGATTTCAAGATTTTGTATAAGGTTCCTTATCCAAGAATGGATGAGAATGTGTTTTGAACCCAGGATTTGATGATTTTATTCCTATCGTTATTTTAATAAAAAAATATGTTAGTAACACTCCCAAGTTTTAAAAAAAATTATTTTCTACTCAAGTGATAAAAAATGGGGATGTTACATACAGAATGAAAGAGAGAAGCACTATCCAAATGGATGTCAAAAGAAACATTTGAGTAGGATGACTCACAAGATGTGAAGTTACATAATCAACATATTTCATTTAATCACAACTACAACAAATATTGTAGACAATATGAGAACTAGAATAAAAATAGACAACAAAATTTATGGCATCACCTCCATAAACAAAATATTTATGTTTAACGGGTGCCACCACCCTAGTACCTAGGACAAATCATCTCCACCTAATTCCCAAACATGTTGTGAGTAGTGGAATTGCCACCCAATTACATGGGACTAGACATTACCATCCAAATTCCTAATGAAGAAAAATAAACATAATAGACATCACCAACGAAAGTGTTCCAAATGCTTACATTATGCTAGGTTTCAAAAATGACATGGACATTAACAGAGAACTCATATTGATTTTGTCACATAATAATGATGAACAAACACGACAACTTCAAAAATAAGATTTAATTTGATATAATTGGCCAATTATGACAATCATGATTTTGATTACACAAATGGATCAATGATACAATATAGATGAATACTAAAGAATCTCAACAGCATACAAGAAAATTAATTGAATTTGGAATTTCAAATGTTAAACATTTATATAGGATATGATCAAATTTGAGGAATAAGAGGTAAAGTAATTATTAGCAAGAAATTTGGGATGTTATCCATCAATTTTGATCAAGATAGATAAATTAATTAATGGCCTAGTATGACTCATAAACAAATACAACATACCTGAGACATGTCCTAATATTTCCTTAGTCAATTCTAGGTCCAAAAAATAGTATACATCCATCTAGCATTCAAATAAACATTAAGATGATAAACTAAATTCAGTAGTTAATCCCTAGAAAAGCACTTCTTATCTTGGATGGATTAAGTTCATGAATTTTATATATATTTTTAGGAATATTTTACCATCTCAAAATATGTTTTATAATAAATTTTGGAGCTAACATTAATAAGTTATGAATTTAACTATATCACCAATAATACTAGAAATCCAATTCAAAAATTGATGAAATATGACCAGCTTGTAAATAATAGCAATGTGACCAGGAGCACCCGGTTATTTAGTCAACTTGAAATGTGTGGATGAGTAACACAAATAGGTGTCAAAAGGTCAAAAACACACATTGTACTCAACACAACCAGGAATTAGAAAGGATGTGTATGAGAAAATCTAGTCTCTACAACCTTTAGAGGGAGCATGCCTCATGATGCAGAACAAGAATCGTCAACAACATGTTGCTCCTTCTCGCATGATATTGCAAGGACTAATTTAGGGTAAAATCACGGGAAAAAATAAATAATTCATGATTTGGAAGACCCTTGCAAAGTTGAGATAATAGGAATAGCTTGAGACCAACGTGAGAACAAACTACAAGATTGGTGGGGAAGGAGAAGGCATGAAATTGGGAAATTGAGCAATACATGTAACCAGGCGATTGATGGGTGAAATATCTTTGGGATAGTATGTATACCCATCTACAATGTTTCGACAACAATCTGAGGTCTAAAGAATTTCAGCAAGTCCACAGTGATGAACCTCTAAAATCAGAGTTGGTAGTATCTATGACTAAATTAGAGGCAAATAACCTAGGAAATGTGTAGAGGAAGGTGGAAAGAAAACCTAATAAAAAAATTAGGGAGGAGTCATGTTCTATATTTACATGTAACATTGTCTGAAGGTAGATGACGACCATGGGAACTTTCAATACATACGAAGTAACCCAAACAGTCATCTATATATAGCACATAGATTTTGTATAGGCTCATTGAGATGTTTAGTGTATAAAGGGAAAGTGCCCCCTGGTAGTTATTCTAGTAGTGGTAGATCTTTTGGAGAGAGGTTGTATGAAGACTTAGGGATTCCTTCCCTATGTGAAATCCAAAGTCATGTTTGGATCCATAGGATCAAAATTAGAATTGGAATCTCATGGAAGAAAGGAAGAATGGAACAAAAAATACCTCAATGGACACACTGACCTTAATGGAGTCCAAGGTCATGTTTGACAAATAAAACATGTTTCTCATGGTCTTCCTTTACCTCCATGTCGTTCTTATAGATCTTCCTATGTTTATTATTTCTTTAGCTATTAATAAACTTGTTAGTTGAACTAGTTATATTTATGAGGGTTGTGACATATTAGTGTGTTCATTTACATGTATCGGCCATTATATGAACATTTGGTTGTATAACATGTTATCTTTTAATATACGGTTCTGTAAAACATAGATATTAAACTTTTATAAGTTTGTTTATCAACTCATATGTATTAAATAAATTGCATTATGTGAGTTAGATTTTAACTTGTAAAATGTTACATCAAAATTTATTCAAAATGTTTTAGGCCTTGTCCATCGTTATTCATTATTAAGGTTTGGTTATTGATATACAAGTGTTAGATTTACTATTTAAAGATGAATATATTTCATGATTTATTATCCTCCTGATGGTCAAAGGTGATTACTAAATTAAAAAGAACATGTTTTCCTTAAAAAATAATGATGTATTTATGAAGTCACATGTGGAAACTAAGGTCGTCAATGTAGGTATATAGCTAACTTAGTGCATCTAATAATATGGGTTCATCATGGTACTAATTTTACTGCACATACGTGTAAGTTGGGTCATTGTTATCTGAGGTTAGGGTTTTTATTTTAGATATTCATTACATGCTCATTCAAGGTTCACTAGGGTACATGTTTTTCCTCATTTGGGGATTCCTTTTGAACCAAGCCTATTAGCATCTAATTGATGGGATTAAGGTTCCTAGGGTTAGGATGCCAATTTTTAGTATAAATATTTCAATTTCACAACATATAGTATTACAAAATTTGCATCTACCATTAACTAGTTATGAATCTTTCAATATTACAAATTATAATGTAAAGCCGACTAAAAATTAGGTCAAAAATTACCATTTTTCCCTTGCATCACTATACAAACAACGAAAAATGTGATATGATATATTTGATTACTTATCCAACTTGAATTGTACAGTTAAATAACACAAATAGGTGGTAGAAAGTTAGAAATATCCTTTGTACTCAAAACATCTATAAATGGAAAAAGGACATTCAAGGAAATCAAATCCTTATAACCTTAAAAGTACAAATCCATCCCGTTGTATAACGAGGCTCAACAGCAATAGCTTGTTGGTCTTGATCCCACGAGATGATAAAGACAAACTAAGGGAAAACTCCATGATAAACATATGAAACAAGATAGATAGATGCTTACAATGTCGAGGAAATAGGAATAGTTTGAAATCACTGAGAGAATGATCTACAATAACAATAGGTGATGGGGAAAGAATAAATATTGTGAAGCATAAAAATACATGTAACCAAGGGGCGTTGAAGGGTGGAAAGCTTCTAAGACTGCAATTGTACCCATCCAAGGCATTTTCACACCATTCTAAGGTTTGAAGCATGTCGGCGAGTTCACTATGATGATTCCATATGACTAGGTTGGGGAGAGTATCCATGACTAAAATAGAAGCAAAGAAGCCTAGGAATAGATAGAGGAAGGTGGAAACAAAGTATGATCAAAGTAAATTGAAGGTAGAGAATGACCATGGGACATGCCATACATATAAGTAACCCAAGATAGTCACTTCTATGTGGTACTAAGGTGTTGTATAGGAAATCATATGTGTTAGGTGTGATGAGGAGAATGATCGAATAGATTTACTAGAGTGAGATTGTGTGTAGGAATTGAGGATATCTGATTTGCAAGGAGTCTATTGTCATGCTTTAACACAATAAGACCTTTGAAAAATGAAATCTAATGCAACAAATATTATCATGAAAGAAGGACCCTAATAGGCATTGTTCGGATTAGAAAGTCACATTGCCTAACGTAGTTTACAATCACTTGGCGGTTAGATCCTCGACTTGACGACCCATATACAGGTCCACCTAAACAAAAAGTGAAACACAACAGCCACAAATGTAACGAACAAAGTTAAGAAATTTTCTATTGAAATTAAAATGATATAGTTTGATTAATATAAGGAATACATTTTTAGGCATTATCTTCTAATTGAACTATGGTAGATAGCATATCCAATATGAAAGTTGGCACCTAAAGTTAATTTAAATATGTAGATTTTCATTTCAGTGTTCGTTTCTAGCTTTAGGAACACTTATGGGGTCATCAAATGTATTAAAGTATATTTATACTATTAGAATATATGTTATCCTAAACAATATTTGATCCTAATATTTAGGGATTAAGTTTTGCATGGGATTATCATTTCATAAAATAGTTTCCTAAAAAATTATCTCCATTATTTTACTTTTATCTTCATTATTTTACTTAAGTTTAAAAGTTACTAAATATTTTATATGTCATTTAAGCACAAAATAATAATGTGTTACCTCCTTGACATTTGTTGATGTATTTTCCACCATTCCTACTAATTTGAATATGTTTGATACCATTTTAACCATTTTTTAAATGTGCTAGTTGAACTAGTTAAATTAACGAGGGTTGTGACACATTAATGTATTCAATTACATGAGTTTGTCATTATATGAAACACATATAGAAAGCGGCGAACCAGCGACCGTTGAAAGGTTAGTGAGAGAAAGCTCCAACTTCTCTCTAGTATCATCCCTAGGGTTTCTCCGGTAGGGTTTCACCGTTCTGCTCCTTCCTACCGTTCGGCGAGCATTCTCTTCAGCTCATTAGCAAAGATTCGTCTTCTCCCTACCTTCGGGTTCTCCACTCTACTCTTCTCATGAGCTCAGACTAGTGGCCTAATAGGTAAAAACTTCACCTCTTTCCCCCTGACAGCACTTTCTCCCACCTCATTACTCCTCATCCTGTGTATCAGTAGCCAGGGTCACATCTTCGGCAGCTTCGGTGATTACTATCGTCTTTATGGCGACATGCAGATCAATAAATAACAACTATTGATCTTCTCATCAGTCGGCGGTTAATCCGATTTTCAATCCTGATGGCTCAGGAACTACATCCCCTTCCCGAGATTCGTTGTTTGGTTACATCCCCTTACTGCGATCCCCCCTTATTCTGACCTCTATGTCGGTCTCTCGGTCTTCCCACTTTGATCTATCTGGGGTCTCTCTCTACTCATCAGGGATTTATCTCCCCCGATCAGATTACCTCCCCAGTTAACACCTCTGTAGTGATCACATCATGAGAACATGGGGTTTGCTTTCCCTACCCAAGTGTTACAACAAGCTTCACAAACCCTCTCTAGGAAAACCATCGATCTTTAGGAAAGCTCTGATGCAGAATCAAGCTAGGGCTCCGACTTCTCATTCCAGAGCTCCTCCTTGCCCACCCATCATGGACTCACGCTTCACCTTCATGGAGTACCCACTTTCAAACCCAGCGTACGCCACATGCATCCCTCTACCCAAAGCTTGGATTTACCACAAGTTTGACATCTCTCCTGGCTCTTGCGAAGTCCAGATCGGCAACCGATCTTTCCCAGTGATAGTCTCATGGTCGTCCCCAGACGACCACCACTGGAAGAACAAAGCATCAACCTTAATCATCTCTGAGGGCTGGGCTCAGTTATCTACCGACCTCAAGATGAATCCGGAATGGACAATATACATCAAACCCTCAGGGAATCATACTTTCTTTATCTGGGTAAGGGATTTCAATGATGACACACATCCTAAGCTCACACACCTCTACGAGAAAAAAGACTGAGTGAGTACATCATCATCAAACTCATCAAATCAACTCTTTGTTCGGGATACCCACCAATTATCGATCGGCACCAAGCGTTGGCCCATCTCTATCTCCTCCAGCCTTGAGGAGATCGACGAGGATGAAACACTGACATCACCACATTGCTCAGACTCCATCACAGCCAAGTATCAACTTCTTCCTACCAATAGTTCAAAGACTGAGCACCCTTCTCTAAAATTGCACCACAAAACCCTAAACTATCTAACCACTCCAGAGGTCGATATCATCCCAAAAAGCTCCCACCACCTAAATCACACCTTTCTGACTCTAGGGCAGGCAAACTCCATCTCTCTCATTAACGAAAGCCTAGAAAAATGTCCAGCTCCCAAACATGACAAAAAGCCCCTCTTCGTAGGCCTTTTCGGGCCCTCGTCTGCTACATCTGCATATGTAGAGGCCACTCAGCTTCCAGATGTCCTTCTCGTTTAAAATGTTTCAGATGTCATCAAACAAGACATTTCAGAAGAAACTACAGGGCACACTTTCCTCTGGGTTACCACCGACCTGCCACAGTCTCTAAGCGACCTTTCCCTATACAAATTTCTAAAAAAACCATGATTTTTAAAGGTTACCAACGAGTTCCCAGAAAAGGCACATCTGAACACAAAGACCTCACATATCGCTCTTACCCACTCACAAACAATGATTTTACATGCCTGGCTGATCTCCCACCCAAACATGCAGACCATCCTCCAACCCTTTCCAAGCATATATACACCAGAAGTTGTCCCTCTTCAAAACCCTACCACAAACCCACAGATCACAAACCTTCATCTCAAGAACCTAGCAAACTCTTTGCACCCCCCAAAGAATATGCTCCCAAAACTAACTCCTCTTCATCGAATATGGAATCTCCTAGACATCTGGAGTATGCCATAGCCCTATACCTACCTACCAACTCTATGAAACTTCTAAAAGACTTCACCTTGAGAAGTATTTTGGTTTCCATCAAAAACAACCTTGACAACAATCAGATTAAGGTCCTAGATGTCACCCGAGCCATCGCACTCCTAATTCCAGGACAGACTGTTCTCAAACCCAAGATCCTTTCCCCTTCTCAACTGATTTACACGGTCCCTGAAGGCACCAAGATAGATCATCTTTTCAACCAACTTATCACCATCTCCTATGGGTCTAGCTTCATACAAGAAAGACTATCCAAATGGTCAGTCGATCTAGGAGCCTTTCCAGTACCGACAGGAGGGTCAGATTGGGTATCCATATCAAACCTCCCACATCACCTATGGGAAGCTGAGATCTTTAGGGGGATAGCCCACACCATAGGGGCAACCCTATAGTATATCAGCCCGAAAACCTTACACCCTACGCAATACATCAAAGCTTACTGCCTCTTTGCTATCAAAGCAGCCATGTCACTACCTCCAGCCATCAACATAAGAATAGGAGAATCGATATACAATATCAAATTATCATTTGAACATCCCTATGAAAACAAAACTGCCTTCTCAGACCTATCCACCCATCCGCCTTCTTGGTTCTGTCCAAACAAAGGTAAGAAGGCCTTTACCCCTTCTCATAAAGCAGGCGACAGACACCTTGTCTGGGTAAGAAAAAACTCCAAAACAACTTCCTATGGAAACTCAAACATCCTATCCAACCACAAGAGACCCAGATCCTTAAACTACCCCCAAACACAGTCTAGCTTCCCCACCAATCAGCTTGAACCTAACCTCTCCAATAGCTACAAAAGACAACAATAAAGACATAAGCTTTAGCCCAAACACCCTAAAAAGCTCAAAACTGTTATAATAAATGAGATCATATCTTCCAAGAGTCTACAGTTGAAGAGTGTTGGGCAAGGAGAAGGAACCACCACATTCCAAAAGATCATGTTGCAATGCCCTGAAGGGTCAAAAATGAAAAATATTGTCAACCGTCAAGTACCAGGTACTTCTACAAGCTCCTCTTTTATCTCTCCGTGCAATTTATCACATATACTTGATGATTCCTCCTCCCCATTGACAAATAAAAAAGATCAAGATATGGATAACATTAAAGATTTAGCATCTTGGTCTAATATAACTAGCTTTACTAAGTTTGCTAGCAAAATTGTTTTTCAATTTGAGGAAGAGGATAAAGCAAACAAAGCCTTAGACGATATTGATCAGTTTATGGGTTGGGCTAATCATAGGGATTTGAAAACAGCCCAAGTCAACTTCGACTCTCTCAAAATCTAGTAGATCCCCCCAGATTTTCAAATCTACTTGATTAATTACCACAATGAGAATCTCATCATGGAACGTCTGTGGGGCTGCTAACCTCAATAGACGTAAGGAAATTTGATCTCACATCTACAAAAATAGAATTGATCTAACAACTATCCAGGAAATAAAATCTTGTCTTTCTCCTTTTCACTCAAAACCATAGGTGGCAACAGGATAACTGAATGGATCCAAATTCACCCCACCGGCTTTGAAGGTGGCATGTAGTGGGGTACAACAATCAAACTTTCACCCTTACCAACTCTTCCATCCTTGATTTCTCTATAACAATCACCATCAAAAATTCTTCATATGGCTTTTGCTGGAATTTCACAGGAGTGTATGGGGAACTTGGAAATAATAAAATTGCTTTCCTTGCATAACTAGAATCTATTATGTCTTCTCTGTCAAAAATTTATTGGGTTCTTGGTGGTGATTTCAACCTCATAACCTAAAACTCAGATAGAAGGAACTCCACCAACTCATCACAACATATCTCCACATATGTCAAACATGCCTTGATTGAACTCAAGCCATCAAACGCCTCCTTCACTTGGTCAAGAAATCATTCCTATGCCAAACTAGACCATTTCATCTGTTCTCCCTCTTGGGAAGACCAACACCCCCTCTCCACTGTTCATACATCCCACCGAGCCATCTCCGACCACTTTCCCCTAATCCTTGACACCACCACGGTAACATGGGGAAAAAAACCATTTTGTTTTGACAACTTCTAGCTCTCATTAAGAAACTTCTCACTCAAATGTGTTGAACAATGGAAGTTGGCTGACACCCAGACAACAAACCTTGGACTTCACATTCTTCATAACACAAAAAAGCCCACATAAAAAATTGGAAACTCCTTAACCCAAACCAGCTCTCCGACACCCTCAAAGAGCTTGAACAACAATTCCATCTTGTTGACCAAGATCATGTTGTTGATCCAGCTCTGGTCTTCTCTATCAAATCCGAACTGGAATTTATAAAAAATTGCATAGACATAAGATGGAAACAAAGAGCAAAAATCACATGGGAAAAAGAAGGGGATAAGAACACAAAGTTCTTCCACAAAATGTGCAACAATAACTTCAGAAAAAACTCCATCACATACTTACAGATCAACAACAGAATCACAACCCATCAAAATGCAATCACGAACCATATCACAGAACACTTCAAAAACATCTTCAATACAAACCACCAACCCTCCTGCCTTAACAACATAGTCGGTCAAGCCAGTGTGCCCCTCATGAAGGGTCACTGGTTCGATTCCGCTCGGGTCAGCTGTATTTACCAACCTCTTGGGTCATCCGGGCTCTGGCACCTGTTTGGAGAGGGGGTGGGCTTCGGCCCATGCAAATCCAAAAAAAAACATAGTTTGGCCATCTATTTGCCCCACTATTTTAGAACACCCTTTATATCTTATTAAACCTTTCACATTAGAAGAGTTGGGTTTAGCTATCAAAACCTTAGGGCTAAATAAATCGCATGGGCCAGATGGACTTAATGTTGAATTCTACCTTGCTAACTGGGAGCACTACAAAATAGACTTTCTTGCATTACTTAAGGCTGTTCATGAAAGTGATAACGTCCACAACATCATAAAACATCTGAACCGCACGTTTATCGCTCTCATAAAAAGAACCAACCAACCCGACCAAATTTCTTAATTTAGACCCATCGGCCTCATTAATACATCTTACAAGATTATAGCCAAAACACTAGCCAACAGACTAAAACCTCATATCAACAAAATCATCCCACTAAATCAAAATTCCTTTCTTAAAGGAAGAAGCATACATGATGCCTACCTGATGGTCAATGAAACCATACACCTCTGATACAGAAATAGAACACCATTGCTAGCTATCAAATTGGATTTTGAAAAAGCATTCGATTTTGTTAATTGGCAATGTATCACAAAAATGCTTTCTGGCTTTGATTTTCGAGACAAATGGGTCAACTGGATTCATGCTTGCATCTCTACAAACTTTTTCTCCACCCTCATAAATGGTGTCCCCTTTGGCTACTTTAGAAACACAAATGGCCTAAGACAAGGGGACCCATTATCCCTATATTTGTTCATTATTGTCACAACCATTCTCTCTCAAATGTTTCAACTTGGCAAAGCAAATGGCCTCATTCTCTCACCAATGGAATGTCAGGAGAACATAATACAATTCGTGGATGATACAATCATCCTCACATCTCCTGAAGACTCTTCTATCCTCAACATCATCAGAATAATAGGAATCTTCTCGTACATATCTGGACTCAAAATAAACCTCCATAAGTCCTCCATCTTTGGGGTTCACATTGTAAATTCTGAGATTCAAGGAACTCCTTAAATGCAAGACTGAAGAATTTCCTATACAATACTTGGGACTCCCTATAACCCCTCACAACATCACACACTCCACATGGACTCCCATCTTAGACAAAATAAATAGGAGACTTTTATCCTGGACAAATAACTTCCTAAATCTTGTTGGACGACTTACACTCCTACACAGTGTCATCACAACAATCACCACTCATTACCTTAGCTGCATCCCCCTCCCATCTAAGACTAGAAATCTAATAGATAAAACTCGGAGAAAATTCCTTTGGAACAACCATCTTTCTGACACAAATTCTGGTAACCACTACCACCTTGTTAACTGGGACACCATTTCAGTCCCAATTGATCAAGGTGGCTGGGGCATTCCCAACTTAGACACCCATGCTTTCTGCCTTATCACCAAAATCATCAACTGCTTATCCAAAAATAAGAGGAAAATATGGACCAATCTCATTAACCTTAAATACTATCAAAATTCTCCTCCTTGGCACAAGGTTTCAAAAAAATCTGCCTCACCCCTTTGGAAATACATAAACAAAAATATTCAAAAAATCATCCAGATCATAAACATCCCACACTCACACCTAAAAATCTCCTTTTGGAAAGACCCATGGTTCAACAACAGCTAAATCCTAAATCTACACACAAACTGGTCCATACCCAACAACCTCACCAAAATTAACACTGCCAAAGCTCTAAGCCTTTTAACAAGCAACAGATCAAATGCACTCAAAAGATGCATTCTTTTACATCTCCAACCAGAAAGCCTTGCAACCATGATCCAAAACTTGGAACGCAATTCATCAAACAACATCACATGGAAATGGGTTAAAATATACTCAGTTAAGAAAGCTTACACTTACCTTTCCTACAGAGGTATTTCACCCTCCACCGCCAAAATCTGGAAACAAAAATGGCAACAAAAACACAAAATTTTCGTCTGGCTTCTTTTACACAATAAGCTACTCACTGATCAAAACCTCTTTAGAAGAGGTTTCATTGGTCCCTCCATATGCTCTTTATGTCATAACAACTTGGACACGGTGGATCACATTTTCTTTAAATGTTATTTCTCACTCAGCATAATTATACACTTTTTCAGTAATTTTTAGCTTGATCTCTCATCAGCTAACTTTCCATTAAACATGTCACCAAACAGACCATTCACATCCTATAGTGGTGATGATATCTTAGTCGCCATTACTTGGAACATTTGGATTGAAAGAAACAATAGATACTTTAACAACGTGTCAAGAGTGAGGCATATCATCATCTCTCAAATATGTACATATCTTCATATTTTCACCATATGCAGGAATGCAGGACCAGGAGGAGACTGAGGTATCAGAGGCCCGTTTTCTTTGTGATTTGAAGACTATGGTGGATGATGAGATTGGCATCAGTCTGCTACAACAGTAGATGCACCTTTTGCTTAAACTGGCACTGATCATCCGGAATTGATCAACATTTTGTTATTTTCCATCTATTTCTGCATGCTACCTTCTCAAAGAGGCATGTTATGGGGTGCCTCCCCCATGAACTTTTGATTTCTGTTTCATTTCATGCTCCCTTTTATCAGAAAATCTATGTCAAGTTTCAGCGATGTTCACTAGAACAATATGCCATGTAACTATCGGCAAAGCAGGTGTTTGCTTGCTTTGCCCTCTATAAATTCAATGAACTTTTCAAAAAAAATGAAACACAGGGTTATATAAGATGTCGTCTATTAATATATATTTCTCCAAAATATATTACACTTTATTAGTTCTTTTATAAACTCTGATGTATTATGTATAGTCTACTATGTGAGTAAGGGTTTAACATGCAAAATGTCACATTATTATTTTTTCGCTATTTTGGGCCTACTCCATTATC
Source organism: Alisma plantago-aquatica (assembly GCA_963693085.1). Classification (NCBI taxonomy): domain Eukaryota; kingdom Viridiplantae; phylum Streptophyta; class Magnoliopsida; order Alismatales; family Alismataceae; genus Alisma; species Alisma plantago-aquatica. The sequence goes on from OY856409.1 coordinate 257,656,511, forward strand.
AATACTTACTCGTTAAAAAGCAACCATTTTATACGATATCATCTTCCTAATGGTCAAAAATGATTGCTAATAAAGCATACTAACTATTGTATGCTTTAAGAATTTTATATATCCACTATGTCATATAATTTAATTTAAGGTCATCAAGGTAGGTGATTAGTAAGGTCAATATATATCATAACATGTGTTCATCATGGCAATAAGTGTTGTAGCACATGTATAGGTTAGGTCACTTTTAGCCAATGTTTGCATTCCAAATGCTCATTACGTGCTCATTGAAGGTTCACCAAGGTATGACTCACTCTTTTGGGATTTCATTATGGACCAAGTTTATTGGTATCAGACCAAAGGAAATAGGGTTCTTAGGATTATGATGTCAAATTTATGTATGTTACAATGATATTTAACATCCTAGACATTTGGCAATGAATCCTTGATGTTGTCCTTGTCTAAGACTACTAACATCGCAAAATGTGTCATCTTATTGCCATGTTTAACGTCCTGTGTCAACAACTTTAGCATGAATGTCAAGCATGAATGTCAACAATAACAGCCCACCATGATTTACAAATCCAAATTACCAACAATACTTATAGTTCTTGTTGCACACATAGTGAAGTCTTAGAGAAGCTTGATAGGAAAGAAATCCTTCTCTACCTAAAGTCAACCATTTTCTTGGTATTTATCCAACAAATAATAGGTGTATTCCTCTATTAGCCATGCTACACGTTTTACAAGATTTTCGTGTAGACCTAATTCGCTACCTTTTTGTAAACTACACTTTTTTTAAATGTACTAGCATTTTTAAATAGAACTATATCCTCATGGTGATTTATGTAGATATTGAACGCATACAATGGACAAATGTTAATTTAAACAAGTTTTCCCTTCCATGCCTCTCGAGGTCATCACCTACATACCTTTCCCTTCCATGTCAATGTTTACTCAAGCTTCCACTCACGCCTCTCAAGGTGGTCCATCTACATACCTCTCAAACTCAGGACAAAGCCAAACATCTTGTATCATGCGCGCAAGCAGGACTTGAAACTTAAGGCGTATAATGTTGCAACATCAAGCTGTGATTTTGCGTGCAATAAACAGCATGTTTGTGCATCAAGAAAGAGCTTGATGCTCACTGACCTTCACTACTGAGGCGCATGTCATGGGGAAAAATAGTGATGCCCGGGAGAAAAATTCCACGCCGCCATGCAATAACATTTGGATATCTTGTGTTATATAATGGAAATAGCATCTTCAACTTTCCCATTTATCAATGGCGACAAAAAAACTGCAGCAGCAACAGGAAGACAATGGCTTCAGATCTGAAAAATGAGAATCTCAACAAGCCAGGAATTAGAAATTATCTCATTGTAAAACCCACGATCAACTGCAATTCTATCAGATAGGAAATAACAGGGTGGTTGTACAAACAATTTCAGCCTGTACTTAGATTTTTAACATATAAATTATACAATTGTATCCTGGTACACAACACCCACCAGAAGCATCAGTCACAAACCCCATGCACTGGCACCTACGGGCATCGGACAACTACATCGTCACCTGTGAGTGAGTCAATAGAAACAAAACATTTGTATTTTAACCACCCCTTGGCATAAGAAGCAATCTTGTCAAAACTGCAAGGAGGCGCACGGCCATCAGATGCTCAAAATAATACATTCATTCAACAATCTATTCTAGGAACTACGCGGATCCAGATGACCACTCATCTTTCTCCATTGATGGCTATACAACAGAAGTGATCGAATACGTTCATTCTTTAGACGTCTTAGTTTGCTTCCTTTCTCGAAGTCCAAACAGATTCTCGAATAAGATTGGGGCCATCTCAGGGAGATGCACAGGCTTTGGCGCCATGAAGTTAACTATTTTGTCGTGAACGTTGTATCTGAATAATGTAATAAAATAAGCAACTTTCCTGAAAAGAAGTGTTAGATCTTCAGATGTCGTAAGCTTTACCTAATTTTGCGACTCTTAGACGCGCGACGATCAACTAACTTTCGCTTCTTTGTTTGTGTCCTTTTAATATCATACAAGGCAGCTTCTGCATATACAATCAGGATCCAATTTTAATAGGTCAACAAACTATGAAATATGAAGCAACACAAACAATTCGTTGTCACTATTAAATCTTCTTGTAAGCACTAATCTCAGTAGCAGAAGCAATGCAGGAAGGAATCAAAGAAGATGATTACCATGTGAGACAGCATCAAAGGACTCTATAATTTCCTTTAGAAGTTGCTGGTAGAATTCAGAATCATCAATAAGGTTAGGGTCGCCCTCTGCTTCTGCTTCCTGATAATTGAGATTCTTTTAAGATGAGTGATAATTGGGATTGGTTCCCACCAAATTTGGTGATATTTCGATATACACTTTCGAAAGGGGATGTAATTCAATATTGTTACAATTATAAAAAAAACAGCTGCAAGACTACAAACAGATATGAAACAGGAACTTTTCTTGCTCTTGCTGAATATGTGTGCTGAAAACAGTCTAGGTTCTGAAGAAAAAAAATTCTGATTCTCCTAAAGATAAAATTCTTTAGCTGCTGCCAAACTTTTTCTTATTCTCAAATCTAAGAATCGGCAAAAACTCAGTCTGAATGACAATCATTGCAGACATCAATTTCAAATGTTTACCATAATACCTTCAATTTCTTGGAGATTTAAAATAGAAACCTACTGAGCACCACGAATACAAAAATTTGACTTATAGCATGTAAAGTGGAAGTTGTATCTTTCTTCGTGTTAACAATCTATTAAGGTCAAAAATACTGAAAACTCAATCAAAAATAATATTTCAAAAGCTTCATGATAATATGCATGTCATTGGTGCTAATTTACCTAGAATTTCACATAAGAGAGCACGGATATATAATTTCTTCAACCATTGGGTCCTTGTTAAACTTTAAGACGGGATTTAATGAGATGTAAAATACCCAGAAAAATACAGTTCGTCTTTAAATTACAAACAAGATTTTCCAGAGAGATTGTTTGTGGAATACCTCCGCCTGCATAGTGCCATCTTCAGTCACCTGCATATAGAAAGAAAATAAAGCTTTCAAGTCATAATCATATGCTAAGATCTAGACTTGCAGCAGTTGTCGCTTTCCACCAAAAGAATGTGATTCATGTTAAGGCAAACAGTACAAGTTTCGTTCCAAGAATAGCTCTTTCAACAGACCAACAGGTATTTTGGTAATAAAGGCTAAAAAATAACAAAGACTATCATGCAAGCAATTTGCAAAAGTTTGAGTCCTACGGTGACCAAAAGCAGCAGAACATACTTCACCAAATATACCGACATTTGACCTCCTTAGTTGCATCCTTCTTATCATTCTGCCTGGGTCTCTCATATAAAAAGCCACTTGATCACTAATATTCTGCATCAATTAACTAGATATTAAAACCCATTCAGTGCACAGATTCTTATCCAACACCGTTTACATCAACTGACCTGGTTAAATGCATGCAGTTTCCCCTTGAATGCTGCGGCACCAGTTGCAACTTGTGTCTTCCTGTGCCATTTGTCAACGGCACTGTTCCTAAACGGAACGACACTGCATTTTAAAACCAAAAAAAAAACTTAAGATTGAGATTTTTATAGTTCTGACACGCTATTAGAATGTTGGCCATCCTAGAATGCTTAAGCACACAGGGAATACAACACAAAAGATGGGAGTTCAACATGAAGAGAGAACAATTACACAGTGAAATTGCAAGAACATTACATTCTGCTGGGTCGCCATTTCACTTGTTTTGATATCCTTATGTACGGGTTCATATACAGATGTGTCATTCAATATTTTTCATGGATACAGTCCTCAAGGTATAAATTATTGAAATATATGTTGCTCCATAGGCAAAAGGTTAACCTTGAATTGAAATTAGATACGACATATTCTATATGGAAGGAGTTGGATATAAGTTTAGTTTGTGATAGTTGGACTAATGCTTGCAAAAGGCCATTGATTAATTTTACAGCCATATTAGAAAGTGGTGCAATGTTCATACAGGAAATTCACTAGGGTGAGTATAAGGACAAATATTCCATAGTAAATATGATAAGAAATGCATACAAGAATTTGGTGCACAAACTTGATACAAACTATCACTAACAATGTTCATGTTTATAGGAGGAAAGCTTGTCAAAGGCCAATTATGCTCACATCTTCGAGGACCCCTTGTCTTGTGCACATGCTTACGGAAACATGTGCAGCATAAATTAGTGAGCAAAACATATCTTGTTGATGTGTATTAACATGGATCACGGTAGAGGCTTTCATTTCTAGATATCATTATTGTCACATATAAGACCTTATATATTTACGGAGTTTGTGAATTTCAATATGCTGAATATTACAAAGACATAATTTGCTTCAATATTGTCATGATTAATATGCTAAGGAGTTGGTATAGGAAATCTAGTCAGTAGCATAGTCACAAATTCGGTATTCAGGATATGTTGGCTGAACTGAAAATTTTGGAATTCAGGTATTATGCAGGTATTATGCAGGAAATTCGAGTAACAGGCGGTCAACAATCCGGGATATAGTCGGGGGAAATCGGAAGATATACATACATACATACATATACATACACGCCGACAAGGAGTGGCTCAAGTGGTCAAGCACGGTGTCTCCTCATGAAGGGACCCGAGTTCGAATCCAAGTTGCCGCCTTGATTTACCACCCTCCCGGGCGTTCGGCCTCCGCCACGGGCATGAGAGAGGGGGGAGAGACTTTCTCTCTTGATCCCATACATAAATATACACATACATACATGCATACATATATATAGCCGACAAGGAGTGGCACAAGTGGTCAAGCACGGTGTCTCCTAACAAAGGAACCCGGGTTCGAATCTCAACGCCTTGATTTACCACCCTCCTGGGCGTTCGGCCTCTGCCACGGGCGTGGGACAAGGGGAGAGTGTCTCTGTTAGTCTCATGCATACATATACATATATACGCCGACAAGGAGTGGCTCAAGTGTTCAAGCACAATGTCTCCTAACAAAGGGACTCGGGTTCGAATCCCAATTGCCGCCTTGATTTACCACCCTCCCGGGCGTTCGGCCTCCGCCACAGACATGGGAGGGGGAGAGAATGCCTCTCTTTATCCCATATATATATATATGGGTGTGTGTATAGCCGACAAGAAGTGGCTCATGTGGTCAAGCACGGTGTCCCCTAACAAAGGGACCTGGGTTCAAATCCCAAATGTCGCCTTGGTTTACCACCTTCCCAGACATTCGACCTCCGACACAGGCATGGGAGAGGGGAGAGAATGCCTCTCTTAATCCCATATATATATGTATATATACATACATATATTAATATATATATGCGCGCACACACACACATATATATACATATATGTATTGCATACATATATATATGCATTTAAGAAACACACATACACATTTATCAATATACATTTATATTAATTCACTCAGGCATATACACTTGAACAAAGTTAAGAATTGTAAATAGTATAAAACGGGGAAGAATATATAAAATGGGAAAAAAACGTAAAACACGAATAATTTGTGTTTAATACAGGTATAAAACGCATATTCGGGAATTGAGAGTTATTCGTCCGTCACATACGGCTGGGAAAAAGTCCGTACTTTAAACGTGACTCTTTCAAAAAGTCGACGATTATTGGGACTATGGTCAGTAGGAATTGGCTCTATTCATTGAAATGATGTTGTCAAAAGCTCAATTTGTAAAACAAGATCCGCAATTATTTGTGGCAGGAGAAAGTGGATTCTGTCATAGCATTCCTTGGGTCTATTTATAACATAATTAGGTTACTTGGCAATTGGCATTGATAAAGCATATCTACACGTGGTGTATGATATGTGACAGTGATGGAATAGGCAGACTATGCTCTATAAGCATTAGGGTTGTCAGTTTTTGTCCGAACCCGTGAACCCGATCTCGTCCAACCCAAAAAAAATCGATCTCGGTTTTGGATTTTATCAATCCAAGTTGGTTCCGGGTTTGGATATTGATGTCCGAATTTTAACCGGGTCGGTTCTGTGTGGTGAATTGTTAAACCCGGATTAAATCTGGGTTGAAAAAAATAAGAAATATAAGTTCTAATCAGATACAAATTACTACATATCATGTGTAATTAACAAAAGTTTATCATCCAAGTTCGTTCCTGGTTTCCACATTGTGAAATCGGGTCCGGTTCCGGGCATACTCCCTTGTAAAAAATTTGGTTCTGGGTTGAGCTATTTTACATCAACCCGGTTGTTGTCCGACCTGGAACCGACCCGGAACTGATTTTTTGACACCCCTAATAAGCATTAGAGGGAGAAAGACACTTTTATTTAGTGATTCAAAGATCTCAAGTGATAAATGGAATAAAATTAACACTCTCCTCAAAATTTTCAATGCATTGCTTATTGTTTGCACCCTAAGTATGATTTATCAATAAAGATATATATCAGTAAAGATTTTCAGTGCACAGCTCATTCTTTTCAGCCTGAGTAAGATTTGTCTAAGTGTTTCTTATATTGGTATAGGTTGTTATAACCACAAGTTACTAGCACTTGTATCATCTATCGCCTAATAGGCAATATAGTACGGGAGGATGATGATCGGCGTTCCCCAGCTGGGGTACCTTACACAAAGATATGAAAATTTCAGTAGAAAGCACTAAAATGCCTCCTAAGGCATTTCCGAATTAGGATGGCCGTTAAGCCATGAAATTTATGAATTTCTCAGCCCCCTTTGAATATTTTGGTAATAATGAATGATTGTAATGAATATAGACAGAAATTAGAGCAACATATTTGATTGGTTGCCCATGGATAAATGCCCCAATCTATAGAAGCTAGCATTGGCTAATTTGGCTCGACTATAGCCTATAGGGCTCTTGTGAATTGGAGTACTTGTTTATTACTAACTGAGAAGATACTCCGAAAGATAAAAAGAACTAACATACGTACATATTCACGTGTGTCTTTTATCAAGGAAGAAAATGGAAGACAATGGAGAAACCAAAATACGGGATATAAAGAGTGTTACATTGCATTCCTCCGATGGTGCAGCAGTCTTGAAGTTGCAAAGTGAACAGTACAATCAAACATGAAGTCCACAGATGATGGTGATGGCAATGATCCTGTTGGATTTTATGGATGAGGAACAAGGAATAAGGTATTCGATTTCGATGCCGTTTCAACAGCATGGAAACCAAAATTCATTGAAATTTTGAAAGGAATTTAGGTAAATGCAACCGAGCTCGTTTCGATGCCAAAATGAAGGAATTAAGTCATAAAATTTCAGAAGCATGAGCCTACACCTATATGAATCGTTTTATTAAATAAAATTATTAATGGGGATAGGTGGGGGCCCTTCATGTGGGAGATAAGTAAACGTTATTCTTTCCTGGGAAAATTTTGAAATTGGACAAATGTTTCGTTTAATTCAGACAGAGGTACCGTTGCATCATTTCGTTGCAGATGCTAGCGAAATCAAAATTTTGACAATTTCATGGAAACCTCATTTCCAAGATGAGGACAACTGACACTATGGTAATTCTTTTAAGTTATGTGAGTAACAAATGTATCAGCTTTGGCTTATTTATGGATACGTCATTCAGTTGTTGACATGTTGTTTGTGGATTTTTATTGTTGATTTCTGGTTTTTATGGGCTTTAGTTATGTATGTTATTTCTACCAATTTCAGGTTTTCACTTTGACTAGACATGTTTAAATCTTTAGTGTGTGTGTATAAATGTATGTGTGCGCTTGTGTGTCTGCGTGCTTTTATAGTGTCTAGTGCTTTGTTAACATGAGCAATTGTGACTGTAATTCGTAGGCTAGTTCAATTAATTGGTAACTGCATAAATACATAATTTTGACCCAATTAGAACATCTTTTCCTCATCTTTACAGGAGAGTAGAACAATGGTCCCTCACTTTCTGACATACAGTAAGTTGTGGAATTTTGTTCCAGGTTTTTAGCATTAGGATGGAATGAGGATCTGAAAGTTGTGAAAATGGACCAGCTCTTTTTCCTTCATCTGCTCCTCTCCACACTCGACCATAACTCTTCCTTCTCTTGACGCTGCTATCATCATCTCTTTTCCATACATCGCCCCTAGTTCTCTCCACTGCTCGACTGCCACTAGAAGACCTAAGGCAGAAAATAGGTAGAAGAATGTAGAACGAGGAACATTGGGCAAGGCAGGTAGTTGTGAAGGATACGACAGTTGTGATTATTGGGCTGAGAGTTTGGCCTTTATTCAGTTTACCCTTTTAGTGGACATTTTTCTTTTTGAGGGAAGTAGTGGTTTTGGTCTCATCAAGGAAAGGACTCTACAGAAGATAAAAACAATAGCAGAATATACCCATGCACAAGCAAACATGAATAATATGCTTATGTATTGTGCCCAAAAAAATCATGCTTCTTGTTAATTTCCCACACTCAAATCACAAATAAGGATGATAATCAAGAATATAAACAACATCCACCAAAGACCATGAGGATTATAGTGCCACACACTAATATGGCAAGAACAAGTTCCCACCACACATGACCTACAAAGCAGTTTTATTAAGTGACCTCGGTTGAATTTAACAAAAGCCTATTTTAATTTAACAAAAGCCTTGGATCAAATCACAATGTGAAGAGCAAAAAGATTGTTGGTCTACATTGGAAAACTAGTCCTCCAAGAATGGGGCTCATTCAGAGAAGTATAACCCTTGCAAATAAACATCATAAAATCAATATCCTAGAACGATTTTTAACAGCAATCTTGTACAATATAATTAAACACCAATATCACTACCAAATGTATGAATATAATATTGTCCAACTCTGTATAGTTGCATATGTCCCATATATACCAGCATATGTGGTTATATAAATCACATACGCAATTGTTGGTCACATATTGACCACATATCAGATTGCATAGACTGGTTTTGGGTATAGTGACATGTATTACATTGAAACGTAGATACAAAACACCTTTTATCAATTTATATTATATGAGAGAGGATCTGCAAGTAAAAGCACGGTTGAGAGGCTTGAGAGTCAACAGCATGTCAGTGGCAAAATCAGAGTTCAGCCAAGCTTAGAGTTTCCTGTAATTGGTTGTATGTGTCATGAAAACATTAGCAAGATTATGTAAAGTATATCAGTTATAAGATCAGGGAGTTGTGAACTGTTCATTATGTTGGTTGTATGCCCCGAGAGCCATCAAGCGATAATTGTAACACGAATATATTGTATATATTTGATTTGCTTATTAATAATGGCATTACCACGTATTATGTTTGTTTTCATATTGAAATAATGAATAAATGTGATAATGTCCTAAGAATTTTTTGACTCAATCATGGTTTGTGTTGAAGACCTGAACATGAAATCATATATATACTCAAGAGTATTCATTCTTGTTATGTCCCTAGTCAATTGTTATTGTGGATATTATAAGACAACAATAATACATATGACCGGTGTGTATGTTGGATGATGACTATCTCTTTAGCCATAATATTGGATATTATTTCAGATACAAGGGTACTACTTGTTGGAGAACAAGTTGTACTGGACAGACCCACTTTTGAGATTGATACAAGAAAGCCATGTCATGGCAGTCAGAGTCAAATCTTAGAGTAACAATGGTAACTGTGAACCTCAGACCTGAAGTCGCTACAGTAATCACATGTTATTCTGTACTTTAACTCTACCCAACTTGACCTGAATAAGGGTTCCATACAGATAGTGATTGGGACCATTGGGTACACTGTGACACTTGTTGGATTATTGTGAGTGTCCATTGGAGTGATACCTTGACACATGATAAGCGGGACTAAGAAATGCATGATCATGCTCATGTAGTGAATATATGATATTGAGCTCACACAATCTCAATAGTCTACTCTAGTTTAAAAAACGCAGACAGAATGTTTATAGGATGACAACTCCATCCCTCGGTTACAAACTGAATATCTGAGACAAAAGGATTATTCAATCACAGTAACATTGGTCATAGTACATGTTGAAGTTGTTCTCCAACTTATTCCAATTAAGTAGCAATGATGTGTTACTAGATACCAATCTTTGCTTGTGCTGTTTCAAACATCAGTGCCAACGTAATAAGGAACTTACATGGTCACATGCATAAGGATGCTTAAAGGAATTAATTTCCACAATCGCACATATGATTAAAATTCATTTGAATCATGCACGCTCATGCTTAAGATAGTCTCAACTCTCAAGAGTCTAAGAAATACATGATCATGCTCATGTGAGTGGATATATGATATTGAGCTCACACAATCTCAATAGTCTACTCTAGTTTAAAAAACGCAGACTGAATGTTTAGATGATGACAACTCCATCCCTCGGTTACAAACTGAATATTTGAGACCAAAGGATAAATCGATCACAGTAACATTGGTCATTGTACATGTTGAAGTTGTTCTCCAATTTATTCCAATTACTTAAGTAGCAATGATGTGCTACTAGATACCAATCTTTGCTTGTGATGTTTTGAACATCAGTGCCAACGTAATAAGGAACCTAGAGGGTCACATGCATAATGTTTAGATGATGACAACTCCATCCCTCGGTTACAAATTGAATATTTGAGACCAAAGGATAAATCGATCACATTAACATTGGTCATTGTACATGTTGAAGTTGTTCTCCAATTTATTCCAATTACTTAAGTAGCAATGATGTGCTACTAGATACCAATCTTTGCTTGTGATGTTTTGAACATCAGTGCCAACGTAATAAGGAACCTAGAGGGTCACATGCATAAGGATGTTTAAACTTTAAAGGAATTAATTTTCACAATCGCACATATGATTATAATTCATTTGAATCATGCACATGACGATTTCTTCCTGATCAGTTGAATGGCAAGCCAGTCGTTCGACTAGATGATCAGTTGATCGGTTGAGTGTTATTTGACCGACTCATCACCAATTGATCAAGTGGTCAATCGGCCGACTCGTTAGCCACAATAGGACAACTGGATAAAATCAAGGTTGAATTAGAATTGAAAAGATTCAATTGATTTTTATTCGAATTGGACGATTTAAATTAGAATAGTACTTGCTGACTAAGCAAATTGGGCGACTAAATAGTCAAGTCGGTCGACCGGGTCAGTCAGTTGGCAAATCCATTAACGAACCAGACGACTTGGAAGTTTGTCCAAGTTTTATATTTTGATTCTGATTGTTAGTTGCGATTAGGAAAGGGATAAGATTTTGAAAATCCCAACCCATGATTCTCCTATATATAGGGTAGTGTGTCCAGATGGTGATGCACACCTTGAAAATCAATAGACACAAGTTGCCTTTGAGATTTCTCTCTGAAAAGAGAAAATCAGCCCCAAGGACGACAACCCGTGATACAAGGAGAATAGGAGTTTGGCGGCGCTAGCAGGTCTGACAACTCCAATTTTGCTTCTTCTTGGAGACCAAGGTGGTGAACCGAGAGGTCATGCATCCGTATGGACGACATAGAGTTTCAGGCACTTGTGCGGAGGCTTGGAGGACAAGTTCCACAAGACAACAAGGTGGTATTGCAAAGGTGACACCGGGTAGCAACATAAAGACATGATCACATCCGGATCCGGATCCAAAAGTTCGAGAACTTTACCAACATAAGACATGTCTAGTTGTTGGAAAACTAATTGTGCCAATGTATATTCAATATCCCTTCTATGTCTTTAATTTAATGACGTTTTATGGCTACAACAGATTCGTTGGCTAAGAGTTTTGATGGAAAAAAAATTATATTTCTTCTACGCCCTCTTCCCTCAAAACCCTACACGTAGAATAAGAGCATACCGGAATAATACGTGTGGGGGGAAATCTAATAAATATGAGCAATCATCATCATCAACTAAGCCTCAATCCCAACTATGTTGGGGTCGGCTACATGGATCCTTCTTTTCCATTCAGCTCTATCATGGGTCATATTCTGGTTGAGATGTAGAGATTCAAAATCTCTCTTTATAAATTCTTCCCATGTTAATTTAGGCCTTCCTCTTCTTCTATTGATTGTGCTTGCCTAAATAGTATTGCTTCGTATAGGCGCATTAGTCGGTCTGTGTTGCACATGTCCATACCATCTGAGCCGGCCCTCGCGCAACTTGTCCCCAATGCTCGCCACCCCCACTTTTTTCCTGATATAGTCATTTCTCAAGTGATCTTTTCTTGTCTTCCCACACATCCATCTCAACATACGCATTTCAGCCACGTTCATCTTGTTGAGTCATTGTTTCTTCACCGCCCAACATTCACTCCCATAGAGCATGGCTGGAAGTATAGCAGTTTTATAAAACTTGCTTTTTTAGTCTGAGAGGGATCTTCCAATCACATAATACTCCAGTTGCACTCCTCCATTTCAACCATCCTGCAGTGATCCTATGACAAACGTCATTTTGGACATCGCCATCAGTTTGAATGATAGAGCCCAAGTAACAAAATTTATTACATTTTTGTATATCTACTCCGTTCAACTTGGCTCCACCATTCACACTGCGAGATTGGCTGAAATTGCAATGCATATACTCAGTTTTGCTCCTACTAATCATCAATCCATTTGATTCCAGTGCCTTTCTCTAAAGTTCAACTTTATCATTCAAACCATCTTTAGTTTCGTCAATCAATACAATATCATCAGCAAATAACATACACCAAGGAACATCATCCTGAACATTCTTTGTCAACTCATCCATAACAAGAACGAACAGATATGGGTTGAGTGTGGATCCTTGGTGTACCCCAACTGCGATGGGAAATGTTGGTGTCTCACCTACAGGAGTCTTCACACTTGCAGTAGAGCTACCATACATGTCTTTAATCAAGTCAATGTATTGGATTAGCACACCCTTTTTCCTCAAAACCATCCACAACACTTCTCTGGTTACTCGATCATAAACCTTTTCCAAATCGATAAAAATCATGTGAAGATCTCTTTTTCTTTCCCTATACTTCTCCATAAGCCTCCTTATCATAAAAATAGCATCTATTGTTGATCTACCAGGCATGAAACCAAATTGGTTGTTGGATATCTGCATTATAGATCTCTTAGCCTCTGCTCAATAATCCTCTCCCAAAGCTTCATTGTGTGACTCGTCAACTTGATACCTCTGTAGTTTGTGCAGCTCTGAACATCACATTTGTTCTTGTAGATGGGGACTATAGTACTATTTCTCCATTCATCCGGCATCTTCTTTGTCTTCATGATCTTGTTAAATAAATTTGTTAACCACATAACTCCTTCATCCCCCATACTCTTCCATACATCAATGGGAATACCATCTGATCTGCATGCCTTTCTCGTTTTCATCTTTTTCAAGGCATTCTTGACCTCAAAATGTGAAACTCATCGTGTTTAAATGATATCTCTTGTATCCCTGTCACACGAGTCTCTAACATTATTTACAGTATCTCCATTGAAAAGCTTATGGAAGTAATTTCTCCACTGGTTCTTGATATCATCGTCCTTTACCAGCACTCTATCATCTTCATTCTTGATGCATTTTACTTGACTCAAGTCTCTTCCTTTCCTTTCTCTTATACGAGCCATTTTATATATATCTTTCTCCCCTTCTCTAGTGTCCAGCTTCTTATAAATATCATCAAAGTATCTAGATCTTGCCTCCTGAACAACCTTTTTCGCTTCTTTCTTTGCTTGGCTCCTATAGATCTCCCTTTACAGTTTAATAGCCTTTTGTACTTCATCATTCCACCACCAAGTCTCTTTTTGTGGAGGCCCACAACCTTTAGACTCCCCCAAAACCTCTCCAGCAATTTTTGTTATGCAGGAGCTCATGTTATGCCACATAGTGTTAACATCAGACTCTAAGTTCCAAGTTCCCTCCTTGATGAGTTTATCATGAAAGGTCAATTTCTTTTCTCCTTTAAGATTCCACCACTTAAAAAAATCGATAAAACAAAAGTGCACAACACTCTTGCAGCAGCCATACTTTTGTTTTATCAAAGATGTTTTTACCCAACGAGTTGTGCACTTTTGTTCTATCTAACCATAGATTCAGAACAATACTTCAAACATTACAAGACAACTGTATCAAGTAATTTTAGCACTCGCAATCATAGAAAATTAAAGGATACCTTTAGAATATAGACAAAAGTATTCATGCATCTAAAAAGGTGACAATAGTCTTAATTAAGCATTAGAATTCCCCAACTTATGTACTTACCTATGTTGTATCCGCTCGATATGTTGCCATTCCTGATCATCATGAACGTCATCATTATTAGAGAGATCTGCAATTTGAGAGGCCTCAACTTTCATCTATAATAAAATCTCCACATATGATAACATAATGACAAATGATATCTTAGAAGAATCAAATCAATATGTCGTTCAGAAAGATGAAAGTGTCACCCAAAAAGGTATACGTTATGAAGAACTGGGTCATATTATTTACTTTATGAGTCAAGAAAATTTATAAATTTATCAGGGCAATTCAAGAAAACTTTAAGTGAAACTGATTAATATGCATATATACAATGTGCATAGTTAGTAATACCTGCAGTTTTGCCATCAATTGAGGGGTTCTTACTTATTAATATGCATATATACAATGTGCATAGTTAGTAATACCTGCAGTGTTGCCATCAATCAAGGGGTTCTTCTGAATCAAAACCTGAAAAATAGGATATATTTTTTAATCAGCACAGTTACAAAAGAGAAAGAAGAGAACCATCTCATAATACAAATTTGCTTCACCCTCATGTAATAACTTCATCAGGCTCACTGTTGTACCTTTTGCAATTCCAGAATGCACTTCAATGCATGTTTGGAAGACGAAATCAAGCCTGAGTAAGCAAGTTGTAATGATTCATCATGATCACAAATTAAGGATCTTGTTGGTTCCTGCAATATTAGTTGACCGCTCAATAGGCTCAAATTCTGGGAAGAAATCACTTGACATTGGAGGTTTCCAAACCTGTGGCAGCTTGTTTGAATCGGAAAATACTTTTTGCAGGCGGACTCTGAGTTGCAGACACTTGCTCCAAAGAACCTGCGTAAGATATATAACCCAAAATCAGCTTCGGCAAATAATATGCCAGTCAACTGCTAGGGGCTTATTATTTCGTATAATTCTTTTGTTATCAGGAAAAAAAACTTCCCTTGCGAGTTAGGTTCTTTAATATTCATGTCAAGAGAACCTACATGAGAGCCTTTTTTAACAAAAGAGAAGACATTGAAGTCTCATAATGATTGAAATGTGCATTTTGTGGACATAATCCAAACAAAACTTTATTGCGATAGTGATCATACTGGTTGAGGCGGCAAGTGTGGGGGGGGGGGCACCTTGATACAGTAGTCCGCCAGGGCCTTTTATCGTATATACATATATTTTATGGATATCAAGAGTGTTTCTCCTCTTAAATAAAAACATACTGTGGTCATATAGTAAATGGCTAATACTCAAGAGAAGCCCTAAACCATCTATAAATATACCATAGTCCATTTCTTTTCAGTTATTATTTGCCATAGACTAAAAGAAACAACTTAAAAAATATGAGAGATAGATACATAAAGAAAATGAGATCTGTGAGAGAACGTCAAGTCCTAAAAAAAGCTACAACATTTCTTCACAAAAGTATAGCATTAAAAATAGCCTAAGTGGCTGCGAGTTTTACCATCTAGATTATTTTTGCCCTTATAAATCTTATATAATTACTACAAATAAATTGGGTATACGGGTTCCTTTATTATGCAATAAGGATCTAATATATGTCATCTGATCTTTCAGATTATGATTTTGACTAAAGCCCTAATAATGAACAATACTCACCAATGTGGAAACCAAGCTCAAATTACCAAAGAAAAATGTAAAAATGGCATTAAGTCTATTAACAGGGGTGGAAAAACCAGCCCCAACCCAATTTAACTGAGTTCAGGTTTTCAATTTCAACGCCTAGCCCGAAATAGACATGAGGTGGATGAGCCGATAATATTTCAGGATCAAATTTAGGTTCAAGGCTATCGAAATGTGATGAAGATTAACCAAAAATTTTGTAATGGGATATGAAATACTAGATTTGTTTATTTAATTCGTTCTTTTATGCATTTATGGTTAGATTCTTCAATACATAATTGTATCTTGTTTTGACGTTAGCTATACATCATTTTTGGGTTTTTTTAGGTGTGACATGCATTGAGACTTGGTTCAAATTATTTACTTTGACGATACATACAACATTTTTTGCATTCATTTTAATTTAGATGGTTTTCGCTAAAAGATTGATTAAGTGCATATGATATTTATGTAGGTTACTCTATTATTTTTCTATAATCTTTTACGTCAAATATTAATCTGACATGAATTTCAAGTTTTGTTCAGTTTTATTTAAAAAGTTTTTTAGAAATTGTCCAAGTTAAGTATGCTACAATTTCATTACGTGAAACAGGGTATTTAAATGTGTCTGCCTTGTAATTATGTAGTCACTATATCAAGGAAGAAAATATCCGATTTCGATGTCTTTTCAGTGGCCATCGAAACAAAAATTTCGACAAATTCCGACAGAAATTTCAATAATTATGTTACTGGCTTTTCGACGGCAAAATTAACGAATTAATTTATGAAATTTTACCAAAATGATCTACTAGTCGAAATCTACTCAAATATGTAACAATATTTCATATTGGATATGTGGGGGTGGGGTCTCGTCAGTTATGAGTGAATGACCCTGAACTGTTTCGATGGGCATTACAATGGGGGATTTGATGCCAATTGTCAATGGTGAACTCAATGAATTAAGTCATTATAGTTTGCAAGCACAAGATATAGACTTAACGACACAAAACTGTGCGGAATAAAATGCTCTAGGTAGTACATAGAATATGAAAAAGTCAAAAAAATTGATGATCTGCTAGTTTTGAGAGTTTCATCGGTCCATTTCGATGCACCATTGCCAGATACATAGATAAAATTGGCGAGATTTTGATCATTTCGTCGACAGATAATAAATGCATTTTTTTCAAAATAAAATTCCCTTATTCCTAGGTACTAGTATATATGTCCAAGTACATTTTTATATTCTTATTTGGTGGAGAAAAAACAGATTTTTGAATTACTCAAGTTTATCGGGTTTGACCTAAAATTACCATTTTCAGGTTTAGGTCCAGCAAATTAACCCAAAGTATTTTTGGGTTGGGGATAGGTCCAAAATT
The DNA here is from genome assembly GCA_963693085.1 of Alisma plantago-aquatica. Lineage (NCBI taxonomy): Eukaryota > Viridiplantae > Streptophyta > Magnoliopsida > Alismatales > Alismataceae > Alisma > Alisma plantago-aquatica. Next base: position 257,673,723 of record OY856409.1, read on the forward strand.
TTAGGCATGACCCACTCAAGTAGAATTGATTGTCGACCCTAGGTGAGAACCCCACAAACGAAGGGCATCCGAACAAAAACTTAATTTGGAATATTGGACCCTTAACAAAGACTTTCACAGAAACAAAACATGGCCAAGATAGAAATGGCTCAAGGCAGGTATGCGTTAAGACAAAAGCCAAGGCGGACGTACCTCCTTGGCACGTGTTCACAACTAGGTGGACATCTAGACACACCTAGGTGAGACAAGCATGACAGTGAAACCCCAGTGCACTTTTGAAATAAGAACAGTTGCATGTGTCGCCCGACCTCCCTAAGGATCCAAGCTATTTTTCTTCTACAACAGCCACATCTCTCAAGCAGATACCACAGCGGGCAAGTTTGTTCTGAGTGATTTGGGTGTAGATCACATGATTGACTATCAAATTAGTTTATCAAGGTGGGAAAAATGGATGGCCTACCTCTCGCGAGAACTACAAAAGAGAAATGATGCCATGTGAGATTTGTTATCAATAATTGCTTGAGGTTCCCAACTGCTCCCCAGCATTGCATGGCCAGTTACGATTACAACACAAATCCTATGTACAACCTGCCCTAACCCTTGTTGCATCCTCTACCATTGTCCTCTCCTAATCATCTAATTGAGCATCTTTAGAATAAGCAATGCAGTTTATTACCATATTCCCTCATGTAGATGTTGCATTGACTAAATCTAGTCCATTCTCCATGTCATCGTAATGTACGACAATAGTAACCTTTGACATAGTCTTTAGAGTAACAAATATCATGTTTTACTAGTTTTGGTGTTTTTTAGGATTTGACTGATATTTTTCCAGTTTGGTTTCGTAAAGCATGTGGCTTAGTCTGACACTAGCCACTTTCTTATTAGTCGGTCTCAAACGCCAATACATAAGACTTTGTAAGCTTCTTTAAGAGGCACGCTTGATGGTTTAAATCTTTGGATGAAATCATATTTTCTTTGATTAGTTATTTCAATTCTGAAAATCAATTTTGATGGATATCATTAGGTTCCACATTATTTGGTATCAAAGCCTAATCCTACGTTAATAGGGTTAGATCATCATTTTGTTCTTCAAGCGATGGTGGCTCCTTCCCAACCATCGTCTTTGGTGAACTTCACTGGTTTCCTACAGCACATCGGCACTTCTTGGTGTGTGCTAGCCCTAGAGGGGATTGGTAGTCATCGGCCCTGAAGGAACCCTCTAATGCCTCCAGTAGAGATAAGATCGCCAACAGAACCGACGGTCATCCTCCTATATCGGCAAAACACCCAGTGGTTGAGGACTTCATCCCGCATCACGGCGTCGCCGCTTTCTCCACTCCCAACTCCTACTTCATGACCCCTCCCTCACCCTATCCCATTGCCTCTCCCCCTCTATCCTTGTTCCTACCAACACCCAATACCCTTAGCCACTTCACTCTGTGCAAGACCAATCGGGTCATCCAGCAACACACCTCCAGGGGCTTGCAAGTTGCAACAGACGTCAACTCCCTGCATCCCCACCTTGACCCTTCCTGCTACTTCTCAGATCAGCCTTCACCCCGCTAACCCCTCACAATACTCACCACCTTGTACCATCTTACTTCCCTCCCAAACGCCAGCAGCATCACCCGCTAGACCCTGCCCCACTCTCCCCTCAATGCCCCCTCAAGCACACTACTTCCACTTTCCCCAACGCCACTTCCTCTAACCCCTTACCCTTCCACCAACCCCACTTCTCCCACACTATCCCTTTCCACATTCCCAATTCTTCTACAGCACCCACTACAAACTAAGCATGACATCATCCTGCTTCGGTCCTCGTCCTCTCCACAACACCGCTCCCTTGGCCACCTAACACCACCCCCCAATTTCCCGTCATCCACCAACCCCACTTATTTGTTCCCCCTTACCTCTACCAAACAATAGCCTCCAACCTCACCAAAGTAGCCTCCACCGATCTCCCACCCTGCACACAGCCTCCAATCCCCCAACCAATTCCTCCCTCTAAATATGCAACACATATCCACACCTAGATCGCATATGCATTATTCTCAATAGAATGTTGCACTGTGCTATTGTTGTTATAATCCTTTTACATCTGGATTTCTTGATTTCGCTGCAAGTTGAGTATGAATATTCAAGAATCTACCTCAATGATTACATCCACTGCCAAGATATCATGGAGCCTTGTATGTTGTTTAAGTCCAATCTCCCCTTCCTATGTTTTCCTCAACATCCTCAGAGCCATATATCTACCCTACACATATGGACAAAACTTATACTATATTGCATGGGGTCATGCGCTCTGCTTCCCTTCCCCAAAGGGGCACCATTTTGCTACTGCTTTCACTATAAGATCACCTCTAGCTATGAATATCAAGCTCCTAAAGCACGTGGCTTTAGATACAACTCCAGAGCTTGATACTATGTTGCCTTGTCTAGGGTATATTCTTTTGTGGAAGAACTTTCTTTTGCAACTAGTATGAGGCAAGAGTTGCACAGTACACTTTATATGTTTACAAAAATGTGTGAGGATTCTACCACGGTTGAAAGTTTTGATCACAATGAAATACAAGTAGAAGTTCGTTCTACACCAATCTACAAGACGAGCATGCAATGACAGTTCGTAGGAATACCATTATGGTCAACTTTCATAGGGAAATTTGGTCATGGGATGAAAATATTGACAATGAATCCCCTTTCACCAACTCTGATCTCGATGACTTATTGACAAGGTCGATATTGTACTGCTCACTTATAGCATGGATGTTCTACCAATTGATGAATATGATTTTGTTGAGCATAATCTTAGCGATAACCACTCAAATGCTTACTTGGGTGAGAAGCAAGATACCCCTCAAGATACATTATCTAGTTTCAAATTCAATGCCCTTTGGTCATATGGTTGTCTACTCATGCATGAGCTATCTTTAGTTCAACACCAACAATGGACTCAGTCCTTTGGATTGTGTATTTAAGGACTTTTTCTAAATATATTGGGATTTCAAAATGAGTAGCTTGTATGAAACTTAGGAGTGCCTTGGCCTTGTTCTTCGAGCCTCCTCCACATCCAACAGACAGAATTTGTGAGTACACTCCTCTACAACCTCCGAGCATCAGTTGGCTATTTTACATACACAAATGATGTTCTTAATGATCTTTTGAGCCACTACCTCGTTTGTTTGTGTGATGCTATTTGACTTACTAAAAACATACTTCAGGACTTCCACGAGTTCTTTAGGCCCCATATCGTTGTGTCAACTCGTCGAATTTGAGTCTTTTAAGAGGAGTGTAAAGTAGTCGTTGAGTGGTGTTGGCATTTGGGAGGAAGTCAGGATAATATGGGGTAGTGACTAGTGAGTATTGCGAGGGGTTAGCGGGGTGAAGGTTGGGTTCGAATTAAGGTGGGGATGCGGGGAGATTGTTTCTATTGCAAGCCTGATGGAGGTGTGTTGTTGAATGACATCAGGTGGTCTTGCATAGAGCGAAGTGGTGGGTGGGTGTTGGGCGTTGGGGTACGGGGATAGAGGTGGAGAAGCGACCCGATCGGGAGATAGGGCGTGGGGGAGGGATCAGGGAGTAGTAGTCGAGAGTGGAGGAAGGGGCGACGTCGAGATGTAGGATAGAGCCCTTAGTCGTTTGAGTGTTCTACTGCTGCCATGAGGATAATGCTAGTCTTGTTGGCGTTGTCTTTTTACCGAAGGCAAACGGAGGGGGTCCTTCGAGGTCAATGACTGCGTGGGGGCAAACCCCCTAGGGCTTGCACACACCGAGAAGCAATGATGCACTCTAGGAAACTAGTGAAGTTCACTGAAGAGGATGGTTGGGAAGGAGCTACCAGAACATGAAGAACAAAATCAAGATCTCGCCCTATTAACTTAGGGTTAGGCTTTTTTTTAATGTGGAACCTAACCATTAAAATCTTCTAAACTAATTTTGAGATAATTAATCAAAGGAAATATAATTTCATTCAAAGATTTCAATCATCAAGTATACCTTCTAGAGAGGCTTACAGAGCCTATATATAGGTGTTTAAGATCGACTATTAGAAAGGTAACCAATGTGGGATTAAACCACAGGCTTTACAAAACCAAACATGAAAAGTATCAATTAACACCTAAAACACATGGAACTAATAAAATGATATTTGTTACTCAAACTACTATGCCAAAGGCTACGATCATCCTACATCGTGTCCCATATCAATTTCCAATTCTTAAATTGAATCAACACGACAACACGTGATTGTAATGAAGCATGTTGATGTAGGACAGGCTCCGCCTCTACGCACATATGAGTTCATAGGTCGTCGCATTGTTAGTTAGCCTTTTACCTTATTTTATTTTATTATGTGTTCCCCCCTTTTTTTAGAATCTTGTACAGTCAAGTGGTTTAGTCCCACATCAAACATCGTCCAGTCTTTGTTTTGAAGCCTATATAAAGGCTTTGTTGCGTCATTGTTGAGCCATACTTGAAGAATAAGAATTATTCTCTTTTTTCATGACGAGGAACTCCTCCCGGGCAAGGCCACTATTGGACCCGACTCAACTAAGGCTAAACCTCGAAACCAGCCGCGTACTTTGGGCGCACCGCAGCGCGCTCAATAACGTAGAGCCTTGTTGCACCCTGAGGGAAACAGCTAGAGTTGAACCCAGGTCCCTTCATTGGGGATTGTCGAGCCGCATCGATGGGCTACTCCCTCGCCCCCAATAAGAATTATTCTCTTCTAGCCTTTTGTATTGTTTTTTATTATTTTTCTAGTAGTGATACATTAAGTTGTATGGGAGCCTAACCCTAACCTTGCTTAGGGTTTTTCTCTTGTCCTCTGCCCCCAACACCTAGCCACCACCTTGCCCTGCAAAACCTAGTCGTTGCCAAGGAACAAGGTATCCGATTTCGATACCGTTTCGACAGCATGGAAACTGAAATTTTTTTTAATTTTGACAAAAATTTTGATAGATGCAACTGTCCCCGTTTCAACGGCAAAATGAACTAATTAATTTATGAAATTTTACATGTGTGGTCTCTACACCTAAATGCATCGTTTTATGCAATAAAATTTTATGTGAGGGTAGGTTGGGGGTGGTCCTTCATGTGGGAGGTAAGGGAACTGTCCAGTTTCTTGAGGATTTCGATGAAGGGTTTTGATGAGTAAATGTAGGAATTAAGTTATGCAATTTTGCAAGAATGAGCTATATACATGCATGTACTTATTTGTGTTATAATATCAAATATTGGATATGCAGGGCATCCCCACACATTTTACTTGGGTTGATAGTTTGTTGTTGATATTGACTCAATAGTCAATCATTTCATTGGTCCCAACTCCCAAGAACACTAGTGCAATGTTTCCAAGCTAAATCATTATTTGTTGGTGTGGTTGGCTTCCTAGCACCTTCATAGTCTAATAAACCACCACTAGGATACATGTCGTCTACATTCCAGAAACTAAAAAATGCATTGCATAAGTATTTAAAATTTTGAATAGCAAATATTAGGGAAATGCGATGCAATTATGATATACTATAAGAATATACTATGTATAAGTACTAAATGGTGAAATAACTCCAATCCCCCTTTGCCCCTCTTCAAATAACAAGGATTGCAATTATCGAAATTTTCATCGAAATTTGGCGAAATTCATCGAAATCATCGAAATTTGGCGAAACTCATCGAAATCGTCAAAATCGACACAGTCGCACGTTTTGGTACCAGATCCCATCAAAATCAAAATTTTTGAGCGAAATTGCCTCATTCTTTGGTTGTTGCCCATTGTCAATCACCGCAGTCTCCAACCGTCGTTGCGACTGCCTGCAACCATCGTCAACAGAAATTGTAGTTGCCGCAATCAGCCGCTCGTCTGTCGCCTCGAGAGCCATTGCAACCGTTAGTTGGAATCGTCACCGTCTGCACGCCATTGTCTGCAACCGCCGCCTCTAACAACCACAGCATCCAGTTTGATCCACAGATTGGGAAGCACACATCATACTTCCTCAAGAGACATCGCCTCCAACTATATCATATTCAAGGAGGCAATACATTGTCCACAATTTGGGTAAGATCTTTCCATTGTTTAGCATACTTTTTGCTTGTCTAATACAAATTTAGTAGATTTGCAATGGATGGATGGGTTGTGTTTTGTCCCTCTACCACAAAATTTCCAAGGGATTCAGTGTGCAACGTTTTCCCTTGATCTGTGTGCCGCTTGACTCTCATATTTTTTGTTTGCTTTAATTTCCTTGATACATAAAGTTTTATGTAGACACGTAATTTTTTCGCTTACCTCATTGTGCAAATCATAAGGTCTAGCAATAGATCTAATAGCCCACTTTTGAAACCCAATTTGAATGTCGCTCGTGAATCTTCACGACCTATGTTTACCCCTAACACACTCGATCAAGCGGTAAATTTTATCATGACTGAGCTTCACACCATTCGTCATACAATTACCCTCCATGTTGGTTAACCCTCAACACCTTACATGGGGTACGGTATGCCACCAAATCACAAAAATGCACCACAAACCCACTTAATCCTACTCCTCTACAAACCACCATTCAATGAGGTCCCCAAATTCAAACACTTTGGCACCACTGACCCTTTTGCAGAGCATGATTCGTATTCCTCACTCCCTAGGAACCCCATCTCTACCAACCAATATAAAAACTCTAGCCTTTACGCACCCCAACCCGCTACAACACGTGAACCGTGCACCACCACCATATCCATGTGCATGTGTTTCCCATACCCCGAAACTTGTTCCTGCAACCCATTACCCACCTCGTTACCAACCAATGGCTCTGCCTCATCCTCCCATGGCCCTCCTTCGAGGCCACGTCCTCGTCCCCCTGGCCATGATGCTCATTATGCCCCCTCATAGAGTTGCTTTTCCCGCAATCTTTACAGTAGTATCGTTTAGGACCTTATCCACCACCTCAAGACGATATCACCCAACGAGTTAAGATAGATGCCCGAACTTTTGATAGTAAACCCGATTCCAAAGTTTTCCCGATTGGATTATTAGTTTGGAAGACAATTTCAACTAGTATAACGTGACAAACGCCCAGCAAATTAGGTTTGCTAGGATGAAACTCGAAGGGTCTACCAAACAATATTAACATGTAACATGTCATGCGTGACATGGAGTGTAGTGGTCACCCTCCTATCCTCTTTTGGGATGAGATGAAGATTAAGCTATGCGAACGCTATGTACCCTCCCAATACCAAAGACAACTTCTTTCTTACCAAATGGCCCTTAGTTAAGGGTCATCATTTGTTCAAGAGTACATGGAACTATTTGAGGAGGCTAAGAACCGTTGAGCCCACAACGATTCTGATCGGCAATTGGTTGTTGATTTTTGTGCACTATTTGCACCTTGATATTAAATGAGAAATGAAATTAGAACAGTATGACTCTTTGGAGAACGTGTTTCACGGTGCCCAAAAGGTAGAAAGTTACCTACTGTCTACTTCTCTCGGGTGTTTCCTTTTCTCATTTTGAGCATTGCAGTTGCTCCACCTATAACCCTTCTACTATCCCATCTCGTTCTATCTATCCCCTACCTCAGCCCCCTCATCAAAGTTCTTTAGCCCCTTCCTTCGATAAGGGTAAGGAGATAATTACCATCTCATGCCACCCTCCTCTATGAGTCTGTGAATGCTTTCACTGCCACCATACGACTCACCTAGCTGCCCAATGCCCCCATTGTGCTCTACTTATGTCCTTTGATTCTCCTAACACCACCTCTGAGGATGATGTGTTACCTGCCTTCAAACCTTCCAATGATGACGTTGATTACACTTATGATTACAATCCATTATATCTTCAGGCCATGCGTGTTTAGATGCCTCTTCTAAGGGGGACGAATGGAAACACACTACTCCCTTGCAAACCTTCTACAAGCATGCAACTAAAAGTTGTAATCTCTTAAGTGATTGTGGCTCCCAGAATATCACCTCGCCCATGTATTGGAGCGCATGGAATTGCTTTTAGAGCCACATCCTCAGCACTGCAAGGTCCATTGGGTGAACCAAATTAGCTTACCCATCACCCACGTTGCCTTGTGCACATCACTTTCCGGTGCTTATTTAGATCACATTTGGTGTGATGTGTTGCCTACGGATGTTGGCCATGTCATCCTTGGTCGTCCTTGGATTTATGACTTGAATGCCCAAAATGAAGAATGTTTGCACGTTTATACCTTCAAGCACAAAGGCAAACACGTACAACTTGCCCCTAATCATTTCATCTCTCCTATGAAAATGAGTCAATCAAAGCTCAATATCCCATCACTCTCTACACGTCATCACCCGCACCTCATCACCCGCAGAGAGCTGGAAGAGGCCAGTCAAGAATATGGATGCATGTATGTGTAATACATCAAAGAATCTACTCATATGTATGATTTTCTACCCCGACACCAAACTTCTCTATTCTTGATGAGTTCAAAGACATGATACACACTAACCTCTCTAATGACTCCCACCTTTGTGTGATTTAGATACGAGATTGATTTGATTCCAGGATCATCGCTCCCTAACCAAACTCAATTGTCGTGTGAACCCAACTTAGCATGTTGGATTAAAACGCCAGGTCAATGCCCTCAAAGGTTTAATTCGTAAGAGCAAAAGTCATTGTGCAGTTGTTGCTCTCCTTGTCCCCGAGAAGGATGGTAGTTGGAGAATGTGCTTAGATTGTCGATCCATGAATAAGACCAAAGTCAAATATTGATTTCGTATCCTACACCTTACGACATGATTAATCTATTGAATGCATCCTGCTATTTTTCCAAGATCAACCTGCGTAGCGATTACCACCAGATATGTGCCAAGGAGTCTCGTGAATGAAAGGATACCTTAATATCCCCGAACAGATTATATCAATGGTTGGTCATGCGGGCCCTTTGGCTTGTCCAACGCACCCAGCACCTTCATGAGAGTCATGAACCATATGTTACGGACATTCATTGGTAAATTCTTGGTGGTCTACTATGCGTTATTTTGATTTACAGTAAAACCAAGGACAAGCACATGATCATCTTCAACACATCACGCTGAGATGTCAATCTAAAGAAGTGTTCTTTTCTCAAGATACAGTCATTTTTCTTGGCTACTTTGTATCCACGACTGGTATTGAGATTGACCCCGCCAAAGTCAAGCCGACGTTGATTGGCCCACACTCACTACAATATTTGAGCTTTCTAGCTTTCACAAGCTGGCCGCATGTTATCAATGCTTTATTTGAGGTTTCAGCACCATTATTCCTCCACTTACAGAATTGATGAAGTGTGATAAATTAGAGCTGACACTATCTGCCACACGAGCTTTTGAGGGTGTCAAGACTAAATAGACGAAAGCCATGTTCTTCACCTTCCTGCTTTTTTTATTCTGTTTGAGGTTTCATGTGATGCTTCAAGTGTGGGCATTGGTAGCATTTTGAGCCAAGGCCACCTTGTCTCCATCTTCAGTGAGAAACTCAACAAAGCAAAGTGTATACACTCCACTTATGATAAAGAATTCTACTTATCGTGCGATCTCGGTGTCATTGGCGGCACTATCTTCAACATCAGGAGTTCATCCTTGGTATGACCATTAGGGCCTTCACTTCCTGAATTCCCAAAAGAATTGAAGTGTTTGACATGCCAAGTGGTGTGAGTTTCTCTAGGAACACACTTTTGTTCATAAACACCGCTCTGGTGTTCAGAATAAGGTTGTCTACAGCCTCAGTCGTTGTTTGACCACTCTCCAATCTATGAGCGTTGAAGTTGTAGGCTTCGACCCTTTGAAGGAACACTATCCCACCTATCTTGACTTTGGAATTATTCATTCTGACCTCCTAAGTAGCACGCCCAGTCGATCTTCTGATTCTATTCTACGTGATGGGCTTCTCTTTCATGGCACATAGTTATATATACCTCCCAGCTTCGGTTCAAGATTTTCTCATTTGGGAATTACATGGTGGCGTCGTCGGTCATTTTAGTAGGGATAAGACCACTACTCTAGTCAATGACAGATTTTATTAGCCTTCACTATGTTGTGATGTTGCTTGAATCGTGTCACACTGTCGTACTTATCAATTGGCTAAAACCAAAAGACGGAATACCAGCCTCTACACTCCTCTCCCTATTCCCCATGAGCCTTGGAAAAACTTGAGTATGGATTTCATTCTTGGCCTTCACCGCACTACACGTGCCCATGGCTTTGTGCTCATGTTTGTTGATCATCATCATCATCATCATCATAAACTAAGCCTCAATCCCAACCATGTTGGGGTCGGCTACATGGATCCTTGTTTTCCAATCAGCTCGGTTATGGGTCATACTCTGATCAACATGTAAAGATTCAAAATCTCTCTTTATAAGCTCTACCCAAGTTAATTTAGGCATGTCTCTGCTTCTTTAAGTTGTGCTTGACTCAATAGCCTTGCTTCAAAAGGTGCGTGTGTCGATCTGCGTTGCATACCATCTTAGACGACCTTCACGCGGCTTGTCCTTTATGCTCACCACTCCCACTTTGATTCTGATATAGTCATTCCTCAAATGATCTTTTCTCGTGTTCGCACACATCCATCTCAGCATACGCATTTCAGCCACATTCATCATATTGAGACCTTGTTTCTTCAATGTCCAACATTCACTCCCATATAGCATGGTTGGCTGTATAGCTGTTTTGTAAAACTTGCTTTTTAATCTGAGAGGGATCTTGTGGTCACATACTACTCCAGTTGCACTCCTCCACTTCAACCATCCTGATGTGATCATGTGACAAACATCATCTTAAACCTCACCCTCCTTTTCAATAATAGAGCCCAAGTAACGAAACTTATCACATATTGGTACATCCATTCCATTCAACTTGACCCCACCATTAACAATTCTAGATTGGCTAAATTGCAATGCATATATTCAATTTTGCTTCTACTGATCATAAATCCATTGGACTCCAACGTATTTCTCTAAAGTTTAACTTTATCATTCAATATATCTTTTCTTTCATCAATTAACACAATATCATCAGTAAATAGCATGCACCAAGGGATATTATCTTGAACATACTTTGTCAACTCATCCATAACAAGAATAAATAGATATGGGCTGAGTGCGGATCCTTGATGTACTCCAACGATGATAGGAAAAATTTGTCTCTCTTCCTGGACTCCTAACACTTGCAGTTGAGCCATCATACATGTCTTTAATTAGGTCAATGTATTGGATAGGCACACCCTTTTTATGCAAAACCCTCCATAGTACTTCCCTAGGTACTCGATCATAGGCCTTTTCCATATCAATAAACACCATATGAAGATCTTTTTTGTTTTCTCTGTACTTCTCCATAAGCCTACTTATCAGAAAAATAGCATCAGTTGTTGATCTTCCCGGCATAAAACCAAATTGGTTGTCTGATATTTGTGTAATCAATCTTAGCCTTTGCTCAATAATCCTCTCCCAAAACCTCATAGTGTGACTCATCAACTTGATATCGTTGTAGTTTATGCAGCACTAAACATCTCCTTTGTTCTTGTAGATCAGGACAATAGTACTATTTCTCCATTCATCTGGCATCTTCTTTGTCTTCGTAATCTTGTTACAGAAATTGGCCCACTTCATTTTTTGTAATAAGACTTCCAACACTCTCGTACCGCCCATCTTTTCTTTAATGAGGTAGTCAAGCTACACAGACTTCCCCGCCACCATACTGTTTGATTACGATGTCAAATGTGTAGTGTTTGATCACGATGTCAAATTTGTTCGCTATTTCTAGAAGACTATGGAAAATCATTGGCACCCACACAAATTCTCTTCTACCTTTCATCCTGATACTAGACCTGTCAAACAGGGTCAAAATCCGCGGGCGCCCATGGGTCGACCCGTTTAAGTTGGGTTTGGATCACAAAATTTGCCACCCACCGGAAAAAACCCAAACCCGTACCCACCCGTTTACTTAGCGGGTTTCATGGGCAATCCGCGGGCATCCGCGGGTGACCCACTTAATTACACTATTTTTTGCATCCATGCGACTTAGTAGTAATGGGCAAATATTAAATCAGTCTTAATACTCAAATCACAATTGCATATTACAATTCAAGTTAACAAAGCATAATAACGGAGACTCCAAAATCGGATCGTGAAACAAAAGCAAACCAAGCGGGAACCTAAGTCTAGCAGCGATTGCTAGACTTAAGTTTCAGTCTGACTAGAACTGACTTATATTTCAATTTTTGTTTTAGTTTCCAAGATCTATCCTTCGTCTCATTTGGATGCCACAATTCATACTAGATATTGTTGTATTGTTTTTTTGTTGTTTGCTGCAGGTGGTCATTATTTAAGACTAATGTATGAACGTATAAAGTCTGTAGTACAATGTTGTTCCAGCATTTATGTGATTCAAAAACTTAATTCAGCCAATCGGGCTCTTCTTTAATAGACATGTTGCAGCCCTGTTCATGGGTGCATTGCATTTTGATACTCTTCTTGTAACACGTTTTTAGATATATAAATAAATATTACGTGACAATGTATGCAACGTGATTGTTCTGTGCCATATCTTATACAAACAAACACTAGCAATATTTTTTTTAAAATTTAAGTGGGCACCCGCAGGCAACCCGCTGGGTCGGGTTTGGATTTATCTTTGTTCCACCCATTTAGAACTACATCTTTTTGACCTGCACTCGCGAGACCCAAACCCGCAACGACCCAACCCAAACCCAACTCACCCACCCGTTTGACAAGCCTACCTGATACTGATCGTTAAACTGAGGTGGTTAATATAAGATTGGGTAACCTTCTACAATGCCTTGTGGGTGAACGCTTAGGCAATTGCATGGTTGTCAGAACCGAAGTGAATCGGTCGGTTGAACCGAGAACTGGTCACTCTACCGGTTCAATCCCCTCCCAAAGCCGCAAAATGAAGCCCGATCGGCATCACATCGGTGAGTCGACCGGTTGAACCGGTGAACCAGTCCGCGGTTTTAGCCCAACCGGTCGCTTTTCTAACTTAGCAAATAAATGTATTGTTGCTACTGTTTTTCGTTAATTAATTTTGAATACTATATAAATGTTGGTATATGTATGTCCATGAATATAATAATATTTGTTATTTGGTCTATTTATGAAGTTAGTGTGGGTAGTTGTGCTATTATTCATGTTTCACAACCAAGGTTGAAAAAGGCGTGAGGCGTAACGAGGCATTTTTGTCTTGGCGAGGCGAGGCGGTTGAGGCATAAGCCTCAAAATGTACCGAGGCGTTCTTATATTTATATATATTTATATATATTAATATGTTTATATATATAAGAAAATATATATACAATGTAAGTTAATACAATTGGACAACTACATAACAAAATCACATACACTACCTGTTTATAATCTAAATTTAAAAAACTGGAAAATAAAAGCAGTACAAGTTGTACCTAAACAGTAGTATTTTAACTACAATTTGTTTGTTTTTCGTTTGAATCAAAGGGGCTAGTGGAAAACCCATTGGGCCAGGCCCATATGTAGTTAAAATGAACCAGGAAACATGTATTTTGGGTTGCAGCTTGAGGCCAACGCCTCTTTGCGCCTTGCAAAAAATGAGGCGTCCGCCTCTTGGATCACAGGTGAGGCTTACGCCTCAAGGCGCCCTGGGGTGCGCCTCGCCTCGAGGCGTACGCCTCTAGCGCCTCAGGGTGCGCCTTTTTTTTCCATGTTCACAACTTTTGAAGGGTATTTTCCATAAGCATCAAAGACATTTATATATTTAAAACTATTAGTGACATCATGTTGATGTCACTGATCGAACTGGTCAGACCACTGGTTGAACCAATGAACCGAGAACCAAAGGCCTAAAACGGTTCGATGACCGGTTCTGTTCTGACAATCTTGGGCAATTGGGACTTACTTCTACCTATTGTAGAATTTTCTAACAATAGTTTTGTCAATCGAATCACAGGGAAGAGTCAGTGTGAAGTTGTTCATTATTACAGACCTGCAAACCTGTGCATCTTGTACCTATGCCCATCGATGCCCGCCCTTCCCAAACTACAGAGGCCTTTGCCCAACACATTTGATATTTGCACACTGAGATTACCCAAAAACTTACTGTCTTATGATAAATTAAAGCATTCTGTAGATGCACACAATAGGCTTTAGAAAATTAACGTGGGAGATTATGTGTTAGTGTGTGTGTGCACTCTAAACGCTTCCTAAAATTCTTTCAAGAAGCTTCATGTAGAGCATCAGGATCATTTCAAATACTTAGACGACGACGACCCAATGCATAGGTACAAGATCTGCCAACAAATTGTGGCCTTACATTCGAGCCCCCTCCACCACCAGCTTCTTCAAATTGACATTGTGCCTCACTGTGCTCTACCTCATATGCCTCGACTCCCTCAGCAGTCGCTCGAGTGCATCAACACGTCCTTAACGATCAGACTGTGCTCACAAGCCAGGGCATCGTAAGTCATCTCCTAGTTCACTAGCTTGACCGTTCTCCTGCAGACGCATATGGATCACTGACAAAACTTTCGTCATATTAATACAAATCTTCTTGAGTTCTACCTTAATATCAACAAGTCAAGTCTTTTACAACCAAGGGGACTTGATGTAGAACAGGCTCCGCCTCTACGCACTCACGAGTGCATACGTCATGTCGTTAGTTAGGCATTATTCATCATAACCATCACCATCTAAGCCTCAACCCCGACCATATTGGATCGAATGCATGGATCCTTCTTTTCCAACCAGCTCTATTATGGGTCAAACTCTGATCAAGATCTACATATTAAAAGTCTTTCTTGATAAGTTGTTCACAAGTTAATTTAAGCAATGCCTCTTCTTTTAATTGTGCTTGACTCAATAAGATTGCTTCATATAGGCATGTTAGCCAATATGCGTTCCACAGGTCCATACCATCTCAGTCGGCTCTTGCAAAACTTGTCATCAATGTCTGTCGCTTCCACTTTGGTTTTGATATGGTCATTTCTCAAGAGATCTTTTCAAGTCTTCCCACACATCCATCTCAGCATATGCATTTCGACCACGTTCATCTTGTTAAGACCTTGTTTTCTTCACCGTCAAACATTCACTCTCAGATAGCATGGTTGCTATACTATGAAACTTACTTTTTAAGCTGAGAGGGATCTTCTGGTCACATGATACATAGTTGCACTTCTCCATTTCAACCTACCTACAATGATCTTATGACATACATCATCTTGAAGATCCCCATCTTTTTAATAACAGAACCTAAGTAACAAATTTACCATATTTTGGTACATCTACTTAGTACAACTTGGCCCCACCATTCACAATTCTAGATAGCCTGAAATCGCAAGGCATATACCCAGTCTTGCTCCTACTAATACATACTTGCCTAGGCGGCTAGGCGGTCCTTCCCACCCAAGGAAAGCCTGGGGGGGGGGGGGCTAGACGCCTAGGTGGGGCCTACGCTTTTCTGGGCATAATGGCATATATTTTACATATATAGAAAATTAGAAATTATTTTGTGTATACATTCAAATATATTCGAATATGTATATCACTATGTACATTTGTATTGGTAATCCCTGAGCTTAGTCAATCATAAGTTCACCTAGACCACACCTGTCATGACCTAAGCTAGACTTATTCGGCCTTAATTTTACCTAACATGATCTAAATTGGACCTCATTTAAATTGGTCTGCCCAATTTGGCCCAAGTATGGCAATTTTGGCATAACATGACCTAATCATATATAACTTCCCCTATTTTGTGCTACAATGACCTAAATGAGCCTTAAAATTTGGAGAAAATCAGACCTAATTCCCTCAAACCACACGTTTCCCCCAAATCAGACATATTTCCCCCCCTAATCAGACCTAATCTGCACAATTATTAGATCTGATTTGGCCTAAATCAGATATATTTCTTTCCTAATATAACGAAACTAGATGCAATTTGTTACAATATATTCCTGTTTTACATATTCTGTTAGTTGTTTTGTTATTTCCATATTATATGTGGATCTCTCTGTAAATGTTTCAGTTTTATATATATGAGGGTGCACACATTGTGCAACCCTACGCTTCCCAAAACTGCTTTGTCTGTTACATGGTACCAGAGCAGTAGATCCAGCCACCACCCTCCCACCCCTCTCTCTCTCTTCTCCGCCCCCCCCCCCCCGCAGCCGCCGCCGCCGGGCAGCCGCTGCGCCGTCGGGCGCCCACTCCGCCGCAGGGGCCGGTCGCCTCCGCGGTTATTTGCCGCCGGTCCGTTGGCTCCGTGAAGCCTTGCAACTGTCCGGTGGCTTGAAGTTGGTGTGACGTAGACCGTTTTTTTTCGGTCTTTTGCCTGCCAGACCGTGTAGGCCGTTGTGCCACCGGGTTCTGTTCTGCGCTTCGGCGTAGACCGTATGTGAGAGGTTCTTCTACGGTGTTTTGAGCCTGCTGTGCCTGTCTGACGGCGTAGCCCGTCTCCTGCCTGCTCGTGCCTGTTTACTTCTGTGCCTACTGCTCACATGGCGTCCTCGAGTGATGACTTCCGTCGTCAGGTTACTACTGTGAAGCTTGATGGGCGCAACTATCCACATTGGGTATGCTCCATGACGATCTATGCCAAGTCCCAGGGCAAGTACTCACATCTTACCCGTGCTGGTCCGCCAGTACCCGCAGAGGACGCTGATGCTAAAGATGTGAAGGCGTATGACGACTGGGTTCGTGACGACTCGACTGTGATGACTTGGATTCTCAACAGCAGCATTGAGAAGATCAGCGTCACGCTTCTTCACTTGCCTACGGCGAAGCAGATGTGGGATCAGCACGCCGGTACATACTCGCATAGTCAGAACCCCAAGAAAGTGTTTGACATCACCAAGCAGCTGGGACGTCTACAGTTCACGGGGGCGGACATTGCAGATTACTTTTCTGACTTTACTGGATTATGGGGTGAACTGGAATCCTATCACCCTCTCTCCACGGACCTGGCTACCATGCAGCGTCAGCGCCAGGAGCTGCAGTTAGTCCAGTTTCTTTGTGGACTGCCCGAGTCCTACGTTGGAGTTGTGGACCAGATCTTAGCCAGTGACCCTCTGCCGTCACTACAGAGTGCCTACAAGCGTCTTCAGCGTTTGCCTTCATCTTCATCGTCTCTGACTACTGATGTTGGGGAATCTTCTGCTCTTGCTGCCGCGTCTGGTCGTGGCCGTGGTCGTGGCCGTGGTCGCTTTACTGACAGTCGTCCTCCCTTGGGTGGAGGACGAGGACGGACTGCTTCTGGTCGCAGAGCCCCTTCTACTGCCCCTACTGCTGGTGCGCATCCTCAGTCAGGACAGCGCCTTTGTACCTTCTGTGGCCGATCCAACCATATTGAAGAAAAATGCTGGGAAAAATATGGTAAGCCGGAATGGGCCAATGCAGCTGCTGACTCCACTACTACTGCATCAGAAGGAACGACGCAGCCTACTAACTCTGCCTCCTCGGGTGCGACTGCTGACTACATCCGTGCTGAGGTGGAGCGTCTTCTTCTTGAGCGTGCTGGTGCGTCGTCTACAGCTTCGACTAGTGGAGCTCATGCAACAACTTATTCTGGTTATGACACTGCCTTCCTGAGCTCTTCTTCTACTCCTGGTAATACTAAGTGGGTCATCGACTCCGGTGCCTCTTCACATATTTCTGGCAATCGTTCACTATTTCACAAATTATATAAACCTGCTCGACCCTCATCTGTTATGCTGGCTGATGGTTCCAAGTCTGCAGTGTCTGGAGTAGGGGATATTGTTTCTGACTTTCTGCTGAAATCTGCCTTATATGTGCCTAGATTTCCTTTGAATCTATTGTCTGTCAGCAAGATATTGAGAAGCCTACAGTGTAGTCTGACTTTTATTCCTGGTTCATGTGTTTTTCAGGACCTTCGCACGAGGATGAAGATTGGTGGGGGGTATGAAGGTGCTGATGGACTATTCTACCTGAATCATTTGCCAAAAGCAGCTAAAGCAATTGTGACTCCTGCATTATCTACCTCGATTTCTGCTTTACAGTGGCACTACCGGCTGGGACATCCATCATCTGAAAAGCTTCGACATTTAGTTTCTGATATTGGCATTTGTAGTTTTCAGTGCGAGTCATGTCAACTTGGAAAACAGTCTAGAGTTGTTTATCCTAGACGCAGTCATATTAGCAGTAAAAATATGTTTGATCTAGTGCATTCTGATGTATGGGGCCCTTGTCATGTGTCGAGTCTATCTGGTCATAAATATTTTATTCTGTTTATTGATGATTTTTCAAGGACTACTTGGTTGTTTATGATGAAAAGTAGGTCCGAAGTTTTGTCTATTATCAAGTTCTTTTTTGCCGAAATTAAAACACAATATGGTGTACCTATAAAAAAAATTCGTACTGACAATGCACTGGAATTTGTTAAAAAAGATGTGGATGTTTTTTGTAAATCTGTTGGTACGATACATCAGACCTCCTGTACTTATACTCCTCAGCAAAATGGTGTGGCTGAGCGTAAAAATAGACATGTGTTAGAGGTGGCTAGAACTATTATGATGCATGCACATGTTCCTCGCTCTTTTTGGCCTGAGGCTATATTGACTGCTTGTTTTCTGATAAATAGAATGTCATCTTCTGTGATTAGAAACAAAATACCTATTCAAGTTCTTCAACCAGATCATCAGTTATTTACTGTGCCTCCTCGAATTTTTGGATGTACCTGTTTTGTAAGGTTACTTGGACCTACTTCTGATAAACTGTCTCCTCGTGCTGAGAAGTGCATTTTTTTGGGATATTCTCGTACCCAGAAGGGATACAGATGTTACAGTCCTACTGCAAGAAAATGGTATACTAGCAGTGATGTAGTTTTCTTTGAGGATACCCCTTACTATTCTACTCGTGGTGACAGTTTACAGTCTGATCTTATTGCCTCTCCTCTACCTGTTACTACTGATTGTGTGCCTGATATTACTGAGAATGTCACTACTGAGGCTGCTAAACCTCCTATTATAGTTTATCAACGCAGGAACAGAGCACCTTCTACTCAAGAAACCTCCCCTGAAAACCAATCTTCACCTCCAGAAGGTTCTACTACACATGAGGTACATTTTGATCTTGATTTACCCATTGCTCTTAGAAAGGGTACTCGTTCCTGCACATCACACAGTATTGCTCAATTTGTTTCTACTGATCATCTGAATGTTCATTCTAGCAATTTTGTATATGCCTTATCTGCTGTTGCTGTTCCAAAGAATATCCAGGATGCTCTACAGAGTACTGGATGGTTGTCGGCTATGAAGGAGGAAATGTTGGCTCTTGCTGAACGAGATACTTGGGAGCTGGTGGATCCACCTCCTCAGTGTAAACCTGTAGGCTGCAGATGGGTATATGCTGTGAAATATCAACCTGACGGCACTGTTGAAAGGCTGAAGGCACGGTTAGTTGCTAAAGGCTACACCCAAACTTATGGTATTGACTATTTTGAGACATTCTCTCCTATTGCTCGTCTTAATTCTGTCAGAATTCTTCTTTCTATTGATGTTAATCTTGACTGGCCACTGTTGCAACTAGATGTGAAAAATGCCTTCTTGTATGGCGATTTACAAGAAGAAGTCTATATGGAGCAACCTCCTGGGTTCGTTGCTCAGGGGGAGTCTCACAAAGTTTGCAGGTTAAAGAAGTCTATTTATGGGCTTAAGCAGAGTCCCCGTGCCTGGTTTGATAAACTGAGCAAAATTATGATTGACTTTGGATTTCTGCGATCTCAGGTGGATCATTCTGTTTTCACCAAGAAGACTTCAGCTGGTATTATTATTCTGATTGTCTATGTTGATGATATTATCATATCTGGCAGTGATTCTCTTGGTATTCAGGCTACAAAATCTCATCTAGGCAAGCACTTTGCTACCAAAGATTTGGGCAAACTTAGATATTTTCTGGGCATAGAAGTTTCTAGAAACTCTAATGCTCTTGTGTTGTCTCAGCGAAAATATGTCCTAGACATACTGCAGGAGACCGGTATGCTAGGAGCGAGACCTGCTGATATTCCTCTAGATCCTAATGTAAATTGGGATGATGACTCTTCTCCTCTCTTTGCTGATCATAAAAAGTACAGGAGGCTGATTGGTAAACTCATTTATTTGACTGTCACCAGAGCTGACATTTCTACTGTAGTGGGTCTTCTTAGCAGGTACCTTGATAAACCCAGACAGTGTCACTGGGATGCTCTTTGTCAGATTCTACGATATTTGAAGAAGTCCCCTGGAAAGGGACTTCACTACAGGAAACATGGACACTGTTCTCTTGAAGGATACTCTGATTCTGATTATGCAGGCAGCAGAGTTGACAGAAAATCTACTTTTGGGTATTGTACGTATGTTGGAGGTAATCTTGTTACCTGGAGGAGTAAAAAACAAAATGTTGTGGCTAGGTCTAGTGCTGAAGCTGAATATAGGGCCATGGCCCATACTTCCTGTGAATTGTTGTGGGTGTGCTCTCTGTTAAAAGAGTTCGGGGTTGACTCTTCTTCTGTTATACCTATGCACTGTGACAATAAAGTTGCTATCTTCATTGCTAATAATCCAGTCTATCATGAGCACACTAAACACATTGAAGTAGATTGTCATTTTATTCGGATATCCATTCTTACTGGCAAGATCTGCACTCCCTTCACTCGTTCTGAAGACCAAGTGGCTGACATCTTCACCAAGCTGCTGGCAAAGAAGCAATTCTGCATACTGACGGACAAGTTGGGCATGATTGATATCTATGCTCCAACTTGAGGGGGAGTGTTACAATATATTCATGTTTTACATATTATGTTAGTTGTTTTGTTATTTCCATATTATATGTGGACCTCTCTGTAAATGTTTCAGTTTTATATATATAGGAGTGCACACATTGTGCAACCCTACGCTTCCCAAAACTGCTTTGTCTGTTACACAATTTGACCAAATTCAGACCTAATCCATGCTAATTTGGTCTTTAAGTGACTTAGTTTGAGCCTAAAAGACCTTAAGCATCCACTTCAGTTATCTGAAAGCCTGGGCGTCCAGTTTAAGGCGGCCCACCTAAAGCCTAGGTGGCCTAAGCGTGCCCAAGCGGAGCCTAGGCGGGAGCCTGGATAACTAGTCTAATCATCAATCCATTTGATTCCAACACATTTCTCCTAAGTTTAACTATATCATTCAATATGTTTTTAGTTTCATCAATCAACACAATATCATCAACAAGTGACATGCACCAAGAAATATCATCTTCAGCATGGTTTATCGAAAAAATAGCATATGTTGTTGATCTTATAGGCATGAAACCAAAGTGGTTGTCAGATATATGTGTCATCTTAGCCTTTTTCTCAATAATCTTCTCTCAAAGCTTCATAGTATGCTCATCAATTTGAAACCTCCATAGGTTGTACAACTCTGAATATCTCCTTTGCTCTTGTAGACATACTTGTCTAGGCGGTCCTTCCCACCTAGGGAAAGCCTAGGAGGCCTAGGCGCTTCTAGGTGTTCTTCATATTTGTTTATATTTTACATACATCTAAATGATTTTGTGTATACATTCAATTACATTCAAATGTGTACATCATTATGTACATTTGTATTGCTTATCCCCAACCTTAATCAATCATAACTTCACCTACATCATACCTATCGCGACCTAAGATGGACCTATTCGGCCTTAATTTGACCTAATACGATCTAAATTGAAACTAATTTAACTCGTCTTACCTAATTTAGCCAAAGTCAAACCGATTTTGGCATAACATGACCTAATCAGACGTAACTTCTCCTAGTTTGTTCTACATTAACCTAAACGAGCCCTAATTTAGCGAAATCGGATCTAATTCCCCAAATAAGACATTTTTCCCAAATCATATCTATTTCCCCCAAATCAGACCTAATATGTCCAAATTAGATCTGATTTGGCCTATATTAGACCTATTTCTTCCCCAAAATAACTAAAAATGATCTAATTTGATCAAATTCTGACCTAATCTATGCTAATTTTGTCTTCAAGTGTCTTAATTTGGGCCTAAAAGGCCTTAGGCACCCACTTTAGTTATCTAAAAGCCTAGGCGCTTAGTTTAAGGCGAACCACCTAGAGCCTAGGCGAGCCTAGGCAGAGCCCAGGCGGGAACCTGGATAACTATGCTTGTAGATGGGGACTATAATAGTATTTCTCCACTTATCCGACATCTTCTTGGTCTTCATGATCTTATTAAAGAAATTTGTTAACCACATGACTCTCCTTCATCCCCCATACTCTTCTATACATTAATAGAAATATTGTCTGGTCCCCATAACTTTCTCATTTTCATTTTTCAAAACATAAACCTCAAATAGTGAAATTGGATAGCCTGTATTAGCTTATTTTATTTTATTATGTGTTTCCCTTTTTCTGGGGCTCTTGTCGAGTCATGTGGTTTGGTCCTACATTGGCTACCGCACGTCTAGTCTTCGTTTTTGAAGCCTATATAAAGGCTTTATTGCGTCACTGTTGAGACACACTTGAAGAATGAGAACTATTCTCTTTTAGCCATTTGCATCATTTTTATTATTAGTCTAGTAGTTTAGCATCACATGCCCTTTGAAATAAAAGGTGATCCCTAAAAATAAAACAATGTTAATATCTAGTTGAGTACAATATAACATCCTCAATATGCGAGTAGAAATAAGTGGATGAGTGATGAAAATCCTTCCCCTATAAAACTTTTGGGATATGTAGATAGCTGGCAATGAATCTTGATCTAATTGATGTAATGTCAGACAAGGCCAATATTACAACCAAGTACGTCATCCATGAGATCTTCCTTTGATCCAACACAAGCAACTACAAAACCTTGACTTGATTTTGTATACCAACAAAAATCTCAGGCAAGCCCATACTTGTCAACAGAACCCCACTCATCCAAGGGGCGTCTAGGCATTCATAGACCTTTTCATTATATATATTTCATTCTATATATAGTTGTAGGTATTACTAAATCACAAGTTTAATCGATCATGTGTTGGCCCCACCTAAGGGCTAAATGACCATACTATATTGACCCTAATTTGACCAAACTTGATCTAGATTTTGACCTAAATGGACAGAAGTATCCATTTGATTTAAATCATATCTAAGTTATCCTTACATGACTCAATCAGACCTAACTTCCCTAATTTGCCCTAATTCAAACATGTTTGGCCAAATCAGACATAGGGACCAAGTTTTCCCCAGTCTTGTGGTTATGTGCTGACCTTAGTAACTGAGGACAAGCCTCGTTAAACTTGTCATCTGACATCAATACACCTACTTTGCTTCTTATACATTGATTTCCCATGCGGCTTTATGTTGTTAATCCTTAGTTATCTTATCATATTCTCATTTCTGCTACACAGAAAAACCCACAATGGTACATCAATTATGAGGAACCATGAATAGTTAAGCACAGAAATATATGATTTGAGGGAACAATCGTCCAATGAGCCATGTTTACAAGTAGTGTGGATCTTTTCAAAAACCAAAAAGAGAAATCTTAAGAGCACATGAAGTGAAAGATATCAAATAGAAAGTGAGAAATCACATCACTTCACAACAACTCCTCGTCAACAATGATAAGACAAAAACTAAGTTAATTGTGGCAAACTATAAAGTAAGGACAAAACTATTAGTTCAATATTAAGACCTTCAAGGAAGGATAGGGATTTAAACAAGATGGTTTTTCATTAATCCTGGCAACGAGCTACTCAGTTGCAACATTTGCATTGTACATTCAAATATATTGCAATAAATTGACAAAGAGTAAGTTGTGAGTTTGTGATCAACAGCCACCAACACTTGATGCAACATATGTATGCATATAAGCCAAATTCAGTGTCATGTTATAATGGATGGCATTGAATTACAATTTTTTAACTTGTTAGTAACAAATATCATTTGTTCAAAATTAGATAGAACTGAAAGGGAACGGTAAGAGATAGATAGACAATAAATATTGTAATAGGATTGACAGATAGCAAAGAAAAGGGGCCAAATAAATGTGAAGTGAATATACCTTCTGGTTCTTAATAGCTTGACCTTTTAGAAAATCTTCATTCTTGCGTCTCTTCAAATTCTTTAAAATATTCCTAGAGAGACAGCAGAGAAAAAGTCAAGTTGAACACAATGCATGTGTGGATATGCCCTAGCAAGTAGTATAAATGGAGTATGGCTTAGGCCAGGAGAATGCAAACTAAGGGGGAAGAAATCCTTACTGCTGCTCTTCACAAATGTTTTGATACTCCCTTTCTAGTTCATTCATTTCCTCGTCCCGACTGCCACTGACATTCTGGACCATGATGTCTTCGTCTTCTATTTCCCCGGAAGAGTTTTCGTCATCCACTTCATCTCCTTCATCACCGAGATGAATTTTCGTCATCCTCTTCATCTCCTTCGTCACCATCCTCGTCTTCAGTTCCCTCCACTAATGAAGGTTATCAGAACGGAACCAGTGAGTGAACCACTGAGGCCTCTGTTCTCGGTTCACTGGTTCAACCGGTGGTCGGACTGATTTAACCAGAAAATGATGTCAAAAATTATTAATAAAATCTTAAATATGTGAAAACTGTGGCAACTATATATGTAAAACATGGATATGAGCAAAAGTTCACACTAACTAATAGCTGACTACTTTTTAAAATTTCTTATATCACAATTCCACAATCCACATACAGCTCCACATACAAGTATCAAACACTAGCAGAAAATATAGTTATCAAATTCCACATTCAAACACATTCCAAACTAATATCAAGAAATATCAGAACTGATTACGAATACATTAACAAATACAAATCCTAAACAACAATGGGCATGGTGCAATAGGCTACTTAGTTGCATTTAAGGGACAACAGAAATTAGTAAGTATTGCATCAATTTGAATGGCATTTAAGGGACAGCATGGAAAAAAGAAGAGGAGGATATATAGGGCACGTTTGATTAACCGGATGTAGCCGTAACGGACTGTATTTTATTCTCCAGTAAGATGAAAACTATGTTTGATTCAAGGGACTGGAGAATTTGAAGCGATCCTGCAGTTTCGGGGATACAGTTTTCCATTTCAAAATGGTTGGGCGCCATGCTCCCGCAAGTTTAACGCTGCATTCCGTAGAAAAAGAAGGCGACCAGCCTGGCGTCCGCTATGCAAGTACAGCTGAGTCCAAAAGCTAAATTTTATATCTGGAAAATGTTCGGAACCAGTAAAATCATGTACCGGGACTGTTTCAATGCTGCATTCCGTCTAATCCAGTTAAACGCAGCAAAACAAACGTGCCCATAGTGGCCTAGAGATACAAGGAAAGGAGTAGAGGAAGAGGACGGATAGGAGTAGAGGAAGAGGACGGAAAGGAAGAGGAAGCGGGAGAGGAGGACGAAGATGAGAGGAGCTGTCGAATTGAACAGACTAATATATAGCAGCAAAAACAGGTGGGGGAGGGGGGAACTAGTAGTGTAGAGCGAGACGAAGAAGAGGACGAAGAGGAAGAGAAAGAAGAAGAGGAGACGAGGATCACCTCGAGGCGGCGTGTGTAGCAGATGAGGCAAGCTCCACCACAGGCAACAGCAGCTCCAGCAGCTCGGCGGCAGAGGAGCCGATGGTCTTTGCGGCAGGCCGGCAGTGGAAGACCAGCGTCACAGCAAGCCAAGCGTATCTAGGGCGCAGACAGGGCTCGCAGAGTTCAGCTATGCGGGGACAAACAGGAGAGGTTTCTCCGGTTAAACCCCACTCCCGAAACAAAGATCCCCTTTCATTAGGCTATATTAGCAGAGTGCACCTGCCAAACAGGTATCTCTCAATAAATACAACTATATACATTTAACCATTATATCTGAAATAAAAAAAATTACACCTGACATCTATCTATTTTATCTTATATCTTATATCTTATACTCTATGAATAAAGCAACGTGACATGTCTGTCTGATTGCTATTCCAGGAGCCAGGATTGTGTGTGTCTGCTTCATGCTTCATTGTTTGGAATTTTTTAAGGACTAACAGATTAGTATAGAGAGGAACATGTTTCCAATTTGTGGTCTATTTTTTGTCATCCACTGCGATGTTGTTGTTATTATATTATTAAATAAATATAGAAGAACATTAAAAGAGAATTGTGCATGTTTCACTTTTGCACCACCGCGCTGTTTTTTTCCAATAACTTGAGTACATTTTGCACATGTTTTCTCACATGTTATTATTATATTCTCATTTTTATTCCGATTTAAATTTTTTTTGCTATTTGTTTCTTGTGTTGTTTTTTGTGCAACGTTTGAGGTATATATATGTCTTATACTCTGTGAATAAAGCAACGTGACATGTATGTCTGATTGCTATTCCAGGAGCTAGGAGTGTGTCTGTCTGCTTCATTGTTTGTTTGAAATTTTTTAAGGACTGACAGATTAGTATAGAGAGGAACATGTTTCCAATCTGTGGTCTATTTTTTGTCATCTGATGCGATGTTGTTGTTATTATATTATTAAATAAATATAGAAGAACATTAAAAGAGAATTTTACATCTTTCACTTTTACACCATCGTGCTGTTTTTTTTTTCAATAACTTGGGTACATTTTGCACATGTTTTCTCACATGCTATTATTATATTCTAATTTTTATTCCGATTTAAATTTTGTTTGCTATTTGTTTCTTGTGTTTTTTTTGTGCAACGTTTGAGGATATATATGTCTTATATCTTATACTCTATGAATAAAGCAACATGATATGTCTGTCTGCTTCAGTGTTTGGAATTTTTTAAGGACGACATATTAGTATAGAGAGGAACATGTTTCCAATTTATGGTCTATTTTTTGTCATCCGTTGCGATGTTGTTGTTATTATGTTATTAAATAAATATAGAAGAACATTAAAAGAGAATTTTACATGTTTCACTTTTACACCACCGCGTTGTTTATACTCTATGAATAAAGCAATGTGACATGTCTATCTGGTTGCTATTCCAGGAGTGTGTCTGTCTGCTTCATTGTTTGGAATTTTTCAAAGATGACATATTAGTATAGAGAAGAACATGTTTCCAATTTGTGGTCTGTCATCGGTTGCGATGTTGTTTTGTTATATTATTAAATAAATATAGAAGAACATTAAAAGAGAATTTTGCATGTTCCACTTTTACACCAATGTGCTGTTTTTTTTCCAATAACTTGGGTGCATTTTGCACATGTTTTCTCACATGCTATTATTATATTCTAATTTTTATTCCGATTTAAAAAAAAATTGCTATTTGTTTTTGTGTTGTTTTTTGTGCAACGTTTGAGGTATATATATGTCTTATATCTTATATCTTATACTCTATGAATAAAGCAACGTGACATGTCTGTCTACTTCATTGCTTGGAATTTTTTAAGGACGACAGATGAGTATAGAGAGGAACATGTTTCTAATTCGTGGTCTATTTTTTGTCATATGTTGTGATGTTGTTATTATTATATTATTAAATAAATATAGAAGAACATTACAAAGAGAATTTTGTATGTTTCACTTTTACACCATTGCGCAGTTTTTTTTTCAATAACTTGGGTGCATTTTGCGCATGATTTCTCATATGCTATTTTTATATTCTCATTTTCATTCCGATTTAATATTTTTTGCTATTTGTTTCTCGTGTTGTTTTTTGTGCAACATTTGAGGCATATATATGGTTATTAGTTCAGTCTTTTAAGGTACCAAGAATTTAATTGTGCGCTTACAGTCCAGTCAAACTATACATCACTCGTTTCTATACAAATGTGTCCTTTGTATCTAAGAAAGCCCCACAGAGGGACTTTGATGCAATTTTCTCCAAATGCGTCCTTCGTATCTAAGAAAGTCCCACGGAGGGAGTTGGATACAATTTTCTCCATTACTTTTTGAAATTACATACTAGTCTCTTTGTGTTTACACCACACTTTTGTCTTTAATTTTTTAAATCATATATTATATTAAGAGACTCGTCTATACTGTGTAAGAAAATCCATGGAGGGTTGATTGCAATTTTTCTCTATTACTATTTTAGAAAACAAGCCGTTTTAGATTAGTTATGCAATTTTTTCCAATATTTTCATAAATTACAAATGTGTCCTTTATATATAAGAAAGCCCCATAGAGGGAGTTTGATGCAATTTTCTCCAAATGTGTCCTTTGTATCAAAGAAAGCCCCACAGAGGAAGTTGGATGTAATTTTCTCCATTACTTTTTGAAATTACATACTTGTCCCTTTGTGTTATCACACTTTTGTCTTTAATTTTTTAAATTATATATTGTTTTAAGAGACTCATCTATATTATATAAGAAAATCTATGGAGGGGTTTGTTGTTATTTTCTCTACTATTTTTTAAAATTACATACAGGTCCATGTGTGTACACCACACTTTTGTCTTAATTTTTTAACTCATATATAACCCTAGGAGTGTCATCTATACTATATAAGAAACTCCATGGAAGGGGTTGGATGCAATTTCTCCATTAGATTAAAAATTACATATTGGTCCATGTGTGTGTATACCACACTTTTATCTTTAATTTTTTTTAATTATATATTATATTAGGAGACTCATATATACTGTACAAAAAAATCGGCAGAGAGGGTTGGATGAAATTGTCTTCATTATTTTCTGAAAGTACATATTGGTCCTTGTGTGTCTACATCACACTTTTGCCTTTAATTTTTTAAATTATATGTTGTAGTAGGAGGCTCGTCTATACTATATAACAAAGTCCACAATGGGGTTTAATACAATTTTCTTCATTATTTTTTGAAATTACATATTAGTCCATGCCTATCTATATCACACTTTTGTCTTTAATTTTTTAAATTATATATTGTAGTAGGAGGCTCATCTATACTATATAAGAAAGCCCCAGAGGGGGTTGGATGTGATTTTCTCCATTAATTTTTGAAATTACATATTGGGTCATTGTGTGTACAATACACTTTTGTCTTTAATTTTTTAAATTATATATTATATTAGGAGGCTCATCTATATTATATAAGAAAGCCCGTGGAGGGGGTTGGATGCAATTTTTTCCATTATTTTTTGTAATGATAATGGTCCATGTGTGTGCACACCACACTTTGGTCTTTAATTTTTAAATTATATATTATATTAGGAGCCTGTAGAGGGGGTTTGATGCAATTTTTGAAATTATTTTTTTAGATTGCATAATTGTTGTTGTATGTGTACACCACACTTTTGTCTTTAATTTTTATAATTATATATTATATTAGGAGACTCATATACTATATAAGAAAGTCCACAGAGGGGTTGGATGCAATTTTCTCCATTATTCTTTAAAATTACACATTGGTCCATGTGTGTGTACATCACACGTTTGTCTTTAATTTTTTAAACTATACATTATAGTAGGAGGCCCATTTATACTATATAAGAAGGCCTCGGAAAGGGTTGGATGTGATTTTATCCATTATTTTTTGAAAGTATTTATTAGTCCATGTGTGAGTACACCACACTTTTGTCTTTAATTTTATAAATTATATATTATATTACGAGGATCGTGTATACTATATAAGAAAGTCTACAGAGGGGGTTGGTTGTGATTTTATCTATTATTTTTTGAGATTACATATTGGTCACTGTGTGTAGACCACACTTTTGGCTTTATTTTACAAATTTTATATTATATTAGGAGCCTCGTCTATACTTTATAAGAAAGTCATCGGAGGGGTTGGATCTAATTTTCTCCAGTTTTTGAAATTATATATTGTCCCTCTGTGTGTACACCACACTTTTGTCTTTAATTTCTTAAATTATATATTATGTTAGGAGAGTCATCTATACTATATAAGAAAACCTATAGATAGGGTCTGATGGAATTTTTTTGATTATTTTTTGAATTACATATTGGTACATGTGTGTACACCACACTTTTGTCTTTAATTTTTTAAATTATATATTATATGAGGGGATTCATCTATAATATATAATAAAGTCTGTGGAGGGGGTTGGATGTAATTTTCTCCAATATTTCTTAAAATTATATATTGGTCCATGTGTATATGAGAAGACATATATAAAACAAGTCGTTTTGGATTATTTATGAAAATTTTTCCAACATTTTTATAAATTACAAATGCATTGTATCTAAGAAAGCCCCACAAAGGGTGGTGGATGCATTTTTTCTCCATTACTTTTTGAAATTACATACCATTCCCTTTGTGTTTACACCACACTTTTGTCTTTAATTTTTTCTAAATTATATATTATATTAGGAGATTCATATATACTAATATGTCGATACAATTTCCTCCATTATTTTTTGAAATTATATATTGGCCCCTGTGTGAGTACACCACACTTTTGTATTTAATTTTTTAAATCATGTATTGTATTAATAGACTCATCTATACTATATAACAAGGCCCGTGGAGGGGTTGGTTGCAACTTTTCTCTTCTTCTTTTTTTAAATTTTATGTTGGTCCCTGTGTGTACACCACACTTTTGTCTTTAATTTTTTAAATTATATATTATATTAGGAGACTCATCTATACTATATAAGAAACTCCCTAGAAGGGGTTGGATGCAATTTTCTTCATTATTTTTAAAATTACATATTGGTCTTTGTGTGTGTACACTGTACTTTTATCTTAAGCCCCGTAGAGGGGTTGGATGCAATTTTATGTATTACTTTTAAAAATTACATATTGGCCCCTTTGTGTTTACACCACACTTTTGTCTTTAATTTTTTTTATTATTATATATTATGTTAGGAGACTCATATATACTAATTTGTGGATGCAGTTTCCTCCATTATTTTTTGAAATTACATATTGGTCCTTATGTGAGTACACCACACTTTTATCTTTTAATTTTTTAAATCATATATTGTATTAAGAGATGACACATCTATACTATATAAGAAAGCCTGTGAAGGGGATTTTTGAAATTTTTCTCTATTATTTTTTAAAATTACATATTGGTCCATGTGTGTACACCACACTTTTGTCTTAAATTTTTGTAAATTGTATATTATCTTAGGAGACTCATCTATAATACATAAGAAGCTCCCTAGAAGGGGTTAGATGTAATTTTCTTCATTATTTTAAAAATTATTTATTGGTCCATTTGTGTGTACATCACACTTTTGTCTTAATTTTTTAGTTATATATTATATTAGGAGACTCATCCATACTGTGCAAAAAAGTCAGCGACGAGGGTTGGATGAAATTTTTTCCTTTATTTTCTAAAATTATATACTGGTCCTTGTGTGTCTACATCACACTTTTTCCTTTAATTTTTTAAATTATATATCATAGTAGGAGGCTCGTATATACTATATAACAAAGCCCACAATGGGGGTTGGATGCAATTTTCTCCATTATTTTTTGAAACTACATACCAGTCCATGTGTGTCTACATCACACTTTTGTCTTTAATTTTTTTTAATTATATATTGTAGTAGAAGGCTCATCTTATACTATATAAGAAAGCCCCAGAGGGGGTTGGATGTGATTTTCTCCAGTATTTTTTTGAAATTATATATTGGTCCTTGTATGTACACTACACTTTTGTCTTTAATTTTTTAAATTATATATTATATTAGGAGGCTCATCTATACTATATAAAAAAGCCAGCGGAGAGGTCGGATGCAAATTTTTCCATTATTTTTTAAATGATATTGGTCCCTGTGTGTGCACACCACACTTTTGGCTTTAATTTTTTAAATTATATATTATATTAGGAGCCCGTAGAGGGGGCCGGTTTGATGTAATTTTCTCTATTATTTTTTGAAATTATGTATTGGTCGTTGTATGTGTACACCATACTTTTGTCTTTAATGTTTTTAGTTATATATTATATTAGGAGACTTGTGTATATTATATAAGAAAGTCCACAGAGGGGTTGGATGCAATTTTCTCCATTATTTTTTAAAATTATACATTGGTCCCTCTGTGTACATAACACTTTTGTCTTTAATTTTTTAAATTATATATTGTAGTAGGAGGCTCATCTATACTATATAAGAAAGCCTCGGAATGGGTTGGATACAATTTTCTCTATTATTTTTTAAAATTACATATTGGCATCTATGTACGTACACCACACTTTTGTCTTTAATTTTTTAAATTATATATTATATTATGAGGCTCATGCATACTATATAAGAAATCCCGCGGAGGGGGTTGGATGTGATTTTCTCTATTATTTTTTGAGATTACATAATGGTTACTGTGTGTACACCACACTTTTATCTTTATTTTTTTTAGATTTTATATTATGTTAGGAGTCTCATCTATACTATATAAGAAAGCCATCAGAGGGGGTTGGATGTAATTTTCTCTATTTTTTAAAAATTACAGATTGCCCCTTGTGTGTACAACACACTTTTGTCTTTAATTTCTTAAATTATATATTATATTAGGAGAGTCATCTATATATTATAGGAAAGCCTATGGAGGGGGTTGGATGCAATTTTTTCTATTATTTTTTTGAAATTACATATTGGTCCATGTGTGTACACCACACTTTTATCTTTTATTTTTTATATTATATATTATATTAGGAGACTCAACTATACTATATAATAGACCTTGTGGAGGGGGTTGGATGTATTTTTTTCTATTTTTTCAAATTATATATTGGCCCATGTGTAAATGAGAAGACCTATTAAGATATGTATTGTACATATTTATTGCATCTTCTTTTCTAAAGTTTAACCTAGAAATACTCATTACATCCTACTAAGGCACCCGTGCATAGCACGAGTTTATACCTAGTTTCCATAGAGTTTGGTTCGAATTTAGATGACAACGTATGCCAATGCTTCATTAACATTTTTATACCTTCAATTGGGTATCTTATTGATCCATAATATATTTATGTATTAGTTATAGTGAATCAATAAAATAGCACTCAATATTGACTTTTAACTATTTTTCAAAAAGAATATGGGTGACCTTTCGTCACATGTTTCGTCTATTCATATAACAACACTATTTGGATAGCAGATGTGTCGTCTTTCTTTTTATCATGTTACAATAACCATTTAGTTAAAGCAAACTACTTACCTATTAGATATAGTTAATCATTAAAACAGTACTCGATATTGACTCTTAACAACTTTTAAAAAAAAATATATGGGGTGACATATCGTCACATGTCTTATTTTGATCTGTTCACAGAGAAAATTGTTTGAATAGAAAATGTGTAGTCTTTCTACTTTATCAGGTTATCGTGACCATTTAGCTGAATCAAATTGTTTGAATAAGATTTTGTAAATAAATAATGAAAGCACAGTGCTTGAGTTGATATAAGTATATAGATCAGTGTCATCAAACTAGGCTCAAAAAGCCCAAACAAACTATTTGAATAACATTTTTGCAAATGTTAAAAGATAATTAATGAAAGCAAGTTGTTTACGCAACGACTAACATAAATAATAACAAAAAATAGCGAAGGTAAGAATTTTAAATGTTTAAGTAGAACTGACACTAAATTCAATGTTAAAAATATATAAATTTTTCAATTGAATTACGTTGTCTGTATAACAGAGGTCACAACTTTTCGAACTTTCTACTTGAATTGAAGAAACCTATAATAGTAGTCTTAACTGCTTTTGCCGATGCCTTATCACATAGGTGGTAATATGAATTCATACAAATCACATGTTATGTATTCATTGAAAAAAAGAAATACCAGCCAGAATAGATGAGCATGGAGGTTGCACTGACAATAAATGTTTTGATCGAATAGCAGTTGACAACACTTTTATAATTTTATGTTGAGTAGTAGATGGTATGAAAGGTAAGAAGCGAAAGCAAACTCTTTGATAAATAAAAACCGGCTAAAAAAATCTACCTAGATAATTTGTTGAAACATTTAAAGTAAAAAATAGGCATGTAAAATGCACCGGTTAAGAGAAGCAGACTGGATGACATTGGATGACATTTGGAAACCAGCTACATAATAACACTTATATAGTTATATATAGGGATAAAAAAACTTAGTAAGATATTCCAACCGAAGGGATAAGCATTCTCGGATGCTTCGATCGACAAAAGTACACTATTTGACATATGTTGACCAGTATATTAGAAAGCGAGAAGGGGGAGGCGTGCAGACAACACCTTGTAACCAATTAAGCGGTAGGCAGATGAATGGACGATTAAGATGGCAATTTTAAAAAGGCGAATGCCTAAATTTTATATATTTTTATACAAAATTACATGTATATGTATATAAAAAGTATATTTCTAAGGAACTTTTATACATATCTAATTAGTAAATTGGTAATTAACTAAGTATTCATCAATACTTTACTACTAAGCAATATCTCTAATCACTAAAGTCAACAAGTAGATCAGTAATTGTATATAAAAAACTATGAATTATTGATTTAAAGTAATCACTAAAGTAGTATTAACTAGTAGTACTAGTACCAATAATTAATCACTGAAAGCGGCAAGGAATCAACAAAATTAATCATGCATTAGAAGTTTAATAGAATAATATGATATTTACTTAGATGCATTACAAAACTAACTTATTATTATAGCTTACACACAAAGTATGAATTCTAAATTAGGGCTAGCTATATCATAGAACATTTAATGTATACAAGTTTCATATATTATAGTCAACACTACTTCTACTATGTAATTAATTAATGTTACATGTTTACAGTAGCATTTAAAAAAAAAGGGTAAAAAGCGGCAAAAAGGGGGGAAAAGTGGGTGAGGCGGGAAAAAGCGGGCGATTATGTTCAAAATGCTTAATGGGTGCTTAGGGGCTAAATTAGGCGGCTGGGGGTCTTGGTCGATTAAGCAGTCGCCTGGTCCATTTTTAATACACTGATGTTGACTCTTAAAAAAATGTAGAAAACAATAGTAATGCACTTCGATCAATGAACTCACAATCGACCCAAATCTGAAAAAAATTAACCCAAGATTTGGTTTTTCTCCTTGTATTGACACATAGGCCGTCTAAGCAGACAAGTGAATAGACAAAAAAAGCAAGCATACATCTTGCACGCCTTCGCTTATAGATAGGTTTATAGACACAATGTTATATCCACTACAAAAAAAGGTCTTTAACTATAAAAAAAATTGTAGCGAAAACCCCATATTTTGTAGTGAAAGGCTTTGACTACATATTTCTTTACACATACAAATTGTAGTATATGCTCGTATAGTTAAAGCCTTTAACTATATTTTTCAAATATGTAGTTAGATAATCTATTCGCTACAAATTTATATGTATCCAGAAGCGTAACTAGATATTGTCCTTACATATTTAAATATAGGTATAATTATAGCTAAATGTATGCCTACAATTATATATATAGTCAGTATGTAACAAAAATATGAAGTTAATACAAATTATATGTAGTTAATGTGTAGGGAAAGGCAACATCTACTGCACACATATATATGTAGTTAGATTATGTACTAGTTACATATGTAGTGCCACATATACATATATGTATAGTTTGATTATTCATGTATTGTGTAATTAGTCCATAAGCTCTTTTAGTAACAAACTTGTAGTAGTTAGACCAAGTTAAGATCTTTATGCCAACAAACTTACTTTCATTTATACTGAAACGTCAAATGTACATGGGGAGAACGTATACATTGCCCCTATTACATAATGTGTACAAAGAAAAGGATATACATATACTAATAAATTCGGTGAGGTCTGCACACATCTTGGAAAAAGAGTATGTATCTTTCTTGACCATTTTTAGAATCGTTCTTGTCTTCTCCTTTTATTCAATGAGTTGGTGATAGCATGGGTTCTTGTGTTGCACAAAGTTATGACCTTGTGACACGTTGACCCTTCATCTGATTTCCTTGATGAGTGGGTCGATTTTGTTGAATGAAAAAAGTCTTGATTTGAAGATTGTAGCATCTCCCCTCATAGTGACATCTTTCTATTACAACTTGGACCATCCATAGATGTTCTAGGAATCTTCTTTGTACTCTCTTTTGTTGGACTTGATCTAGACCCAAAGAGGGATTCTTATTTAGCAATAAGTTGACATTGAGGCCTTTTTTTATCTTGCATCATATATGTATCAAAATTGCATTCATTGAATAGAATAATTATTTCATTCATTTTTAAGCTGCACCTTACTCGCAATCTCCGTCATTCCTTCTCTTCCCTCTGTTGGCTAAATGGACATCTAAAAATCCCTTTGTTTCGATGATGACAAACATTTCATTCTTATTAATCTAACGAGCTACTTGAGTGTGCAGGACTAAGATGGATGGCAAAGCAACTAGGGAAAATCCAAGAGCTTACTCAGTTATATTTTCATGCAATGTAATCAATGTTGTAAAACTTGTACAAATATATAATGTACAAGTACTTAGATTTGCATGTAAATCAAGCGTTAGATTTTCCCTAGCCAAACACCATAGTTAGACATGTCATCCCATTTGAATAGAATCACCTTTGCACACTCACACATATAATTAGTGCTTAAATTGAAACCTTGAAACAGGATCATTCTCGGTCGACAAACTCCTCGACCGAGACACTCTCGGTCGACAAACCTCTCGACCGAGAAAGATCCAAAGTAGTCGTTAGACACAACAAACAAGTTAGTTGGTAGTTGAAGAAAGACGTTGCAAATCACTTGTTCCAGAGAGCCTGTCGGTCGACAAAAGTTCGACCGAGCAGGTGTCTCGGTCGACCATTTGTCGACCGAGATGGTCTCTGACAGCAACTGCAGAATAAATTAATTAGCCGTTGTTAAAGCAACAACTTTGTACCTAACGGCTAGTTAAGCACTTAGAAACCCCTAGAAGTTGTCTAGAACGTCCTTAAGCATACTTAGGCCATTCCTATAAATAGGACAAGCCATATGACACTAGAATTCACTTGTTACACTTGAGAATACACTTGAGCATACTTGAGCAATCTTTTGCAAGCAATTTGAGCACTGTGATCATTGGCCTACATTCTCCTTAGCTCAATCTCGTGTCCTATAGGCTAGATTCTCCTACCCACAACAATCACAAGTTCACATACTTGGCTAGGAGATCTTACGCTTGATCTAGGCATATCAAGCCTCGGGCTTAAAGGATAAGTTGTAATTTCCTTTTTCTTTCTTGTTCCTGTTTATTTTTTGTACTCTCCTTGCTACTCCTAGGGTTGGAGGCTGCGGATTGGAGAGGGTTGACTTCTCAGGTGGAGAAGGGGACTTCAAGCTACTTCAAGAAGGCTATCGCAAGGGAAGCTACTTCAGAAGGCTGGTGCAACGGGAGTTGGTGCATCTACTTCAAGGGAAGGCTGCTTCAAGGTTGACGATTACTTCTAGGTGAAGGCTGCTTGAAGGGTTTAGGAAAAGAGATTGTATTTTATGTAAATTCCTTGAAGAGGTAATAAAATAAATTTCTTTTCAAATCCCGGTTGGATAAGCAACCGGGTAGTGGATTGACGGCTATAGTATTTGCTATAGTTGGAACCACTCTAAACCTTGTGTCTCCTTGTCCAATATTTTCATTGTGGTTGTTTGAGTTCAATAATTGTTAAATTATCTATAAAACTCTATTCACCCCCCCTCTAGTAGTTTTCAATTGGTATCAGAGCGAGGCTTCAAGGAACCCTAACAAGGTCTTGAAGAAATGGGTGATGGAATGCTCAACAACCTCAACATTGAAGGGACTCTTGTTGCTAGGCCACCGGCGTTCGATGGAACAAACTACCAATACTGGAAGAGAAGGATGCAGTTTTACTTCCAAGGCGTCAACTGGGATCTATGGAGAATGGTATCTACTCCTTATCAATTCCCTCAAAATGACTTTGCGGAATGGGATGCAAACACGGTAAAATAGGCCCAAATGAACGCAAAAGCCGTAAGCATTTTATATTGTTCTATTTCTGTAGGAGAATTTAATAGAATTTCAAATTGTGATACAGCGTATGATATTTGGCATAGATTGTCTATCACTTATGAGGGTACAGCCCAAGTTAAAAATTCCAAAATTAGCCTGCTTAAAACAAAGCTTGAACATTTTCGTATGGATCCTAATGAAACTATTAGTGAAATGTATTCAAAATTCTCTACTATTGTTAATGGTTTGAGTGCCTTAGGAAAACCTGTTCTTGAGGAAGATCAAGTATCAAAAATTCTTCGATCACTTCCTCCAAAATATAAGCCAAAAGTGACAGCCATTGCAGAGGCAAACGACCTCACTCGTCTCAAAATGGAACAACTCATCGGTAATTTAGAAGCTCATGAGGCAGATCTAGAAGAAGAAGAAAGAAGAGAACGTGAACATCAAAGTGGGAAGAAGAAAGATGTGGCTCTCAAAGCCTCAAAAGTCGTCACACAAGAAAGTGAGGAGTCAAGTGAAGAAGAAGAAGAAGCCTTAATCGTAAACGGTAAGAAGTACAAAAGGTTTAAATCTAACAAAATTTCTAGTTCCTCTACTCCCAGGTGCTTTGAATGTGGGAAGAAAGGGCATTTCAAAAATGAATGTCCCAAAGCAAAGAAAAGAAAGAAAAGCTCACATAAGAAGAAAGGAGAAAAAGCCTATAAAGCTGCCTGGGATGAGTCAAGTGACAGTGAAAGCGGAGAAGAGGTGGAATGTCTAATGGCAAGAGAAGAAAATGAAGATTCTCAAGAGGTAAGCCTTGTTGATCTTCCTAAAGAAGAGTTAATTACTAGTTTACAAGAAACTCATGATAAGTATGTTGATGCCAAGAAGAAACTAAAGAAAGCTATAAAATCAAATAATGAGCTCATTGCTAAATTAGATGAACTTTCTTATGAAAAGAACAACATTGATCTTGAAAATGTATCTTTAAAAACATCTTTAGATGATTGCACTAGAAAGCTACTCAATTTGGAAACCAATGTTGATCTTCTATCAAAAGAAAAGACTGATTTGCTAGCTAAACTACAAGATTATCAAACTCAACCTATCTTGTGCAACCATTCGGACTATGATAATATTGTAAAAGAAAAGGATTCATTGTTTTCTGATTTAGACCAAGCAAGAAAAGATATACATAAGAAGATGAATGACATTGCTACGTTACAAAGAGAACTTTATAAGTTAAGAAGAAAAGATATTCTTGATAACATATTAAAAGTTGGTAATGTTTTCAATGGAAGAAAAGGTTTGGGATATGTTCCAAAGAAAAACCAACCCAAAAAGACCCAAACTATGTTTGTACCCAAGAACACAATGACTAGAAAGAGAAATGAAATTGACTCTATTACTTGTCATTTCTGCTTACGTCTTGGACATTATTGTTTTTCATGCCCCTACAAGACTAAGGAGTCTGATTTAGTTTGGATCCCAAAACCCCAAACTTAGAAGAATGGAATGTAGTTGAGATATGACCAAATGCTTAATTTTGCTATTTATATTGTCTTATCTCAACAAAAGGTGCTATGCTTATTGTTATTATTTTTCTGCAATTGCTGAAACAGAAATTCTGTCGGTCGAAGTATTGTCGACCGAGCTCTGGGTCGGTCGAAGTATTGTCGACCGACTGGATGTCTTTAACAAATCAAAAATTTACAGCACCTATTTCGGTCGAAAATTGGTCAACCGAGAAATTTTCTGTGTTTTTGCTTGTGATACAGTAACCTGCTCGATCGACAAATTGTCGACCGAGACAAATATCGGTCGAACAATTGTCGACCGACTGGTTTTCTGTATCAGAACTTTTATATACATAAGCACTTAAAAGGTTTCTAACCATATCGGACCATCACATGGGTACCAAAATCTACACTCTAATGCAGGAATGGGTAGTTGACAGTGGCTGTTCCAAACACATGACCGGGAACAAGGACGCATTTCAAACTTTTGAAGAAAAGAAAAGTGGAACGGTCACCTTTGGAGACAATGGTAAGGGCAAAATCGTTGGAATAGGTAATGTTGGAACAAATCTCGAAATTAAAAATGTTCTACTTGTTGATGGATTGCATCATAATCTAATAAGTGTAAGTCAACTATGTGATAGTGGTTATGATGTATTATTTAACAAAACCTGCTGCAAACTATTGATAGAAAACACTACAAATGTCGTTTATGAAGGAAATAGAGTTGGAAATCTTTATATCCTTAAACCAAACTCTATGAAATCAGTAGTAGGTAAATGCTTGCTTGCAAATGAAAATACCTTACAACTATGGCATAAAAAGCTAGGACATGCTAGTTCACATGCTATTAAAAAGTTAGTGAAATATGATCTTGTTCGTGGATTACCTGCTTTGTCATTTGATCAAGTTGAAAACTGTGAACCCTGCACAATGGGAAAGCAAACCAAAACATCTTTTAAATCAAAACATGTACTTAGCACCAGTAGATCCTTAGAATTAATTCATATGGACTTATTTGGACCAATGAGGACACAATCTATTGGTGGTAAACGATACTGTTTTGTTATTGTTGATGATTATAGTAGATATACATGGGTACATTTTATTGCAACTAAAGATGATACTATTCATGTCTTTATGCAATTTTGTTCCAAGATTGAAAATCTTTTACAACATAAAATATGTACCATTAGAAGTGATCATGGTGGCGAATTTGAGAATCATACATTTGAGACCTTTTGTACATCTCAAGGGTATACTCATAATTTTTCTGCTCCACGTACCCCACAACAAAATGGTATAGTTGAACGGAAAAATCGATCTCTACAGGAAATGGCTAGGACCATGATGCTTGAACACAATACACCTAAAACCTTTTGGGCTGAAGCTGTAAACACTGCTTGTTATGTGCTTAATAGAGTAACTGTTCACTCTCATTTGAAGAAAACTCCATATGAAATATTACACTCTAAGAAACCTAGAGTTGACTACTTTCATACTTTTGGCTCCACATGCTACATTTTAAATACCAAAGATGATAGAGACAAGTTTGATTCTAAATCACACAAAGCATTCTTCTTGGGATATTCCACTTCTAGCAAAGCCTTTAGAGTATATAACACTATCTCTAGAAAAGTTGAGGAATCCATTCATGTTTCTTTTCATGAAGAATCGAAATCTGAAAATCTAGATATCATTGATCTCACTAATCAATTCGAAAATATAACCATTTCCAATGATTGTGAGAAAATTCCTATATCCGATCCCCAAGTTGAAACACAACCCACACCTAGGCTTATCAAGGATCATCCCCAAGAACTAATTATAGGAGATCCAAATGATAAAGTCAAAACTCGGTCTTCCTTCAAAGATGTTGCAAACATGGCTTTCGTTTCTATCATTGAACCTAAGAAGGTATCCGAAGCTCTTAAGGATGATTACTGGATAATAGCCATGCAAGAGGAGTTAAATCAATTCATTAAAAATGATGTATGGGATTTAGTTCCTAAACCACAAGACAAAACTATCATAGGAACTAAATGGGTTTTTAGGAATAAGCTCAATGAGGCAGGAGAGGTCATAAGGAATAAAGCTCGATTAGTAGCACAAGGATATAATCAACAAGAAGGAATAGATTTTGATGAAACATATGCACCCGTAGCTAGACTTGAAGCTATTAGGATGTTACTAGCTATTGCTGCCCATAAAAACATTAAGCTATATCAAATGGATGTCAAAAGTGCATTTCTCAATGGCATCATACAAGAAGAAGTTTATGTTGCTCAACCACCTGGTTTTGAAATACCAGAAAAAGGTGACCATGTTTATAAACTTAAAAAGGCACTTTATGGTCTAAAACAAGCACCTAGGAATTGGTATGAACGACTCAAGACATATCTTTTTGATAATGGTTTTTCTATTGGAAATTCAGATTCTACTTTATTCTTCAAAACATATGCATCTGATTTCTTAGTTGTGCAAATATATGTTGATGACATTATTTTTGGAGCTTCTAATGATTCATTATGCATACAATTCAGTGACATTATGCAAAAAGAATTTGAAATGAGCCTCATGGGTGAACTAACATTCTTTCTTGGTTTTCAAATTAAGCAAACACCTGTAGGAATTTTCATAAGCCAAGAAAAATATACTAAAGAACTTTTAAAACGTTTTGGGATGGATCAATGCAAACATGCTACTACTCCTATGGCTACCTCTATCAAAATTGATAAGGATGAAAATGGGGAACCTATTGATGATTCCTTATATAGAGCCATGATTGGTAGTTTGCTATACTTAACTGCTTCTCGACCGGACATTATGTTTTCCGTTGGTCTTTGTGCTCGATTTCAATCCCAACCTATGCAATCTCATTTTCTAGCGGTTAAACGAATTCTTCGATATCTAGCTGGTACTACTTGTTTCGGTTTATGGTATCCAAAAGGACAATCTTTGGATTTTAAAGCATATACTGATGCAGATTATGCTGGTTGTCGACTTGATCGCAAAAGCACTAGTGGTGGCTGTTTCTTATTAGGGAGAGCCTTAGTATCTTGGTTTAGCAAGAAACAAAATACGGTTGCCCTATCTACAACTGAAGCTGAATATATGGCAGCCGGGTCTTGTTGTGCTCAAGTGCTTTATATGCAACAAGTATTAAGCGATTATGGTTTTAATCTTTCATCTACACCTATTTTTTGTGACAACACGAGCGCCATAAACTTAGCACACAATCCTATTTTACACAGCCGGGCAAAACACATTGAAATCCGTCATCACTTCTTAAGGGATCACATCTCAAAGAATCATGTTTCCCTTCATCATGTTGATACGGAAAATCAATTGGCTAATATTTTTACAAAACCGCTTCCACTAGATCAATTCACCAACATTAGGAAGCAATTGCTTATTACTCCTTTGGAAGATGTTTTCTTTGATATCTGCGGTTCTTAAAACGAATACGTTTACTTGTTTCATTTTGGCTTTTCAATGGACATCTTTTAGATTTGACGGGATATCTAATTAAGGGGGAGTTTTTTTTTATCAAAACAGATATCTAATTAAGGGGGAGTTTTTATTAAAACGGTTATCTTTTTGAAATGACAAAGGGGGAGAGATATATATAAAACTATAACTTAGTATTTATGAAAAACTCAATCAAAGAGTTTCATAAATATACTCTTGGCTTTACATTGAAAGTTGCTACATTCCCAAATGAACTGGACTTTATGTTCCATAATTCATTGGGAATAATAAGCACACATTTTATAAACAAGAGGAAAAGATACATAAGGCAATTTAAAGGTATGAAATTCATATGTTTTATATTTATTTTGGAAATGTTTGTCATCTTCAAAAAGGGGGAGATTGTTGGCTAAATGGACATCTAAAAATCCCTTTGTTTCGATGATGACAAACATTTCATTCTTATTAATCTAACGAGCTACTTGAGTGTGCAGGACTAAGATGGATGGCAAAGCAACTAGGGAAAATCCAAGAGCTTACTCAGTTATATTTTCATGCAATGTAATCAATGTTGTAAAACTTGTACAAATATATAATGTACAAGTACTTAGATTTGCATGTAAATCAAGCGTTAGATTTTCCCTAGCCAAACACCATAGTTAGACATGTCATCCCATTTGAATAGAATCACCTTTGCACACTCACACATATAATTAGTGCTTAAATTGAAACCTTGAAACAGGATCATTCTCGGTCGACAAACTCCTCGACCGAGACACTCTCGGTCGACAAACCTCTCGACCGAGAAAGATCCAAAGTAGCCGTTAGACACAACAAACAAGTTAGTTGGTAGTTGAAGAAAGACGTTGCAAATCACTTGTTCCAGAGAGCCTGTCGGTCGACAAAAGTTCGACCGAGCAGGTGTCTCGGTCGACCATTTGTCGACCGAGATGGTCTCTGACAGCAACTGCAGAATAAATTAATTAGCCGTTGTTAAAGCAACAACTTTGTACCTAACGGCTAGTTAAGCACTTAGAAACCCCTAGAAGTTGTCTAGAACGTCCTTAAGCATACTTAGGCCATTCCTATAAATAGGACAAGCCATAGGACACTAGAATTCACTTGTTACACTT
This sequence comes from Alisma plantago-aquatica, assembly GCA_963693085.1. Taxonomy (NCBI): domain Eukaryota; kingdom Viridiplantae; phylum Streptophyta; class Magnoliopsida; order Alismatales; family Alismataceae; genus Alisma; species Alisma plantago-aquatica. The sequence goes on from OY856409.1 coordinate 257,717,601, forward strand.
GAGAATACACTTGAGCATACTTGAGCAATCTTTTGCAAGCAATTTGAGCACTGTGATCATTGGCCTACATTCTCCTTAGCTCAATCTCGTGTCCTATAGGCTAGATTCTCCTACCCACAGCAATCACAAGTTCACATACTTGGCTAGGAGATCTTACGCTTGATCTAGGCATATCAAGCCTCGGGCTTAAAGGATAAGTTGTAATTTCCTTTTCCTTTCTTGTTCCTGTTTATTTTTTGTACTCTCCTTGCTACTCCTAGGGTTGGAGGCTGCGGATTGGAGAGGGTTGACTTCTCAGGTGGAGAAGGGGACTTCAAGCTACTTCAAGAAGGCTATCGCAAGGGAAGCTACTTCAGAAGGCTGGTGCAACGGGAGTTGGTGCATCTACTTCAAGGGAAGGCTGCTTCAAGGTTGGCGATTACTTCTAGGTGAAGGCTGCTTGAAGGGTTTAGGAAAAGAGATTGTATTTTATGTAAATTCCTTGAAGAGGTAATAAAATAAATTTCTTTTCAAATCCCGGTTGGGTAAGCAACCGGGTAGTGGATTGACGGCTATAGTATTTGCTATAGTTGGAACCACTCTAAACCTTGTGTCTCCTTGTCCAATATTTTCATTGTGGTTGTTTGAGTTCAATAATTGTTAAATTATCTATAAAACTCTATTCACCCCCCCTCTAGTAGTTTTCACCCTCAAAGTAGTACAATCTTTAAGCATGGATAGAATCTAAACCTGCAATAGTTAATCACATAAAGAAAGGTAGATGATAAGAGATGATTAGTGCAACATTTTTACCATTTTAGGACTTGGTCTGGTCCACCATCACCATCTGTGTCAATTATACATAGGAGCAAAGTGGTAAAGAAGTTATCTGACATCTCAAACAATATCTGAATTCTGAATTTGCATCATACTTATAGGAACCTATAGAAGCAAAGAATATATAGATCAATGACCAAATATTGCATATATCTACACCATTTGATAATCAAGTCATACATTTTTTCAATATACAACGGTGTATTATGTAAAAAAATTCCAACAATTTTTTACCGTTTTTATCTCATCATGCGACGAGGTGGATGACCGCCCAAGTCCATGCATAGGCCTAGTTCATATCTAGAAGTTCATGGAAAAGAATTTAATTATGTTCCTCTATGATAAGATAGTAATTTAACTGTTCTACCAAATCTTAGCCAAAACCTCATAGCATCAAAATGAAATATAAGCATCAGGCAAAAGAAGGCACAAAGAGTTATTCCCTTTTCTAGAGGCAAAACAATCATTTGCAAACATGAAATCAAGGTTGTCAAGGAAGCAAGGCTATTCTAGGCCTTGGTTTAGTGCCTAGGTATGCCCTATCTAGGATCGGATAAGAAGAACAAAAATATAATCTACTATGTTGTCAAACTGACTACTTTCCAAAAGGACACCTTTATTAGTTCCGCTACCTTATAATAGAAATTTTGAGAGAGGATTCATGCACAAGATGACGGTCTTCTTTTAGATCATATGTTAAGCACATTTTTATACCTACATAGATAAAAAAACAAATTAGTTGAAAGAGCAGTTTACTGAACCAGAATTCTTTGACTAAATTCTTGCGATGGGGATGTATACAAATTCATTATGTAACTGTCACATAGATATTGATTACAGCAGATGGTTCTCCCTCTACTGCAGAGGATGTTCTTCCTAAGACAAGCCACATATGCACGAAGCACATGTAATCACAAGAGTAGCAGTTGCATCTGAAGTAACCAATATAAATGTTAAGTTGTATAACTATGAATAAAAAGAACCAGATGCAAGTAACTAGAAAATCACATAGAGAAAGCTTAAAAATAGCAAAAAATCACATGTCATCAATTTAGAAGTCAAATTCTTTAAAGTTGCAGCACACCACTTGCCATCAACTAAGTAATCAAGTACAAAGGTCTATGAAGATGTGAAAGAGTTAACTAAGCGAGGAAGCATTTGTAGAACAAAGCCTCATGAAGTATGAACCAGCAAAGGGAGCATCAAATAGATATAATAGCTGGTAAAAATAGATTCAAACATATAGCTATTGGGTAAGAGTCATACTCAGCCATGATCTTGCCTATTTCTCCATACTTAACTGTGTCACACATCTACAATTTCATGAAGTAGGTGAGAGGCCTAGACCTTTTCTAGCCTGAGCCCTATTTAGATTTTGGTAGATTAGAATGACCATGGACCTTGAATAGGTGGGCCCAATCCCTAGCACCAATGCTTGAGACATAACACAACATCTATCTCCTCTAGGAAAACTAGAAAATCCTAAAAGTTTGTGACCTAATCCAATCATCTAATAAACATGAAGTAAAATATTGCCACCTGCTTCAATTATCCCCTCAATATAAAGTCTATATATTAGTATATAGAATTCTAAAAGCATCATCGCTTGGTTTTCACAAGTTTTCAGGAAATATGGCTAATCAGTAAACAACTCAAGTGGTATTACTAGACCAAAACTATTTATCAGGGAAATCAATCAATAGCTTAATTGGTATTACTACTGTTGAAAAGGACAATGAGTTGGTATTACTAGTGTTGAAAAGGAAGACAAGTTGAGGAATAACAAATGCAATATGTAATTAGCGTACCCAACATAAATGAGACTTCTTAGTGCATACTTGAAGAAGAAGTGGCAACCCATGACTAGCTATAGGAACAGTAGCTGGAGAATGAAAAAATGTCAGAAGGAAATCTTTTGGATAACTTCTAAGCTCATAATCAAAACCAACAGTTAAAGCATAGTTTCACTTGAGCTATATTGTGATTCAGACATTTGTTTACACTTGTATGATTCATCAGAATATACAAATAACAATATTCATAGGATCCTTCTAATTTCTGCCACCCTTGCACCACAAATCTGTAGAGAGGTACAAAATCTTCCGATACACAATATCTTAGATTAACATATTCTAGATAGATTTAGAAGATAATAAATGAAACTATAATGTATATGATAGAGATATGCATCAGGATTAATGGCTTGCAAGAACCTACAATATTTTGAGAAATGAGGAAGGCCAATGGATGATGTTGTTATGAAAAAAAAAACATGGAGGAACTGATCCCCTGTGAGGAGAACTGCTAGCTATAGATAGAACTTCTTCAAAGTAGCAGACTTGGATATTAGGAAATAGATAACTCAAAATTTATAAACTTTTTTCCTAAATATAGAAGAATAAAGTGTCACAGTCATTCAGAAATAGAAAAAGCAATTAGCAGTATAACACAAAAGGATGGGACATTAAAAGATCTTATAGAACATGACTAGGATTCCTTGGTGGAGATGTGTACCATAGGTCATCTTGGATTGCATAGATTGGAGGACATATTGTACAAACAGTTCTTTTAGGAGTGTTATTCCCCTTTAATTTGCAGCAACATGTGCTTTACCATCATATAAATTATCTTAAAGCAGACGGATCCCAGAAAAAAGATGGAATGTTGCCTGGAGTAATAGCTACATCTCTGCATGGTGTCCTCTGTTGGTAAAAAAAAGATAGGCTTTCCATAATTAAAAATTGGGGTTTTGAACATGAGTATTTTAGATTACTTCAAGGACCAAGATTCACATTTACCACTACAACAACATTTGCATAACACAAAATTTTTTAAGAGTATTGGACTTCAGTAAGAACATGTAATCTAGTAGAGTGAGTCTGTGAGGAAGCTTTGGTGCTTCATACCTTGTGGCTACTGACTAGAAACTGGTATACAATTTATCCATAGAACTTGCTTCGTCTTGTGGATCTCTATGATATGTCAAGAAATAATGAGCAAAAATCCATTTAATGTCAAAAAGACGCAAACCTAAAAAGATCATGGCTTGTTCATTGAATCCATTGTCCAAATTATGCTAAATGCCTACTCATGTTATCATTCTGTATTGCTAACTTTGTAGGAAAATGAGCAAACATACCAATCATGTGAATAGTGCAGATCGAGTAAATATGGTATTCAATATTATTTTATCAAGACAGTTGAATGAGTTTTCAATGCTTCCTTAGCTGAGAAATACATACCTTTGGACCTACATGCCCATGTATAATGCTAGCTAGATGTGGCGATCCCTGCTAAAGCATCAAGATAAATTAATCATTAGAGTCAGAATCAAAATAGGAACAGGCAGGTCCATCTCCCTCTGGCATGACCCATGGGTCCATGGGAGATTCCTTGGTGATTCTGTTAATGAAGGACTCAGTCTAAGAACTGGACTGGAAAAAAACTAGAAACTTAGTTCCCTAATCTCTAATGGAGAATGGAAGAACCCATCGTTTAGGGGCAACTATGCACTTGCAAAGATATGCTACTCTGTAAGGCTCGACAAAGAAGACATGTGCCACTTTAAAGGCTTGGATTCCTTCAGTCTAAAGGGTGCTTGGGAGTTATGCAGGGATCGTTTTCCTGAACAGAGATGGGCCCACTGGCTGTGGAAAAGCAAAATACCAAATAGAGTTAAACTGTTCGGTTGGCAGTTTTTCAAAGGAAAGCTCACTACTGAAGATTACCTTCAAACCAGAGGTATTAATTTGGCCTCAAGGTGTGCACTCTGCAAGAACTCAAGTGAGTCTGAACACCACATTTTCTGGGACTGCTGTTTCGCCCTAGAGATGTGGGAAAGAGCTAAAAGCCACATTGCTCAAGGTCCAAAAGATAAAGAAGATATTACTGTCATTACAGCTACAAAGGAGAGACAGTTAATTATGTTGCTCCTTTATCATACTTGGAGTGCTCGGAACCTGTCAGTATTTGAAGAAGACAGTGTTACTCCATAACAGACCTGGAAAAGAGTTTTTGCAGATTTAAGATGCATAGTATAAATAGAAATGCATAGATAGGCTCTTTGTATTTTCTTTCTGATATACCCTCTTATAAAAATGCTAGTTTTTATTTATATAGTGAAGCACGCTTAATGATAAAAAAAATACATACCTTTCAACGATCTTAATTAAAATGTAACTGTACATATCCACTTAGGAATCTCATAGACACAAAGTTAAGGATAAAAATCTCTAATGCATAAATTACCTAAAAATGTAGTAGGCTTAGTAGCATGATTTCAAGCAAAATGCTTGATACTCTTACAAACCATAAATTTACGACTACTAGGATTTGCCTACCAAAGCTACTTGAGTCTTCCTACCACCGATACGAGTATAGCTAAATGTATACACAATAATCATTTATATATATGTAAAATATAAACAAATATGAAGAACGCCTTAGCTCCCACCTAGGCCCCCTAGGCTATCCTTGGGTTGGAAGGACCACCTGGCCACCTAGACAAGTATCATAGATAGAAGTGTGGAACATAAGAGTAGGAGTCATGTTTGTAGTTATAGGGGTGTACATGAAATCAAGATGCTTGTTACAAAACACCAAACTCAGAGAAGAAAAACCTAATGCTTTAAAGAACAAATGCATAATAGTTTGGAACAAAGCATGATGTTGTTCATCAGAGTCTTTTTTGGCTTCATGACTATTAATAGAAAATGACTTGAATGTGTGGGAAGTTGGAGTAGTAAGTTGGGAGATGGTCAAATATAGATCAATGCTCTAGCCTAAAATAAAAGAAAAACAACAAATACTATATAATAATGTCTAAACTTTTAGGCTATCTCAAGTAAGGAAATTATCAATATAGATTAGGTTTGAGGACTTGATGTATACTCTTTATAATTTGATTGTTGTGGATTTTTGATAATTTCTACAGACTTGTGGATATAGCAAGACATTTGAATTCATTAATTCATTCTCGTCAAACTGCATGTGTATGAATAAAACCATGTGTATATATCAATAAGCAACATGCAGTAGCAATATCACAAAATCAATAGGCAGACTAACACCCAACAACCCAAACAAAAAAATCAACTGGAATTGGAGCATCATAACTTGAAGAGAAAAGAATGAAATCAATTTCAACATGGAATTTGTCATATTTCATCTCTAAAAATGAGATCAAATGAGATGGAAGAATGAGAATTCCATTCCATACAGGGTATATCTAAATCCCAAACCGAATCCCAGAGAGGACAAAACTTTTGAAACATCCACCTTGCATCATGGACACTTTGTATTTCAGTACCCAATTAAAGAACAAAGCTTAATACCTCTATTTCATTGTCACATTGCAAACATAGTTTAAATTCATGGGTCCTAAATCCTAAATGTTACACTAAATGTGTCAATCAAGAATGTTATATATATGAATGCTTACCTTATTTTACATTAGAGACTAAATCCAAGAAGAAGCCAAGACATTCACATTTCCAACTTTGTTGCCAAGGCATGATATCATGTCATGCTAGGTCGTTCAATCTTGTCTTGAACTTAAAACTAGTTGTCGACAACTCTGTAAAAACAAAAGCACATATACCCTACCCTATTTCATTCAAAATATGTTAACCTATTTAGTTAAAATGAGTAGACATGAGTAGTTAGAGACAAAACAATAAGAGGAAGTCATCTATATTGGATACACATACTTGCAAAAAGATATGCATACTCACCAACCATCAATTATAGGCCAAATCTTGGTCATCACCTGTGTAGTGATCCATCACTAGAATAGTTACATCCTTAAATAAAATAGGGACATAAACAAAGAAAAATGAATGAACTCATTCTAAATTTGGTGATTTTAGCAAAGTCCAAACTCATGAAGCAAGATCACCATATACACGGCAAGTACATTCCACATGAATTGACATGAATGGAGCATGACAAAGATATCTGGACAATTCACACCCAAAATGGAAATGTAGGTGTGTTGACAACAACAATTGCACATGAGGTTGGGAATATCCCTAGTAGCTTCTATGACAAACTATACATGGTAGGTTGGACTGCCTTTTTTCTGCAATTGGTACGGTTGGCATTCATGAACATTTGAAATCAGGTGCCCCTGTTGATTGATTCCCTTTGGTGGCAGGTGAAGTTCGTGTTGGTTGCTGTCCATGGGGTGGGGACCTATAGGTTGGTGGCCCTGGAGTGGTTATCATGTCAGTTGCTACTCCCTTCGATGGAAACGACCCTTGTCATCATTACGATCAACTTCTGTCCCAATGAATCAAGAACCAAGAGACACTCTATGGAGTATTCATATGTATGCAAGTTTCTTTTATAGATTCAAAGTTAAGAATTTATTGTGTCTAGGCACTCTCCTGTTTCGACCTTTGGCAAGTATAACTAATGTTATATTAGTTTTAGAGCCACAACAACATGAACATTGTATCTAGGCAAGTATAAATAATGTCATAGCAGCAACCAAGAGTACCCATAATACCTCCTACAACTCCTCAGGGTAGACAGGGTGAACTTGTGAGGCAAGGAAGGATTCAACAAAGGTACTTGATTAGAGTAGGAGGGCACACACTTGGTATTGGCTAAGGTGAAGGCAATGAGAGGTTATGCAACAAAATATAAATGAAAACTCTGTTTAAATAACAACTAGTAGTAGTATCAAATTAATGGTGTTGCTTCCTAGAAAGGAATATATAATAATGGAAGTTCTTATGTAGTGAATGAGAAACAAATATGACAAAAAAAATCACAACATGGCTAGAACTGATGGAATTCCAGTTTGAAACCAAATACTTACATTACTAATTTGGTTAGAGGAATGAATAATGTTTTGAATTGTGATACCCCCAATATAAGTATGTAAACGGAAACACATATACTAATTAGTGTATTCTTGGAGGGAATTTTATTACCATAAATATAATAGCAGCTCCTGGAGTTAATATTAAATCTCAAACACTAACAACTGCAGGCACACTTGAGAAACACATTTTTTACATTGTTCAAGTAATAAGAGATAAGGTGATTTGATAGCGTGCTTGTCATGATCTGGTGTGGAAGTGAAAATCACATGCAATCTACTTATTAAAGTAGCTATTTTTGAAGCCTTGAAGAAGCAGCCACCCTAATGTCTTGAAGTAGCAACTAGTATGATGACTTAAAGCTATTATTTCCCTATAATAAAATTATGGAACATCTCTTGACTATAGACAAATTGAGGAAAGTCTAGCTAAGGTTGGACAATGTTTGAAGTAATGTCATGATGGAAGTTGAACTTGTTTTCCTAGAAATGTTCAGAGTCTTAGAGATAAGGTCGGAGTACACCAACATATTCAATGTGAATACAACAATTTTGGTCAATGTGTTGGTCTTACAGATAAGATTGGATCACAACAACATATTGACTGTCGAGGACTAATTAGCCAACCAGAGAGGTATTTTCCATCTCATGAATCAAACCACTCACAACCTTGTCATGTTTCCCAGATAAACCTGATTGCTTACTACTGGCATATCCTATATCCAACACCAATTAGAGAATATATAGTCCCAATGCCATTTTTATATGAACCCAGTAGCTCAGACCAAAGCTGCATGCTTGCAACTTCTAATACTACCAAAAATATGGCATTGATCATCCTCATGTGAGATCCATCAATCAGTAACCCCTACATGAGTTCCATCAATCAGTTCTCTTAAAAATGCCAAACACAAATCATTGGATTAAGGGGTGCTATATTAAAATCTATAGGACATGGAAGGACAACAATTTTACATAGTTCATGGAAAACTAAATAGTAATGAATGAGGAAACCTTTAAACTATCATCTAGAACCAACATAGAAAATTATTCCACGTAATATCATATGAATGTATCCATTCCATAGTATTCATCTTTAGCATCAGAATCACAAAATGTGGATATTATTATCGCAGGGAATAGTCTAAGTTTAGAGACAGAAGGAAAGTTTGATATTACTATATTGTTGGTCAAATCTGCCATGGTTTAGTACGGTCAGGAAATTTCAAAACCACTAAGACTACTTCATCTATGATTTCAGACCCAGAGTAAACCACATCAGACCATGCCTGCTTTAAAATATATATCAGAAACACAAAGCAGCATGAATCAGAAGACTAATAAGGGAAAATGCATGTAACAACTAATATAAAGAGTGTTCATTTATAAGCATGGCACTAGTCTCAAAATCATAGTTGTTGCTACTGTCATGAATAGATAATGCAGCATGATGGGGGTAGGAAATAGGAAGTCTGGGCTTTTGCGACTGAAGATACACTATATCTATACATAATTATAAGTGAAATGTCATTTAAAACATAATGGACCCAAACCATAAACTATAAGACATAGTTTTATATTCGTCCAAATCAGGAACTAGATTTTGTTGCTATTTTTTGTGCTATTGAGTTGTATCTAAGGGGGGGAACATACCTACCATGGGCCCTAAATTATTGAGACTTCTACCTCAATGGGAATCACTTATCTTGTGACCTGAAAGCTATTCAACATCAGTATAGATTTCTAGGCATACTTTTGGTGAGGAAGACTATATTATATCCAAGTAAAGATCATTTTGCTAGTGATTCACAAGGTGGCATTTTATATCCTCAAGTCTAAATCGGACCTCAGCAGTTGTAACTTGCAAAACCAGTAACATGTTTTCCTAGTAGAATTGTTCACTAGAAGGGTCATCCATGTATCATAACTATTTTGATGGGACCTAAAATGGGCATCATAGGACTATACAGAACAAATTATAAGATGTGAACAAGGAACATATAGGTAGTTACATGCCAAATTCCGGCCACTTCCCCCATGACTTTCTTTTTAGCCGAATTCGAGCTGTTGTAGTTACTTCTAAAATATAGCTTGTGATCAGTACTATATTGCCAACAATTTGATTCACATTATCCTAAATAATATGCCCCTAATAAATGTAGGAAACTCCATTTAATTGTGACAAGAGAATGCATGGGACATTTACAATGGTTATTCAGTAGGAATACTCCTTTAGATGACTTTGTTGTTGAACTATTGATCTTCACTTTGTGTGAACTATATTGAAAAAGGAGACTTCGGGTTTTTATATGAGAGGATATCACTCCTTAGTGGATTGATTTATAATGATGTCCATTGAATTAAGTAGTAGGTTTCTGTTAACTTACAATGAAAATAAGCAGCTGAGATTGAACTGTCTTCTAGGGAGGCTCTCTTTTGTTGCATCACCATTGCAACAAAAGGACAATAGACTATCTAGTAGATTACTAATACTACTTTCCTGAAAGAAAACAAAGCATATCATAGCGTAAGAGGCATAAATTACTGAAAGATGTTGAATAGAGTATTTAAGAGAACAAAATTGATAATAAGCCAACTTCAATGCAAATGATAATAGAAACAGATAGCTAAAGTAGCATCTTAGCCCAAGAAAATGATATGAAATCTGAACATAAGAGAAACTATTGCTTCAGATTCAAAACTTTCTAAAAAAATAAACGATACTAAAAAGTTACATGCTCATGAGTATCAACTATTATAAAAAAGTTCAGAGAAAATCATGAAGCATATTAGTGACTGTTTTTTCTGTAAAATGCCATGTGTTAGTGCCTTAAGTAGTATTGCAAGTTAGGAAGAAATAAAAACCAACATAGACTTCAATGGAAAAGAAATACAAATGAGAATGAACGACTAGAAGTGCATCGACCAATAAACAAGTTGTAGGCTACTCCTAGGACATCTCTTCTGATGCATGTAGTTACTGAAACCAAGGGCCACAACCACGTCCAAGCAGTCAGAGAAAAACGCATCCAATGCAAGATTTATAGAGCCACGAACCCACTGTGTCAGTCACAACTGGAACCTTCAAAATCAAAGACTCCAGGGAACTAGAGAATACAATGTAGGACTAGCACGATTCAAACACATGGATCAATCATTTTCCGAAACAAGCATCACTAAATAAGAAACTATATCTCCTTTGAAAAAACAAAAAGACATGAAAAGTATGTGTATAGCTTGAAACAAGAAACCATGGATATGACCTTCAGCTGTATTGACAAAATTGAGAACTTTGGCACCAAGCCTAAACCATTAACAAGATGAAGAATTCAGTTACCTCCTTATAAGACATTTGCAACATGGTCGAGGCTATAATAGATTCTAAATGCAGCAAGGGCTTCCCATGATGTGTTGATCATAGTCTAATTTAGTTGTATGTGTTGGGCCCCTATAATTACAGAAGAGATACTGATTTTGTAAGCTATACAACAACATATAATCAAGTTGTGAAAGAAATATGCCATAAGAAATGTCTCATGATTTGACATGATGCAAGTTGGATTTGAAGCCCATAGATATGAAGCACGCGCTTTGGTTCCAGTAACAAAGCACTACCTTAGTAAGCTATATGGCATGGGTTCTAGTAACAAAGCACTGAGCTTATTGAAACAATCCCCCCAGAGCCTAAACTTGGGGCAAATTGTGCGCTATATTGATTCCGTACCTGAGACAAATAAATTTGTGCTAGTCAATAAAACTTTAACAAGCAAGCATCTACTTTAGTGATCCCTTGACCTATTTAATCAATAACTGAGTAAGTAAGATCGATATTACAAAATATGTAAAGGAGATACTCCAACTAAAAACGTCCTGGTTAGATGATGAAAAATTAATAGAACAAGAGTTTGAGAATGGAAAATTGTAATCTCCTATTTCAGGGATTGTTTCTAAAGCTTTTTAATCATTTCAAGACCTTCACCAGTCAAATTGACTCAACTTAATGGCTTATTTGATTCACATTTTTTTAGTTGACACCCCTTGTTGATGCTAAGGTTGTAGTAGGACATTCCACCTATACTAACAGTCTTATAGGCACGGTTGTAGCTCCTAACTGCAACAACCACTTGTCCATGTGGAAGGTGAATGGCATCATACTATTGTTTCTAATTGCATGAGAGAAAGAGTGGAGAAAATAGAGAGGGCCCAATACAGGTCAGTGATGTTATGCATTTAATCTATCTTGGTGGATTATTTCAAAACAAAAAAAGGTTCAATAAACTCTTTGTTCAACCTGAAGCATAAGAAGGAAAATTCACCAAAACTTAATAAGTAATAGGGAATCACCAAACGAAATCAGAGTCATTGAATCAAGAAGCACAAACTGTCACTGCATTATGAGAACAACTTGTATAATACATACTTCATACATAAAGAACTTAACAATCCGATTCTTGTGTCCCCCTTGAAGCTAAAACTTTAAAATAAAATTTATTTGGTGCAATGGAAAATGTATATAGCAATAGCATCAAATTTATAGTATACCACAACTATTGAGTTTCTGTCAAACCTTTTACTATGCATCAACTCTTTCATGTATAATGCAAGTTTCCTTAATCTGAGAAACACAAGGAGTGCCATGTTCAGCCTGTTCTATTTCCATGTTTTCTTATTTTGCCATACCACCATAACTAAGTTAGTAAATTGAGTGTTGGGCACTCCCACATAGAAACATGAGGGAATAAAAATGCATGTGGCATGTGATGGATATTTAATCTGGAATGCCATTGTTTGTTGATTTTCAACTTCACTACCTACTATTGCCAAAAAGTGATAGCCTTGCTTTGACTGTCCCACCTTTTACAGTCACTACTAATCTATAAACCTATGAGAAAGCTCACACATGAAGCTATTAACCCCTAGCATGATTTATTTCAAATCTTACCAGCAACGTAATGAACTGACATGTAATAGTGGTTCGCCCACCACATGAGATGAGTCACCATGAAATTAAAACTAAGAGCAAAGTATCGTTGCACAATTTGGTATGGCCTTAGAAATGTCATAAATGATACATTTTCAAATCCATATGTTACTAAAGAAAGTTAGTGCAATGAAGTTCCCTAATAGAAGCATTAAGAGAGAAACAACTTATATCAGGAACACCAAATAATAAATCATTCTTTGCCATAAAAGAGGTCTAAATGTTAACCAATACTATAGAATATTCATATCACGGTCTTGTGTAGCAAGATAAATGGAAAACAATGTTGTAATGGTGGTTTGGATGACAATCCTTTCTATATCGAATGAATTGACAAGCTTTACATCAAACAAAAACTTTATTCTAAACCTACAGAAAAGAGGAAAAATAGCATCTAGAGAATTCTGAAAGAACTTTTATTGTTTGCCTCGCTTGCCTTGCTCCAAGAATTTTACCTACAATAACAAAAATAATTATCTAAAACCATTATATAGACATATTACACTTATAGCACGTTGAAAAAAAAATTACCGAACAATGAGTAGCTTCTTTGGCCAAGCTATTATTGACCCGATTGCATCTTCAATGATTTGATAATTGTCAAATGGTCTAACCAGTTGCTCTTCAGGTTTAATTGCCACTCCAATGCAAACAACATAAAATGCAGACCCTAACTTTCCTCCTCCTATTACAAGGTCAGGATTCACGCCTATCACTTGTCCTTGAGCTACACTTGACGTTCCATCATCGAAACTTAACAACCTCACGACCTATAAGTTGTATGAATTACAATGTAAAATTTTACATATCAAGAATCAAAGTTATTAGGAGTTTTTTTTTGTTTAGTAACCTGTCTTTCTGTAATGGTTGTTCCGCTACATGACTTTTGTGGCATGGGTGTTCCTTTATTCCTGGTTGTTTCCATATTCTATAATACAAAATACTTATCAAATTAATAAAATCATAACTTATAATTATTACTAAAAATTTGAATAATTACTTGATTTGCTTGAAATGGAACACTCCCGCTTGAATTTCCCAAAATTATTGCTTCGAGATGTTCTTGTCTTTTTTTCCAGATCTGACAATTCTATTTTTTGTGACTCACATATGTGTTGTAGGTCTTTGACTGTACCTTCAAAATCCTCCACATATGCCTGACTAAACTCATTAGTCTCATCGTTTACACGATCCTTCTTTGCACCCAATATTTGATCATCAATTTCATCTTCATCAAGATTTGTATCATTATTTTCAACTACTGATTGTAACTTGTCCTACAACAGTAACCATAATGATGATAAAAAATTGAGCAAATAAAGTCAAATATGTCATGAATAATTTTATACTTACAATTAGTTCAGTTGATTTTGCATCTACAGGAGTATCGTCCTTCTTCTTATGGGTAGCAACAAACAACTGCAATCGACTAACGGGACCCCCTTTATTCTTTTATTGCAACTGTTATTAACACACAAATAAAATATAAGTAGAGTGTGAATGTGTTCTGATATTATTATCATTATGTGGCAAATCACTCACATTCGCTCTCACACAAGCATAGGGCATCGACCCCGATGTATGTAGTATGGTAACAAACTTTCTACTCATACTATTCTTTACACTCCGTAATTGCAGTTCATGAACATTAACCTTATCATTAATGAAAACTAAGAGAAGACATAATATATAACTAATTATCTTAACTTTCCATCATTAGAGTCCCATAAATTCACAAGAAAAGCCCACTGCAATGGGTCGACACAGGAAGGACAATCATTAAGTCTGTATGTTTTGTCTTTGTGGTGCATATAATTTTTTCTTTTGATTTTAGATTTGAAGTTTCTCCAACAATCCCTAACTATGCGTAGAACCGATTTCTTTCCCTTTGGGTCGATAGTAAATTTCTTCAGTTAAATGAAAAATAGAATGAATATAACAAATGTACGCTCCAATAACATTTTACTAAAATATATTACCAAGACATAATTCCATATTTCAGTTTTCTTTCCAGTTGGTACTTGTCGCCAATCCAAGTAATCCAAGGGTGCTAGTTGTAAATTTCTAGCAATTGTTCCCAAAAATGAAGACAAGTCATTTTGATGAGGTCTAATTGGTTCTCCATTTTCATCCAATGTGATTGGTAATTTTGCATCCCCTGTCTTACTCCATAATCGAAGACACTTAGAATAGCCTCATTTTTTATTATACACAACACCACCTAAAAATTTAAAACATTATGAGGCAATTATTTTTAATATATATATAAATGCTAAAATATGAGGTAATAGCTAATTGGTGTAAATTGTTGATTAGAAACTTATGTACCTTCATCATGATTCACAGTAGTTTCTTCATCAACCAATTCGAAGTCCTCATCAATTACATGATTGGTTTTGACCTCATGATCTATATTGCCATTATGAACAAAATGATCAACTCTCATGTCATTATTTTCCAAAGAATCCCTATGACCAGCTCCAACCTCATGATTGATATTGGCTGTATCAACTGAATGACCAACTCTGGTACCATTGCTTGCCAAAGAATTAGCCTTATGAATAGAATGACCAGCTCTGATGCTATTATTTGTCAAAGAATTTCTATGATCAGCTCCAGCCTCATGATTTATATTGACATTATCAACACAATGACCAGTTCTTGTACGGCTGTTTAACAGAGACATCCTTCCACCGATTGGAACATCATGATTTATCATTGACACATGTGGATGCTTCTCTTTTCTGATGTGTACTTCAGCATTTTTTCTGCTGAAAACAGATGATGCACCAACCTTTTTATTAGTTTTATTACTCAAATCAGCTTTAGAACTTCCAAGATCAGCATTAACTAAACCAAGATATCCTCCTTTCATTCCCAAATCAGCATTAACAGAACCAAGATAACCACCATTCATTCCCAAATCAGCATTAACTGAACCAAGATAGCCTCCATTCATTTGCAACCGTTTAGACATTCCTCCAAAGATAAATATTAAGACAAAATCTTACAACTATAAGTACAAAATGATAATAGATAAATTATCTATCACCGTACCCGCCATTTTTTGTTTAATTACTCCATTGTTTGCACCATCAATTTCTCGTGCAGACAACAATTGTGAACGTCTTTTCAACATCCTGAAAATATAATGCATAATAAATATTAATAAAACAAAACTATAACCATAAAAATATAGTCAAATAATAATGGTTGTAGGGGCTACCTGATATAAACATTATAAAACAATTGCTGATTCGATTATTGAGAACAAAAAAAAGTTTGCAAATTTTAAGAGAAATAGTATGCATATTAAAGGAAGAACAATGGTATTGATAATTAATAATAAATGAATAAAACTAAATTCTTATAACGCTACATCAAGATACAAAATATTAAAAACTACATATAATAGATCACAATGATCTCAATCAAGTTGTACATCATTTTTGCCATCGTAAAAAGTTACACCCTCCATATCTTCTCTAACCAAATCAAATCCATCAGAAACATCGCTAAAAATAGATTCCCAATCATCTGCATGAGAATCTTCAAGTATGCATGTCCCATCCATGAAATTTTTAGTAAGCTTCTCATCCATGTCATAAGTATCACGTGGTGTCATCTGCACGACAAAGCTCCACCCACGGTGATTGATGTTAGTCAGATAAAAGACTTGTTGTACTTGAGAGGCCAATACAAATGGATTTTCAATTAAGTCAATGAGTTTTAATTTGACCATTGTAAATTTATTTTCATCTTTTTTGACGCCCTTATTTGCATTGACCCAATCACCTTTGAACAGTACAACTTTCAGTTGCTCATAGTAACTAATCTCAAAAATCTCTCAGAGTACCCCATAGTAGGAAACTTGACCCAATTTAGGATTTTTGTCCTTGGAACTGGAAAAACTTTCTGTCTGGGCATTCACCATTATCCCACTATTCTGGTTTTTTTTACCATGTTCCCCCTCCTTGGTCCAAAATCTATATCCATTTGTTACATATCCATTGTATTTGTTCGCCATATTTTGTGGTCCCCGAGCCAGAGTTAGTAGATTTGATGGCAAATTTTCTGATTTGGCCTTCTCTTCAATTTGTATACATTATGAATTGAGTTATTAATACAATGCTCTAACAATATTAAATGAAATTAATTTTATAGACTTACATGCTTCTTAAACCAATCACTAAAAGTGTTCATATGAATATTACTGATTTCCCAATGTCTTGCACGCGGATTCATTTTCTTCACGTGGCGAATGTGTTCCCTGCTAACAAGTACATAAGTCATGTGTACATACATCTAACCATGAGCATGCATATTTCTTAATAATTTAATGAACTCACTCCATGAACGGTTCAACTGTAACACAATTAGATAAAATATACTGATGTGCAGTTTTCAACATCACATCTTCAAGATAAACCGGAATACTCTTTCCTATTCGACGCCCTTTGTGTGAAAATATAGACCACTCATCGTTAGTAACAATATCGTCATCTTCAACATCATTTCTAGCCAATTTTGTGAACCTTGTCTCTACCCCGGAGAGATACCTTGAACAAAATGTTAAACATTCATCTGCCAGGTAACATTCTGCTATGGAAGCTTCTGGAGAAGCTTTATTCCTCACATATTCTTTCAAAGTTTTCAAATATCTATAATGATAAATAGATTTTTTTTAAATCAAAAAATACATTTGATAAAATTTTAGTGAAACAAATAGTAAAAACATACTACCTTTTCACTGGATACATCCAACGATAAAATGATGGTCCAGCTATCTTAGCTTCTCGTGGAAGATGAATGACCACGTGCTCCATTATGTCAAAAAATGAGGGCGGGAAAACCTTCTCCATGTTGCACAGAGTCACCGCAATTCTAGATTCTAACTTCTCAATAGCATACAGATTTATCTCTTTTGAGCATATGTCTTTGAAAAATCTAGACAACTCAGTTATCATAGTTATGACGTTCTTGCTCGACAATGCTACCCGTAAAGCCAATGGCAGAAATTGTTACATTAATATATGGTAGTCATGACTCTTTAATACCAACAATTTTCTTTCTTTAATGCATACATTTCGCGAGATATTGGAGGAATAACCATCTGGAACTCGTACAGACTTCAAAAACTTACAGAATAATTCTTTTTCCTCCTTTTTCAAAGTAAAATAAGAAGGTGGAATAATATTCTTACTTTCGTTCTTGATAATGTGCAGTCTAGGTCTTATTTCCATCTCTAAAAGGTCATAATGAGATTTTTCATTATCCTTTGACTTGTCCATCCCAAGTAACGTGTGAATCAAACTCTTACATACATTCTTTTCAATATGCAATACATCAAGATTATGACAAATAAGGTTGTACTTCCAGTATGGCGACTCAAAGAAAATGCTTTATTTTTTTCCAATTGTAAGGCATATTGTCTACATCTCTGGTTTGAATTAAAACTTGATTTCCAGACAACATATTTGGAGCAGTTCTTAATTCTTCTTTTCCATCAAATGAGGACATATCCCTATGAAATTTATGATCCATCAGAAGGAACCTCCTGTGGCCCATGAAACATTGTTTCCTACTATGTGGTAGTATAATAGACCACATGTCCTTATTGCAAATAGGGCATGCATCATACCCACTAGTTTTCCAACCAGATAAATAACCATAGGCATGGAAGTCATTTATCGTCCATAGTAAGGCGGCACG
This sequence comes from Alisma plantago-aquatica, assembly GCA_963693085.1. Classification (NCBI taxonomy): domain Eukaryota; kingdom Viridiplantae; phylum Streptophyta; class Magnoliopsida; order Alismatales; family Alismataceae; genus Alisma; species Alisma plantago-aquatica. Next base: position 257,735,936 of record OY856409.1, read on the forward strand.
TAATTTGAATACAGCTTTACGATCAGCATCGTAGGTATCAACACCAACTTCCCACAACTCTTTCAACTCTTCAATCAGATGTTGTAAGTAGATATCTATCTTCATTCCTGGTTGAGTTGGACCAGGAATAATCATAGAAAGGATAAAATTAGGTGTTTTCATGCATAACCATGGTGGCAAATTATACGGAATCAATATGACTGGCCAAATACTATATGATTGACTCATCATGCCAAATGGATTAAATCCATCAGATGCTAAACCAAGACGCACATTACCAGAATCATATACAAAATCAGCATGCATGTTATCAAATGTCTTCCATGCATGTGAATCTGCTGGATGTCTTAAAACTTCGTCCTTAGTGTGACTTTCATCGTGCCACCACATTAGTGGTGTGACTCTAAAGGACATAAACAATCTCTTCAACCTAAGAACCAAGGGAAAGTAGTGCATAACTTTACAAGGAACTCTTTTCTTTTGAATTCCCATACTTTGTACATTGTCTACATCAGTTTCAGTCTCTATATATCTAGAAACATGACAACACATGCATGAAGTATTATTTGCACATTACTTGCGATACAAAATGCAATCATTTATACAGGCATCAATTTTCTCGTAGTCAAGACCAATGTCCCTAATTATTTTCCTTACTTCATAGTATGAGCCAGACAACATGTCACCCTTAGGAAGCAAATCCTTCAAAAGTTTGAGCAGCTCAGTAAATGATTTATTACTCCAATGATTGATACATTTTATATGGAACAACCTCACGACGATATACATCTTGGAATACTTCTTATTTCTAGGATACAACTCTTGTGCCGCAATCTCTAACAATTTATAGAATTGCTCAGCTTCTTCGTCATCAACAAATACAAATGAATCATCGTCATCGCTGTCCATAGTTTCTCGACAATTTTGGACTCCATATTCATCGTTCAACATGTCTCTCATATCATCAAACGACATGTTGTCTTGCATAGAAGAATCTTCTGTGGCATGAGAAGAAGTCTCACCATGAAAAATCCAATCAGTGTAGCTGCTGAAAAAACCATTCCATAACAGGTGCTCGGTTGTCACATGACGGTTGTGTCTTTGTGTATTTAGACACTTTTTACAAGGGCATATGATAGTCTCATTCCTACTACATTTTTTGAAAGCGTCCTCTATGAATTTGACTACCCCAGTTAAGTACTTTGTACTGGTCCTATCTTCCTCAATTATCCAGCTTTTGTCAATCATACTTCCCTAGATAAACGTAAGTAAACACATCAATATAATCAATATATATGTAGAAATTATTAATCAAACAGAAAGATTAAAAAAAAATTAATAATAAAGAAGGTAAAAAAGTATACATAAATTTAACACAATGAAAAATTAAATATATAAATAAGTAGAAAATAAAAAAAGTATAATATTGATCATAGTATACATAATACTTTGACAAGCCATGTATATATCTATTTATTTATGACGTATTACTAATAAATATCAATATAGTTTTGTTGTCATGTTGGACTATGATGATAAGGTTCAACCAGGGAAGCATGGACACGTTTCTAGCACGGACACCGACACGGACACTATAAATGATAAAATGTTAATTTGAATTTATCATAAAGCTACTTGCTGACATACAATATGGCTTTTGTAAGGTGATATCAGTTGATGTAACTAAGTTTATGTACTTTTTCGCATGGGTAAGTCCCACTAGTTTCATCCATATTTGGCAATTAAGATGGTGTTGCTATGTTAAAACGAACCTGTTGAATATCATGGTGAAGAATGTGTAGCTTGGAATGCTAAAGAATGTGTAGCCTTGATTATGTTTATTGTACGTAATAGGTAGTTCATGGCATATATTCCTCCACATTTTTTTGGTTCATTCTATACGATAGGTAGTTCATGTAATATATTCCTCAATAATAAAAAATTTCATTCTATATAATAGCTATTTAGGTAGTTCGTGGCATAATAGGTGGTTCATGGAACCAGATTTTCATAGCTTCAACACAATATTGAATATGACTTTTGCCTCCTACAATGCATTTGAAGGCCCATTATGTTATAACCCCAAATTTTGGGTTCAATTGATGAGAAATGCAATTTCTCATGTTAAGAATAATTGAACAAATAATGATGTGATTTGTTTTGAATAATTGGATTTCGTTTGAAATAGCCTTGTTATTTGATTTGTGGGCTTTATTGGCTATTGGGCCCAATAAAAAGGAAAATAGCAAAGGAAATTCAATTAGTAAATGGATATTTGAGAAATGAAATAATGGAAACCTCTAGAAGGAAAATCCAAAGAGGATTTCGTGCCTCTTGGATTCCTTGGGTTCCAAGGAGTCTAAAGTTGTAAAGAAAAATAAGAAAAAAAAAGAGATTATTCTATGTATTCCTTTATGAAGAAAGAAATTGGTAATAAGTGGAAATTAAGTGAAAAGATGGATAATTGAGTTCCCTTTATGGAATTTCGTATCCATGAGATTTCTAAAGATAAAATGGATGCCAATGTAGAGAATAAAAGAGAAATAAAGGGAAATCCTCAAAAAGGAGATATTTTAATAAGAAATAAATAAAATATGAGAAATTGACTTTTAAAGGAAGATAAAGGCAAACGAATGTTTCCCAATGTGGGAATCCGTGCCTTGAATGTTTCTTAAGGTCCAAGGGACCTAACATAACAAGATAATGGCAAAGTGGAAAGAGAAAATAGCAAATTGCAAAATAAAAAGATAATGAGATACATTATTAATGAATTTGTGATATTGATAAAAAGAAAGCATTTTTTTTCCTATTAAAGGAAAAGAGAATTTGTGCCTTGGGAATAAAGGGCAAGTAATTAAAAGAAATTTCGAAATTCCTAAAGCATCCAAATAAGGAAGGATATTAGAAAAATATAATGAAGAGAGAGAGAGAAGGGTTGTTACTTCACAACCAAGGAAATGTGTTTCCTTTCATGTTTGGACTTGGGACCCCTTGAGGCACGCCTCAGGGCTTCATGTCCAACCCTATAAGAAGGGTGGAGCCCCTGCTTCGAGATCCAGAGGGATTCTACGCACGTTTCTTCTTCTTCTTTCTCTACTAAAACCTAACCATGAATGTATGAATCATCCTGGCGGCTAGCGGCTATAGGAGGATCGTAGTTGGGGCATGATGCTCTCAGGTCTCTAGAGGTGGAGCTTGGACATCGTCCCTTGGCCCCAACATCCGCACGGCGCTGCAGTTTAGATTTCCGGGCAGCCATGGTGGCAGACCCGCTGGACTCGCCCCAAACTGACCTGCCGTCCGCCAAAGGCACCTCCAGGTGCGCAAGGGGGTGGCGGAGCAAGGAGACCAAGCTTTGGTCATCGTCGGGGTCCGGAGGAGAAGAGAGAGCCGCGCCCAGCCTGCAGAACGGCGACTAGGGCGGCTGCCTTCGGCCTGCGCAAGGTTGAAGAAAGGAGAATCGACGCTGGACGATTCTACCCTCAGCATGACAAAAGGCGGATCTCTTAAGTGAAGGGCAGAACCATCATTTGGTTCTAATCTAAAGAGGGGCGCGCGCAGGGATGTGCATGAGAGTTGGTTGCCTACGTGGCACCTCTCTATTGGCCAAAGGTATGCCTAGTTTGCAAAATTCATAGATAAATAACCGTAGCTCCGATTAGAACAAGTTTTATATGAAAGTTGATCAGAAAGACGTGAGGAGTCTGAATAAATTATGTTTATAAGACAATTCCTCTTACAATTTGAAAAATAGTGTAATTTATCAACTTTAGCATAATGATGATTAAAGAAACCCTACTTTGATATGATTAAAGTGATTAATAGGGTTTAATGGATCATTAGGGTCTAAATTAACCTGTTAAATGTAAAAAGGAACATTGAGTTCAAAAAGGAAGAACTTTGCACATGATTAGTTTAATTTAGAGTTTATATGCTTGAAATTGGAAAAGTACATAAAGTCATCATATTTACTGGTTTAATTAGTGAAAAACCCTTGAAATTGATGATAGTTGAATATAGTGATGTTCTCTGAATGTTTAGAACGAATATTAACAAGTTGATAATAAAAGGATGATAATTGCACATAATTGGCTTAAATTGGGGTTTCATATATCTAAGTTTGCATTAATGGGCTTAGAAACCCTAATTTAGGAAGATATGCCTTTTAATGATTTAATTGTGCAATTACATGAATATAACAATGTTATGTTGTTATAAATCCAATTTGAGTACCAAAGATCTTAATGTTGATAATGTGTATTAGATGCAATGAGTAGTCTAATATGCTTAAGAAGATAATTAGGGTTTAACCTAGTATGCAAAAGTGAGATTGTAATCTTATAAATCATAATATGATGGAATTAGGGTCCGTAGCCCTAATCCTTAGTCCAAACAAGAAATAACCCTAAACCCTAGTTTAGGAGCACATCTAGATCTGAGTAATGTAATGTGAATACATGGTGACACATATGTAGTATACATGTTTCAGATATTGTTGATTATATGCTTGGTTACTTGGATGTTTGGATGCACTCATAAAGTCTATGATGTTTGGCATGGTTTCTGCAAGGAATAAGGTATGTGGTTACGATTATGAATAACCGCTTTAGGTTTTCCGATGGATTCCCGGATGTTTAATCGTGTTGAATGCAACTAAACTGTTGAATGTTTATTTCTTTCATGCAAAGTATAAAGCGACTATGACTATTACATAATGTATATGCCTTCTAGCTCAATCCTTGATTCCCTCTGTGTCGTAATGGTTGACCTGATAAAAGACTACCTAGAGGGTAGGTACATCAGGTCATGAATGACTTTGACTACCTAGAGGGTAGGGTCATGAATGACTTTGACTACCTAGAGGGTAGGGTCATGGATGACTTTAACTACCTAGAGGGTAGGGTCATGAATGACTTTGGCTGCCTAGAGGGCAGGTCCATCAAGTCACCTTATAGAGGTACCATGTAAGTCCTAAAGGGACAACACAGAGTTGAGAAAAGATGGATTGAGTAGTTTGGCTTAAAACATAATCTTGGTTGTTAAATGATTAATTGAATGATTACATGATTATCATAGTTGCACGATTATCTGTTTCCCCCACATACCAGCTTCGGCTGACCGACGTTTTGTTTGTCAGCGTTTTAGGTACAATGAAAAGAACAAACAGTAAAGTGGCACATGTGATACGAAAAGGGAATTAAAGTACAAAGGAGGATTAGATAGGTTAGTATCGGTGTGGATAAAAGTTTAGAGATCATGTTTTCAAAAGGTATGTAAAGAAAAATTTTATTACCATTTTCAGTATAGTCTGTTAGAATTTGATAATTGTTTATGGTTATATGTCGAACCTTTGATCCGGGATTAATGGATGCGGCTCAACCTCTTGGTCTCCCTTAATTGGGGGTTATCGGGAGGTGGGGTCGTAACATTTGGTATCAGAGCGTAGGTTCCTCGTTTAACCATTAATAATTATTAAATTTTACAAACTCCATAGAACCCAAGGGAGTTATTAGAGGAGTATCCGAAAGACGGAGGTGTCTAGAAAGGGATCACGACCGGGGGCTGGCAAGATTTTCCTCCGCACCGCTAGTCGGAATACGAGGACTCCCGGACCCATGTGACCGCCTGGCCAAAGTCTTAGGGTATGAATCGAAATAAGATACCTTTAGGACTTCTCATCTTATTCATCCCTTCTCATCATTAAATTCTGATAAGGACATAAAGGATTAGGGTTTCCTTTCTCCTCCTCACCCTCTTGAGGTATGGGTAAGGTTAATAAGGTTTAAGGAATCCTCCACAAAATTAATGAAAGGCATGTAAATACGATGTCATGGACATAAGCTTAATAGATTAAGCGCAAAATAAATAATAGATACATGCTTAGGTCGTATGACATAAGATGTCATGTCCTCAGGAGAGACCTGAGGCTAGACCTTCTTGTCAGGAGGATAAGTCAGTCTTGGAGATAGAGATCTCCATTGCTAGTAGAAACCTGGCACATCCTTTGGGGATGATGCTAACCCCAACCCTAATGAAGGTTAGAGGGAGACGAGTTGGACCAGGTGTTTGAAAGGACATGCCTTTGGGATACCATATGATCCATGGATGACCTAACACCTTTGGCAACCCAACCCTGGGAAGGGTCATGCATGTTAGGGTAAAGGATGACTCCTTAGATGATGAGGTTAGTGAAGGACCTTAGAAACCCTCTGGGCTTGTGCAAGTAGGGTATAGCTGGCACCTAGGGCATGTCATAGTGCTGACGGTAGGATGAAACCCTGGATAAGGAATTATGATAGAGTATAAAGGGTTATGGATGATCTTGAGCAACCATAAGTTCGAACCTAGGCTTCACCCATGTAGAGCATGCCTTTGAGGTTGATCTTTCATGAAGAAAGGACCTCTAATGGTGAGGTTGAATGTAGGGTTAGCCCTAGAGAGGGCAGGGAACCCAACAAGAAGGTTGGAAGCCTAAAAACCTGAACAATGGATGATACTGGTTGCCTCATGATCGATCCCTGAAAGTTGATGATATCTTGGTTGCCTTTAGAGGGACCAAATCCTAGACATGAAGATGAAGCATCTGGTGCCTACGTGCCTATGGTAGAGAGGTTTACCCTTCGAGGTAGGAAGGAGAGTTCCTTAGACTTAGAAAGGTTTTGTAGCAGGTTATGAGGCCTTGTACCTTGATGGTTGTCCTTAAGGATGACCCAACCCTAAGTGCTGCTCGAGTTGAAGGATGACAAGAAGTGCATGTCATGCCTTTTGCATGCGTGGTTCATGGTTCAGAGATAGAGCGTGCAGTTGGACACCTAAAAGTGAAACTAGGGTTCCTAGGCCTAAGAGGGGAAGTAGTATATCTAATGCTCATGAGAAGAATTAAGTTTCTATAGTTTCGAGCATGGTACGCCCCATGAATGAAGGAAAAGGGAAGCCCCTTAAGTTTAAGGTATGTTTGGTGAACCCCCCCTTACAGCTAGGTTGATGATAAAGGGAAAGTTTTATCTTGATCCAACATCGAGGAAAGAAGGATGAGTATGACCCAGCATGGTACAGTGAGTGGGCTGCTTATGCCTTAATGGGTTGCTAGGGTTAAGTAGGCTCGTGTGGATGTAAACCCTATACCTAAGAGCTTTTGTGACCTCAGAGATAGTTTTCCTCCCATCCTGGGAGAGGGACCCCTTTGGAAGGGTGTATATCATTTTTTTTTGTTAGTTTAAGGTAACCTAAAGAGGTCTTTTAGGATCTTGAGAAGCTAAGTGAAAAGTACATGGTATGAGAATGAACCTGTAGACCCATAAGTATCCATCTCTAGGTGCATGTAGATGTGTTACCATGGAGGTAACCGAGATAGGGCTTGACCAAGGTAGGCAGGTTGCCATGACCCTGATGAAAGGATGGAAGTCAGCCCATAAATGCAGAAAGAGAGATGAAGACTTGGGTAAGGTTCTAAGTGAACATGTACTATGATGGTGAATCCTAAGTCTATCCTCGGGTCAGGTAGGGATGAGACCGATGAAAGTAGGAGCTACCTAATTCCCCAGTTGCACATGACCATAGGGTCGGGAGGTAACAGCTATCATTGTCTGAGGGCCATGAGTTAGGAGATTGATCACCTTCATGAACTCATGGGACCCAAAGGGCAGATGAGTAGGGCACTCTCTTGATGCATGAGGGAAGAGGGATGACCCCAAAAGAGTCGGTACCCTATAGACCTAGAGGAGATGACCAAGGATATAAACCTCAGTAGGTTCAAGACTAGTTTGATATCATGATGGTTGTGATGAAGAGACATATGTGGCACGTTGCAACTTAGATTTAAAGGTGTACTGACAAGGTGGGATGTACCATCTCTACTCTTGGAACGGGAAGAACTCTGTATTTGGACTGCAGCCAAATGCTTATTTCCTCTTGTTATGGGGGTGAGAGATAGGACATTATGCAGGTCATACACCAAGGATAAGAGATGATGTAGGTTGGAGCGTTGCCACGAGAAATGGGGATAGAGAAGATATCTTACCATGTTAAAGTGAATGAATGATGGATGGCTTGCAAACACTAAGAGGAATGAGGTAGTCACCTTATGAGGATGTTTTTATCATGAGCTGTGTGGAACTTACAAGTTATACCAGATTGAGTTTGGTCACCATGATGATGAAATCAGAGAGTGTTCTTAATGGATATAAACATATAGTATGAGGTGACATGATAAGCGAAATTTATAAAAGTGTAATGTTACCTAATACCTAAGGATGTGAAGTGGTAATGGGTGTTCTGGTTGAGATACATCTGGCTTGTTTGATTAAAGCTAGAAGAGGTTGTTTGGCTAACCCTAAGATTGAAAAGGAGAGGTGTTTGGATAACACTCAGATGTAACAAGATACGTTGAAAGGTAAGGGTTGTTTGGTTAGCCAGTCTAATCCTTGATATGATGGAAGGATGATGGTAGAACCTCAAGTGCACTTCTTTGGAAGAGAAGGTGATAAAACCCCGACTAGAGTAGTTTAGGGTTTTAGAGGTTTTGATCTTGAAGGAATCATGACCTACGGGAAATCATGATGGAAGATCATCATACACCGTGGAGAATGACAATAGCACTATGGATGCTTAAGATGAGGTTGCATGTGGTTATGGCCATGCAAGCCAGGAGGTAAAGGACAAACCCCAGTAACCCAGTGTATCGATATAGAGGACAAAAGAATCCCTGAGAGGGGATGGGAGCTCAACACTATGGATGTTGTGATAGGTCTTCTCTGGACCAAAGAAGGTCGAGATACAATATGGGTTATGGTAGGTCACCTTACCTAGAAAGGGAGAGTTCTGTTAAGGGACAGAATTAGTTGAATTAACCATGAGAGAGATGGTTCAACTATACCATAAAGTGAGTTCAATGGTTCTTGAGTTTGACGTAAAGGTTCACTTACATAAAGTGGAAGTTGGTACATGAAGAACTCAATGTTAGTATAGTTGTCACCCCTAACTATGGTTAGTATGATCCAGACTAAAGGGTCTGATGAGGGCAGGTGTGCTCGTTCAGGGTGATATCTAGAGACAGTTCTTGTCCTATGAAAGAAGTGGCAATAACCACCATAGCCAGTATCGGGTTGTATATGAAGCTCTATAAGGGAGGTTGTGTCGGTCACCACTTTAGTAAGGTAATGTTGGTGAAAGGACCACATGATGGTTAGAAAAGTACCACATGATGGTTAGAAAAAGGGACCCCAGTACGTGTAGATGAAGTCACTTTGGTTGTGCAAGGGCTGAAAGGAGCCTAGAGACGATGAGAGTCATGAGCATATGCAAAGTAGACTGACATGCAAGTTACTGTGGGAGAAAATATGACATGAAAATCCGACCCCTCTAAGTTATATCTAAGAGAGCCAAGTCCCCGATACATGGGTCCATTAGAGATGGAAGGGTGGAGAAGGTTAGGTTTGACCCTACCCCTCAGGATAGAGTAATGGGAGATGTTTTCCAGGTGTCCAATTTAGAGCACTATGTGAGGTACCCCGACCATGTGCTGAGCAACGAACCTAGTGAGCCCCAAGGGAGGCTGAAATGGCCTGAGTCACCTATGTAGTTTATAGACGCCAGGATGAAAGAACTCAGAGAAAAGAATATGTGATGATAAAGGTTCTTTGAAAATGCCATGAGTACGGCAAAGCCACATAGAGGCCAATGATGGACATGGAGAAGCCTTATCCTGAATTGTTTGTTTGCTTGTTTGAATTTTAAGGACAAAATTCCTATAAGAGGGGAAGGATGTTATAACCCCAAATTTTGGGTTCAATTGATGAGAAATGCAATTTCTCATGTTAAGAATAATTGAACAAATAATGATGTGATTTGTTTTGAATAATTGGATTTCGTTTGAAATAGCCTTGTTATTTGATTTGTGGGCTTTATTGGCTATTGGGCCCAATAAAAAGGAAAATAGCAAAGGAAATTCAATTAGTAAATGCATATTTGAGAAATGAAATAATGGAAACCTCTAGAAGGAAAATCCAAAGAGGATTTCGTGCCTCTTGGATTCCTTGGGTTCCAAGGAGTCTAAAGTTGTAAAGAAAAATAAGAAAAAAAAAGAGATTATTCTATGTATTCCTTTATGAAGAAAGAAATTGGTAATAAGTGGAAATTAAGTGAAAAGATGGATAATTGAGTTCCCTTTATGGAATTTCGTATCCATGAGATTTCTAAAGATAAAATGGATGCCAATGTAGAGAATAAAAGAGAAATAAAGGGAAATCCTCAAAAAGGAGATATTTTAATAAGAAATAAATAAAATATGAGAAATTGACTTTTAAAGGAAGATAAAGGCAAACGAATGTTTCCCAATGTGGGAATCCGTGCCTTGAATGTTTCTTAAGGTCCAAGGGACCTAACATAACAAGATAATGGCAAAGTGGAAAGAGAAAATAGCAAATTGCAAAATAAAAAGATAATGAGATACATTATTAATGAATTTGTGATATTGATAAAAAGAAAGCATTTTTTTTCCTATTAAAGGAAAAGAGAATTTGTGCCTTGGGAATAAAGGGCAAGTAATTAAAAGAAATTTCGAAATTCCTAAAGCATCCAAATAAGGAAGGATATTAGAAAAATATAATGAAGAGAGAGAGAGAAGGGTTGTTACTTCACAACCAAGGAAATGTGTTTCCTTTCATGTTTGGACTTGGGACCCCTTGAGGCACGCCTCAGGGCTTCATGTCCAACCCTATAAGAAGGGTGGAGCCCCTGCTTCGAGATCCAGAGGGATTCTACGCACGTTTCTTCTTCTTCTTTCTCTACTAAAACCTAACCATGAATGTATGAATCATCCTGGCGGCTAGCGGCTATAGGAGGATCGTAGTTGGGGCATGATGCTCCCAGGTCTCTAGAGGTGGAGCTTGGACATCGTCCCTTGGCCCCAACATCCGCACGGCGCTGCAGTTTAGATTTCCGGGCAGCCATGGTGGCAGACCCGCTGGACTCGCCCCAAACTGACCTGCAGTCCGCCAAAGGCACCTCCAGGTGTGCAAGGGGGTGGCGGAGCAAGGAGACCAAGCTTTGGTCATCGTCGGGGTCCGGAGGAGAAGAGAGAGCCGCGCCCAGCCTGCAGAACGGCGACTAGGGTGGCTGCCTTCGGCCTGCGCAAGGTTGAAGAAAGGAGAATCGACGCTGGACGATTCTACCCTCAGCATGACAAAAGGCGGATCTCTTAAGTGAAGGGCAGAACCGTCATTTGGTTCTAATCTAAAGAGGGGCGCGCGCAGGGATGTGCATGAGAGTTGGTTGCCTACGTGGCACCTCTCTATTGGCCAAAGGTATGCCTACTTTGCAAAATTCATAGATAAATAACCGTAGCTCCGATTAGAACAAGTTTTATATGAAAGTTGATCAGAAAGACGTGAGGAGTCTGAATAAATTATGTTTATAAGACAATTCCTCTTACAATTTGAAAAATAGTGTAATTTATCAACTTTAGCATAATGATGATTAAAGAAACCCTACTTTGATATGATTAAAGTGATTAATAGGGTTTAATGGATCATTAGGGTCTAAATTAACCTGTTAAATGTAAAAAGGAACATTGAGTTCAAAAAGGAAGAACTTTGCACATGATTAGTTTAATTTAGAGTTTATATGCTTGAAATTGGAAAAGTACATAAAGTCATCATATTTACTGGTTTAATTAGTGAAAAACCCTTGAAATTGATGATAGTTGAATATAGTGATGTTCTCTGAATGTTTAGAACGAATATTAACAAGTTGATAATAAAAGGATGATAATTGCACATAATTGGCTTAAATTGGGGTTTCATATATCTAAGTTTGCATTAATGGGCTTAGAAACCCTAATTTAGGAAGATATGCCTTTTAATGATTTAATTGTGCAATTACATGAATATAACAATGTTATGTTGTTATAAATCCAATTTGAGTACCAAAGATCTTAATGTTGATAATGTGTATTAGATGCAATGAGTAGTCTAATATGCTTAAGAAGATAATTAGGGTTTAACCTAGTATGCAAAAGTGAGATTGTAATCTTATAAATCATAATATGATGGAATTAGGGTCCGTAGCCCTAATCCTTAGTCCAAACAAGAAATAACCCTAAACCCTAGTTTAGGAGCACATCTAGATCTGAGTAATGTAATGTGAATACATGGTGACACATATGTAGTATACATGTTTCAGATATTGTTGATTATATGCTTGGTTACTTGGATGTTTGGATGCACTCATAAAGTCTATGATGTTTGGCATGGTTTCTGCAAGGAATAAGGTATGTGGTTACGATTATGAATAACCGCTTTAGGTTTTTCGATGGATTCCCGGATGTTTAATCGTGTTGAATGCAACTAAACTGTTGAATGTTTATTTCTTTCATGCAAAGTATAAAGCGACTATGACTATTACATAATGTATATGCCTTCTAGCTCAATCCTTGATTCCCTCTGTGTCGTAATGGTTGACCTGATAAAAGACTACCTAGAGGGTAGGTACATCAGGTCATGAATGACTTTGACTACCTAGAGGGTAGGGTCATGAATGACTTTGACTACCTAGAGGGTAGGGTCATGGATGACTTTAACTACCTAGAGGGTAGGGTCATGAATGACTTTGGCTGCCTAGAGGGCAGGTCCATCAAGTCACCTTATAGAGGTACCATGTAAGTCCTAAAGGGACAACACAGAGTTGGGAAAAGATGGATTGAGTAGTTTGGCTTAAAACATAATCTTGGTTGTTAAATGATTAATTGAATGATTACATGATTATCATAGTTGCACGATTATCTGTTTCCCCCACATACCAGCTTCGGCTGACCGACGTTTTGTTTGTCGGCGTTTTAGGTACAATGAAAAGAACAAACAGTAAAGTGGCACATGTGATACGAAAAGGGAATTAAAGTACAAAGGAGGATTAGATAGGTTAGTATCGGTGTGGATAAAAGTTTAGAGATCATGTTTTCAAAAGGTATGTAAAGAAAAATTTTATTACCATTTTCAGTATAGTCTGTTAGAATTTGATAATTGTTTATGGTTATATGTCGAACCTTTGATCCGGGATTAATGGATGCGGCTCAACCTCTTGGTCTTCCTTAATTGGGGGTTATCGGGAGGTGGGGTTGTAACACATTACATACTTGAGTATGATGTACCTCATAATCTAATTGGCTGATTTTGAAGTGAAGCTCTGATAAAAAGTGTATCTCCAAGGACACAAGTCACAACAAAACTCATGTTTAGGTGTAGGCATTGTTATAATTTTGGTGACACTGGCAAGGGAATAGTATATATTTAGAAATTTCACGTCCAACCTGCCTCTAAAAAAATTAAACTTTGGACATGTGAATCTTCGAGCTCCACTTGAATAATTTACCCAGGAGATTTTCTCATCTTCAATAGATCCGAGAACGACTGTATGACAAATGTGATGGTCCAACTCTATTCCTTCCATGCATTCTACTGTCAAGGTGAACAAGGAAAACTTTGTTGACTCTACTGTCATTATAAGGGTGAACATGGAAAATGCCACACACCCATATATGGTGAATCTGATATTTCTTGCTTGAGCATAATTGTTAACCACATGTTATAATTTTATGTCCTCACTAAAAAATAACTACAGGGCATTTAAAATTCTGGAACTCGAGCATGTAGTTTCCAGATAGTTCCTACATATGCTTCTGATGTGAAACAGGTATAACACAACTGTTTTTGTCAGTAATCATGAAACTGACATATTTCTATAAATTAACATATCTGATTTTCTGTTAGCCAACTATAGTCACCTACTCACTGTTGTGTTGTGATAGCATTCATATACTATAAAATTGATCATCTGAATTCCAAACTTAGTTACTTAGGTTATGTTACATACATGTATGTTTATCATGTGACCTATTCGACCAACAATAGTGTTGTATGATGATAGAAACATGAGGCCTATTTGGCATCAAACTGCCTTTTCTCTGTTTCTCTAAACTATACCTTTGGTTGCACCTCTTCCATTTCTTGTACAACACAGTCCATAATTTCCAGCCCAACATCCAGTTGCAGTGTTATCCTTTCATTTGTTAGAAGTTTTAGGGGGAATCGACCCTTCCATCTAACAAATTATTGTGCAACCTTATTGTATCTTGGCCTCGAGCACAACTAAACATGTAAAAAACCTTATTGTAGTTTCATTTTTCTTGTGCTTCTAGGCTATTTCCCTAAATTTACTAAGTAGACCCAAAAAACCAAAACAACCCTAAACACATTCAAAAGTATGGCATAGACATTAATAAAGGAAACAATTAATTTACTCACTGGAATGAAAAAACATGAGAGACTGGCAAAAGAAATTAGAATATGTCGAGGCATGTACATGTCTAATCTCACAAAAATAGGGAGGTCCCTCTTGTAATCTACCATGGGGTCTGTAAATGAGGGAACCTTTTAAGGGAATAACCATTTCATAATGAAAGCAAAGAAATAAATGTCCATGATAAGGCTTTTGACCATCAATATCTAAAATACTATAATATGAAAAACAAGGATATCTATTCAATTATAAAGCCCAAAGGGAACCCAAAAGATAAGTACATATTTTGTTGTATAAACTATATCAAGGAATATCAACGATGAAGACCATGAGTTGTATTCAAAACATAGTGCTTTAACCCAATTAGGTCCAGAGTTTCATGTTCAAAACCCATTACATTGCAAGACTTTGGCTTACTAAGTGTGCGTTATAGAGCTAGTGCAACTCGAAATAATCTTATCCCCTTGATAAATGGTTCCCATTGGAACAACTGAGTATGATCATTTGGAGGAAAGAACCAACCTACTAGTGGTGGAATGGGACACTAGAAACACTTAAATGTGATTGGGATCCTACACTGCCATAATTACCAAATTCTAAAAGACTATTTCAAAGTGAGATTTGGAATTAGTAATTGTCTAACATTTGAGTTAAATGATGACATGACCACCCATCAAGAATCATCACACAAGTTAGGATCCCATCCAGCCTAGTCACTTGACTCAGAAACCGGCCTTAATGATAGAGACCTCAACACTTACCAAGGTTTAGAGCCACAAATACTTAAAGGAAAGACTATTTCAACTACATTAATGAGTATAAACACACAAGGTCACTAGCCCCTATTAAGATGAAATATACCTCAACCAATGAGTAAGTAAATACAAAATAATAATGTCTCACTAGCCCCTATTAAGATGAAACACAAGATCATGATAAATGGAAATTCAACAAATTTGCAACAATAAATCTCTTATTATAATCACCCACAAGTAAGTAAATACAAAAGAATAATGCAAAAAAGCAATGAGGCTTGTCAAGTAGTACTTGTCCATTCTACATAAAGATCATAGGCCATCACAGTCAGGGGAGGTGAAGCAAGACATGCCAAATACTCTAGAGTGCCCTTGAGTGTTTTTTTTTCCAAATTGTAAAAATATAAAAACCTTGCAAGTAATTTGTAAATGTAGTCAAATGAAGTAAATTACGCATTCTCTCATCAGTTCAATGGCTTTAGTCATGCACCCTAGTGATAGTCTTGAAAGTTTATCAACAAACTGTACTATGGAACTACCTTATTCTTTGTGAATTTACATAAATATATACAGTTATAAACACATGTATATAATTTATTTGTGAACATAAGAAGCTCCATTATTCTTAGAAACAAGAAGAAACAAAGATCACCATGATATCCACTTCATATTGATGATGCTACAAAATTTAGCATACAAAATGATATATTAAATTATTATACCATCCAAGAATGATGAAATGAAATACAAGAAAATCATTAGAACTTAATTACAAATAATGATCCAAAGGTTCCAATACTAATGGGGGTGTGCACTACAGGGAAGGGATGAGGGTTTTGGTGAGGAGTTGGGGTTTGGTTGAGGAGTATACATGGTTGGATCTTATTTTCTCTTTTCGTTTTAGTTAGATCTTATGTGGGTTGGGTTGTCCGTGTCCACTAAGCATCCTAGATGTGTCCACAACATGTCCGGTTTGCAAATATATAAAATATGAATCTGGACACGCTGGAGGAGTGTCTGTCGCATGTCCACGCGTGTCCAAGGCATGTCCGGGTTGGACACGTGTCAGACACGGACACGAAAACCTCCGGGAAGTGTCTGTGCTTCCTAAATAGAAACGTATACATACCTAATATTTTTTTTCCTAAATCAAATATCTAAATAATAAAGAGACAGTTTCATGTATATAGAACTATAGAGATAATATACAAAAAAATTACCTATCATGTATTGTTGCATTTAAGCAGTGTGCCAAGCTTCGATACATGCACAATGTACATCAAATAGCAAAAAGACGTCATATGGCATGTATGGAGTCTAACAAGAAGTTATGGTAATTATCTATTAGACAGTTATTGAGTAGGAGATTGAGTTGTTCGCTAGTTCTACTGTAATGTTTTAGATTATAGACGTAACACTCAGTCATGTATCACTTGATACAGTTCAAACCTATGATATTGTACAAAAGTAAGGGTTGGCATGTATATTCAAACCATTGATTATATATTTGTTCATGATTCCCTCCAATAATAAATAGATATGCCATAAAGTACACAAACCTGGTCAAAGTTTGGAGAAGGAAAATGAATCCAACCATGAGGAGGAGGAGCAGTTGTACCCTTAAGTCGATCCTTTGAGCTAATCAAGAGATATACAACCACTATTGAATGACTTCTATGAGAGGGAGAAAGCCGCAGGCGGTTGGAGGAGAGATAATAGTTGGAGAAGACGCCCTAGCACTGGAAAATATAGCAGTGAGAAGGACCATAAGTTAGGGAACAGACCTGTGTTTGTGGGCGGGGACAATGAGAGTGGAAGAGGTACCTTGTGAGTGGTTCTGAAGATAGATTGTTGGATGCGGCTAGGACGAATCTTCATGAACGGCCATAGAGTGATGGATCTGGGACCAAGAGAACTCGAAGTGGCTAGTCGATCGGGAGGAAACGGCCGCCCACCCTGGTGGTAGAGGATCGTTGATGTCGGGGTTTCCTCAGACAGAAGCTTTCCTTGGATGGCCGCCAAGGTGTCTGCCTACGGCTGGGGGAGTGCAGTGGGAGAGCGCAGTCGATCGGGGTTTCCTTGACGTGCAGATACCGAACTAGGTAGAGATCGTACGGATGACCGGTTAGGGAAGATACAATGATCGCGCGAGACAAAACATGGACTATCACACACATGTTGGATGAAAGGGGAGGGAATATTGGCGCCACCCAAAAATTATAATGTGAAAAGTTAGATTGATAATTTTTAGAATGTATACATAAAGATACATATATATATTTCCAATTAAAAAGTAAGAGGGCAACAAGTTGCACCATCACCCCTGAAAAATAAAATAGTTATTTACAACGAGCGTCGAGAGGAAGGTTATATGAGTTCAAATGAGATTTGTAGTCAAATTTGTAGTCATTACCATTAACTATATTTGTATTACTTACATTTTTATAATTTATAAAGAAAAGTAGTTATTGACTATAAATGGAACACATGTAGTTAGAAAAGTAGTTATTGACTATCTCTATGCACTTATATGGCAGGAGATATACATCTCGAATTCATAAATCATTTGACAATCCGACATACTAATATATTCTATATAAGCATAGTGAAAAATTATAAATTGTATAATGACTATCACGACTTCAGATTTCCTTACAGAATACTTTGAATAACATACTAATCGAGTTACATAAAATTTTAAAAAGATTAAAATTACACAATATAGTCTTAACAAATTACTTGAGAGATCTCATCTCTTATGCTATGCATTATGCATTGGATATAAAACGAGAGAAATTCTAGTGTGCATGAAGAAAATGAAATGCCCAGGAACTGCCTTTGGAATATTATTCTTAATGAGTTCAAGTGTCTAGATAACTCTTAAGCCTGGCCTAGGACTTGCTAGGTTTCAGTTTAGTAGATTTCTAACTTTGCTCGAGGGTTGATCTCTTCTAATGATGTAATCTGAAAATCTCTATGATGAGTTTGTATGGGAACCATGTAGATTTCAGTGTGGCTACACGAGTTCAATTTTTGCCCAACCAAATGGGCTCTTAGTGAAGAAGAACAACTAGAAGTGAAGAAGGAACCCCAGAACGTGAAGCCAGATAATACATACACACATAACTCATCTCAAAATGCAACCAAGATATGTGAAGCTCGTCTCTTTTCTAGAGGCATCTGTGTTTTTGTGAAAGAAGCCATATGTGATATTGAAATCAGAGGCCCTAACCTGGATGTCTGGGTGCTTTGATGCTGGGCGGAGATGATGGAGGGACCGGAGACGATGGAGGGACTGTGCCCTCGGGCTGCTGGGCAGCGATGCTGGACAAATGCCGTACCCTCAGGCTGTTTTGTGGTGGCGTTGTTGAAATCAGAGGCCCTAACCTAGACGTCTGAGCACTCTGATGCTGGGCAGAGATGATGGAGGGACCGGAGACGATGGAGGCACCAAAGATGATGGAGGGACCGTGCGGCTGCTGGGCGGCGATGCTGGAGAGATTTCGTGCCCTCAAGCTGCTGGGCGGCGAGCTTAGTGTGAGCGATCCACGGACTGCGTGCGGGCAAGCGATCCACTTCGGGCGGAACTAGGGGTGATCGCCTGGAGGGACTTTACGCGGGTGATTAGTGGGAGAAATCACGGGTATTTTAGAGCCTACTTGTGCGATTTCCAAATCACCTACTGGGAATATTGCACGCGGGAGAGGATGACAAGAGGATAATTTTTTGATGAAATATGAAGTTTGATTTTATTTTAAAAAGTTCTCATTTAGTTATATTTAGTTAATACATTTAAGACATGGAGAGGATAAGTGTAGCTATGTCTTATGAATTGAGTTAACTATACTTATTTTATTTATAATTTTCAAATTTGTAGCTAACTAGGGATTTAACTACATAGAAATTATATGTAATTAGAAAAATCGAGTTAAAGACCATATTTTTTGTAGTGAGAGAATATAGAATAAGTCCACCTACAAGATTCAACAAATTCAACATCAGGAAAAATGAGTATACAACAGTACAAATCAAAGAATAGATAAATATAAAAAGAATACATGATGCACATTGAATACGAACCTCATCATTCTTACACCAACTTATTCACCTTTACACAAATGCATACCATTATTCACCTCTATCCAAACATATTCATCACTCAGCGTCTCCAACTCCTAAAAATTTCCTATGAAAGAGATTTGACACTGAGATCCATGTCCTAGAAACTCACCAAGGAACAATATTATCTTAGGAAGAAATTGATCCATGTAAATTGTTCCATGCAATTAAGTCTATTATCCTTTCTATGAACATCTAGTCAATGGTTCTAGAAAGACCTTCATACTTCTCTTACAACAAAAGAATTTTTTTTGGTAGGATTCCAAGAAGAAATGGCGGTATATGTATACAATTAAGCACAATGCTCATAAATCTGACATGAAAACTCTTTAATTTCTACAATTGTAGGAAACTAGAGCCAAGAGGTAAATAATTACTAGATTAAGAAACAAAAGTTAAATACTTATAATGTAGTGATTTGTCAATTGAACTACCTCAACTGCAATGAACCCGATATCTTCTTTTAATACAAGAGTAGCATGTGTTCTAAGAAATAAATAAGGCCAAGTCACATGAATGACATACTGCTCCTCAAAGGTTCACCAAAAATACCAGGATGTTCACTATGAGCTTTCTCTAGACCGTCAAAAGTAGCAGACCTATCAAAGGACTGAGTCCATCTTCTCCATGGCCTCCCTTCATAAAGTACCTCTATAAAAGAGAAAATTTGGATATAAGGTAGATGTCCTTACATGTCTGAAATAACATGACAAGTCACTAGCTATAAAGGAGAGACACACTAGACTACATGTGGATATAAGGCAGTGAATGACATGTTGAATAAAAGGCAAACCAAAATAGTTCAAGAGGAAGACAATGTTTCTACATCTAACAAAGTAAACTGGCTACTTGTTTTTAGACATACTTCTTTTGCAACTAAATAAATAACAGTTCACAGTTTCCCTTTGTTTCTATTTGTAGCACATGTAACTGATTATTGTGTAGGGGTTTGAATATTGACATCAGAGGATGGTAGAAGTAAACATTGCGACATCAGTTGGAGGACGTACAACATATTAATTTAAAGTCTTCATGGTTGGATGGAGCCACACACTTGCACCTTTCTTTACTACCTTAGTCATGATGGGGTTGAGACTCCATTGAGGTTGTACTATCAGTTTGTCTCCTTCTTCAATTCTAATCTTATGTTGGAAAAAAAATAGGAGATATGCCCTTGATGTCTATAGTGGACCACTCAAATGTGGTCCGGTGGTTCTTTAGCACAATAGGAAATTG
This sequence comes from Alisma plantago-aquatica, assembly GCA_963693085.1. NCBI lineage: Eukaryota > Viridiplantae > Streptophyta > Magnoliopsida > Alismatales > Alismataceae > Alisma > Alisma plantago-aquatica. Next base: position 257,756,338 of record OY856409.1, read on the forward strand.
CTCCTTCTCGTGCATGCTTAATGATGATGAAATGATGACGTATAGCTTCTTGCCTATCGCCAAGAAAATATACTTCAAATGCGGATGAAGTAGCTTCAATTCAAGCTGAAAGGGGCACTGTAGAGATGGGATCAACATTGGTAGAGGCGGTCCCAAATCTTTGTAGTGCCTAGCGTAAAAGCATGACAATGCCTTCAGAAATAGAACACACTCCTCAAATGAACGACAATTGAGTGTAATCATCCACCAAGCTTATGATACATGCCTGTAATGGTAGTTGTGGATATGCTTGGGGGAGAGTAGAAGATGTTGCCTCTTCAATTGTCATAGGGTATGATTCCTCCTCTAAATCATCGGGATACTTTACTACATTTGTCAAAGAAACCTCCTTAGTATGCTCCATGATATCCACTGCCAAAGTGCCTTTTATAGCTTTATCATGATGTGAGACATATCTAGGAATGGCTTCCCCATAAATAAGGACACCTCACTATTCAATTACTACAACATGTGGCAATATGCCTTCTCACCAGCCTTTGGTTGATAGTTCAATATCTTTATATCAAAGTGATTGTCATGAATGCTAAATGTTAGTCTTCCTCTACCCATTTTTAAGATTATGTAGGATGTATCTTGGAACAACCTTTTTAAGAGTAGCTCATTGCCATGATCATCCTACTTTTCCATGACTATAAAATCTGTTGGGAAAATGAATTTGTCAACCTTTACCAACACATCCTCACATATACCAATTGGTCTCGCCACTGAATTGTCAGCAAATTGTATGGTCATGTCGCTCCTCTTGGATTCCTTTAGCCCTAATTTCTTGGATGTTGTTAAGGGCATGGGATTTATGCTCTCCCTAGAGTCACATAGATCTTCACTAAACTTAACCTTGCCAAGGTAACATGGTATATTAAAGAAGCTTGGATATTGCCTTTTTTGTGACAATCTCTATTGTATAAGTGCACTAACTTCCTCTTTCAATACCAACACATTTGAATCATCTATGCCCCTTTTCTTGTTGATTATGTCCTTCATAAATTTTCCACATGACGGGATATGTTCTATTGCATCTACGAGAGGTATGTTGACAAGAAGTTTTCTAAAAGTGTCCAGAAACTTCTTAAACTAGTGGTCAACCTTCCTTGACTTCAAGCAGTTTGGGAATGGAATTAGAGTGACTATCTTCCTCTGGTGAGGTGGAATATAAGACTCCTTTCTTACTTCAGTTGGATTTTCAGCTTCCTCAGCTAGTTCCTCATCCTATGGCGTGGTGTCTGGCTCAAGGGGACCACCAGCTCAAACTGACCCAGTGTCACCTACCTTGTCATTTTAATCTGGAATCCTCTTTTTTTTAATTCAATAATTTCTTGCCAATGTGGAGTAACACTGCCTTCACCTACTAGTTAGTAGATGGAATGTCTGTATTTGTGGGGAATCCATATTGTCTTGTCTTCTTCAAAGATTCTACTTTTGCTGCTATCTAAGAAATATGGTTTTCTATGTTGCAAATTTATACCCCTTGATTTTGCATTTCCCTCTATGTTTAGCTAATGATTGTCTTGATCTGACTGACCAACTTTCCTAGCATGTCCTCTATGCGATCTATCTTGCTGGGCCCCCCTTAATTTCCTACTGATATTGATGTTGTGCACTACCTTACTGTGGCTTGACCTGTTGTTCTTGAGATGGGACCTGCTAAAAATTATTGGGATCCTTCCATGATAATTTAGGATCCTTCCTCCAGGAATATTCATTTCCACCCCTTTATTTCTATTGCTGCATATACATGCACTCTTCTTCCTCACCTCTAGATGAGCTTCCTAATTTATGATCTAATTTCTTCGCAAGGTTGTCCATCTTCTCGCTCAGTGTTGTGATCACTCTGGATTCTCTGACACTTTTAATGGCCGCTAGAGTTCCCTTTCCTCTCCTCATGACTGATTTTTAGCCATGTTCTTTAAGATTTTATGACACTTGTACACCTTGTTATTGAGAAAGAAGCTTGGTCTTGCATTATCAAGTGTTGTTCTTTCTCCCATGTACAACCAGTAGTAGAATGTCTTTGCTTATCTGTAAGGGTCAATCCTATGACGAGGGACCTTCCTCGACATATTCTAGAATCTCTCTCATACCTCTATATAAGACTCCTCTACATGCTTCTTGAAATTATAGATCCACCTGACTAGGTCATGTGTCTTATGTGGAGGGAAATATCTTCCAAAGAAGGTATCTATCATCCCCTCCCAGGTGGATATGGATTCCGAGGGAAGGCTTAAGAACCAAGCCTTTGTCTTGTCTACCAATGAGTATGAAAATAACTTCAGATAAATTACTATCATAAGTGCTATGCCAATCTTCAACATGTCACAACTCTCCATAAAATTATTGATGTGACCATGAAGTGCATGTGATTTGATAAGTGCCACCAGTCTTGGATCATTTTTATAGCCTCCCAGATTTATTTCCTGCTTCACAATTGGACCCAACTGTGATGTAGTTGATGAAGCCTTGGTATTTTCCCAAATAGTATGCTCCTCAACTTCCACGTTACCATCTCCCATTTTTGCATGTTCTGGTTGTGTCGCCTGTGGTTGTGGAGTTCAGAAAAGTCCTTCCACAGAACTACCATACTCCCTTGCTCTTTGACAAAGTTCTTGTTGGCTTATACTCTGTGGATTTGACTCTCTGTAATTGGTGGCCCTGATCTAAACCATGCACTAGTACCTGCAAATAATAGGAAAGTGAGAGTTGCATACTAGTGATTTGATGGAAATTTGAATATTTAAATTAATCATGATGAAAAGAAAAATAAAAGTGTGGCCTAGAGTGGCCAGTCACAACACTCATAGTGTTGGATTGCCGTTCCCAGTAATGGCGCCAAAAACATGATGTGTGTTTACTACACGTTTAAAACTCAAGTGCATGTAATGCATGATATAGTCCTATGAGGCCCAAACATTGAAATCAGGGAAACATATCCAGAGGCTACTAATAACTATGACTCGATCAGCTAGACCTGGTAACTAAGTGATTGATTTATTAATTAACTAATTGCAAGAATTAAACTAAATTAAATGAGTTGTGATCATAAATGGAATCCTTGGGGTTACAGTCTTACCATGGTTCACACTGCAATTAACATCAGTTATTAATATTTATTTCTCCTAATCCTGGACCAAGGGACATGTAGCAAGAATTATCTACTCTTATAAGATAATTCACTACTTAATCTCATACAAACCCCACTCTCGTAGTGGTTTAAATATTAGTTAGGTGCTTTAACAATCCTCTGGGTTATTCCCCTCATAGTCATAGGCCCTCTCTCGAGGTGTGATATAACCTATGTAATACTATGACTACTCTAATCCTAAATTCCTCTCCCAAAGCAATTGAGGATATGCAAAATTAGGTATGTTGACCAGGCACATTTAATTTACTATGAAATCATAATATTATGTCCAGAAATAAACACACACACACACAGATATATATATATATATATATATATATATATATATCAACTTATAATGTCAAATACAATGTAGAATTGGACTACTCCCGGGTCCTAAGGAACTAGGGGATTAGGCCTGCATGATCTCTTATGTCATATACATATATGGAAGAGGAGAAGATGAGGAAAACATTGAAGAATTAATGGAAACCACTGGAGAAGATGATCTAGATGACTCCCTCTAATGAACATGATGATTTGTTATCCTATGGATGCAAATCCGTCCACAGGAGGTGCTCAAATTGTCTAGAACATAGCTTCCTCCTCTCCTTTATTCTCTGTTGATTCTCTACCGACGTGCAATCAACTAGAACCTAACGATTGGGTATGACCAAACTCACTTATTGTCATAAGAGAGACTTAGGGCATCATTAAGTTTTAACCATTGGAGGTCTTCAATCTTTCCTGGACGCATAAAGTCAGTACCACCAACACTAAGGTTGGTGGCACCGAGTCAGTGGCAGACTGAAATTTCTTCATAAATGTCGATACTAACGACATTAAAATTGATAGTACCAAGTTATCCCTTTCTGCCTGGATCAATTTTCCTTTAAATGTCGATACCACCAAAACACGAGTCAATGGCACCAAAATATATCGATCAACATGGATTGCTTTTGTCTGCGAGTCTATACCACCGACACAAAGGTCGGTGGCATTGAGATTTCTTGTAAATACCCAAATCACCTAAAATATGGAAAGATCAAGCATACATCCAACAAATCATGACAAATTAATATACTTGGGTGATATCAGATAGTAATTGATTCAATATGACTTCATAGGATAATGATGATAATCAATGCACAAATAGTATGAAAATAAACAATTATGCATGGAATACATTGGAAAATAGCCTATGAAAAGCGACTTAAATTTAGTGCATCAATCCATAAGCTCACACCCTATGAAGTAGGATAGTTGTGACTTATGCCTTTATATGTTAAGTTTGACTTTTCCTTTAGAGTTTGGTAATGAGTATGTTAAAGTATTTGATAAGGAGATCCTCAATCCTAATATGGAAAAAAATATGTGACTTGGTTCTTGCATTGATTTTGAGCTCATCTTTGATTTATGTTGCATGATTTATCGAAGAAAAACTTATTTTCCATTATATGACTATACATACAAAAGACTTCCTTGATTTTATTGAGGCCTTCTTGAGCTAAGTCACAATAAAATAGATGCATGATGTATGGTATAAAAACACCAGAATTAGTTAGAATATAAATTTTGAACCCCAGTTTGAGTATGTAGAAATGAATAGGAAGATATCTCTCATATAAAAGTTTAATTGGAGCTACCATATGTTGCTCCATTATGTTGTGGTGTTTTGTTCCTTGAGAATGATAAGATTCTTGGAGGGTTGTTATGTTAGAAACATGAGGACCTAAATCTCAACCCTAGAAGGATGAGGACCTAAAAGTCAACCCCAAGAGGACAAAATGTTCAAGTTGGAGGTTTGGCCTATGTACTTTGAAAACAGACATGGTCAACAGAAATAAATGCAGTACATATGAAACCCTAATATCATTTAGAGTTGTTTAGTTTCAACTTATTGGGTCAAACATTTTGAGGGGTGGAGAGTATATAGTGGATAGCATAAGGATGATTGGATTTTGGGGACATTATCCTCTTTAAGAGGTGGGGTGTTGTAACATACCAAAACCAAACATCTTGAATCTAGATATCCTATATCCCTTAGAGTGATGTTGGTATGATTAGACCTATAGTATTGACCAAAAAAAGGATAGAGTTATGGTTGGTATGTATGCTCAGGGAGCCAATCATATGATGATTTGAATGTGGCATTAGAGACCTAATTCAATAATAATAAAGGTAATTATGTCTATTATGTTTGTTTCAATCATGAGATGATGACACATACATAGTAGATGTCTAAAGAATGATGTTACTCGAGGTCATATGTCTTCAAGTACATGACTTGAACAATGAGATCATACGAATGTTAAGAGTACATACATTATTGTGATGTCCCTAGTCATATATTATTGTGGAAGCAAAATAGACAACAATAATACATAAGATTAGAGTGTGTGTTGACTGATGACATAGTCTCATTAGTCATAATATGTGATATCAAGCCAAGCACACATGTACACGTTAGAGAATAGTGTATCGAATAGACCCACCATGAGAGTGATACATGGAGACTGTGGAATGGTAGTCATAATCAACTATCATAATGATAGTGGTGATTGTGGTCCTTAGATCTAAAGTCACTACATTCGTCACATATTGTTCATGTACTCTAACATCATCCTACATAATCCTGAATAAGGGTTGCCATAACGGTGATGATTGGGTGCATTGTGACACATGGGGATAGAGTGTGAGTGATGTAGATGGGATTTGTCCCTCCTATAAGAGATTGATATCCATGACCTCTTGATAAGCGAGATTGAGAATTGTGTGACCGTACTCATGAGATTCAATATGTGATATGTGAAATGACACACATCTGAGATAATATGCTCTAGTTCAAGGAACATGGATTGAACATTGAGAGGATGACGATTCCATCCCTCGAGTTCAATATGGATATCAGAGACAAAGGAACTATACGATCATAGTAACACTAATCACATATTGTAGGTTGAAGTTGTTCTCAACTCTCCGAATTACTTGGGTAGCAATGATGTGTTGCTAGATGCCACTCTTTACTTGTGATGTCATAAGTTTGTTAGGGACATTTACTGCCAATGCAATTTTGGACCTATAGGGTCACATGCATAGGAATGCACTTGGATTAAAGGAGTATATTCATGAATGATGTTTAATTTGATTACTAAAGGTGTTTTTTAAAGTAAAATGTGATAGTATTGATAAAAAAGGGATATAAAACATGATAGAGGGATGGAAGGGACCTATATGTACATTTTTTCTGGACTATCAAAATCTAGCTTGATGATGTGGCGAGTAGCAACAACATCAAGTTTAAAATTTTAAAAAATGATTATATTTCTATGCATCCATATGTAGTATAGAGATATGAGGATGAATAGCTAAGAATTCTTGCCTTCCATCTTAATAATGTCTTGATAATTGTTCGGTTCAGACGTGATGTAGCCTAGCTTGAGACCTTCACCCCAAAGAAATCTGATAGTTGAGCAGGAGAGGAGAATGTGCTCATTGGTTTCCAAATCAGTATTGCAAAGAGAGCATCGGGATTCCAGGCTTGTGCTTTGTTTTTGGATTCTATCTTATGTTAATAATCTTCTATGCAGTAATTTCCATGCATGTACTTGCATTCTTCTGGGCACAAAAAAGACCATAACCAGGCACCCCATTTAGTATTTGCATTAGTCTCTCTCACTTGGTTCCATGCATCCTTTAAAGAATGGATCAAATGTCTGTTAATGTAGAAAGAGTTGTTCCCATACGGAGGTGGGTGGAGTTTCTTGACTAGTTCAACAACTGTGTTGATCCTAGCTTGTGGTGGTAGGTGCCATTTTCCTTCAACTTCAGCAAGTTTGGCATTCCTATGGATGCCTGAACACGGTCTAATACATTCCAACTAGCTCCTCGAGGGATGATCAAGCCAAAGGAAGAGAGTTTCTCCATTCTTCACATCACAAATAAAGTGTTTCCTACAATTGTCGTGTTTTTTAAGTATTTTATTCCAATTATCAAAGGTGTTTAGGTATTCAATTACACAACTGAGGTTCAAAATTGACAGAATGGACTTTAAACTGACCAATTCAAGTGTTGAATCGATCGGTTGAAGTGTCAGGTCAATTGGAATCAACATTGGCTGATCAATGGCTGAACCAGTTGTCCCAATTGACTGGTTCATGGGATGAATTGCCCGATTTAGTTGACAATTCAATTCAATCAAGGATTTGTGTTGATGTCATATTGTGCATTAATCGTGCATTGGTTACCAATTTGATTCAAAATAGGAAACTACATGAGTAGACCAGTTTGCTTAGCGAGCTGACTGACTCGCGCACCAACTGACCGATTGGGTGTGCAAACCGATCGATTCACCGTGAGTAGGTTCTAGAAAATTTGTGAATTCGACCTTTTCAACTCCTGCAATGATTTTAGAACCTTGACCCAACCTCTCTTATAAATAGAGGGGTACTGGGGGCTTCCTAGACACAACAATTGCCTCTGATAATTTGTTGTCCTCTCTTGTTGTGGCAACCAATAGAGAGCTTGAGCAAGTCGTACCCGATAAAGGGAGGGATAGAAAGGGAGAGACAATTACAGGATAGTGTATCAACTCTAGCAGGTTAACGTTCAAAAGGGACAACTCCTTCTCATTATCTCTAGTAGCACAACATGGAGTTCGCGATGGTCACATGGACTTCTCTAGAGGCAGGAGGTCGTTGTCTGGCACTAGGAGGACATCGTCAACCACTTTCTGGGGTGATGCACCAGGAGGTCAGTGAAGATGTCTATTTGAGTGTTGTTGTTGCTGAAGGAGTGTACTGCTGCCTGAAGAAGAAGAAACACAATGCTACAACAAGGGTAATGTCATTGTACTTGCTCCAAAACCAAGTATAACCTTGCAAACCCTATTTCCTAGATACATTGTTGTTGACGCGATCTTGCTATTTTGGGAAACTGGCATTTTTTTTATTTCTACTGCCTATATCTGCACCCAATTTCCCTACAGTTACACCCTAGTACAATTGTTTGTAGCTAGTTAATGCACATAATGTAAATGAATCAAAGGTAACCCTAACTTGTATAGACTTGAAACTATATATGTTACATTAGGTTACATTCATACCTATACTCAATATAACAAAACTTGATACTCTCATATTTACCTAATAACTTAATTATGTAGTAACATGTAACTGATTTCATGAAATATGTCACATATGCTCAATTTTCTTAGCAATACACATCTAAGATATTCAAGATGCTTAATATACATAAAGGAACTATAATTAGATCTTAGATGTGAATATATATAATAGCTAAATATGAATGAATTTTGAGTTAAGGGACATAATTAATTAGTTGACTAATCTCGTACAAGATAATATTGTGAAACTCAGGATGTAGTACAATAATATTAATAGGACCCTAAATGCTAAATTTTGAGGACAATGTTAATATGTAATGATAAATAATGAGAAAATAGTGTTAAACCACATTTTTTTAGAACTCGTAAAAAGAAATCTCAAGAGTAAAATCCAATATGAAAATTGGGTTCCTTGGGCCCAATTGGCTAAGATACCAAATTTGGACCTAATTGGTATAATCTTTTCTATACTAATTTATACCGGAGAAAGAAAATACCAATACTAGAGCTTAACTAAATTTTATTTCCTAAAGTTTTTCTTTCTTAAAACCTCATGTCAATTTAAATGTCACATACCCCAGATCTCTAGATTTCCTATTGTTCCATCATCACACATATTTGTACATTTTTTGTTTAATGCCCACCCTTGGATCTGATCATACAACTTTCCTTTTGTCTCATACCTTTTGATTTTGGCTCCTTTAATGTGTGAAGACAACCTAATTTCCTTTCCTTGAGTCCCCCTTGCCTCTCATCTGTTTTCCCTAAAATCTTCACCATTGTTTTCCTTGTACAAATCCACACACAATAATCTCTACTTTCCATACTTAATTCCTTTCCTAACAAAAAACCCTAACTTTCCTCTCCCTACCTCTTTTCCTAGAAGCCACGATGCCAAATCACCACTATATAAGAACTAGTTTTCACCATCCTTGAGCCTCCTGTAACCTATTTCTACCTTCAGATTCTCTCAATTTCCTTTCCTTTGATCCACCCTACTCATTTGGCTTTCTTAGTTTCTAGAGATGGCAGCGACAACAATGGTTGCCCCAAGCAAATTGGTTGGGCTCATACCATCTTCTAGCTGTGATGAATCTAGGAGGCCTCTTTTTGGTTCCCAATATGACCTTACTCTTTCAATTAGTGAAACAAACTTGAAGTTCGATAGAGACTCATTGTAGTGCTAACTGAGACCCTTCATGACCCCCATTCTACGCCAATAGGTCCACCAGACTATGTTGAAGTTCTTCTCCTTCTTTTTTTGCCTTAGTTCCTGGTAACTTTCATTTTTATTTCTCCTCCTATTCCTATGTGTTTTTTAGATTCCAGGAGACCGGTTTTTGAGTGAGTCACTTTTAGTAGTTTTTAGTGGTTCTTCAATATTTGGGTGTACCCTTGAATCAATCCAAACTCCAAGATTGGTATTTTCCCCTCTTGCAAGCCTCTGGTTTCCTTAGTTTTCTACTATAATGATAGAAAGAACATATGAGATCTTTGTGTATCTCTTGGCTCTTCGATCGCGTTATGATTGTGTCTGAGCTCAATTGGTAAAATAGGGTTTACATGGGTTATTATGTGCTTAAATGCAATGATAAATATTTAACATTGATTAATAGTGAGATGTCTAGTGGTGATCTTTTAAACCTAATGAAAACTCTAAGCATGCCTTCATTTTGAATAATTAAGGTTTGAGAAGTATAAATCCTAGTCAGCTAGAATAAGGGTCTTTCTCACCAATTTTGTGTTGGGCAACACGACTATAGTGTAGAAGGAAACAACTACTATGTTGGAGTGGAACAGGTCATGTAAGAAAAGGGACATTGAGAATGAGTTGGAGTACTTGGGTAGAATGACCATGCTGGACACGACGACTATGTAGGGTTGATGGTGGCACAAACATTGTAGGACACAGTAATTTTGGAGAAATAGAAGTGTTGGCCATCTTTATACTCAAATATGCTGGTATCAAGGCACCATGGACACAAAAGGAAGGATGACCGTGCTACCGTACACGACCATTCTAGGGGTCTATAGGGCATTTTGCTCTTAGCTAACTTTTTTGCAAACTGCAGGATAGCAATGCACTATTTGATTCTAATTATTTATCATAGCTTGGAATAATCTGAATTTTTTACTAAAGATATGAAACTCAATGGAAAACAACATGCTAATTTTTCATATTTTTGGATGAGGTTTGACCTAATAAATAAACAATTTATAATAATATTTTTATGACAAAAAATTCTACTGAAAGGGAAGAACAAGTAAGTAGGTCAATTTGAAATTGAGACAAGTAGCTTAATTGCTATATATGAGTAACCTAATACACTAAGATCTCCCATATTTTGTGATTCATTCTAGATAAACGAAATCCTAGAGAGAGGGAAAGTTAGGGTTTGGATGTAGAAAGTGGTGGAGATGGCGATCTAGGGTTTTCTCTTCATAGAATTGATGAAATCAAGTAAGTTTGTCATGTGTAGATAGCTTTTTTTGGTTATTCTTCTCTCAAATGTAAAGATTATGTCCCTCCTATAATTTGATTCAAAATGATATCAAATCTCTCCCTTTTATCACTCTTTCTCCATAATTCTCCATTTTTAGAGTTTTAAGTCGAAAGGAAGAACAAAGTGATGGATTGCTAGGAGTTTTATATGTATGCTAGAATTTTAGTTATTAACATACGTTTTTAAGGTGTTTTCTCACCTTAGGTGAGTGGGTACTTCCTGTAAATAGTAGATTGCACAAAATTAGATTAAATCCACAATAATCTTGAATTTCTTTGTATGCGACTACAAACCCTAAATCTGCCTTTCAATTTAAGCTTATGAAAGATGATCTAGAAATGGATTTTTTTCCTATAGTAATGAATCTCATATGATAAGATCATACTAGTAATGGATACAAATCATATAGAATAGGATTCCTAAAGTTCTTATAGAATTTATAAGAATATACCAAAATTGAGGGCTTTCGACAATGTCTAAAATTGTTGTATAACTTAATGGAGAACTTGACTATTTGAATCTCCTTATTATAAGTGATTTTTTCATCTGGATGTTTTAGTACAAATCTGTCATATATTATCTTGGATTTCTTTTGATATTTTTGGTTTTTGCTTGATATCTCAGTTAAGAGGGTGAGACCCTATACGAGTCAAAAGTTGTAAGTATAGACATCATGAAATCCAAAAGAAGTGATGCATTTTAATGTTATAGATTTATTTATTCAAGGTTATTCTTGATTCTCGATATTTTGGTGAATAGTGTGGAAACCTTAGTTAAGTTCATTATAGGGTTTCATATATATATATATATTTAGTTATTGGTTTGAATTTTTGAAAGTAATATTTTATCAGTGAAATTGGAAGAAGGCCGAATATTTATATCATAATCTTGTGGCCTATTCAGGCTTGAATACAGATGTATACTACTAAATTATTACTTCCTAAATTGTCACTTATTTATAATTTGTTTCTATACTTGTTCTATGTCATTTTGTATAAAATCTCTGAGTTTTATTAAGAGATGTAATAAGAAAGAATAACTTTGATTGATTTAGACAAGTGTTGCAGACACTGTGATCCATCCTTAGATCCATACTGGGATGGTGAAATGGGTCATTCAGACTGAGAGTGAATCCCAAGTGGTTAAGGCTTGGTGTGGAATAGACCCTGAGACTAATGGGGGGGGGTTACGAGAAGTTCCATAGAGGTGTAAGCAAGACCCCATCCTTCTTTTGGTTTAAGGTTAGGGGAAGTTGCATAGAGTTATGAACAAGACCCCAAACTTATTTTAGTTGTGATTTTATGTTATGGGAGAATGACCCATGAAATGATAAGAATGTTTATTTGTGATTGAACCCTAGACCCCAGACTGGTACCAAGGCGGGGAAGAGATGGAAAGGCTATAGGCCCTACCTGTTCAACGTGAGATCTTGACGTGCTTTGCCTTAGGGTGGCCATCTACGCCCTATGGCATGGATGTCGCAGTCGTGTGCATGAGCATACTATGATGATGTCTAATTAGCTTGTACAAGTTAGTTATATCAAGCACAAGCTAATAAAGAAAGACACATCATGATGCTTTTTGAATGTTATATTTTCCCCATATGTTATTTATGTTGTTAAATTGATCATGATAACATACATTGTTGGTTGTTGAGATCATGTTCCAAGAGGGCCACTACCACCAACTTTGTGAGCTCCTTATCAACTTTACTACAACAAAAAATGATTGTTAGGTCAATGGATATTGTAATAAATAAGGCTAATTACATGCATAATTATGAAATATTTTTGCACAAGTGATTATATACTAATTTTGTGGTAAATGAATACAAAATATGCAATTTAGACCATTAAAAGGATAAAATGGCCCTAAACTAGCATATACAATGGTTCATCAGGAACACTCATGCTAACATTGTAGGAAAAAAAGGAAGAAAAAATAAAGCCGTAGGAGAAGTGAAGTGAACCATCCTATGTTCTCGTTAGAGGTGTGTTGTTGCACCAAGCCTAGCTTGGTCTTATGATTGACTCCTAGAGTACATCCCTGATGAATGCATATTCATTCCTTTTTCATCGCATCTTTTAGTTTTTTATTTAGGATATTATCTTTCTTTTGCCAATTTTAAGAAATAATTACAATTTACTTTCTTTTGACCCGTTAATTAGAATTTGTATCATTCTCTATTCACATTTTGTATGTTCCAAGTTCATTCACATTCTCTCATATCAAGAGTATAAGAATCTATCCCACCGCTCAAAGAATCTAAAGATTGAAAGATTCCATTGCACTTACCTAAATCTTCGTAATACTCCACTTGATCGACTCATCTCGTCGATCAATCAACTCACGCGCCCAAATAACTTCCATCTGAGAACTCCATTCGATCGTTTCACAATGCCAATCTGTCAACTCAATGCAATTCAAGAAGGCACGATGTAACATCCACATCTTTGAGTACTTTAATATAATTTCTTAAGTACATATTATTCATGGTCATCATTATATGGATGGGTCATTATTGGTAGTATTGATTATAGTAATGCACTAAGAATTTTTATATGAATAGATAAGGTTGAAAGGAATGACATACAAATTTCCAAGGTTAGATTATACTTGGGTAGTTAGCTATTTAATAATAAGGACTTATCTTGTTTTAATTATACTAATTATTCTAGTACCGCATGGGAAACATACTTTGCTAGAATATTCCAAACACAAAATAGGCCAGTGATAAAATCTGGGATTTGTCTGTGATTTGTTTGATCAGGCAAATGTTTTTTTTCAAGATAATGGCAAGTAGAGGATTTTATTTTGATTTTCTAGACTTTACGTTGAATCAGATCAATAGAAGGTTGTTAGATAAGTCACTTAATCTAGTTAACCAAAACCATCTACACATCCCCTCCTTTCTTCAACCTTCATCCCCTTCGAAAGAGGAAACCCACAGTTAGTTGATTTCCATTATCTTGCAATCTACTCAACAATTTTCGGAACTGACTTCCCCATCATCTTCAGGATATAATTTCACATCTATTAAACCCTTGATGAAAAACTAAGTCATAAGGTACATGAAACTCCCAATTTCCACCGTCAACCTCCTCCTATGTTGCCATTGATCTTCACCAAGAACAATACCACCATCCAATTCCCTGTATTCAAAAGAACTTGAGGGTGTTACAAACCCATGAATGGTCTCTTCCTCATGTCTGATTTACTAAGAGCTTCTCCCCACAAAACCTACTTTTGTGACTGCGTGAAACTTGTTGAATGGAGCCTTGCCGCATCCGTGGTTTGCTTGATCGAGGTGATGAGATTCATGAAGACCCATCAAAGCCTCCTGGACCCTTGCTTCGGCACCTTGTAAGGTATTACCCATCACCTTATTGTTCCCCTAGACAACTGCTATTTGGATCGCGTATGACCATGCCCCCATCATGTTTTGGTCTTGCAAACTCTATTCTTACTCTAAGCACATCTAGAGATTGTTTCTGGCTAGTTTTGAGGGTGTGAGTTTCTCTCTTCCTCCTTTGGTCAATTTTCTATAGTCATTCCCCTATTCTTCTAGCATTATTAAGCAATACAAAGTCTCCATATTGGCTAGCTTCTTACCTCATATGAGAGATCGTTGGTCTAGTTTTGCATGATGAATCCCTTGATTGACTTAGCTTTAACTGATCTTGCATCTATGATGAGATCATGCTTGGATCCCAACTTGAGAATATTGGCTATTCGCAACAGAAAACTAGGATAATGCAAGGTGGATGCTTGATTTATTGAGCATGCCCCTACCATATTTTGGATTTGTTTTTCATGCTAAAGATATTGTCATATTTTTGCCTTCTTAATTGTTGAAGAGGCGTGGGCCCCCTATCTCTCTGTTTCAAGTGTTATTCTATTTTCTTGGTTATTCTTTATCTCTGGTGATGGGCCAAAAATGACCAGAACCCTTGAGCCTAGATAAATTCAATAATTAGAGAATACCAAAATTTAACCAAAAACTAAGAAAAGTATGTTGATCTTGATAAAACCCTAATCTCACCCTAATGATGGTACATGAATCAGATATTCAAGTAAATACATACTAGATACACAATCTGAATGTGATTAACGAACTACTATTAACTAGTCATATTTTATGATTTTGACGAAAATGATCCAAACTAATAGCTATACCAATAATCACAATTACTTAGATGAACATAAGGAAGTACTAATAATGATGAACAAGATATTACTATGCTATCTTATGTATTAATCCTAAATAAGTAGAATTTATGAAACAAGAACATAGAGATAATGTGTATATATATGTGAATCAATGAGATTTGAATCGTGATCCTTTCAATTCTTATGAGAGCTTAAACATGAATACTAAAACCATTGTGGACCCTAATTCAAAGTTAAAAGGCACGCTTAATGAAGTAAGACGAGAATAAGTGAATGTGACCAAAACCATAACCCTAACAACTCATCCACTATAAAGGGCAAAATAATACACCCTAGTATTCATCGGAAAAAAATATCACTTGCACACTCCTATAATTCACCCAAGAGTAAGACATGTGTGCTTAGAAACCCCAATTGAGAACACAAATAACCCTAGAAGACTAGACTTTAAGAGAGGATAAGAAAATTGATATATGATTTGATTTTCATGAAAAATTTAGGAGTATGACTTGAATAAATATTTTTGGATAAGACTTGTCTTACCACAGATAGGTGGGTCATGTTTTGTGAAATCATAAAATATATTTTAGACTTATAGTCTAATTATCCTTCTTAGAATTATCCATTAGACGCATGGTCTAATGTTCATATGCAGAGTATTACTTCCTATAAAATATAATTACTATTCCAGAAAGCTTGTACCTATATCTTATCAAGTCTCAATTTGAAGTTACTATTCTTGCATAATTGTTAGAAATTAGTATGGGAACTGCTAGAATACATAATATAATGCTTTGAAGTTAGCAAGCAGTTACTAGAATTCAAAATTTAATGATGAAAATTTTATTTTAGGGTGTTAATTCCTTGTTATCATTTAGAATGTAGATTTCTTTTAGAATATCAGAATCAAATACATAATCTCAAATTCATAATTAATGCAGTTATTTACTAATTGAGTTGTAGAACCTAAAATAGAATTATTAGAACTTAGAACAGAAATATCAAAAGTCATCTATGGTTTTTTGTTCCTTATTGTTATTAAGGTTGTCAATGGGGAGGGTATTACCTATTTACCCTTTATCCATACCCAGTAGGGTAAGGGTAAGGGTAAAGGTTTTTGTTACCCATTCCTTATTTAACCTTTCCCCATTTCCCCACCACATTAAAAGGGGAGGGTAAGGTATGGACATTATCCATACCCTTTTACCTGCATTTATTTAATAAAGATATATAACTATATACAAGCTTCTAGTTCGATTTCCACTCTATTTTTTCTAATAGGAAAGCTTGTGGGTTGCAGCTTGCTTCTCATCCCCACTCACACTCAAATGCTTGTAGTATAATACTACTAAATGTTGAACCAGCTGATATGGCCAAAAAATAATGGGAAAAGGATGATTGTGCCACCTTAAAACAAGTTATTCATGGACTAATGTCTAAACATATTACACAGGTATAACATTGTCCCACATATATTCAATTATGTGAAAATGCAAGTCAAGAAAAATGTAAATTAATCTTTATCACCCTACTTACCACCTTAAAATAAACTATCTTTTTATAAAATTCGTTTTATATCAAAATTATCCATTTACCCTTTACCCTGTGGGGAAGAGGGTAAGGGTAAGAGGAGGGTAAGGGGTTTGGTATGCCCTTACCCACTACCCTCTGGAGGGTAAGGGTAAGGGTAGAGCCTTACCCTCCCCGTTGGCAATCCTAATTGTTATACTAAAATATAGATTTACCATACAAGTTAGAATAATATTTAGTATATAGAATGCAAGAACCAACTACATACTTCAAAATTTATCTCACTTCCTTGAGATACAGAATCAGAATAGAATCAGAATTAAAATATAAAAAGAATATAAAAGACTAGAAAATGACAACAAAACATAATTTGATATTATATAATAAGCCCTCACAAGAATAGAAATATTGGGGTACATAGAATAGAAGGCTTTATGCCACAGAACATGCGTCGCACCATAGATGGTGCTTGATGCCACAAAACAAAAGACACATCAGTGCCACAGGAAGTCGTTTCATGCCATAGAAAGGCACACAATGCATCGAAAGATGACTTAATTATATAATTGTGGCCACAGAAAGATAAAATATGTAAATAAAGGTGTGTGCATTAGTCATAGATTTCCAATTTTTCCTAGTCTAGTTATTTCCTTGTGTTACTAGAATTTTATACCACTTACTCTAACCTAGGTTTCCCTTTGTGCATGGTTGCGTACGAGATGTCTGTGGGTTTCAAGCTTTAGAAAGAACATCCAGGTAAGAGTTTGCAAGTGTAGAGATAGGAGGATTGCTTGGTGGAGTGCCATCTACACAATTCCATATTTGAGATGAGATTTTTATAAAGTAGTATCATAGTATTAAGTTTCTTTTATATATGATGATGTATTAGAATCTCTTTGCTAAGAAAAATAATGAGAATTCCATTCATACACACTTCTATTCATGTACTATGAGGTGTCAAGATGGGTATGATAAGACATGATATCTTCAAATATATGATCAAATGACATGTATCGGAAGATGACAAAACTAAAAGAGGTTGACATGAAAAGTTTGAGGTAGGTAGTCACCTAAACCTAATTACATACATACTATAGTCCTACAAATACACATTAAGTGTCAGAAGACTCATGGTGGGGAATGTAAGTTTAGACGGTTAGTATGATACCTATGTGGTGGTCAAGCCCACTTAAAGACCAGAACAAATAGAGAGAGAAGCTTCATGCATGAGTATTTGTAATGGACACAAAAGAGGTAGACAAAGACTAGATAATAGAAGGTATAACCTAACACTAGAGCATTAATTAGATGGAAGTATGTTATGACGTGCATAGTTTAGATCCTTTTAGTACAAAATTGTGAACTTTAGGATGCTCAAGTATCACCAACAAAGATTAAGTAAAACTCTAAGGTTGGTAGTGAATTGAAATGTTGAGGAAAAAAATTATCCAAGGTGGGTAGAATTGTAACATCCACATCTTTGATTACTTTAATACAATTTCTTAAGTACATATTATTCATGGTCATCATTATATAGATGAGTCTTTATTGGTAATATTGATTATAGTAAGGATTTTCTTATGAATAGATAACATGTGAAAGGAATGACATACACATTTCCAAGGTTAAACTATACTTGAGTAGTTAGCTATTTAATAACAAGAATTTATCTTGTTTTAATTGTGGTAATTATTCTACTAACCCATATGGGAAACAAACTTTACTATAATATTATACACACAAAAATAGGCAAGTGATAAAATTTAGGATTGGTTTGGAATTTGTTTGATAGGCAAATGTTTTTCACAAGATAATGGCAAGTAGAAGCTTTTACTTTGCTTTTCTAGACTTTTTGTTGAATGGGATCAATTGAAGGTTGTTAGATAACAATGTCACCTAAAACAATTATTCAAAACTATCTACACATCCCCTCCTTTATTCAGCCTCTATCCCCTTTGAAATAGGAAACCCACAGTCAAATTGATTTCCACTATCTTGCAATCTACTCAATGATTTTTGTAACAGACTTTCATATCAGCATAAGGATAGATTTTTCACCTATTAAACCCTTGTTGAAACCCTAAGTGATAGTATAAGAGAAATGTCCAACTCCCACCGTCAACCTCCTCCTACATTACCATTCATCTTCACGAAGCACAACACCACCATCCAATTCCCTACATTCAAACAAACTTAAGGGTGTCACAAACCCATCCCCGGTCTCCTCCTTGAGTCCAACCTACTGAGAGCTTCTCCTGACAAAACCTACTTTGTGACTATGTGAATCTAACTAAATAGGACCTTGGCATGTCCGCAGTATGCTTGATTGAGGTGATGAGCTTTGTAAAGACCCATCAGAGCCTCCTAGACCCTTGTTTCCACACCTTGTAAGGTATTACCCATCACCTTATTATTCCCCTAGACAACTGCCATTTAGCTTGCCTATGACCATTCCTCCATCATGTTTTGGTCTTCAAACCCTATTCTGACTCTAAGCACATCTAGAGATTGTTTCTGGATAGTTTGAGGGCTCGAGTTTCTCTCTTCCTCCTCGCTCAATTTTCTACAGTTGTTCGCATGTTCTTCCAAGATTATTTAGCAATGCAGAGCCTCCGCCCTGGCTAGCTTCTGACCTTGTATGAGAGATCGTTGGGTCTGATTTTGCATGATGAAGCCCTTGATTGACTTAGCTTCAGCTAATATTGCATCTACGACTAGATCATACTTGGATCTCAACCTGTGAAGCAACGTTGGTTGATCGAAGCAGAAAGCTAGACTAATGCCTGGATGATGCTTGATTTATTGAGCATGCCCTTTTCGTGTTTTGGTTTTGTTTTCATGCTAAGCACATCATTGTATATTTGCTATGTTGATTGTTGAAGAGTCACAAGCCTCCCTATCTCTATTTTTCAAGTGTTATTTTATTTTCCTGTTTATCTTTGTCACACCAGTGATTGGCCAGAAATGATCAGATGCCTTGAAAATCATAGATTATTTTGTTAATCAGTAAAATAACAAATTTTAACCAAACACTAATAAAAGTATGGTGATCTTGATAAAACCCTAATCTCACCCTGATGATGGTGTCATAGCTAGATATTCAAGTAAATGCATACTAGCTACACAATATTAATGTGACTAACGAACTAATTTAACTAGTCATATCTTACAGTTTAGAAGATAATGATCCCAAATAATAGCTATACCAATAAACCCAATCACTCATATGAACAAAAGGAAGTACTAATAATGATGAACAAGATATTATTATGCTATCTTATGTATAATCCTGAATAGGTAGAATTTATGTAACAAGAACATAGAGATAATGTGTCTACATATGCAAACCAATGAGATTTGAACCAAGTCCCTTTCATTTCTTATGATATCTTAAACATGAATCATAAAATCATTATGGCTACATAGAAGGGTTAGTATGACTGAATCCTAATTGAAAGTTAAAAGGTGGGGTTAATGAAGTAAGATGAGATGATGTTAATGTGACCAAAACCCTATCCCTAACAACTCATCCACTATAAATGGCAAAATAATACACCCTAGTATTCACCAGAATATAAGATTACTCACACACTCCTAGATAGCACCCAAGAGTAAGACATGTGTGGTTAGAAACCCTAATTGAAAACACTAATAACCCTAGAACACTGGAATTTAATAAAAGACAAGAAGACTAATAGATCCTTTGATTTTCAGGAGAAGTTTAGGAGTAGGACTTGAAGCAATATTTTTGGATAAGACTTGGCTTACCACATGTAAGTGGGATATCTCCTTTGAGTTCATATTATATATTTTAGACTTGTATTCTAATTATCCTTATCACAATTATCCATTATATGCATGGTATATTGTTCACCAGTAGAGTATATATTTCCAGTAAAATATGATTATTGCTTCAAAAAGCTTGTACCTAGATCTTATCAAGTCTCAGTCTCAAGTTGATATTCTTTCATTATTATTAGAAATTAGTATGTGAGCTACCATAACACATAATATAATGCTTTGAAGTTACCATGCAATTACTAGAATTCAAATTATAATGATGATAATTTATTCTAGGGTGCTATTTCCTTGTTATGATTTAGAATTTATATTTATTTTAGGATATCAAAATCAAATACATAATTTAGAATTCAGATTTATCACAGTTGTTTACTAGTTCAATTTTAGAACCCAAAATAGAACTATTAGAACTTAGAATGGAAATATCAAAAATTGTCTTTGGTTTTTATTTCCTTATTTTTATTAAACATAGATATGCCTTTCCACCCAAGGTAAAAGTAACGGAATACCACCATATCAAAGTATCGACAAAATTCACTTGAAAACAACAATTGCTACAAACAACAGAAGCTACTACTGAATACCAAGTGCACAAGTTCAAAAGACCAACAAGACCGACTAAACTAACATAACTGCAAGAATTTCCAAGATGATACTAGATTACAAAACTACAATAGAGGATGAAAGCCTCCTTCTAGAATATTAAAGCCTCCTTCTAGCAAGTGCTTTTAAAGATGATTGAGCACCAACTCTTGGTGTCTTAGTCTTGTTTCCACTAGTAGCATAGAGCTTGAAATGCAAAGAGTTGACACTGAGTTCCTTGCACTATTGTGCAACATCTTGTGCGGCAAGCATAACTGCACAGGGAGAAGATTCATCCCTATCTGCCTTGACTTTCGTTCCACCAGTAATACATACCAGTGTTGCTCTTCTAGACATATCTGTGAAATGAATGAATGTATCATTAAAAGATGAAAACATATAGGCAACCCCAAATACAACCTCTCACTCCTAAAACTTGGTCCAAGGGTAACAATTTCATCCTTAACCTCCCTAGTCTTTTACTCCAACATATTGCTTTGCCGTGAAGGAGACAATGGGGATGAAGGAGTCTACTTTGACTTTTGTTAGATCCAAAAAGCAGTGGCTTCAGGATGCCAGGTTTTTAGTTCCTTATTGTTATACCAGAATATAGATTTATCATACAAGTTATAATAGTATTTAGAATATATAATGCAAGAATAGAGACAAACTTCAGAATTTATTTCAGTTATTTGAGATATATAATCAGAAATAAAATCAGAATAAGAATTTGAACAAGAATAGAAAAAATTATAAAATGACACTAGAACATAATTTGATATTATTTTATAAGTCCTCATGAGAACAAAAGTATTGCGGTACATAGAAAAAAGGTTTTATGGAGCAGAAGATGTGTGGCACCATAGAAGGCACTTATTGCCAATGAACAGAAGACACATTGGTGTCACCAGAAGGCATTTCATGCCAGAAGGTGTATTGCACCATAGAAGGCACACAATTCCACAAAATAGGATTTATTATATAGTAGTGGCCATAGAAAGATAAAAAATGTAAATAAAAGATGTGTACTTTAGTCATATATTACCATTTTTCCTAATATAGTGATTTCCTTATGTTACTAGAATTCAGTGCCACTTACTCTAACCTAGGTTTCCCTTTGTCAATGGTTGGGGATGATATGTCTGTAGGTTTCAAGCTTCAAAAAGAACATCAAATCAGAGTTTGCAAGTGCAGAGATAGGAGGATTTGTTGGTGGGGCAGAATCTACATGATCCCAGCTTTGAAATGAGATTTGTATAAAGTAGTATCATGGTATTAAGTTTCTTTTGTATATGATGATGTAATAAAATCTCTTTGATAAGAAAAATAATGAGAATTTCATTCATACACAATTTGTAATGGCTTTATCTATTTTTATTTTTATGTATATCATATTTGTGACACTCCCAATAGAAGAAAAAAAGAACTGAATTGTTGTTTATGCTTCCACTACAGAAATTTGGGGTGTTACACATGCCACTCCAATGAACCATTCCACTCATTACATGGACCAGTTGACTCATCATCTGAAGCAGGTGAACCAAACCTCCAAAAGACCGACTCAGGTCCCTTGGAGCACAATTTTTGTTCAAAATTGCGCCGGCCCTAAGACGACTCTGTACCACCAACTCATTTAGGGTTTTGACTTGCTTCCTCGAGTCTGCACAACCACAAGTCCCAGTTGAATGACTAGGACTCTCAGTTGATCAAACAACAACCACGTGATAGATTTTTTTATAGCAGTCGTTGGTCACAATCAACATTGTTTCTAGGGTTTTGACCCCTTCTTCACCCTATAAAAGGAGGGGGTCTCCACAAAGAAAAGCATCCATCTTTTTATTCTATCTTTTGTGTTAAGATTTTGTTTAAATCTTTGTGTCCCAAATTCTTACAACTTATACTGATCTTTTTATTGAAATTTTAGTTTCAGAACTATTATTCTTGGTATTCTTTTGTTACTTGAGCAATCATTGAATAAGGGTTCCATTTCATTATTTCTAGATCAGAATCCTATTTGGATTCTTCTTCTATTATTTTCCCGTAGCTTCCCTTTCTTCCTTCCTTCACTCTGGTGCATATCTTTATGATGTATGAGTAATTCTATATATCCAGGCATGGGGAATATTCCCAAAGCCTGTAGTAGATGATTAGATATGATTTAACTTTGTGATATAACATGTTAGATGGTGTCTTGAAGGATTTATCATATGGTTTGACGACTTGATCTCTAGATTGCAGCTTGTTAACCTTTGGGTGAAGAGATCTCGAAGCCCAAAGATAGGACAACTTAGTAAACACATTAATCTCTTGAAGAAACCTTAGAAGGAGCTTGTTTGGGATGATCAGGCAAGGATCTGCAAACACCAAGATCAATAGGTTTGTGAGAAGCTTGATTTTTGTGATGCATTTCGGGAAATGTTTCAGATGCCCTCATCTAACAGATTGTGTATTCATGATTTTTATCAATCTAAGTTTCTACACAGGATATGGGTGTGAAACTCATAACCCTGATATTCCTCATTATCGACTTGATCACTGATTTCAATCGCCTTTACTTCTTGCACTTCCTTATCTCTTTTTAGCACAATTTTCTTTCCCTTGTTCCTACCATAACTCTTTTTTTTTCTGTTCTTAGTGCAAATTTCACATTCTTGTTCCTAGTGTAATACTTTTATCCTTAGTGTAATTTCCTTTCATTTTGCTCTAGCATAATCAACCTCAATCAAGGGAATTTGATTCTTGTCAAAATTGTTCAAAGCAAACTTGGTTCAAAACTCCAATCCTAAAAGAGTTGTTCCATGGGACCGACCCTTTTTATACTAATAAATTAGCCAACTATTTAGGTGGTTTTTTTGCTGTTAAAAAGGTTAAACTCTAGGAATTAACCGTCTAGTGAATTGTTGTGTAAATGACTACATAAATTTTGGTGTCGTTTTTGGGGACAAAGGATTTGTTTTTTTAACCTTTTTTTTATCTTTGCCCGTCGAGTCCCATTCTTGTAGTGCTACTCCTCCTTGTATCGAGTTTCATTTTGGTGTTATAGTTTTTTATGCAATCACACTCAATTTTCTTGAATCAAGCTTCTTTTTATTCAAAAAAACTTCCAATCTTTCAAGGACCAAGTGGTGTATGCCATGCTTGCAAACGATGATTCTATACTGCCCACTTTTGATCCTGAGATAGATAGGACTTTCCATCATTTGAACCAAACACATTGATACATGATAGATGAATAAGAAGTGAACCTAGGGTTGGGCTAGCCCTCTCCGCTCAAAGAGAGGCTATGTTATACAAGCGAGTGACTCAAGAAGCCATGCTACTCGCAACCTTATTGGACAAACAAGAGGCTTATGAGGACACACTACATGAGGTTGAACAACAAAGTTAAGCATTTTTCAATCCCTAAGACTGTCTATGCACAACATCTAATTGTGCCACCATATATCACCACTCCCCAATTAGAGGACCGCACTCAGTGGATCACAATGCTTCAAGCCAACCCCTTGGTTGGTAACAAGGATAAAATTTTCAGGATCACCTTCGGTGATATTTAGACCTATGCTCCTTCGCAAACGTCCCTGACATCTCTAAAGACGTGGTAAAATTGAGATTGTTCAAATATTCCCTATCAGACCAGGCTAGTACTTGTACAATACCATGTAGGGAGCTCACATCACTATTTGGGATGTACTCCAATCCAAGTTCCTAGAGAAATATTACCCCCATCCCTCACTCATCAAATTGCGGGAGAGATCACTCAGTTTGGCATGGTCCCTAGCGAGATGTTATGTGAAGCTTGGGGAGAGGTTCAAGGATCTTATCGGTCATTGTGCACATCATGAAATTTCTCAAGTTCAATTAATCAAAACCTTTTATTAAGGTTTTGATGATAACACCAAAGGTTTTCTTGATTTCTTGTATGGACAAAATTTTAAGTTATATAATTTTGATAACACATGGGAGGTTGTTAAATGAAGTTCTGAGACTCAAGCTTTTCGAGGATCCGGAGGGTCCTTAAAATAGCCAAATCTAAAGATAATTATGTCATAAAATCTATTATTGAAATGCTTAAGCTTCTTGTCCTCAAACAAGATCATCTAGAATCTCCCTTCAATGCCTATGAAAGGAGAGGGAAACCACAAAAAATTAAATTGATCGACTCTCTCTATGGCATCTTCCAAGGGTATGACCATTCTACCCAATAATGTCAACTCCTCAATAATACCTCCATGCAACATGAGCTTGGGCAGAAAATAGAGAACCTCAACTCCAACCACGGTATACCCAATCAAGCCTACTACAACCCAAATCAGGCAAGGAACCACCTCGGTTCCAATATGGCAATTTGGTTGGTGCTATAAAATTCTTCCCAACAAAGACCATCCAAGTCAACATCTCAAACTGTCCACCCCTAGGCTTCCAATATAATAAAAACCAAAGGAATTTTGGGAACCAAGGGAATTACAGGGGTAATTTCTAAAATGGTGGTGGTTACCAAGGGCAATAGTACCAAAATTTGAACTAAGCACCCCAAATGCAACAAAATACACCCATCCCTTCTTTAATGATAGATGGTTACTCTAGAGCATATTGTCCTTTCATAGTAGGCCCACAAGAAAGTGAATGATGCTCAATTAGCTCAACTCCTGGAAAACCAAAGACGTCCTGCCAGCACCTTTAGTAGGCAGCCTAAGAATAACCCAAAGCATCCCAAACAACTCAAAGTCATTTCCACCGTTCAAGGAATTTGTATGTTCCCCCCTCCCCTAGACATGACTCCTATTGTACCCATAACATTTTAGGATGATGACATTGTAGTTGTTACGAAGGAACTAGCCCAAACACCCATCACTGACTCTAGGGCTAATGAGACTCTGATGTAGCACTATTTTAAGGTTTCATCTTGTGTATTTTTGCATTTTAATCACATTTAGACATGTTATAATGCAAGTTAATTCCACTAAATAAATAGTTTCATATAAAATTTTCTTATGGATTATCTGTGTGTTTTTTAGGTTTTGAACCATGTATTGAATGAAGGGGAGGAATAAGGGAGGATCCTTGGGTTTCTACACCTGAGGATGAGTCCTAGACCATCTCCCAACCTTCCACAAATGGGAAAAATTACATTCAAGGCAAAGAGTAGCTAATTGAAGGACTTTTGAAGCAAAGAGGATAGTTGGGCCCTCAAAACGGGTAGTGGTAAAATGCCATGGCCGTGGCAGAAATGCCCCACATTACAATAAAAACCCAAGCTCAATATGCTACAACAACTCATATACCATGATTGTGGCCAGCAAAACGGATGTGGCATATCATCTCCACCACAACTATGGTGACCACCACGCCCATGGTGAGGGGCATCTACAATGACCACTATCAGTAGAATGGTCATGCCACATGCAACCAACACACATGTATCAGCTACCACACCCATTTCACCTCTCACCCACCACAGTTGTGCCACTGGCCTTCCAAAAACTGCCCTCAAACTTAATAGTTTGGCCATTTCCACCTTGCCTGTTCCTCTCTACCATGGCCATGTTCACCCCACTCCACAACGACCGTAGTGACCAAAATGGTTGTGGTGGCCAGCAACCCTAACATAATTTTTGCACTACTTTTCCTATATTTCCCCCACTTAGCCTAGTCATTTCCTACCACCTATATATAGCTATGCGGCAGCTGTAGAACAAGGTTACACCCCAATAGTATTCATTTCTACTTCCTTTGAACATTCAAGGAGCTCCTTCTTACTCCCACCCCATTTCCACTTTCCTCTACCTCAAAACCCTAGTTTTCTAGGGTTTTGCCCACTTCCACCATACACTCCATGATCTCTTGCCACTAAGGAGGGAGAAGGTGTTGCTCCCACTATTGGAGGTGAAGGAAAATAAGATATTCCATGATCTCTGTGGCTTTTCCTTCTTCTTCTATGTCTTCTTTTATTCTTATTTGCACTATGATAGCTAAGCCCCTTGTGGAGGGTTGTTTGGGGTAAAAATGTTACTTTGATACTATGTTGGGGGAATATGACTTGTAAATGCTATATTTTCATTCTATGGTGGTTTCCATCTACTCCTATCTTATTTCTCATGTTTCTCCTTGTGGTTTGTCCTTGCAAACATAATTTGGTTGATGTTGTATGCTTGAAACCACCTAGATCTAAGAGAAGATTGCATATGTGAGCCTATTTTGGGATTTTGGGGGTGAAATCATTAGATGCCTATTAGAGCAACCAGAGAGTTATCTAATGTTTTATGCTTCAGCTTTCGGGGGTGAAATCCCTATTAGGGGTTTATGGTTGTAAGGCCCCTGACCTAGACTAAACCCTAATGATGCTTAATTTACCTACTTTTATGCTTAAAATTATTAAGTAAACTTTATCTTATGCTTTGATATCAGTTAATTAAGCTATGTTTCAAGTTTGGTCCAATTTGGACACTTTTTGAGCAAGTTATGTAATTTTATGCATGTTTTGGACTTTTATGTAATTTACCTTCATGTTTGTGATTGATTGTTGCTCAAGGATGAGAAAACATTCAAGTCCGAGGTATTTTGATGAATACATATTCATCCCTTTTTCATCACATCTTTCAGGTCATTGTTTAGGATATTATCTTGTTATTCCCCAATTTTAGGACATAATCTCAATTTAATTTCTTTTGACCCATGAATTATATTTATTATCATTTTCTATTCACATTTTCTAGGTTCCATGTTCATTCACATTCTCTCATCTCTAGAGTGCAAGAACCTATCTCACCGCTCAAAGAATCTAACAACTAGAAGCTTCCATTGCACTCACCAAAAACTTCCCAGTACTCCATTCGATCAACTCATCCCTCCAGTCGGTTGACTCATGTGCCCAAGCAGTCCCATCTAGAACTCTAGTCAACCATTTCACAATGCCAATCCATCAAATCAATGAAATTTAAGAAGCATGCCACTCCAGCGAATTAGTCCATTCATTCCACATACCGGTTGACTCAACAACCAAACTGAGCAACCCAAACCTCAAATCAACCAACTCTACTCCCTTGAAGTACAAGCTTTATTCAAAATTGCACTGGCCCTAAGACGAATACGCATTGCCAACCCACTTAGGGTTTTGACTCACTTCTCTTGGGTCCACACAACCATGCATCCCAGTCCGTCGACTGGGACTTCTGGTCGGTCAAGTAACGATCGCAGGGTAGAGTTTTTTAACACCATCCTCTGAAGACAATCAACATTGTCCCTAGGCTTTCCACCTCTCCTTCTCCCTATACAAGGATGTGGGACTCCACAAAGAAAAACATCCATATTTTTATCCTATCTTTTCTTTTTAAGATCTAGTTTTCATCTTTGTATCTAGAATTCTTGCAATTTGTACTCATCTTTTATATTGAAATATTAGCTTCAAATATGTTGTTCTTGGTCTTCTTTTGTTACTTGATTAAGGATTGAAAAAGGGTGTCATTTCATTGTTGCTAGATAAGAGTCCTATTTGGATTCTTCTTCTATTACTAGCCTATGAATTCCTTTCTTCCTTCCGTCAATCTTGTGTGTCTCAGTACAATGTGTGAATAGTCCCATATATCGAGGCATGGGTAGTAGCCTATAGCCAGTAGATGATTAGATATGATTTAACTCTATGATATAGCATGTGAGATGGTATTTTGGTGGGGTTATCATATGATTTGACAACTTGATCTTTCACTTGCCGCCTATTAATCTTTAGGTGAAGAGATATTGGACCCCAGAGGTAGAACAACCTGTGACAACCCATCACACAAAGTGATATTACTCAAAACTGAAACATGATTAACCACTAATAAAACACATCCCCAAAACGAGGGTTAATTAAAACTAATTAAATTTTCACAAACTTACTCAAAAACATTTGCATGAAAGCCCAACATCACAAATTATTTCATAAATCATACCAAAAATACCTTACAAAGGTTGTGTCTTCAACCACAACATATACACAAGAGATAACATCCACATGTACAACATGAGAATACTAAGAACTCGAGTCAATAAAACACTATACTCAAAACATTCCCACCCGAACCTGAGAGTATATGAATGACTGTAGGACATACTAGACATCTAAACAACTATCCATCTATGATCCATCACATCAACTCCTCCCCACTGCCACAGGTCCGCTACTACTACTGACAATCACCTAAAAAGATTGTGGTGACCTAGGAGTGAGGCCCATG
Organism: Alisma plantago-aquatica; assembly: GCA_963693085.1. Lineage (NCBI taxonomy): Eukaryota > Viridiplantae > Streptophyta > Magnoliopsida > Alismatales > Alismataceae > Alisma > Alisma plantago-aquatica. The sequence goes on from OY856409.1 coordinate 257,785,438, forward strand.
TCCCAGTAAGAAATATAACTTGCAACAACTCTTATTGATTACAACAAGTTATGTTATTAAATAGGTTAAGTAGATTAAGTAGATTAAATAGAGAAACAAATAAAGAAACATAAAAAAATTTAATCATAATGGCTTGTTAAGAGAAATTCCATTCAGAGTCTTAGAAGCTAGTATTATTCTCAACTACCAGATGTATCTATTACTATGAGCATATCAATAATAGTATGAGCATATTTGAATAATAGGAGCATGTCTAACAATGTAGCATTACTACAGTTATAAACAACCTTAATAGCATAAGCATCTCTAACAATATACCATATCTAACAACATATGCATATACAATAGGATGATCAAAGCTAACCACAAAAGCATGTCTAATAGTGTAAGGCATGTCTAATAGCATAACACTGCTGACAACATAACCATAACTATTGGCATGAGCATGATTAGTAGTATGGGCATAGCTAACTACATAGGCATGACTAACGTTTTAAGAAATTCTAATAACATAAGCATAGACAACAATATAAGCATGTTTACGACAAAAGCATATATGCCTTTCTTAATGCACTACACGTCATCTATATGTGATAAGAGAAATAAGGGTTATCATCCAATGTGAAGCATTTTATATAATCCTAATGAGATATGCTACACGGCTGATTATGTATTTTATTAATGCTATGAGGAGATGAGGTATACCACTCATACTCCAACTAACCACTGCTAAGTCAAAGTTAGTGCCATATATGATCTAGGAGGATCCATTCTCCTATGATCTCATCCACCCTGGTTAGTATGGGTCCGCCGCAATGAAACATAAGGTCAAGCTACAAAATAGCCTAGTCTTCCCTTGGCATATAGGTCACGACACTAGTGAAAACTGAGTTACGACCTGCAGTCGCACTCCTGCTAGGCCATGGCCCATAGCCAATCCTGTGAAGTATCATAAGTATATACTGAATCACATCATTGAGCTATGACCCGTAGCCGCACTCTTGCCAGGGTATGGCCCGCAACCAATCTTGTGAATGCATACTCTCAATAGTATATGACTCTGAGCTTCCATTAAGGGAAAACCCATTTCACCATGCAGTAAGTACAGATGCTGAAGATGGGTCTATGGCATAGGGAAACTACATGATTAAGGTTTCACTTTGATTAGTTAAGTGGATTGAGTGAATTAAGGCTGAATCAAATAAGTGGACATACAAATCCTAATTCATTTCTAGTAGGCATTTGATATGTAACAACTCCAGTAAATAAAAAATGATAAGCATATTACTTATTACAACACCACATGATACTATTTCACTGCCATTCATGACTTTATTCATCATCACACCAACACATGATATATAATCCTTATCACATTATGCCAGGGTACCAACCGTTATCACATCGTGAAGAGGATCTCACCTCCATTATGTTTCAATCATGCCCAAAGGTCATTAAGACCATTACATTAACTCCTCTAAGAACACTATTATCTTTCCATGCCTCATCAAGGCTCAACTACCGTCACATACATGTAACATATAATGTTTGGCTTAACATTGCATATAACAGAAAATTAGAGTTACAACAATATATATATAGAGAGAAATTACTCCATCAATCTATTAAATGCACAAGAAAACTAAGCAACATCTTTGTGTTCTTGAATTAGGATTAAGATTCAACAACTTAACCAATTTAGATTTCCAAAACAACAAATATATGTAACCCTAGTTCTTGTTATATCCAACAAATCTCAGAAATAATGTCATTCCTTTATTTTAACAATATATAAGGGAACTATATATGACTGTACACCATCATTTAATTGTACTAGGATTAGAGTTAACAACACAAGTTAGATTAACATTGTGAATCAACACTTTACAACAATCTCATGTTTATATTCATTTGAGGGAAAAAGGTAAGACTACCAATTCATGGGGCTCAAAAACATTAATCCTAACTCATCAAATCCCCAACATCAGGTGCAATAAACACAACCTATAAATTATAGACCAAACATCAGACCAACAGATTTAAGGCAATTAAAACCATTGCATCATATATATGAATCACCCCCATTGAATCATGATTGCATAAAATATAGCCATTAGGATGCAAAACATGTAAAACCTTGAGACATTCATCTAGGAAAACCATCGAGACGTGACTTAGAAAAATCATGTATCACCATAGGGTGTAAGCCCTACACTCACCATCAGTTTCATGAGTACGGAAACACATCAAATTAGATATTAGTGTAATCATCGTTTATCTTATCCAAGCAAACTATCAATTGAGAAACTAAGTGAAACCATCAATCTTAAGATAAAACAATCCATGAACTCTTAGGATGACAATCAGTTGTGAATCCAGTGAGACCATCAAATTAGCCATTGCGAGAGCATCAAAACCATCAATTGTAGGAGGAAAAAAATCCATCACTTTCAAGCAAAAAAGAATATCCAAAAAAAAGCAACTAAGAAACCTTCATCAGTTGGCACAAGAAGCCCAACCATCGAGTTATGGAAATAAGAGAAAATCAACTCAAAGCTTTTAGAGAAAAACCATGGTTTGAGAAAGAAACAAGACCATTGAGTTAAACCACTTGGGATAGCATCATGAGATTAATTTCTCAAACATAAGAGAGTTCAAAACATAAGATAAATCCAAACCATTCATTGGCACAAAATGGTCGAACCATACAACATCAAAACTAACTATCAAATTGAAACACAGGGAGGAAAAATCTACTCAAAATTCTAGGAAAACCAATGTTGACGGGGCTTAAGATAACCATCGATTATTCAGTGACGAAGACCATATAAACATAATTTCTTGATCTCACTGAAGTCATCAAAACAATAATTAAAGTACCAAAATCATTCCTTCCTATAGGCCAATCCAGTGGGTACCCAACGAGTAGAAAAATATTTTCAAGGCACTTACTAAATCATAGCTAGTTTCAACCATTCAAACACCATAGATTATTATGATTAAGGAAGCCATCAACCAGCTAGAGATAAGAACATTACAACCATGGTTCTTAGGCATCTAATGATGTCATCAAAATAGTATCAACTCACCACCATATCCTAAACAAACGAATAGTCATCGGATCACGAGGCAAGGTAGAAATCAGCTCAATTAAGTCAAGGACAACCATCAATTTTCATCAGAACAACTCCATCAATTCATGGACAAGCAAGGTATAAATCTCATATCCCAACACAAAGAACATGCAGAAGATTAAGTAGAGCAACCAGAGAGTTATCTACTCAAGGATAATTATATATATACACAACTTAGCTAAGGATTCAAATTAATTTTCTACCAAAGATTATGTTTATATACATTTTCACTTGGATTCCTTGCCATCTGCATAGGAATTATCATGATTATCATACATCATCACTCTTTCATATTAGTCTTTTATCATACTCATGCGTATCTTCTCATTTATCATGTTTCTTATTCACTCTTTTAGGGGTTAGTTCATCACATTCCTCATTCTTATACGTTCAACATGGATCATTCCCTTTAATTTCTTTTATATGTCATAATAACTTTACATTAATATCTTTATGTACATAGGGGTGGGTCTGAGATTAACTCAGGTTCCTCTTTGTTCACACATATGGGTGGGTCTGAGATTAACTCAGGTTCCTCTTTGTTCACACATATTTATCCACTTTTATTATCTCATATCATGATTATCACTAGATTTCTCATATTCTTATATGAATTTTACATCTCATATTATTACACTAACACAAATTTATTTTTTCTTTTATTCCATTATTTTCTAGAATCATAGTTTTGGAAGTTCCTTCTTAGCTTATTTTCATTCATATTTAAGCTTCATGGTGCCATATCTCTTTAGTATATGAATACCTGGCCAGGGCATACAAGTACTAAATTCAAGAAGTATGTATTATGTTCATGTCATTTTTATTATTTAGTTATCATCCTAATCCTAAGTCCTCGTAGACTCAGCAAACCTATAGCTCTGATACCATCAAATGTGATAACCCGTCACACAAGGTGATATTACTCAAAACTTAAACACGATTAACCACTAATAAAACACATCACCAAAAAGAGGGTTAATTAAAATCGATTAAATTTTCAGAAACTTACTCAACAACATTTGCATAAAAGCCCAACATCTCAAATTATTTCATAAATCATACAAAAAATCTCTTACAAAGGTTTGGTGTCTTTAGCCACAACATATACAAGAGATAACATCCACATATACAACATCAGAATACTAAGATCTCGAGTCGATAAACCACTATATTCAAAACATTCCTGCCCGAACCAGAACTCTAGGACATACTAGACATCTAAACAACTATCCATCTATGATCCATCATATAAACTCCTTCTCGCTGCCACAGGTCCACTACTGCTACTAACGATCACCTAAAAATATTGTGGTGACCCACGAGTGAGACACATGTCCCAGTAAGAAATATAACTCGTAACAACACTTATTGATTACAACATGTTATGCTATTAAATAGATTAAGTAGATTAAATAGAGAAACAAATAAAGCAACATAACAAAACTATTAATCATAATGGCCTATTAGGAGCAGTTCTATTCAAAGTCTTAGAAGCTAGTATTATTCTCAATTATCAGAAGTATCTATTACTATGAGCATATGGATAACATTATGAGAAAATTTAAATAATAGGAGCATTTCTAACAATATAGCATGACTACAATTATAAACAAAACTAATAGCATAAGCATATCTAACAATATACCATATCTAACAACATAGGCATATCCAATAGGATGATCAAATCTAACCACAAAACATGTCTAATACCGTAAGGCATGTCTAATAGCATAGCACTGCTAACAACATAAGCATAAATATTGGCATGAGCATGATTAGCAGTATGGGCATAGCTAATTACATCGACATGACTAACATTTTAAGAAATTCTAATAACATAAGCATAGCCAACAGTATAAGCATGTTTATGACATAAGCATATATGTATTTCTTAATGCACTAGACACCATCTATATGTGATAAGAGAAACAAGGGTTATCATCCAATGTGAAGTACTATATATAATCCTAATCAGATATGCTACATGACTGATTACGTATTTTATTAATGCCATGAGGAGATGAGGTATACCACTCATACTCCAACTGACTGCTGCTAAATCGAAACCAATGCCTTATAAGATCTAGGAGGAGCCAAACTCCTATGATCTCATCCACCCTCGGTCAGTATGGGTCTGCCACAACAACACATAAGGTCAAGCTACAAAATAGCCTAGTCCACCCTTGGTATATAGGTCACGACACTAGTGAAAATTGAGTTATGACCCGCAGTCGCACTCCTACCAAGGTATGGCCCGCATCCAATCATGTGATATATCCTAAGTATATACTTAATCACATCACTGAGCTACAGACTGTAGCTGCACTCCTACCGGTGTATGGCCTACAACCAATCCTATGAATGTGTATACTCAACAGTATACGACTCTGAGCTTCCACTAAGGGAAAACCCATTTCACCATCCAGTAAGTACTGGCACTGAAGATGGATCTATGAAACAAGACAACTACATGATTAAGGTTTCACTATGATTAGTTAAGCGAATAGAGTGAATCAAGGCTAAATCAAATAAGTGGACATACAAATCCTAATTCATTTCTAGAAGGCATTTGACATGTAACAACTCCAGTAAATAAAAAGTGTATAGGACATATTCCTTATTATAACACCACATAATATTATTTCACTGCCATTCATGATTTTATTCATCATCACACCAACATAGGATATATAATCCTTATCACATTATCCTAGGATACCAAACCTTATCACATCATGAAGAGGATCACACCTCCATTAGGTTTGAATCATGTCCAAAGGTCATTAAGACCATCACATTAACTCCTACAAGAACACCATTATCTTTCCATCGCTCATCAAGGCTCAACTACCATCACATACATGTAACATATAATCTTTGGCTTAGCATTGCACATAACAGAAAATTAGAGTTATAATAGTATAGAGAGAGAAATTACTCCATCATTCTATTAAATGCATAAGAAAATTAAGAAACATCTTTGTGTTCTTGAATTAGGATTAAGATTCAACAACTTAACCAAATTAAGATTTCCAAAACAACATTTGTATGTAATCCCTAGTTCTTATTATCTCCAAAAAATCTCAGACATAATGACATCCTTTATTATAACAATATGTAAGGGAACTAGGTATAATTATCCACCATCATTTAATTGTACTAGCATTAGAGTTAACAATGCAAGTTAGCTTAACATTGTGAATTAATACTTTACAACAATCTTAGGTTAATATTCATTTGAGGGCAAAGGTAAGACTGCCAACTCATGGGGCTCAAAACCATTAATGCTAACTCATCGAATCCCCAACATCAGGTGCAATAAACACAACCTATCAAATTATAGACCAAACATCTGACGTTGGATTTAAGGTGATTAAAACCATTGCATCATATATATATGAATCACCACCAGACCATCAGATGCAAAACATGTAAAACTTTGAGACATTCATCGAGGAAAACCATCGAGATATGACTTAGAAAAATCATGTATAACCATTGGGTGTAAGCCCTAAACTCACCATTGATTTCATGAGAAAGAAAACCCCTCAAATTAGATATGAGTGAAATCATCATTTATCTTAGCCAAGCAAACTGTCGATTGAGCAACTAAGTGAAACCGTCAATCTAATACTTAAAAGAAAATAGTCCATGACCTCTTAGGATGAAAATAAGCTTCGAACCTCAAGAGTACCATCGATCTAACATTAGGAGAAATTGACAAATCAACAATTCGAAAAGCTATCGATTGTGAATCTAGTGAGACCATCAAATTAGCCATTGCGAGAGCATAAAAACCATCGATTGTGAATGAAGAAAAATCCATAATTTTTAAGAAAAAAAGAAGATCCAAAATAGCAACTAAGAAACCTTTATCGGTTGGCACAAGAAGCCCAACCATCAAGTTATGTAAACAAGAGAAAATCAGCTCAAATCATTTAGGGAAAAACCATCATTTGAGAAAGAAACAAGACCATTGACTTAAACCACTTGGGATAGCATCATGAGATTCGTTTCTCAAACATAAGAGAGTCCAAAATGGAAGATAAATCCAAACCATTAATTGGAACAAAATGGTAAAACCATACAACATCAAAATCAACTATCAAATTGAAACACAAGGAGGAAAGATCTGCTCAAAACTCTTGGAAAACCAATGTTCATGGGGCTTAAGATAACCATCAATTATTCAGTGATGAAGACCATATAAACATCATTTCTTGAGCTCACTAAAGTCATAAAAATAGTAATTGAAGTACCAAAATCGTTCCTTCCTATAGGCCAACCCATCGGGTACCCTACACGTAGAAAAACATTTTCAAGGCACCAACTAAATTATAGCTAGTTTCAACCATTCAAACACCATCGATTATATTATGATTAAGGAATTCATCAACCAAATAGACCTAAGAACATTATGACCATGGTTCTTAGGAATATAATGATTGTCATCAAAATAGTAGCAACCCACCACCATAGTTCTACATAAAATACTAGCCATCTAATCATGAGGCAAGGTAGAAATCAACTCAATTAAGTCAAGCACAGAAATTAATTTCCACCCTAACAACTCCATCAATTCGTGGACAAGAAAGGTATAAATCTCATATCCCGACAAAGAGAACATGCACAAGATTAAGCAGAGCAACCAGAGAGTTATATACTCAAGAATAATCATATATATACACAACTTAGCTAAGGATTCAAATTAATTTGCTACTCATTACTAGGTTTTACAACAAGATTTAGCATGGCAAGTTGAATGGTAAGAAATAAACATGGAGCATGATATATAACTTGCCTATAGAATGAAGTTACATCTCCAAACAGAAAGAAAATCGAGGAAGAAGGAAGAAAATCTTAGCTTCAAGCTTCTCCATTCGTCCAAACTAGTTCCATCTCTAAGAATGAGAAACCCTAGATCAAAGGAGCAAGAAGAAGAGTGTCTTTCATGTTTCTAGCACAAACACAACCATGGGAACCAGGGATCCAACCAAGAAGAAGATAAAGGAGGTTAGGATCAGCAAGGAAACAAAAATAAGAGAGAATAACTTACTTGCTTGAGTCAAGAACAACTAAGGAAGCTTTGAAATCTTGAAAGAAGACTAGATCTAACTCCCATGATCATATGCAAGTAGATTGCCCCAAGCTCCTCCTATCTTGAGCTTCTTTTCCTTCCTCAAGAGAGAGGGACGATCTCTAGTATCAAGAGAAGAAGAGAGGGCATACTAGGAGTGTAAGAAATCATTTTGCAAGTGAGGAGGGAAGTATAAAAGCTAAAAGGGAGAGAGAAGGAAGATGTAAGGTGTCTATCCAAATATGCCAAGTGTCCATGGTCAAGACCATCACTTGCATGCATCCCAACAACCCAAAGATAGTGGGAATCAAGAGTTCCATAAAAACTTGGCTCCCAAAATAGTTGTTGGCCCCACTCATAAAGAATCCAATCCAAATATATCATACAAGGTAGCCCATCTATGAGAGGAAAATCCTAAGTAGATGTAATGCACAAAACCAAGGTGCAAATAGGTGCTCCATGGTACAACTAACTCCAAAATGATATAAAAACATGTCAGTCAGAATAAGCACGTGAAAAATTGCAAGAAAAGCATTAGATGTGGGTAAATTGCATAACTTGCTCAAACAGTGTCCAAACTGGACCAGACTTGAAACATAGCTTAATTAACAAATATTAAAGCATAATATAAAGTTTAATTAAGAATTTTAAGCATCCGATTAGGTAAGATAAGCATCATTGGGTTTTAGGCCAGGTTAGGGGCCTTACACAACCCAATAAACACATTAAGCTCTGAAATAAACCTCAGAACGAGCTTGTTTGGGATGATCGGGCAAGGATCCAAAAACACTAGAATCAATGGATTGGCAGGAAGCTTGATTTATGTGATGTGTTTCTAAAAATGTTTGACATGCCCTCATCTAACTCGTTTTGTATTGACGAGTTTTACCGATCTACATTTCTACTCAGGCTATGGGTGTGAAACTCATAACCCCAATATTTCTCATTATCGACTTAATCTCTGCTCTCAATTGCCTTTACTTATTACACTTCCTTATCTCTTTTATTTGCATAATTTATTTCACTTGTTCCTAGCATAACTCTTCTTTCTGTTCTAAATGCAAATTTCTCATTCTTATTCATAGCATAATTCATTTACTTTTGTTCTTATTGTAATTTCCTTGCATTTTGCTCTAGCATAATCAATCTCAATCAACATAGCTTAATTCTTGTCAAAATTGTTCAAAGAAAATCTGGTTTATAACTCTAATATTAAAATGTTACTCCATGGGATTGACCCTTCTATACTAATAAATTAACCAACTATTTAGGTGGTTGTTTTTAGTAAAAAGGTTAAACACTAGGAACTAACCCCCTAGTGAATTGTTGTGTAAATGATGCACATCAGTCCCTTTCTTCTAATACTGGTTAATATTTTGACATATTGTGGGTGTATCTTAAAGAAAACTAAAACCTCATGACAGACCTCGAGTCAAAGATTGTTGACCTCACATGTATGTTTAGAAACTTTGGTGCTAGTTCAAAGTGGAGTCACCACTATGTTCTCATTTAACTTTATAAATGTTAGGAAGAAATTTTGTCTCAAGTACATGAGGTACGTAACACTAGGAAGGGAAATAAAGTTTCACCATGTTAATGTGGGAAAACATGAAGAAATTTATAAACTCCATAAGATAAGTTGGATAAAAAGATAAAAAAATACGAATCCACATCTAGGTTGTGCATCAATTTTTGTGTGGAAAAGGTATTAGGAGCCTCCAAATGACCAAAGCCACTATTTCCTACCTGATAAGGATAATAACAATAATTTTTATTTAAAAAAGGAGGAAATGTAGCTAGACCGTATACTTTGTGCATGCATACATGAGAGTAAAGAGAAGGGTTAGAACCACAACATTTTATTTGGAATCATCAACCCATGTGCTCATATCATCACACCACTTTTGGGGTTGGAAAAACAAATATGAGAGTATATATCTACATTGCGGAAATGACACTTCTACCTTGCTTGGAAATCATGGAGATCAAAAGAGCATCCTCCTTTTCTATTCACTAAAAGAGGTTGATTCAAAATGTAACATATGCAACTTCCCCTCTCAGTTTTCATTGAGTCTTAACATTAGAGGTTGTTCTATAGTTTTTATTTATAGGGTGGTGTCTTGGATGCTTTCAGATATCTAGAGTGTTAGGGTTGTGACCCTTTGTGAATGGATACCAAAGGTATATATTCATAGAGGTGAGTTTATTAGGGTTTTACTTGATGTGGTATCTCATATATCCTGATATTAACAACATTAGCCCTAAAAATAAAGGGGCTCACTCTTTTAATGCACCCACCTTACATGGGGACTCTTGAATATTGTCTAATAGAATGGGTCAACATTATTATTGTAAGTACAACCTTAATGGGGTTGTTATGAAGGGATGCCCATAAGAATGTGCAAGATATTTTGGAGATATAATTTACAATAATGACAAAGGTTATATGGATTCTAAGGACTCTAAAGGCTACATGTCTTCAACGGATGCTCAGTCTGACCTTGGTCTCACAAAACATCGATCAAGCTAATGTGGAAAGTGGGTTTACTCAAAGAAGAAGATCACATAGTTGGGTGTTCTATGGTGGCGCAACCTCTTTGGATTAGGTTTCTAGTTAGGTGACTAAGATTGATTGTTTGAATAATCTATATGTAGTTGACTAAAATTGGCTTGAATCTGTTTAGGGCCATGAATTCTTCTAATTGTGACTACCAAAAAAGGTGTTATGTAACATGGTATCAATTAATTAGATGCTTGTCTTATATGATTTCTTTCCCATTATGGGAATTGATATATGAGTGGCATGAATATCACCTTACTTATGGTACAAATATGATAATATAATTAGTTCATTATATGATTATCAGATATTGTGATTATTGAATCATTTTTTATATATAATCTTGTGATCATATAGAGATATCATGGTTTGGCTAAATTTGTTGAGCATTTAACAGAAGCATATTGTCATATCTAGACATCCATCGAGATATAACTCACAGACTTAAGATGTTCTTGTTGCTTTCTTTGAATCTGATGCTACTTTTAGTTCCTTATGACCAGATTTAGGCAATTATAGGTAAGCTATGGTTGTTTCTAAATCTATTGTGAATTTATCATGTTTCAATATGATGATATGTAATAATTTAGTCAATAACTATCATAATTTGAAATGGGTCCATGAATTTCAAGAGACCAAGACAGGTTGTCAAAACCATTCTCCAAGGTTTGTTTAGAGGCCCAAAATTAACTTAGTGCATTCCACATCCCATGAAACCAACGAAGTCATAGATTACTAAGAGTGAGGTTTTCCATGCATTTATTGGCCTCTTACTTAAAGCTACAAAATTACCTGACATCATGCATTCAAACTATTACACCTACCTCTGATGGGTGAAAAGTGAAAGATCTGGGGGGGGGGTGAATAGAGCTTTTTGATAATTTAAAGATGATTAAAACACTCAAGAAGGAAACAAGGAAGACACTTGTGTTTAGAGTGGTTCCAACCTTTGAATCAAAGGTTGTCAGTCCACTACCCAATTGTCTCCAATTGGGATTTTAAAAGTGATTAATTTTATTTACCTCTCAAGGATGTTACAATAAAATACAATCACCTTCCTTGAAGTGGCCTTCTCCTAGAAGTAGCCTCAACCTCCTTGAAGCAGCCTTCTTTGAAGTAACTCCAAGCCCTTGGAGCAGCCTTCTCCTCCTAGAAGTAGCTCCACCACCTTGAGATAGCCTTCCTTTGGAAGTAGATCCAACCCCCCCTTGAAGCAGCCTTCCTTGAAGTAATCTTAAGCACATGTTGAATCAGCCTTCTCTATCAAGAAGTAGCTTCAACTGATCTCCCTCAAGCAGCCTCCACGATCTTGGAGTAGCCAAGGAGTACACATATTTTGAACCTGTGAAGGGAGATTGGAAGAAAGAAATACAAAAATTGAGTATAGCACTTTGATCCTATATCATGTGTTAGACCTCTCACACCACTTAGGATGGATGTTTCTATGAGGTGGCTAAGAGCCTATAGCTATAGGACACACATTTGGAGCTTGTAGAATAATATGACATTTGTTGCTTGGCTTTGTTGCTCACAAGAATGTGTTCTCAAGTGTAGCTTAGGTGCTTTTGGTGTCCTAAGGCCTCTCCTATTTATAAGAATGGTTTGAAAGTACTTAGGAACATTCTAGGGAGTCTCTAGAGTGTTCTTAGTGCTTAACTAGCCATGAGGTGCACATTAGTTGACTAGCAATGACTAATTTGTTTGTGCTTAAAATAACAATCCAGGATCTTGCTCGGTCGATAAGTTTTTCCACTAAACTGTGTCTCGGTCGAGATTTTCTTCGATTGAGCCTGGCTTTAAGGCAATGTGTTGCAACGTATATTTTTAACTCCCAACTACCAACCACTTAGTCTAACGGTCACAAGACTTAGACTAAAGTTTGCTTAGTTGAGAATATTTTTGACCGAAGACCACTTTAGATCACAAATGTGTAATTTATTGAACAATGCTCATAATTTTGACCGAGATGGTTCTCGGTCAACAAAAACTTTGACCGAGTGTGTCTCAGTCGACAAGTTTTTCGACTGAGGGTGTCCCTATTTCAGACTTTTGAATCACCTATTGAGTGTGTGTTTCAATGAGTGATGGTGACTCTAACATTGGGGGAAACCTATATAAGGGATATATATAGATAAGGAAGATCTAATGCTTGATTTACATGATGTCAAAGTATGTGTACATTATATTTTTATACAAGTCTTTACATTTGAGTACAATCATGAACATATATACAATTAAGCACATTTGATCTTCAATTTGCATTGATCTTCATCTTTGCACTTAGTAGAATTTACTTATTCCTTTGAACCCTAAAATGCTTAAATAACATGTTAGATCCACAAGTGTGAAATGTTTGTCATCATCAAAACAAAGGGTATATTAATGTCCAATTTAGCCAACAACATGGGTTGTAATAAGACTACATATGGCATAATTTTGAGACATTGAACTCGATTCCTATTTTAAAATTTATTTTACTATTCAATGATGTAATACTTAATGATATTAAAAGTCTTTCTAAAATGATTGATTCTTAATTAACATGCATGATGCTTGTTAAAATTATTTAGTTGTAGTTTGGCAAAAAAAACTTCTAAATTCTACCAAGTTAGGGTTTTGGGTGGTAAATGATCTAAATATGTTAGAAATGATGGAAAAATATACTTACCGTTAATATTTTCTAGAAGTCCATAAGTGGATTGGGGTTGCAATAGATCCTATAAAACTATTAAAGTTCTTCAATTTTAGAGAAAGGACAAAAATAAATAAAAAAAATCTAAAAGTGTCAATTTTCAAGACACCTTAAACCATATATACAATAAAGTTATGATCCTAAGAACCAAAACACACAGTCATATCATCTAAAATTCAAAGGTGAAGGATTGGAAATTTAGGTTGTTTCAGAAATTGAGCCCTAATTCTACTATAAACCCTAATCATCCACACAATCTTGGATTACTTCTTTAAAATGTCACTTTCTATCCATATTTTGTTAATTTTAGTAGGAGAAAAATCAAAATAATCCTTCATCTTTTCTTTCCCACGATTTCTTATTCATTAACTAAGATTGAAATTATTGTTAGTGATTTGGGGGTGAAATATGATTTTTAAGGATTTTAAATGTGAATGCCAGTAGCAGGCCTAGTTTCACCTACTTTACTACAACATGAGTGATTGAACCCTGAAATTGGATATTGAAGTATGTTTTAACTAAACTTATTTGGAACCAATGTTAAGTATCCCCAAATTGGGCTATTTTTAGGGATTTGAGGGAATTTTTGGTGATTATCAATGAATACCCACATTCCATTTTTGTTTCAAAATTCCTATTGTCATACACTACCATACATTGTCATTGAACCTATTTCGAGGTATATTTTGACATTTATGATAAAATATATTAATTTAGCCACAGAAAAATGAAGTGTTCATTTTTTCCAATTTGGTCATTTGTACCCATATATGAGATTAAGAGCAAAAGATTTCTCCCCCTCTCCCATGCCCATGGTGGAGACCTTCATTCCCATATATGTGTGTGTATGTATTTTGTTCTAAGTTTCATAGAAATGAGGCTTGAATGATGAATAGTAGATGTTTATTCATATAACCAAACCTACAAGTGAGCATTGTACTAAATCACAGTACGATATTCACCCCCATACTGCCTCATATGATATAAAGATGAAATTGCCTACATGTATTAAAGCTATGGAAAAAAACGAGTAATGCCTATATAAACCTTGTTATGATAATCTCATTTTTCACAAGTGATTATAATATTGAGTTTATCATTGTACTTAATATTGTCATATATATCTATTGGATGTGAAAAATGAAATAATGAGATGATGTGAAAAATTGGATTAACATTATAATGATATCAATAACTAAATGTCATGCCATCATCATACTACTACAAAAATTGTTTTATGTGGCAGTTATAAAAGACCTTAGACATTGGTTTATAATTGACTCCCATGAGGGCTTTATAAGATATCACATCTGTGACATCCACTGAAAAAATTACTACTTTTAAGATCACACCGGTGATTTATGTAAGAAATCTGACTTGGTGTTGAATTCTAGCGGAACCTTTTCAACTTGTAAATAATGCTAAATGTTGTATAAACCAATTTTTTTTGGTAACCATCATGTCAGGTCAGGTCAGGTTTTTTTTTGTAGTGTAGGTTGTAACACTTTTAGAATTGCTGAAATAAAATTTAGTAGCCCCACCAGTTGCAACTTGCATAGATTGAGAAAAACAACCTAAAATGCACCACAATGCATTAAGCACTACAACTCATACAATCATTCATCAACACCACATTGCAGTGAATACTAGAATACATTAAGCATTTCTTTTAATTTATAAAAGGTCATGAAATCCTATTCTTATTTCACCATATCACATTGCACTGAGTTGAATACCACAAGTTCAGAACAACATATATTCGTAATACTATATTAGTGACATATTTAAAAAAATATGTACACCAACAAGTTGACAAATATATACTAACATATACAAAAAATAATATAACACATTCCTAGAGTAAAAAATCTTGATAATCAAGAAACTACAATACACACATGTGTTATAGACGTCTGAATACAACTTTTTTGTTCTAAATAGATATAAATGCATAATTATGAGTTTAAGATACTTACTATCATAAAGCAAATCCCAATCACCCCAAAATCTTACGGATGACCACTAGCGTCTAAAAATTGACCAAAATATGTTGTGGATGGATCACTAGAAATTTTCTATGTGGAATCCCTCATGTGCACATTAATATATTTAGAAATAAAAATGATATAATTTTTTACTATTAGAGTAGATATAATTACATTACAACATGACAATATGATTGGTCCACACAACAAAATTGTCGAGTGATTTACCTAGAGTCTATATACCAATAACTAGTAAAGGTTCATTCACTTCAAGAAACCAATAGAGGTTTATTCTTTTTCAAATCATCCTCAATCTTGTGCTAGAATGAGTGTTGATTTGCAAGGGGCAGTTTCAGATGTTGCTGGTTTTGGGATACTTCCTGTAAGTCATTCTCATCTTCTATTTCAAACCATAAAATCTTCTCACATTTGTTGGGAAGAAAGTCATGACTATTGTTTTTGTCTTCTTCCTTATTGAATCTATTATCATAGTCAATATTGATAAATTATGATATCTTCAGGTCACAACCACCTATAACAATTATTACACGACAATAAACAAAATAGTTAGAAAAAAATAGGTGGGTTGAAGGGTTGGAGTTTGAGAATTAACAGAAGGTCTGTCCTGAAAGCCACCCCAAAGCATTTGAGGAGTTGGTGATCCTCTGTAGTCTAGGAATTCCATTAGTAGTTTTATACTTTCCTTTATGAGAACCGACATGTAATTGATCTTCTTTGTCATTAACCATCTCTTCTGGGTAACAAGAACACCTCGAGGGACTTTCCATCTTGTCATTTGTTGAAACTTAAAATGTTTCATCTAGACATGTTCATTATCAGTGTTCTGGATTAAAGTCATGTGAGGAATATTTGTATCTCTACTTGAAGCATATATGGTAGTCTTCCCACAAATGTCTAATGAAAATACTAGGCACAAAAGTGATAGAACAAATTAATTTAAATTTTGAACAACTAATAAAATGGCATGTCCTTGAAGGTTCTCTCATCATAGAAAAGAAAGCGTTGATGATGAAGAGGTGCAATGATGTATTAATTTTTATTAGGGACAAGATGAAACAAAAATGGGAATTCCTAGATATTGGAGGACTATCTACTCCTCAAAATATTTAGGTGTCTTTTAGGGATGACATTCTGATGATTCTCAGACTCCAACCCTTCTTTTCTAACTCCTACAACTTTTTTGTCATTATTTTTTTATTATGTGTGTTTTAATCATTATAGGTGGCTATAAAGTGTAAAGATCACCATTCATAAATATTAACTCAGATGATAGAGTCAAGGAGGGAGAAGATAGCAGTAGTATAAATGACTATATCCCCAACACACCTAAGAAGATTGAACTGTTTGAGATAAAAATTGACGTGGGATACTGAACCAACTAATATTAAGACCTTTCCAAATTGCAAAATTAGACTCCCAGTCTGGCACAAATAATGATCAAGTTAAGATGATAAAAGAAAATTGTAACTATAATGGAAGCATAAGAAAGTCTCCTTTAAAAAAATTAGAGACCCCCTAAGTATTGTTTGTATAATATCTCAAAGTGAAGATTATGAGGTCAATTTTAAATGGTACATGTCAATCATGTTGGCATTAAATGAAGTTCATGCACGCACAACCCAAATTTCCTTCAAAAGTACATATATTTATTGCAAGCGGAATAGATTGAAATACCATGTCAATAGTACAAGGACTTCATGTAATGAAACTAAATCAAGTAAACACACCAAATTCCATCATATTAAGCAAAACTAGGTTAATTTATCAACATTTGATCAAATTACACTACATTAGGTCAAATTAGTCTTTTCATAACTAACTTAGATAAAGTCAAGTGCATGGTGGATTGTAAATGGGATTGGTGTCCTATATACTATTGACTTATCAATGTGTCATATTTTTCCTGATACATTTGATAAATATCTTAAGCATCATGATTCATTTCAACAATTTCCTTTAGGTTACCCCTAAAAAATGTCTTTGGAGTTCATTGCATGGGCCGAGTTTGACTTGAGTAGGTGGTAAATTGATTGTCTAGTGTAAGAAGTGGAACTATTATTTACCCTATATGTTTAATTGTTGTTTGATATGACCTAAAAACATAACATATAGCAAATAATAACATTGTTATATTACATACTTTCTGGATAAACAAAAATATAGTAGGGGTTCACTCAAGGAATTAAACTCATATAAAGTTGCATAGTCCATGTTTAACCTTAGTGAAACAGATTTACCATATAAACAACTAATCTCAAGAGAAATATCCACAATGATTAGATACACCACATAACAATAATAGCACATTTAACTTGTTAATTCATCAATTGAACTTGTTATGGTTAGCGAGCTTCCTTACAAAAATTCACCCACGTACAATAGTAGTGACAATACACATAAATAAGGATAAAACACCATGTAATATTTCCATCCTCCTCCTCATAGAGGTACAAGAACTATCTATTGAGAGGTGAGGTCATTCATGTAGATAGTTGTGTCTTCTCCTAAGAACATTGATTTATAGATAAACCTATTGTTGTCTTCTTTTCAAGATGATGTGTAATCACAAATTTGTTTACCATTGTTTTCATTCACTTGTTGCATAGTTGAGTTGTGTTATCATGTGTCCCTCACTGTAGTCAATGTGGTCAAGTTAGGATGTAGGCACGTCACTGGTATGATCATATGATATTTGTTCAGAATGGTTAAGCATCCTCACCTATAATGTGTTTAGTGCGAGTTGTTGCTTTTGAATTAGTAGTCATTGGAATCAATGTTGTCCATGTAAATTCTACTCATGCAAGCAATACCATATTGCGATACAAGTCATGTTATACATTGTTTGAATTTATGAACATTATAATAATATGTAAACATAAATTCAAAAATGAAAATATAAAAAATCGAAATGATGCTATAAATTGTACAATCCAAAAATATATTCGTTTACAAAAAAAAATTACAGTAGATCCATAGGGGCTTCAAGAGGAGGAGCATGGCATTGTCCTATATACTTGATTATATTTTGTTTGTTTTTTTAATTAGATTTCTCAAGTTCACATTAATTCATAAAAGAATTTCAAGCAAACATAATTTGAAAATAACTTACCAATTGTTCATATTTCCTTGCTGATTAATATGAGTCAGTTATAATAAATACAAGGACTAAACGAGGCCATTCATATAAAATAAGAAATATCCTTCTAATGAAAGTAATAACACTTAGGAGTTTGTTGTGCTTGTAACTTGTGTGTATATGGGAGGGAGGGGAAGTTTAATCATAGAATAAAAAAAATCTAGAGGATTAAATATATATATATTTAAATATAGTGGCATGAATGAGATATTAAATTAGATTAAGAAGATGGTGATGAAAAAATAGAAGATTGATTGAGTTCTCAAACACATATGGATGATTACATGAAGACTATTTCTAGTAACAAACCAATCAAGTTCCATGAAAACCATCATGCATAGACATGCATATTCTCAAATAAGCCATGACATAATAATGATTTATCATACACTAAGAAAATAAACATCCAAAGTTAAAGACATGAAACCAACCATTACAGAACTTCTACATATAATATTGTCAGTAAAACCATTCAAGCAACCAATGCATATTTAGTTGTATACAATGAAATAAAACTACTTATGGTACAACCATAGATCAAAACAATTCATTTATAATGGTGTCAACTATCAACATATATCAAATTATGGAATTTTCATACTAAAGCAAGTGTACAAGGAAAATAATAAGATAATATAAATTGGATATAAGATGTTGAATTTTTCACTAGTAGAGGAATGAGAAACACTGTCTCTAGTTCTAGTCATCAACTTCACCATGGATTACATGAAAAAGCAGGGAAGAGAACCAGTTCTAGTCATTGATCTCAACATAGATGCAGGGAGGACTAATAGCTCTAGCTCTATCATTGTTCATCAACCTCACACAAATCAAAGGGAGGAATAATAGCTCTGGTAGTGGACATCAACCTCACCACAAATCATAGGGAGGATTGAGAATGATGATCTAGGATGAAATTCATGGCCCCAAACACCTATCTAGCATGATTAAATGAAAGACATAATAAGACATATCTATTTCATAAGGGATAATAAAACCCTAATGCAATAGTCATCAAAACTACAAAACTTCCAATTAAACTACTCATATGTGATAGTTGGTGAACACAAACCATCATTTAAAATAATTCACATAAGTGAGTCTCAAATCACCCTTAATATGTCAGTGTTGGTACAAAAACCATCAACTTTGCTCACAACCAAATTTGCATAATTGTCACCTTAAAAGGAGATGCTACATCTGGCTTTTGGTGTAGTGTATGAGAAATACTTGAAAATATAATTTTGATTTGGACAAGTGACTACAAAAGACACCCTTGCAAATGCAATTTCGATTAGGGCATGTGACACAATGAGATTGATTCATTTTCACAAGATGAGAAAATGAAACATAATAAATATGTTTGTTTATTTACTATGATAGTATATCCAAAAATGCATTGACCTAGAACTAGTTATTTAATGAAATTTAGTTTCTTAAAACTATATAAAAAGTAATAGTTTCATGCATAAGATGAATAAGACTTACATTATCAGATATATTCTTTTACATTAATGATGATATTAAAAAATGAGGAATGTGGTTCAATATTTAATATAATCCTAATTTGTGACAGTTGTAGTATGTCCCTAAGCATCATAGAACTTCCCTAGTGTTTGGATTATGATGAAGGAAAACAAGTTTTCTTGTTACGATCCATAGGGTTGTGAGAAGGTTCTTAGGATTGTGGATTTGAGATATATATGGGAGTTGATAATATTTCCAATAGTGGAGTGATCCACACTTTTGTTAAAACCACAATGTGTGTAGGGCACCCCATCCTGTGAGGGAGAACTATAGCTCTTATTAGTTGTCTAAATGTAGTTGGGGAATGTGTCATTACATCTTAGTTTCTCATATACTCGTACAACGACGAGTTTAACATATAACACCATTGACCTTGGTTTCACCAGTGTGACATTATTGTTAAGGCTTGATCTTGAGTACCATGGATGCAAGGGCCAATGTTTGGTCGGTCATTGTCTGTTGTGCACCTATAATTGTTCTGTAGGCATACTAAGGTAGGACAATCATTGTTACCATAAACCCTAGGACCATATAGTGAGGTAATGTGATTGATTCTAGTTAGTTGTATCTTGATGAGTGCAACCCAAACTAATCAACACAAAAGTAAAAGATAATTGTCCATTGGGTAGAATTACATGAGTAATATCATTCTTTTTTACATGATGATTTCTCATAATGTGATTACGATAACTACTTTGCTTTGGTATATTTATTTGTAGTGACGTATGATTATGTTCTGCTAATTACACATGTTTAAACTCCATGTTACCTATACATGTATAATTTTGTTGTAAAAAATGTATTTTTTTGGATTTTCATTCATTCACTAGCATTATATGCCGCATATGGGTGGTTTAGATGTATATAGATATAGTAACAACAATAGAAAGACCAATATGAGAAAGGATTACAACCAAATATAGACAAAGTAGGATGTCTGTGTGCTCACATTTTGTTGATGTTATTGTGGGTCTTGTATTATGAATGTTATTTCCTTTTGTTCATGTAACTTGTTGCAAACTAATTTTATATCAACATCAATGTTTATTTAACTTTATCATATTTGATTAAGAAGAATTTTTCTAGATAAAATATAGATAATGGTTGATTAAATAGGATCTAATTATAATATGTTAAGATGTTTATTCTGAAGCTTTACAAAAAAGGAAAATGTTTACATGTGTTTTCCACCCATCACTTAATTTACATTTGTTCACTAAGTGACACTTGTTACATTTAAGTTGAGTTAAGCCTACTGATACCGTAATACATAGCATTGATATTAATATAAAGAGTGCTCCTTACATACTTAGTGATGCACAAACCCCACAAGTACAATCTCAACTTATATAGATAAATCATACATCCCACAATATATTTGTTTGAATTGGAAGAGAAAATGGACTATCTAAGTATATTAGTACACATTCTGCCAACAATTTTTTAAATAAGCCTTAATTGATAGTCTGAGCAAGGACTACTTCATGTATTCCCTACATGCTAATTTATCCAAGCTTTCCCAAAATGAGCGGATGTTACTTTTGCATTTGACCTTTTTGATGGTGTGTGAGACCAACATTTATGAGAACATAATATTTCAACACTAGTCAATGAAAAGTATCGGGACATAGTAGCAAGTATGTCTCTCACGTGATTCTACAAATGATTATCTCGTAGACATCTTAAAATTTTCTCAAAAGATAATTCTTTTTGCTTGTTTATTTAGTTGCATATGATTTCTTTTCCATCTATAATTTCCAAACCATAAATTGTAAAATAAGAAAATGGATTACAATGTGATGCTTTGGTTTCCAAGTTAAAAAATGATCAGAAAAGGAAATATCTAGAATAGAATGTACATGTACTTGTATCTTGGTGGTGCTAATAATGTGGGTGTTGTAGTATAATATGTTGTTTCCTTTTGTACAAGTAACTTGTTGCAGATTGTATATAAATAACAATACTCATTTGATTTTCTCAGATTTGATTTAGAAAATTTGTCCAATTGAATGGATATGATGGTTAATGAAACAAGGTTTAGCTTTAATCAATTGTGGTGTTTTTTATGACGCCATACAATAGAAAAAAATACATATGATTTTCAACCATTATTTTATTTATGGTTTTAAGAAAGAAAGATTTTACCCTCTCTTTCACAATCATAGAGAACATCAGGGGTAGTAAATAAAAATATATTTATTTGTGTGGTTCGATACCCATGGATCTTTATTCGGACCAATCAAATAGCCCTTGATAAAAACTGCCTCTTTATTCATGTTTGTTGAGTCTGTGGCATTTGTTACACTAGTCAATTAAGTTAATCCTAAGGATACACTAATAACTCACATTAATAGCAATCTAAAGTGTGTTTCTTGTATTGTTACTAATACATATACCCCAGAAATACAATCTCATTTCATATAGATGAATCAAGCATTCTGCAATAAAGTTGTTTAAATTAGGAGAGAAAATGGACTATCTAAGGATGTTATTACACATCTTGCTAACAATTTTTTAAATAAAGCTTTAGTTGACAGTGTGACAAATGACTACTTCATGTAATCACTATACCTTGATTTATCATAGCTTTCCTAGAATGAGACGAGGTTATATTTGCCATTGACCTTTTGATAGTGAGTGAGACTACCACATTTACGAGAACATGGTATTCTGACGTAATATATAAACAGTCAGGGGATAGAATTGAAGTATAGCTCTCATGTGATGGAAATGGTTATCAAGCAAGCATTATAAAATTTTCTGAAGTTTTTTGTGACGCGTGTGATGATGGAAGTAGTGTCCAAATAGTGAGACAAGTAATTCTTAGGGCTTGTTTGGTTTCTTAGAGTTTTTTTTCCATCTACAATTTTCAAAATACAAATTTTAAAATACCAAAATGGATCACATTGTGATGGTTTGCTTGTATGTCCTTTGAATATTTTGTTGTACTTTGTGTCATGCAATTCTAAACTGGAAAACATGTTACATTAGTTCAATTAGTATGTGTAGTTGGTTTCTTAGTTACAGGTTGAGTTTGATACTGGGTAGGAATACTCAGAAGGACAATTTATGGCGTCAATCAAAAGCTCTTTTGACGATTGTGATACAATTAAACTGCTCACAATGATAACAAAATATATATAAAAAAGGTTACATTGGTTACATTCTCCAAGAAATAACTCTATTTTCTTGAACATCAGACTGCATTTTTTAGTGTATAGGCGCATATATTTTTGTATTATTAAACACTATGATGTAGTCTTTTCACACCACGGCTTACAATTACATGTTGCCAAACACTAATAGTTGCAATGTAAGTTTAATTCAAATTGAATTAGTTCACTTTTCAGCCCAAACCTTCCGTAATGCACACAGCAAATGAGACAAGCAAACAGTCCCATAAATGTTGTGTCTACATTTATTCTTGTAATGTGTGATAACTTTGCTTGACCACCGAATTCCTTGCTGTCTCCCTCCGGCAAGCTAATGTTAATTGAATTTCGCCCGCGACCCTAATACACCCTTACTACACACACGCGTCAAAAAAATGGCATACATACCTGCGTTTTGACCCAATAAATTAGGGTACAAATTGACTGCAGAAAACGATCACGGTGGGACTCGAACCCACAATCTCCCGCTCCGGAGGCGAGCGCCTTATCCATTAGGCCACGCGACCTTGTTGCAAGTGCTTTGAAAAAAACTTATATAACCATGTTACGCATACCGATAACAATTAGAAAAAAGCCAATTTGAAAACAGAATGCTTTTAAATAAATTACTCCCCATCATAATCACACCAAAGCGACCCAACTTATCTCCTAAGGGAAAGGTTTCTACCAAAAAAAAAAGCACAAACTTCCCAACATGAATAGCTTAGAAAAAAGAAGGTACCATAGGTACCAAAGAAAAAGTAAGGGTGGGCACCCCATTACATAAATCCCAAGATAAGAAGAAAAATAAGCCATGGCCATCAGAGACGATCAAGACCACAACAGTAGATACTGCAGAGAGGCTTTACATGTCATCGTCAGACTCATCTAGGAGGGACTCAAAGGTGACTAACCCCTTATAAGGATTGTTGTTTTCTTCTCAAATGAGTTGTAATTTTTATAATCATGTCTTGACTAATTCACCCCCGCAAGTATACATATTCATAGTAGTCAAACTTGTATCTCAAAGGAGCATGGATGTTAGGTGAAAAATTTGCAATTTCAACAATCTAGATTAAATTATTAAAGGAGAGTTGATTTTCATTCAAATTAACTTGACAATCAAGAAAGAAACGAAGTATAATATGAATCACTTGAGTTAAGGATTCAACTTTGATTAGTTTCTCTTGTAGATAGTACCACATCATGCCATGAAGCAGTAAGAATTATAAATTAGTAAAGATTAATCACCAGAGAGGTTCAAATTCTCCATCCCTTCTAGTAGTGTAGAATGGAACTAATTTTATATAGAATTGTTGTGCATATACACAAATAAAAACCAACAACAATCATGAGATCCCCAACATTATTAGCCATTTTGTTTGACTAGAAAATGAGGCTATGATGAACCTTCTTACTTCAAGCATACCCTCTCAACATATGCAAGAAGCATAACACATACACATGAGATGGCCAGCCGAGCATACATATAGAAATTAACACCGATACATCCTAGAAAGTGACTTAAACTAGCATTAGATATGAAATGTCTTGTTCAACAAGATATGGAACCAAAGTTACTCTCCTATGCCCAAGAAAGAGGGTTGTACTCATCTACAGATGGAGCTAGTGGGTACCAACATCAGAGAATGGAGTTGGACATCATATGAGAAATAAACAAACTCCAAGGTCCAATTAAAGAAGGAGCATGAAGACGGAACTCCTCTCAGGAGTCAAGTATTCATATTTGATGGTTGAACATTCTACAAGAACCTTCATCTCATATAAAGTGAAAGGATGGTGGGAAGCTCTACTACAACTTGAGGAAGAAGAAGGAAATGGTGAAGATTTCCTTCTGAGAAACCTCGTCTGATCTCCTGGTTGTCTGAGATCGCTCCCTCTGGTTTTGTCTCTTATGTGATCAAGTTAACTCCAAATGATATGCGATAACCACACCAATATGACTAAGAGTCATAAAAATACAAGTAGGACAACTACAGTCAGAATTATGTGAAAACTACAAGTGCCACATCATGTAGGTCGGCCTACAAGGTGTGTCGCTTGTGTTCCTATCATTTCTAATGGACGATGCTCCTATGACACAGTGAGTCACTTTACCACACACCATGGCAGTCAAACACTATCAACTGGTTGCCAAAACGTGACATGGTGTGTAAGAGGCCGACATATCATGTTTCTTGTTTGCTATTGAGTTGAGCTGACATAGTGTACACGGCGTATTGGATGTCTAACATGTTTATTATTGATTGTTTTTGTAATTTCAAACTTCTGAATTTGTGGATAACAAGGGATCAAATCCATGGGTGATATGATGATTTTTCTTCCTCATTTTTATGTCAAAATACCGCAACAACGATCAAAATCATGGATGAACATAAAAGTTGTGTTTTTCACGTGATTAGAGATGATAAAATCAATATAGATCATGCACATCAAATCATGCTAAGCTTAACCATTTCTTGTCGTCAACCATAATGAATCATAGATAGAAAATGAAGAAAGTAGCAAACACATGCATGAATTAAATAGAATTGAAGAAGGAATTTAACACAAACCAAATATACAATCAAAGAGGTTTGCTATTAGCCATGCAGTCGAATCAAACCCCATGATTAAAATTAAGTTAAAAAAGGTGGCCAAATCTAATAGTAAAAAATTAACATAACATCACTTAGTGGATATATAGATAAAAATTCCAAATACATAGTGAATATACAATCTATCCATGTCAAATATAAGGATACTAAAAGAGGAAATCTGGGTTAATATCAACAATTCAACCATGACCTCTTTGCTTATAAATAAAAAAATTAATAATCAAGCATGAGTTATGACACTCAAATGTTAAAATAGGTTTATGCCCGCATGGAATGTCAGTTGGGGTTAATATACCTTCTTAATGACATAACACCCAACCATAGTGTCCAGATTGGACTTACACTATGTTGGCATGATATGTGGGTTGTTTAGCCATCTTTTATGGGTAAAGAATATATTTAAGTAAAAAAAAACCAATATAATATGGTATGAATCAAGTTCTACTTAGGAACCTCATGGCCTTAAACAAATTCATTTTCCCCAGAGCTCAAAAGAGGCATACTGAATTGCATACTCAAATTGGATTTCACATTAATGTCAAAAAAAGTCATTAAGAGGACAATTGAAAACACACTAAAGATTTGGCAAAAACGTCCATATTGGTAATCAATGTTGCAATGTTGGTGAATTCAAAAAGATTAGACCGTTAAATGCATTGAGCAATCAAAGGTGAAAGGAATGAACCCATAGGATAAAGGAAAGAAACCAAAATGAAGAATGTATGGCTTGGAAAAGGAAATTATGTAATTGACACATGCCTTGTATAAGACTTCTTCAATTGAAATCACAAAAATAAAGGACAAAAATATCAACAAGAGGGTATTCAATGCAAATAAGAGAAAAAATCCTCTAAACACATAAGATCGTAACACTATCTAGAATAAAGGAAAGGAAATGAAAAACAAAAGACTATATTACCAGCCAATTACTTCCCACTAATCTTGAAATATATAGTACCCTTGCTATAAAAAAACAATAAAAATAGAAATGGGGTACCTCTTCATGGAAGAGAAAGTCAAAGCAGAGTGCTTGTGCCCTGATGTGTAGCTGGAACATGTCACACCAAAATATCATCATCATTGTTGTCTTGGGAGGGGGGTTTCTCTAGTGGTGGTATGGGTTTAGTAGCCATTGCATACGATCAGATTGATGTGCCTCATGTCCATTTGTTGATGGTGTGCATATCACGATATTGTTGATTGAGTAGAGAGAAATAAGTGTCTGGTTAATTAAACCTTTGATGAATATGCCCATAGATGTGTAACATGTCATTCATCACCTAACTGTACTCAATTTAGTGCATTTGGAAGGAGGTGAAGATATTTGTGTGTCACATACAACAAAAGGTGCATGCATGTCCCCCTGAATGTTATCAACATTGTCATGGAATGTATATTTTTGAGTCTTTGGGTTGGATAAAGTGGTCTCCTCCTGGTCTAGTAATTCAAGGTATGCAATATAGTTGTGGAAATATAGACAGTTTCTATAATCATTTAGACAAATCCCTTGCTGGATCTAGGATGGGCTCTAAAGGGGGGTGAATAGAGACAAATGCCCTTAAACAAAATTCATTAGATTTTCAAGATATTTCTATGATAATATGGCAAGTATGAGCTTTGAGTGCATCTAAAACATACATAGAAAGGTAGAGAGAGATTGAATGAGATCAAGAACAAGCTATCTAAAGTGGCTCCAATCTCCAAACTAGGAGAAATTCAGTCCACTACCTAGAGAGGTCAAGCTCTAGGATTTTGCAACCATTTCATACTTATATTTCATTATAGTACATACGATAAGTCATTCCTTTTTTGGGCCAAGGATACCCAAACTTCCCTTTAAGGAGAAAGGAGCCAACAACCTACCAAAGGACTTACCTATCCAAGACCAAGAGTCTTTAACCTCACCAAGGACTTTTCCACTTTTGCATTGAGTTTTCTGCCTTCACCAAGGACTTACCTACTCTTGCAACAAGTCTTCCGCCTTGAAGGAATTGCTCAATCTTCTTGGATTTTCTGCCTTTGACTTCACCTTCGCCAAGGAGAAGCTTTCACCAAGGGGCTCCTTCACTTCTTCATCTTCACCTCTCTTATCTAAGAGAGATAACCTTCATCTTCATGGTTGAAAGAGAGATTGGGAGGTGGAGGAAGTGAGAATCTCACATGATATACATGTAGGGCTAGCTATCTTATAAATCTCCTACTCACTCTAATGGATGTAGCAAGTGATTAAGCTTGAGAGTGGGAGGAGGCTCTTGGAGATATTCAACTATAATATAGGGACCTTCATAGTGCTTGGCTAAGCACAAGATGAAGTCCAAGTGGTCCTATTTATAGTTGGGGATGCCTACTAGCCAGTAGGAACACTTAAGGATGAATTGTAGTCGTTTGGGGTGTTGCAACAAATCTATTTTTGAGTTTTGCAACACTCCAACGACTAGAAACACTTTTTCTGCACATTTAAAATAGTGCATTCATTTGAGGTTCCATAAAGGTAACTGGGCGATAGCACTATGTGATAAGATAATTTTGAGTTGTGCCAAGTTTATCCTGAATGGAACTCTACCAATGGCTTAAAATTAGTTTGTTTGTGCAGAGGGTTAGTCGAGTTTATCTAGAGGTAAACTTGGGAGAACCTGGATATTTTCCAAAACCCACCCTAGGCGTCAGTCAAGTTTCTGAGAGGGGAACTCAGATGATCAAACAACCTGTGTTGCCTTTTGGAAAATGTCATTAAAGTGCTTAAACATTTGAATTAAGTGGTCCTGATTTTTTCTAAGCTGAATTACAAGTCATACAATCATTATGAGTGATTTACAAAATGATTCTAATGGATTTGAAGCCTTTTTCACAAAAGTGCACTCACATTGATTTTGACTTGTATATCTCCAATTTGGGATGCACAAGTTAGGGCATTTAGAGTGTCTATACCAAATCTAAAATCACTCAAATAGAAGCATTAGACACAAATAAGTGGAATAGTTAGTCATCATAAAAACAAGGGTTTAGTCAATTTAGATCTTGAGTCAACATTCCTAACAAGGAGGCTAGAAGAGATAAAGAAATTCCAAGCAACCTCACTTTACCCAGTAAGCCCCTCAATGCTTTGCAAATCAACCATTAGTTTAAATGCCAGTTGTGTGATCAGACTCCCAATCATTATGTTAGATGTTTTGTCTGTATGAATATGGAGGAAATTATAAAGAACAAAATACCCTACAATTGACCTTATAATCATGAAGCATAGCCCATGGGAAGTATGGATCTAGCTTTCCTACCACTCCCTAAGTTTCCTTCTTGGCAAACAATCATGTGCTTAGAAGTCTGTGAACATACTGCACTATAGGATTGGGTATATGAGAAGGCCTAGTTGATGGTGTCATCTTCATTTTTGAGTGTTGCAAGAAATTCATACGTCAGGTTGGAGTATTCATGGGCACATGTACAACAATAGTTCAATATTTTAGGTTGGTCAAGAAGTTCATGTCCTTGATCAAGGAAACCAAGGGATTTTGTGGTATCCATGCAAGTAAATCTTGTGATCCTCACCCTACAAATGAACAAGAACTGGTAAATAATGTCATCTTCTTTAGTGAGAGTGAACTGCAAGGAGAAGGTAAAGGTGTTGGAAGCAACTATAGAAGAATCAACACATGGGCATTTAGGGATATGCTTGCAAGGCCCCTTGGTGATAAACTAATGGACATAGAAAGAAGGACTTGGAGCAACACATTTGGGGCACGACATGCTATTTGGGAAAAATGGCATGAATCATGGCAAGATAGAGAAGCTTGGAATAGAGAATCAATCTTAGCACAACATGGCTTGAAGAAGATCAACACATCATGAAAAAATTTTGTTGCGGTTGTAGACGATCTATGTATGCAACTTTCTATCTGGTCTCGAGCTTGAACATGGAAGTGTTTTTGGAGGTGGAAATGACACCTATGGCGTGGACCTATACTTGATGTCTATTGATGGTTGTGGGAAGAGAAACATCACGATAGAGGTGAAGAAGAGATGTCGTGATGGATAATGGTGGGCAGAGTGTGAGTGCTCCCTTGGTAAGGAAACTTACAAGATGAGGAGTACATTGAAATCCATAACATGGCATGGAGAAAAATATCTAAGTGATTGAGACACATAAGGGCGGTAAATCATATTTTACCACCACCTACATGGCGTCTTCAGAAATGACACAACATGTAGAGTAAATGCTATTAGAAATTTAGGCACATGTTACATGCCATGTAGGTTTTCTACATGCAATGTTGGTGAGGAGATGCTCTTTGCTAAGACTTTTTTAGGGAAGGGTACACGACATGTATCATCCCACATGCACTCTCGATCATTTGTTGTCAATTTACCAAGAATGTCAAGATAGGAGCTTACATGCTGTGTAGAAATTACAAACGACGTGTTGCAGAAATGTTGTGTCAATATGCTGTACTTTTGTTATTCTTCACTTTTTAATTTTTAGCTACAATGAAGATTTGAAATCATGTTTAGAATCTACTCATTTGAAATACATATTTGGATCAGCCCATTCGTGCCCTACTTACACAAAAATGGGTCATTCCAATAATAAATTTGGCATCACAAAGAAATTTCTTTTTTGTGATAAGTAAGGTTTGAAGTAAGGCATCATGTGGTTAGATAATTGGCAAAATTAGCAAACCAACAAATCAGAAGTGATTTCACAATATTTTTCCTTCAATTGAAAAGTAATCATCAATAGGAATGTTTGTTGGTAAGGTATGCCCAGAGAGCTAATCATGTGATGATTGACGTGGCACATACCATAAGGGCTTTGAGTAATGCTCATAAAGGCAAGCTTCCAATTCATTATGTTTCACTCATATATTATATAATGAGGAAATATTATGAATGTATAAAGAATGACGATACTCAATGATGTATGTCTTCAAGTACAAGACTTGAACAATGAGATCATACAAATGCTAAGAGTATGTATATTTTAATTATGTCCCTAATTGGTTGTTACTATGGAAGGTAGATAGACACCTGTAACATAAGACTGGTGTGTGGGTTGGTTGATGATAGAATCTCATTAATCATGATATGGCATATCAAATCAAGCACATAGATACATGTTATAGAATAGTGTATCAGACAGATCCACCTTGAGAATGACACATGGAAACCATCAACGGTGATCATAGTCATCTCTTATAGTGAAGGTGGTGATTCTGATTCTTAAACCTAAAGTCACTACACTCATCACATGTCGTTGGGTATACTTTGACATCAACAAACATAATCTTGAAATACAGGTCACCATAAAGGTGATGATTGGGTAGCTTTGACACATGGGGACTGACTGTGAGTGATGTAGATGAGATTTGTCCCTCCTAGTGGAGTTTGATATTAGGGCCACTTGATAAGAGAGACTGAGAAATGCATACACATGCACATGTGAATCAATATATGATATTGAGGTCACATTATCTCAGACAGGTTGCTCTTGATTCAAGGAACATGGATTGAACGTTGACAGGGTGGCAATTCCATGCCTCGAGTTCATTTCGGATATCAGAGACAAAGAAATTATACAATCACTACAACACCTTACACAGATTGTAGGTTGAAGTTGTTCTCCAAATTTCCATTCACTTGAGTAGCACTAATGTCCGACTAGGCATTGCTCTCTGCTTGTGATGTCATAAGTTAGTTATGAACATTCACTGCCAACGTGATATGGGACCTATAGGGTCACATACAAAGGAACTCATCTAGAAGAGGAGTTTAACCTTGAATGATGATTGGATTGATTACTAAAGCATTTGGGTATTCAATTCAAGGAACAAATTAGTTGACTGCACTGCTAACTGATCAACTCATAGGGTGAGACAGTCATTTGGAGTGCCAAATGATCGACTCAAGTGTTGAAATAGTGGTTTGGTGTGTCAGGCTGATTAGAATGGAATTGGCTAAAGCTCTGCACAAATAAGGCACCAACCAATCGACTTACTAGGTGAACTGGTCGGCTCGGGTGAGCAAGACGACCAATTCACCTGGTGAACCGATCAACTCAGTTGGGCCGAACGAAGGTTCTAGTAGCTTTCTCAAATTTGTGAGAAACATTGCCCATTTCACTTGTTCAATTTGATTGGAACAAAGAATTTATGTTTACATTAATTGAAAATGACTTTGCCAAATTCATGTGTGATTAGGAAACACGTGAAACAACCAGTTCAGGCTGCGAACCAAATGGATCACATGTAATATGACTGTCTCATTTGTGAGATGACTGTTTTGGATTCCACATGTTGTGAAAATTCAAGATTTTCTGATCCCTTCCACTCCCACTTCAATAAGGCACCCTGACCCTAACCCCACCTATAAATAGATGGGTACTGGGGGCTTCCCAACAAACACAATTAATAATCAGTTGCCATGACAATTGTTGTCCTCTCTGGTTGTGGTAACCAAGAGAGACCAAGCAAGTCCTACCCAACTAGGGAGGGATAGAGAGGGAGAGAAAAATTGAGGATCATTGTTGTGGGAGAGCAAGTTGATAACTAGTACACCAACGGGAGGGACAACTTCTTCCTATCTATTCTAGTTGAACGACAAGAGTTCTAGTTGGTCCATGTGGACTACTCTAGAGGCAGGAGTCATTTGGCTACTGGTAGGAGGGCAACATCAGCTTGTAGTTGGTGGCGAGATGAGGAGTCATTGCATAAGCCATCCAGTCTGTTGTCTGTGGTGAAGACCAGGAGCTGCACGGACACCGTCCAACAACAACTAGAAAATAGTTGCACTTCAATGAGTTCTTGTCGCTAGACTTGTTCCAGGACCATGTATAAACTCATTAACCATCCTTCCTATTTCATAGTAAATGACGTGATCTTACTGTTATGGTAATACATATAGATAAAACTTTTATTTTCGTTGCCATACTTTGTGTCCATATTTCCCAATATTGGTATCAGAGCCACATAAATTTACTATGTTTTAGGATAATTGATATATGATCAAATTTTTAGTTTGTCATTTATTTATTGCATATATATTTATATATAAATATATATATATATATATATATATATATATATATATGCAATTTACACACGTTGCCCTAAAAGCAGTTTTGATGGTGGATGTGTAGCATGGTTATGATCAATACCCAATATTTGTGTGTGAATGGCTTGGTTTTATTCCTATTTGATCTCAGTTTGTGTACCGAACCTCTACCTCCTTATTCCCAATGTAAGGTTAATTTTTTCCTACCCTTACTCCCCTCGAATATAACTCAAGGTTTCTCTTTATAATATAATAATATAAATAATAGGGTAGTTTTATTTTCTTGCAACGATGATGATCGTCACTAAACGAGACAACCAATTCATGAGACGAGTTGACCATCTAGATGACCATGACAGATAGAACAAAGGGGCTAGCCGACCACCTGGTGGACCCAACCAACCATCTAGAGGTGTCCAAATATCAGTTGAACATGAGGCCAGATGACCATTTCAGGTGACCAACTGACTGGACAAGAGGTGAGACGACCAGTTCAAGGGTTGAACCGATCAACCCAGATTGGCAAGCATAGATCTACACCAACATTGGGTTCATACATGTGATGTGATGATTGACCTAGGTGGTAGTAATTCCTTCTGGCTCTAAGGAATTACAGTAGACATATCCACAACTATCATTTTTTGTTTTATATTATATGTTTACGTTGTGGGATATAGCATGTATATGATACATACTATGTATGTGGTGATTGGATACAATATATGTATATGTATATGTATATATATGATATATATAAAATCCCTCAATCAGACATATTAAGTCTAAGATACTTTCCATTAGCAACACACATGAAAAGTTTGTTCGACTAAGCATAGGTTACGCCATAGCATGGTGTGCTGTCTACCTCGTGGAAGTATGATGGTAGTAATGCAAGTTCTTCCCTAGCGGGGTGCATTATTATCGTGTTGGTTATTGGGTCAGGCTTAACTAGTGATTCTTAGAGTGTCTAAGCCCAGAAGTATGCAAATGATTATGACAAGGAGTTGTGCATATTGTCTATCCATAATTGCATGTGATGCAATTGGAAAAAGTTTCCTATCTTGATAATTAACTATGTATTTCAGTATTGCTTGGGCCATAGTTGGATTATCTTAGATCTTGGCTCATTAGAGAATTGTTTTGATGCAGTTTTCTGAACTGATACTTGAGGGTTATCAATTTGGCACAATACTGAGAGTGATAGTTAATTATAGACCTAATTAATATCACTAAAATTTTAATCAAATCAAATCAAAATGATTTTGACAAAATTGCAAATTATTTTGTACAATCAAATGGCAACACACAAAAATTATTTTTCTTTGTGATCAGTCCTTGAGAAGGACAAGATAAATGAGAATAACTTCTATGAATGGTTCAGGAAGTTGAGAATTGTTCTCACATAATAGCACAAGCTCTATGTCCTGGAGATGCCTGAACCAGATAAACCCCTTCCAACTGCACCAAAGGTTGACATAGATTCTTATAAGAAGCATACTTAAGATGTCATGGATGTCAAGTGTCTGATGCTATGCTCTGTGAATTATGAGTTGTAGAGGCAGCATGAAAACATGGATGTGATTGAGATGGTCACACATCTCAAGAACATGTTCTAAGACCAGGCAAGACAAGAGAGATATAATGTCTCCAAGGCACTGTTTAAGTGCACATGGAAGAACGAGACCCAATAGATCCTCATGCATTCAAGCTCATTGGGTATGTGGAGAACCTAGCTAGACTAGGATTCCCCTTGGGTCAAGAGTTGGCCACTGACATGATTCTTTAGTCCCTACTAGAGTCTTATAGTCAATTTGTCATGAACTACAACATGAACGACTTTGACAAACCATTGACATAGTTGTTGGGCATGTTGAGAATAGTTGAGACACAAATGAAGAAAAATCTTCAGATCTTAAAGCAAAGGGAGGAGTGAAGAAAAGAGGCGATTGTCACCATTGTCACCGGCCTGGACACTGGAAAAGAAATTTCCCACTCAGGTTAGAGGAACTAAAGAAGAAGAAGGAAGGCACTGAGGCCTCCACTTCAAGTATAAACATTATAAGATAAATTTTGATTACTTCTTCATCTTGGTATGTGATATCAAATATAGATCTGTAGGATCTGACAAGAAGTAAAAGCTCAGATGAAAGGACAAAGACGGACAAGGTAGAGTATCACACCCCAGTATTTAGAATCCTAACTAAGCGGATCATAATGATATGGATGGAATCTCAATATGTCGACATTGAGATGTATGGTCCCAAGTATAAGCCACCCCAATTTGACCCCATATGGGTGTTAGTGGAGCCTAAGGGGTGAATATGTAATTTAACCATCTTATGATGTTAGAATAGTTCTAATAGAATCTAATGTTGTAGGTTGAGAACATGACTCAATCCAAATTTGATGGTTTTGAGTGTAAGAGAAAAATGATATAACAAAGAGGGACTTGTATATGAATTCATCAACCTATGATGTTGTTTTGGATCCATGGTCAAATATGTGTTTGTATG
The DNA here is from genome assembly GCA_963693085.1 of Alisma plantago-aquatica. Lineage (NCBI taxonomy): Eukaryota > Viridiplantae > Streptophyta > Magnoliopsida > Alismatales > Alismataceae > Alisma > Alisma plantago-aquatica. Next base: position 257,820,897 of record OY856409.1, read on the forward strand.
ATTATACTATATAGCTTATCAAATATATTTTCTTTGAAGGAAAAGTATGTATGGGATCTAAATTCTTAGTTTTTCCCCATCTAAGTCATCAGTGGGCTGACAACTTAAAGAAGATGACAACTGTTCTATTGTGATTAAAGAGCAAAAAGGAAATTACAATTAAGAAGCAAATAGTTCATCTCCTTTAATAATAAAGGAGAAAAATAAAAAATAGCTTCTACCTTATCCAATCTGAGAACAAACTTTGCGAGAGGGACTCCTCCGCTTAATGGGGTTCCTTGTCCCATTCAATCGACCATAATGGAACTTCCTATTCTTACATGATTTACAATATATTAAGATTCCACATCCACTAAAAACAGAACTCCATGTACAATCTGAACTTGAATTATGAAAGGGGTTTTGAAAGGCATTAATGTCTATAAACAAAGTAGATTGTTTAGGCTAGATAACCAGACTCACCACACCCATCACGGTAGAAGGGAGATGCAAGTAGCAATAAGACATCGTCATGTTGCGGTGAAGTCACTGCTTGGTTAAGTTTTCTGGAGAGTGAGGGACAGTTTGTGAAGTTCTCCCTAGCCTTACAATTGTGAAGCGAAGTTCGGAAAAACTGAAGACGTACTTGGGTGGTATCTATTTTAGGATGGATAACCAGACTCACCAAACCCATCATGGTAAAAGGGGGATGCAAGTAGCAAAAAGACATCGTCATGTTGTGGTAGAGTCACTGCTTGGTTAAGTTTTCTAGAGAGCGAGAGATAGTTCATGAAGTTCTCCCTGGCCTTACAATTGTAAAGCGAAGCTCAGAAAAACTAAAGACATACTTGGGTGGTATCTATTTTCACGAGACGAGGAGCGAAGAAGCCTCCACTAAAGCTCACCGGAGGCCCCTACATGCGGTGGTGTTTTTGATGGGGACTTGAAACTCCCACATCTCTTCTGGGAGGTACTGTCACCCTAGTCAGAAAGGCCCATCCAGAGTAGTTGGCATCCTTATCTTGTGCGATGACAAATTCAATAGAGAGATCACGATCATTGGAGTTCACACAAGAGGTGGTGGTGGGACTCTGTAAATAGAGCATCACATAGGTAAAGGGGCGTGTGCGTTGGTTTAGTCAGATCCAGAGGAATAACTTCACAATAGGGGGTCCACGAGTAGAGTCCCAATGACCTCAGTTGCATGGTGGAACAACGATCATAGGATCAACTTTGGATGACCATAATTTGTTGGTAAGGTAATTATGTTAAAAAAATTTGTATCTCTCAAATTATATATCAAAATTTAGCAAACAAGGTATCATTAGAAAGACACCAAACTCTAAATTCTTATAAAAAATAATAGGTTAATGATATTTGGATGTTTATTAGGCCAAATAATTTGTGAAAGGAAATAGGTATATGATGAAGTTTATGCAATACATTCTGATCCTAATGTAGGAGTTTTATGACACAAGTTTTTTTAATCTTAATTTGATGTCAAAATATTAAGAATTGAAGGTCTGATTTGAATGATAATGTGTATAATTTATTATGTTGACTTTTACACATTAGGGAAATTTTTGTTGTTCGAGGTGCCCAACTATGATATAAAATTTAGGAATATTTCCTATGAATCTATTTTGAGGTACGAACAATAATAATGTTGTTGTATTTGGGTGTAGATTATATTTAACATATAATAATGAGTTTACAATAGAGAATCTAGGATTGTGATCTATTTGCTGATATCGATGAGTTCATGATATTAATAGTGATGTCAAATTGAGGGCATGAGATATTTTTAGGATTTATGATCATACAAAAGTTTAATATAGGATGCAAAGATATGTACGACACCTAAAGAAACCTAAAATTGACATAAAGTTATATAAAGTCTATTAGTGTAACCTAGGCTTTGTAGATATGATTTTTTATATATGTATCATGTTCATTTGTAGGAAAGCTAAGGTGTGACTGAGACTTGAATATAGTAGGGTTTCATCAACAGTAGGAAATCTATTAGGATTTTCTTCAATAAAGGTAAGTGGGTCATACACTATGAGTGTCAAGTATGGGTCAAAAGTTATTTTTATTCGTATATGGTTATGAGAGTCATTTATAATGACATTAAGTATAATGATTGCAAGAAAATTGATTATAAATCAGAACATAATATCATTTATTGTTCTCATCTATGATTGTGATCATGATGTGCACACTTTTCTTAAGTAAGATTCAATGTTCTAAGTTATTATGCTCAAGATCAATGTCAAGTAAAAGATAGTTGATTTATGATTGTTCCTTCCAAGTTATTTGCCTTTGTGGCATAGATCAAGCTCTTGAGAGAAATGTTATTCATGAAGATTATGAGAGCAATGTTACATATCAAGCTCTTGAGAGCAATTCTATTTATCAAGCTCAAGAGAGCAATGCTATTCATCAAGCTCCTGAGAGCAATGATTACAGATTCAAGCTCTTGAGAGCAATGTTATTTATCAAGCTCCTGAGAGCAATGAGCACTTTGGTGCATATATATTCAAGCTCCTGAGAACAAGGTTATGGAAGAAAGACAATATTATAGTCAACTAAAGATAGTAATGTCAATGATTAAGAGAAATATAGATAAAGATAGATGGATAGAAAATTATTCAATGTTTATAATGTCTAATTCACATTTTTCTCAAAATTATAGTTTATCCTCAATTCGTATAACGTTTCTTAGTGCCACTTACTCTAACATATTTTCTGTTTTGCTTTGCATGGATGGAGGTATGATGCCCACATGTGAGGAGTAAATAAGGACTAAAGAAGAGCAAGCTAAGGATTAGAAGGCCTCAAGTGAAGCCAGATGGGGTTCCATATACCTAGATGATCCAATTATATGATTAAAGTTTCCTTCATGTTATAAGTCATGTTTAGTTGTTAGATGATATATTCAAGATCTCAAATGTACCAGTTTTGCTTTAGAACAATGTATGAATTAATATTTGCAAAAAATTGCATGGCGTTTCATTTATCTTGTTGCAATGTATATCATGTTTTGTAATGTTCCTCCAAGCCAAGTGACCCATGTTATGGAAAATATGGTTTGCTTCCACTGACATATATGTATCTTGGAGGGGTGTTACAATATTGTATAAGAGAAAATTAGTAGATGGCCACCAGGAAAAAGCTAGATTCATATGTTCTAAACCCTAAGTATAGAAGATTAAGTTCAAGATATCAGAAACCAAAGTAGAGGTCTAGGAAAGAGATAAAAGTTTAGATAAAGATTAGGGTTATGTGCCTATAAGTTTTAAACTTTTATGTTAGTTCTAGAATTGTATATAATATGCTCTCTCTTTTTCCTACGTGTTTGTGGTATGGGACACAGGCTCATGGGGTTTTGTAGAGAGAATGCTATATGGATAATCATGCTTGTCTTGTTCTTTCAAGTGCATGTGGTATGGGACATGTGCATGAGGGAGGTGCTATGACAAGTGTGATAATCATGTCACCTCTGAATATATGACCGGTCTAAATGTATCCAAAGGCGAAAAAAAAAATAAGAGTTGCATTAAAATTTTGAGACCTATAGTCATATAAACCTAATCAAACATATAAAAAGACCAAACATGCATACAAAGAGTGGATATTTGATAAGCAAATTAGATCCAAGATAGAATAAGAATCCCTAGAAAAGAGGTATGAGAGGTCCTTTGTCATGCCAATGATGAGGTGAAATAGAGTCATTAGTAGTATACCCACATGTTGTTAGCATTTTACCATGAGGATGAGACTTTAAGATGATATTATAAATTAATGTGAATAGAATATGTAAAACTCCAAGGTGGGTAGCCCCTTTACGGTTGAAGCAAATTTTGAGGAAGAAACTCCCTCTAAGGTGGGTAGTATTATCACACCCCAATATTGAAAATCCTAACTAAGCAAAACATAATTATATGGATGAAATCTCAATAGGTAGACATTGAGATGTATGGGCCCAAGTATAATAGATTCCACCCCAATGTGACCCCATACGGGTGTTAGTGGAACCCAAGGGGCGAATATGTAATTTAACCATCTTATGATGTTAGAATAGTTCTAATAGAATCTAATGTTGTAGGTTAAGAACATGGCTCAATCCAAATTTGGAAAAATGATATAACAAAAAGGGACTTGTATATGAATTTATCAACCTATGATGTTGTTTTGGATCTATGGTCAACAATGTGTTTGTATGATTGTACTATGTAGCTTATCGAATATATTTTATTTCAAGAAAAAGTATGTATGAGATCCGAATTCTTAGTTTTAACCCATATAAGTCATTACTGGGATGAAAACTTAAAGAAGATGATAGTTGTTTTATTGTGATTAAAGAACAAAAAGAGAATTATGATTTAGAAGCAAACAATTAATCTCTTTTCCATAAAGGAGGAAATAAAAAAATAGCTTCTAACTTATCCAATCTGAGAAGAAACTTTGTGAGATGGGCTCCTCTGCTTAATGGGATTTGTTGTCCCATTCAATCAACCATAATGGAACTTACCATTCTTAAAGGATTTATAATAGATTAAGATTCCACATCAACTAAAAATAGAACTCCATGTACGATCTAAACTTGAATTACGGGAGGGGTTTTGAAAGGCATTGATGTCTATAAATAAAGTAGATTATTTAGGCTAGATAACCAGACTCAACACACCCATCACAGTTGAAGGGGGATGCAATCAACAATAAGACATTGTCATGTTACGGTGGAGTCACTGCTGGGTTAAGTTTTTTGGAGAGCGAGGGACAATTTTTGAAGTTCTCCCTAGCCTTACAATTGTGAAGTGAAGCTTAGAAAAACTGAAGACGTACATGGGTGGTATCTATTTTCATGAGACAAGGAGGGGAAAAGCCTCCACTAAATCTCACTAGAGGCCCCTACACACGGTGACGTGTTTGATGGGGACTTGAAACCCCCACATATGTCCTAGGAGGCAGTGTCGCCCTAGTCAGAAATGACTAGATGGAGTAGTTGGCAGCCTTGTCTTGTGCGATGGCTGCCTCAATAGCGAGATCGTGATCGTCGGAGTCCATGCAAGCGATGGTGGTGAGACTCTGTAAACAGAGCATTGCATAGATAACGGGGTGTGTGCATTGGTTTAGTCAAATCCAGAGGAGCCTGATCACAATAGGGGGTCCATGATCAGAGGCCCAACGACCTCAGTTGCATGGTGGAACAACTATCGTAGAATTAACTTTGGATGGCCACAATTTATTGGTAAGGTAATTATGTTAAAAAAATCCTATCTCTCAAGTTATATATCAGAATTGAGCAAAAACGGTACCATTAGAAAGGAACCAAATCTAAATTCTTATAAAAATACTAGGTTAATGATATTTATATGTTTATTAGGAAAAATAATTTATGAAAGGAAATAGGTATGATGATGATGTTTATGCAATGCATTCTGATCCTAATGTAGGAATTTTATGACACACATTTTTTAAATCTTATTTTGATGTCTATATTAATAAATGAAGGTTTGATCTGAATCATTCAATGTGTATTATTTATTGTATTGACTTCTACACATTAGGGGAATTTTTGTTGTTTGAGGTGCCCAATTATTATATAAAATTTAGGAATATTTCCTATGAATCTATTTTGAGGTATGAACAATAATAATATCATTGGATTTGGGTTTAGATGATTTTTAACATATAATAATGAGTTTTTAATTGAGAATCTAGGATTGTGATCTATTTTATGATATTAATAGTGATGTAAAATCGAGGACATGAGATATTTTTAGGATTCATGATCACACAAAAGTTTAGTATAGGATGAAATGATATGTACGACACCTAAAGAAATCTAGAAGCAACATAAAGTGCTATAAATTCTATTAGTATAACCTAGGCTTTCTAGATATGATTTTTGATATATGTATCATGTTCATTTGCAGGAAAGCTAAGGTGTGATTGAGACTTCAATATAGTAGGGTTTCATCAACCCTAGGGATTTTCTTCAATAAAGGTAAGTGGATCATACACTATGAGTGTCAAGTATGGGTCAAGGGTTATTTTTATTCGCTTAATGTTGTCAGAATCATTTATAATGATGTTACGTATAATGAATAATTGCAAGAAAATTTATTAAGAATAAGAATATAATATCATTTAATGTTCTCATCTATGATTATGATCTTGAAGTGCACACTTTTCTTAAGTAAGATTCAATATTCTAAGTTACTATGCTCAAGACCAACATCTTGTGAAAGATAGTTGATTTATGATTGTTCCTTCCAAGTTATTCGCCTTTGTGGAACAGATCAAGCTCTTGAGAGCAATGTTATTCATGAATATCATGATAACAATGTTACTTATCAAGCTATTGAGAGAAATGCTATTTGTTAAGCTCAAGAGAGCAATGCTATTTATCACGCTCCTGAGAATAATGATTACAGATTCAAGCTTGAGAGCAATGTTATTTATCAAGCCCCTGAGAGCAATGATAACTTTGGTGCATGTATATTCAAGCTCTTGAGAGCAAGGTTATGGAAGAAAGAAAATATGGTCAACTCAAGATAGTAATAAAATGATTAAGAGAAATATAGATAAAGATAGATGGATAGAAAAGTATTCAATGTTTATAATGTCTAATTCACATTTTTCTCAAAAGTATAGTGTAGCATCCCTGACCTGAGTTATGAGTTAACCCTAGGTATTTTGCCTAAATATGTGATTAAATCTTTGTGATTAACTCTGAGCATGTAATTAAGTTTCTCAGAAACATATATTTCAGTATTTGCTCCTTTTTATTTAAAGTCGTAGCATTGTTTTGATATACAGGGACCTATGTGCAATTTACCCAGTTAAAAGGGTTAGTTTGCAATTTGCACATGTTGAGATGTTCCTCTAATGATGAGACATCATGAGAATCTTTTTGGTAAAGTTTGAGGGATTTCCCAAGCTAGGGCACCAAGGTGCAGCTGTGGAAGCAATCCCAGTGCTTGAAACCTTAAATTGGGGAAAAATGCAATTTACCCAAATTAAGGGATACAAATTGTGAAATATGTCATCTAATGTATATTTTAGACTTTTGCTATCATTTAGAAAAGAAATGATGAGGAAGTCACCTCAATTGAATTATCAAGTTATGAGACATGCCTTGTGATTGAATAATCAGGGTATATGTGTAATATTTCTTTATGTATGTACCTCAGTATTAGCTTGCTCTCCTTTACCTTCTTTTCCTAAGACCTTAAGAGAAGGTTTGTCCTTAGAATAAAGAGGAAGGGACGATCAAGTAAAGAAGGAGGGACCTAATTGGAATTATGGACAACTTATGAACTAATGTTGAAAATCCTACCCCATGTATATAAGCTCTCCTTCCCTTAGTTGCAAGGGAACTCACCCTTCGTTCCCTTACTGTTTCATTTCACCAAAGACGACCAAGGACTGCCTTGGAGCTAAGGAGGACGACCAAGGGGTGCAAGGTAGGTTTAAACCCCTCTTCTTGCCTAATTCCATGGTTAAAACTCGAATTCAAGGTCATCTTCATGGCTAACTCTTGAAACCCTACCTTTCTAGCCATCTCTTTTCATCCTTCCTTGGAGTTTTCACCTTGGCCAACCTGTGGGAACTCAAGGACGCCATTAGAGCTTGGAGCTCAAGAAGCAAGCTCTAGGCGGGTTTTATAACTCTAAACCCATGCTTTACTATGTACATCTTTATATGCGTTTTGATGATAGCTCTTAGTGTTTCCCTACTTTTCCCTGCTATTTTGCAAGCAAACCCATGGGATATTCGTACTGTTCTTGAGCTAGGAGATGAAGGCGTGATTTCCAAGAAAAACCCACCGCTTTTCACTTCCTTAAACGGTCTCAAAAGTTTGCTCTCTCGGACTCAAGACCGCGAGGTGAGCAAACGGTCTCGAGACCGCGACAGGGAAAACGGTCTCCAAGACCGTTTGGCCCCGTTGACCGAGCGTAGAACGTATAAGAAATCTGTTTCTAATTATATATGCTAATTACCCTCAAAATTTGGGAGGCTAACTCCAAGGGAATCGGGAGATATGACCTTTTTAAGTAACAACTTTATTTGAATTTATTCCTGATTTTCAAACGGTCTGAAATTGCCTTTTTGGGCAAACGATCTCAAGACCGTGTAAGGTCGTTGACTAAGCGTTGAACGTATGAGATTACTGTTCAAAATAATGTTAGTTAACAACTCACCAAGTTTGATGGTCTAATTCCAAACAGGCTAAGATTTGAAGGGTGAATACTAGGGCTAACCCTAGGTAAAATCAGTACTGAAATTATGGTGACCTAATTAGGGTTTTTAGGGTTGATTGACCTAAACGGTCTCAAGACCGTTTGGGGGTCACCAAACGGTCTCAAGACCGCGAGGGCAATCAACCAAGACCGTTTGGGGGTCTGGGGTCAAGGATAGTGACCAATTGAAGGTACAACTACACCAAATTACATTGCAATAAAATATTGACATGATCATCAACTCAGTGGGTCAGACCTTGATGAATTTGCACTAGAATCCAAAAATTTGATGGGCAAACGGTCTCAAGATCATTTGGAACTCATCCAAACGGTCTCAAGACCAAGAGGACAATCACCCAAGACCGTTTGAAGGTCTAGGGTTGAGTAATTTGACCAATTGAGGACCCAATTGCAAATAAGTTATCAATTTAATCAAAATTCTGTTTTGTGACTCAATCATGGTTCAACCCCTATCAAATCACCTTAGATTTTGATGAAATCTTGGGCAAACGGTCTCAATACCATGTGGGGTCCACCCACATGACCTCAAGACCGTTTGGGCCAAGTTTGGGCCCAATTGGAGCTCAATTGAAGGGTTCAACCTTGTGTTGATGCACATTGTTGAGTGGTGATGGGTGAACATTGATAGATCCCAATTGAATCGATTTCAATCATAATTGGTCAACAATTGAGGTTCAATTGAATGACCAATTGGTTAAGCATAACCTTAATTAACCCAATCCATAGGTGGTCAACATAGATGGGACCTTTTGATGGCTTCAACCTCGATTGACATTATCGGTTGCATCTTTGAGTCTTGATTGAAGGACCAAGCGGCTGAGACCATGAGAGCCTCGCGGTCTCAAGACCGTGAGGGGGCTCAAGGTCTCAAGACCGAGAGGAGGCTCGCGGTCTCAAGACCGCGAAGGGCCTCGCGGTCCTGAGGTCAAACTAGCTAAACGGTCTTCATGACCCTCGCGGTCTTAACCTCAATTGGAGTCTTCGCGGTCTTGAATGCCTGATGGCTCGCGGTCTTGAAGCCTAAGGGGGCTCGCGGTCTTGAAGATAGAGAGAGGCTCGCAGTCTTGGAAGGTCAAAGTGAGCAAACGGTCAACACTTTCAACCGATCTCAACCCAATTGATGATTAATGATTGAAATCAATCAATGTGATTCAAGGTTGACCTCATTCAATCATTTGATGATGTAAATGGTCCAATGTTGCCCAAATCAAACCCTAATGATAATCTAGGATAGTAAGGGGGTTATTTGACTAAGGTTTTTGATCATAATGATGATTAATGGGGGGGGAATTACCAAAATACCCCTGAAGGGTCAATTGAGTTATACCTTGCTCAATTCAAACTCTAATTACATGAGAATGATGTTTTTAGTCATAATGACTCTATCTAACTTGATCTAGTCTAATGTTATCATCAACCATTAGTATGATGAAAGAGAGAGTACTCTAGAGAGAGAAAGTACCCTAGAGAGAGAAAGTAACTCTAATCACATAATGGTGATGCTTTTGGCTATGTTAGCCTATGATGACTCAATCCAACCTGTTTTAGAGTGATGTTGACATCACCTAACATTATGATGAGAGAGAAAGTACTTCTAGAGAGAGAAAGTACCCTTTTTAAGTGGAAACTCAAGTAAAGCATCTCCAATGCACATAAGTGAGCATAATTAGGGTATGGTCCACCCGTGTGAGGTCATAGAAACCCTAATTATAATAAATGATGAACTCTTAACTAATCTAAGAGCATCAATGAAGATGTTACTCATACATGATGATGTTATGAGTTTAATTCACCTTGATGTGAATAGTAAACCCTAATTCAAGGGTGATGACATGTAATGTGAATAGTAAACCCTAATTCAAGGGTGATGACATGTAATATGAATAGTAAACCCTAATTCAAGGGTAATGGCATGCTTTTGAGCAATAAGCTCTATTTGATTTAAATTAAAGATTTAACTCTTATGACAAGAGTAGGAAGTACATTCCTTATTGTTGCATTACCTTTATTAGATGTATTAACCATGCAGGTTCTGATATGAAGGTAATCATATCCAGGTATGGATGTTGATGTTATATTCATTAAAGGCATGCTGTTAGCCTTATGAATAAGTAAAGTAATCTGATGCCTTGCCAGTGGCATCCTATGCTGATAATGGGCTATGAGAGCCATGAATACCATCAAGGTCATGCCTTAGAGATGACTTGTGATGAGGATAATGAAAAATAATGATTGATATGAGTTAGGACTGTTACATTTAGTATTCTTCTTTTATAGCTGCTATGCTACTATTATTGTTTGAAGAACAATGTATGCTGTTAAAGAAATACTGAATGTACCTAACTAATCAAGTATAATGTAGAGCCCTGATCATAGATCCATCATTGTCAGAAATTAAGTGATGGTGAAACAGGTTTTCCTTAGGGAACTCATGGAGCACATACTTTTGAGTATGTGGGGTACATGGATGTGTAGAACCTTACATCCTAGTGTAGGAAAGTGATGTAGATGTGGAATCCATCCATCCTTCACTATAGTTCCATACCGTATCAGTGGTAGGTAAACATGAAACCTCCTGATGACGAAGAAAGCACAGATATCTGTATCAGTGGTAGGTAAATATGAAACCTCTTGATGATGAAGAGAGTACAGAACGCCACTGTGACTCTAGAATAGCGAAGGACCAGTTTACCCTGGTGAGCTATAGTAGTAGAGACACGAGATGTCCTACAAGTGATCCTCTTACTGACTGAGGAAGGTGAAGGTCATGAGAATCCGGCTCTCTTAATGACCTATGTATGATACTGATGTGACTTCTCAGCGATCAGTTGGAGTATGAGTGGTAAGCCTCATCTCCACAGGGTATAATGTTGTTTGTAAAACATAATCAACCATGTAGTATAACTTGTTAGAGATGACTCCAAGTTAGTTGATTGATGTTACATTGCAATAATGTTGATATTCTCCATATCTCCTAAATTGTAGAGATCTTGTTATACCTGCAACTGTTATAGAATGCTTTGAAGGCTTTACTGTTTAAAATAATCTTTGATGTTATAATAAAGCTTCTGGAGAAGAGTTATAACTCTCGCTGGGACAATTATGTATAATTGTCTCACCCCGTAGGCTTCAACTTTTTAGGTGGACGTCGGAGTCGAAGGAACCAACCTACAGATGACCAGTCTTAGCAGCAACAGCACCAGGGGCAGCAGTAATCTCAGGTGGAGATTTGTCCTGCCATGTGGTGTAGTTAGAGTCAGTCCTATGTGTCCTCTGTACTCTCAGGTCTTGGAGTCTTTTGTATAGTGATCTTGAGATTTTGTATCTTGATGTATATAATTACTCGAGAAGTAATTATCCTGAGATGTAAACAGTTTTATCTCTCTTTATGAAAGAAGCTTTTATGGATTCAAGCTCTTGTCACAAAAAGTTTTAATTTCCCGTGATTTTTGTCTTCCGCTGATTACCGATTCGCTTCTGCTAAGTTTTAATCGTGTTTATGTTATGGTTTGGAGATCAGAGCCCACATATAGTTTATCTTCAGTTCATATAGCGTTGCTCAATGCTACTTACTCTAACATATTTTCCATTTTTCCTTGCATGGTTGGGGGCACGATGCCCGCAAGTGGGGAGCAAATAAGGACTAAAGAAGAGCAAGCCAAGGATTGCAAGACCTTGATTAAAACCTGGTGGGGTGCAATCTACATAGATGATATAATTATATGATTAGAGTTTCCTTCATGTTATAAGTCATGTTTAGATGTTAGATGATATATTCAAGATCTCAAATGTACCACTGTGGTTTTTGAACAATGTATGAATCAATATTTCAAATAAATGTATGGCATTTTGTTTATATTGTTGCAATGTATGTCATGTTTTTAATGTTCCTCCAAGCCAAGTGACCCATGTTATGGACGACATAGGGTTTTCTTCCACTGACATATATGTATCTTGGAGGGGCGTTACAATATGGTATCAAAGAAAATAAGTAGATGGCCACCAGGAAAAAGCCAGATTCATATGTTCTAAACCCTAAGTATAGAAGATTAAGTTAAAGATATTAGAAACCAAAGTAGAGGTCTAGGCAAGAGACAAAAGTTTAGATAAGGATTAGGGTTATGTGCCTTGAATTTTTGAACTTTTATATTAACTCTAGAATTGTATATAACATGCTCTCTCTTTTCCCCACGTGTTTGTGGTATAGGACACATGCTCATGGGGTTTTGTAGAGAGAATGTTATATACATAACCGTGATTGTCTTGTCCTTTCAATTGCATGTGGTATGGGACATGTGCATGAGGGAGGTGCTAAGACAAGTGTGATAAACATGTCACCTCTGAATGATCAGTCGACATGTATCCAAAGGTGACAAAGAAAATAAGAGTTGCATTAAAAATTTGAGACTTATAGTCACCTAAACCTAATCATACACATAAAAGGACCAAACGTGCATACAAAGAGTAGATATTTGATAAGTAGGTTAGATCCAAGATAGAATTAGAACCCCTAAAAAAGAGGTATAATAGGTCCTTTGTCATGTCAATGATGAGGTGAAATAGAGTCATTAGTAGTATACCCACATGTTGTTAGCATTTTACTATGAGGATGAGATTTTAAGATGATATTAGAAATTAGTGTACATAGAATATATAAAACTCTACGGTGAGTAACCCCTTCTACGGTTGAAGTAAATTTTGAGGACAAAATTCCCTCTAAGGTGGGTAGTATCATCACACCCAGTATTTATAATCCTAACTAAGAAAATCATAATGATATGAATGGAATCTCAATAGACCAACATTGAGATGTATGGGTCCAAGTATAATAGCTTCCAACCCAATTTGACCCCATATGGGTGTTAGTGGAACCCAAGGGGTGAATATGTAATTTAACCATCTTATGATGTTATAATAGTTCTAATAGAATCCAATGTTGTAGGTTGAGAACATGGTTCAATCCAAATTTGGTGATTTTGAATGTAAGAGAAAAATGATATAACAAAAAGAGACTTGTATATGAATTTGATCAACCTATGATGTTGTGTTGGATCCATGGCCAAAGATGCATTTGTATGATTGTACTATATAGCTTATCGAAGATATTTTCTTGGAAGGAAACCTATGCATGACATCTGCATTCTTAGTTTTGACCCATCTAAGTCATTAGTGGGTCGACAACTTAAAGAAGATGACAGGATGCTATATTGTGATTAAAGAACAAAACGCAAATTACGATTAAGAATTATATAGTCCGTCTCCTTTTTATAAAGGAGAAAATAAAAAAATAGCTACAACCTTATCCAATCTGAAAACAAACTTTGCGAGAGGGACTCCTCCTCTTAGTGGGATTCCTTGTCTCGCTCAATCGGCCATAATGAAACTTCCCATTTTTAAAGGATTTATAATAGATTAAGATTCCACATCAACTGAAAAGAAAACTCCATGTACGATCTGAACTTGAATTACGAGAGGAGTTTCATAAGGCATTGATGTCTATCAATAAAGTAGATTGTTTAGGCTAGATAACCAGACTCACCACACCCATCATGATAGAAGGAGGATGCAAGTAGCAACAAGGCATCATCATGTTGTGGCAGAGTCACTGCTAGGTTAAGTTTTTTGGAGAGCGAGGGACAGTTCGTGAAGTTCTTCCTGGTCTTACAATTGTGAAGCAAAGCTCAGAAAAATGAAGACGTACCTGGGTGGTATCTGTTTTCATGAGACAAGGAGGGGAGAAGCCTTCACTAAAGCTCAGTTGAGGCCCCTACATACAGTGATATATTTGATGGTGACTTGAAACCCCCACATCTGTCCTGGGAGGCATCGTCTCCCCGAAAGGCCCAACCAGAGTAGTTGGCAGCCTTGTATTGTGCGACATCGACCTCCATAGAGAGATCACAGTCGTCGAAGTCCACACAAGTGGTGGCAACATGATTCTATAAATAGAGCATCACACATCTAACAGGGGATGTGCATTGGTTTAGTCATATCTAGAGGAGTCGGATCACAATAGGGGGTCCGCGAGCAAAGGCTGAACAACCTCAGTTGCATGGTGGAACAACAATCACATGATCAACTTTAGAAAACCATAATTTGTTGGTAAGATAATTATGTTTAAAAAATTATATCTCTCAAGTTATATATTAGAATTTAGGAAACAAGGTACAATTAGAAAGGCAGCAAACTCTAAATTCTTATAAAAAGTTACCATGTTAATGATATTTGGATGTTTATTAGGCCAAATAATTTATGGAAGGAAATAAGTATGATGATGATGTTTATGCAATACATTCTGATCCTAATGTAGGAATTTGATGACACCAATTTTTTTAATCTTATTTTGATGTCTATATTAAGAGTTGAAGGTCTGGTCTGAATGATTCAATGTGTACAATTTATTGTGTTGACTTTTACACATTAGGGGAATTTTTCTTGTTTGAGGTGCCCAATTATTATATATAATTTAGGAATATTTCCTATGAATCAATTTTGAGGTAGCTGATTTGTGATTGTTCCTTCCAAGTTATTCGCCTTTGTGGCACATATCAAGCTCTTGAGAGCAATGTTATTCATTAAGCTCATGAGAGCAATGTTACATATCAAGCTCTTGAGAGCAATGCTATTTATCAAGCTTAAGAGAGCAATGTTATTTATCAAGCTCCGGAGAGCAATGATTACAGATTCAAGCTCTTGAGAGCAATGTTATTTATCAAGCTCCTGAGAGCAATGAGCACTTTGGTGCATGTATATTCATGCTCCTGAGAGCAAGATTATGGAACAAAGACAATATAGTCAACTCAAGATAGTAATGTCAATGATTAAGAGAAATATAGATAATGATAGATGGATAGAGAAGTATTCAATGTTTATAATGTCTAATTCACATTTTCTTAAAAGTATATTTTATCTTCAGTTCATATAACATTGCTCAGTGCCACTTACTCTAACGTATTTTTTTGTTTTTCCTTTTATGGCTGGGGGCGCGATGCCCGCAAAATGAAGAGCAAATAAGGACTAAAGAAGAGCAAGCTAAGGATTAGAAAACCTCAAGTTAAACCTGGTGGGGTGCCGTCTACCTAGATGATCCAATTATATGATTAGAGTTTCCTTCATGTTATAAGTCATTTTTAGATGTTAGATGATATATTCAAGATCTTAAATGTACTAGTTTTGCTTTTGAACAATGTATGAATCAATATTTCCAATAAATGCTTGGTGTTTCATTTATCTTGTTGCAATGTATATCATGTTTTGTAATGTTCCTCCAAACCAAGCGACCCATGTTATGGACAACATAGGGTTTTCTTGAACTGACATATATGTATTTTGGATGGGCATTACATGGAGAAAGTGTTGCTGAAGCTTGATTCTATATTCAAATTTATCTTAGCCCAATGGGCATGTAATAGAGTTAGTTGAACTACTATTTCATTATGACAAATATATAGAAACGTTTACTTTATGCATCTTGTATGACAAGGATGATAAATCAATAAAGTGAGTTATTGATGTTTCTATTATGAAAGATATTATCATGTAAGGCAATGCCCAAACATCTAATGGTATTTGAATAAAAGAATCTCAAGATGAATGATTGTAACATTTATACCAAATAATAATAATTTTTAACTCAAGCTGCATGTTTTTCTGCCCGTTTCTTGCCGCTCTTCGGCATTGTTGTCCCCGCTTATCGGCGTTGTTGTTCTCTCTGTTTGGGAGCTATGAGTCTTGGCTCTTGCTGGCCTCAATTTCTTCTGTTCGGATTCACTACTGGGTCTATGGATCTGCATGTGGCGGAAAACACTGGTCTGTATATTTTTCATTTGCTGGTTTATCATCTCCGATCTATGCTCAGGTTGAAGGAATCTCTTATGAAAAGCTGCTTAGGTCAGCATAGTGGAAAAGAGATCAATGCAGAAGCGTTCTATTATCATTCCAATATGAGTTTTGGGGATCAGATAGCCATCCTCTTGGTTGTATGTACTTCCAGAATCACTTTTCCTATGTGTAGATTCCGTATGGCTTTTCAGTAATGAAGATGTTCGTATTGCTCAAAATTTTTTTTTTAACTCAAACTATCAATAGCAATAGTCACTTTGGACATATGTATAAGACATGCATGTCTAGAATACATATTGATGTTAATCTAGTTCCCTTAGTTAATGAACCTGAGGAAATATACAAGTCTTACTTACACACAAATGTGACATGACATCCTTCACTAGATGTAGTGGGGGATAAGGTTTACACTAGACCTCATACATGTGATGCATGAAAATCTTATGGAATGAATACTACAGATAGTTAGTTATACTTCATGAACATTTACTGGTACTATGATGATATGTACCCAGTAAAATAGAAACATAAATCTCTTAAAGTATTCAAGAAGAAGTATAACTTTGTTAAAATTATTAAGAAACTTTTATGAGATCAAATGTTGAAATACTTTGCATCAATACCTTGAGAACCTTCAAGAAAGGACTGTGATAATGTATCACATCATAGTACCAGTAAAGGGAATATATGAGAGGATGTGTACGTGACACAACCTAAAATGTTTTTTAACTTCATGATTGAAAATAAAGTTGAATAACTACAAAGTTCAATCTGGGATTGAAACAAGCATCTTAGAGATGGGAGCTTATGACTTGATAAGATAGTCAAAGAGTCTGACTTGAATGAAGATAAAAGATGAAATATGTAATTACAAAAGATTTAGTGGGAGCATATATAAATATTCCACAAATGATGAGGAATAACGTCTCAATATTGTGAATATTAAGAATTGACATGAAAACCCCTTGAGCAATGAAGGATTAGGTGAAATATCCTATGAGATAGAGATCAAGACCTATAAAGACAGTTCTTGAAAATTTCACAAGGTCTGAGCATACACAATAGCAAGATGTTGAAAGAGTTCAACATGTAAGGATTCAATGAGAGAGAATGTGGATTAGTCTCTCATGAACCATACATTCAATTCTTGTGAAGAATGGGAATATCATGAATAAAATGCCATATGCAGTGATAATGGATCTATCATGAATGCTATAAATGTGTGTATCCCATATAAATCTTGTATGTATTGTACATGAAAAGATGACGTTAAATTCCAATAAGGGTTATTGGAATGTCATTCATTAGTACTTGAGAAGTATTTAAGGATAGATTGCTAATAATTAAAGATAGCAATAAAGGAAGAGTTGGATGTAAAGGGTTACACCGATTGAAGCTTCCAAAATGACAAAAGTGAACACAATAAAATATGTTTGATTTAAAGAAAGATGTTGTAAGTTGGAAGGGTTCCAAACTAAAAGCCACTAATACTATTCTGCAATAGAAGTTGAGTATAGTTGTGTTGTTGTAATTTGGAAGGGTTCCAAACTAAAATCCACTAATAATATTCTACAATAGAAGCTGAGTATACTTGTGTTATGAACATACAAGTGGATATATGGATCTAGAAGTTCATATGATGAACTTATATATGTTCCAACCATTGATGACTCAACAGTGATAATATGACAACAATGGAGCTACTTGTTAGGCAACGAATATCATATGCCATATTATGACGGTTTCATCTCAAAGCAAAGAGATAAGAAACATGAAATATATCGAATAATAGAAAAATGTTGCTAACCCACTAGATTAGCAATTGTGTAATAGAAATATGATGGACATGTTTATATCACCAAGAATGAGATTTGTGGGTGATTGGCTCTAAGTGCAAGTGGGAGTCTGTTGATTAGGTATTCCCAGAGATCCAATCATGTGACATGGTACATACCATAAAGGATTTGATTAATGCTTATAAAGGCACACTTCCAATTCATTATGTTTCATTCAGTTGTGAGATAATGAGGAAATATTGTGAATGTCTAAATAATGACAATACTTAATGATGTATGTCTTCAAGTACAAGACTTGAACAATGAGATCATATTAATGCTAAGAGTATGTACATTCTTATTATGTCCCTAGTTGGTTGTTATTGTGGAAGGTAGATAGATGTCAGTAACACATAATGTTGGAGTGTGGGTTGGTTGATGACAAACTCTCATTAGTCATGATATGTCAAATCAAACCAAGAACACAGATACATGTTATGGAACAATGTATAAAATAGACCCACCTTGAGACTGACACATGGAAACCATCAATGGTGGTCATAGTCATCTCTCATAGTGAAGGTGGTGATTGTGGTTCTTAAACCTAAAGTCACTACACTCATTACATGTCGTTGGGTATACTTTGTCATCATCAAATGTAATCCTAAAATACATGTTGTCATAAAGGTGATGATTGGGTAGCTTTGACACATGGAGACTAACTCTGAGTGATGTAGATGGGTTTTGTCCATCCTACTGGAGTTTGATATCATGACCACTTAATAAGAGGATTGAGAAATGCATGCGGATGTACATGTGAATCAATATATGATATTGAGGTCACATTGTCTCAAACATACTGCTCTTGGTTCAAGGAACATGGATTGAACTGATTAGCTCAGTTGGACTAAATGATGGTTCTAGTAGCTTTACCAAATTTGAGAGAAACATTGCTCGTTTCACTTATTCAATTTGGTTGGGACAAAGAATTAATGTTTACATTAATTGGAAATGATTATGCCAAATTCATGTGGGATTAGGAAACATGTAAAATGACTGGTTCATGATATGAAGTGATCAAATCGCATGTGAGAGGACCATTTTGAATTTTGCAGGTTGCAAAAATTCAAGATCTTCCAGTCCCTTTCACTCCCACTTTGATCGGGAACCCTGACCCTACCCCACCTATAAATAGAGGGGTGTTGGGGGATTTCTAACACATACAATTGAGAATAAGTTGCTCTGACGATTGTTGTCCTCTCTGGTTGTGCTAGCCAAGAGAGCCCAAGCAAGTCCTACCCAACTAGGAAGGGATAGCGAGGGAGAAAACAACTGAGGATCATTGTTGTGGGGGAGTAAGTTGGTGACTAGTACACCAACGGGAGGGACAACTCCTTCCTCTATGTTCTAGTTGAATGACAAGAGTTCTAGTTGGTTTGTGTGGACTATTCTAGAGGTAGGAGTCCTTTGGCTGCTTCTAGGAGGGCAATGTTAGTTTGCAATCCGTGGCGAGATCAGGAGTTGTCATCGAAGCCATCTAGTCTGTTATCTGTGGTGAAGACCAGGAGTTGAACAGACACTGTCTAAAAGCAACTAGAAGATAGTTACACTGCAACGAGTTGTTGTTGTTGGACTTCCTCCAGGATTAGGTATAAACTCGTTAGCCATCCTTCCTATTTCATTGTAGTTGACTCGATCTTGATTTTATGAGAATATGAATAGATAAAGATTTTGTTTTTGCTGCCATATTTTGTGCCCATATATCCCAACAATGTTGACTTTTACAACAGTGTTAAGGTGGGATAGGTGTTTGATTAGTGCATATTCATCCTATTTTTAGTTGCATTTTCAGCTTAATTTTACATTCATTTCCATAATTTTACTTTAGAACTATCTTACATTTAGGTTTTCTTCATTTCATGTTAATTTCTAGGATTTTAATCAAAATCCATGGTTTTCATGGCATGTTTGAGCTTCATATCTCATGCATTAGCATGGAAGATGGTGGTGGTGCTAATCGACTAGCAGGATCGAGAAACCAATTTCCATTGATCTATCCTTTTATCGGTTAATGCTTCATAGGCAGAGACCCTACGACAGATCCCATAGTGCCGCCTTGGGTGGGTTCACTTTGTGTTAATGTCTCGTCAGTTCTCTTAAAGTCTTCCTTCTAGGGTTCTGACCTTAAAGGAGGTTTGTACTATGGATCTTTCTTCCATTGGTTGACAAAATCCACCATCGTCAGATTGGTGCTTCATCCTCACATTGTTAGTTCTCCATGGGTGAAGTAAGACGACGATACCAACTCTCCCTAATGAGCATCAGGAAGAAACCTTGTTGTCATGTTGACTATCACGTCCCTTGACCTCAAAGGCAGGCATGTGAACAATGTGATTGTCCCTTCTTTGTCTACTATGACAATGGCTCTCTTTCGATGTTGATCCTAATGTTATTGAGAAAGAAGTCCTCTTTCTAGGGTGCGAGGAGTGGCCCCACTTCTCAATTTTGTTCTATTTACTTTGTCTACTATTGTATGAACCATTATATATTTAGAATCAATCGATTATGTTTGTACTTATGCTTGATCATCATGTTTATATGCTTGATCATGAGGTTTACACGTTCATCAAATCTTGGGTGTAGATAATTTTGATCCCAAGATCTAGGATATCGATTGATTCTAGTTAAACACTGGATGATAACTTTGGATAGCTATTTTTTGAGGTGATAGATGTATGACCTCTAGGTAACATGGTGATCATCTTAGGGTAATACCTATCTAGGTTCTAATCCTAATGCCAAAATGGGAATTTACATGTTCTCAATATGTATTTTCATACTATTATGTTGTAGTGAGAGAGTAAATGTTTGATAGTGATGGTGAAACCCATTCCACCATAGTATTCTCATCCATATGATAATCAACCCTTGGTTTTGTCATTTTATTATTTGCATTCTTAGATATTCTACAACCAAACCAAGTTTTGAGTTAAATAGTAGTTTGTGCTCTGATACACACCATTTAGCACACCAATTCACTAATATTATTATCATATAGTTTAATACTTTTTTTAATTTCCAATTAAGGCTAGTATAGAAGGGTCGATCCCGCGGGTTAACAGTTTAAAGATTGTATTATGTAAACCCAATTGATTTTTGAACTTGATTTCTTTTTGGAGTTTTTGAATAAGTGAACAAGAAAGTAAATATTTGTTTGCTGAATTTGTGGTTTGATTACACTAATCGAAGACATAAAAGTTGCAACAAATTAAAAGTTATTCTAAAGAAAAGTATGAAATGCTATGCTAAGAACAAGGAGACAAAATGAAGATTGTTATCACAATGAAATAAATTATTTATGGACTAGAAATTAAATTGCAAACATGAGAAATCCGATTGAAAAGAGCGGTTTCAAAAGAAAGATTAATCAAGGGGGAAGAATCGAGACCACATATTTTACCACCATAGCCATGTGAAAAAAATATCAAAGAATCATTCAAAAAGCAAGATAAAAGAAGGCATGTAAAACATTCGTAAATGAATCACAAAAGAAGGACTCACCGTGAACCCATTGGTCCTGGCGTTCACGAATCTGAGTCCTATCATCGTTATAGGGACTTTTTTGAGGTTTCATCCAAATCCCTAACTCATTTGATTGGTTGTTCTAAACCTTGGTTTTTGTAGTCACATCTACCAAAGTTAACATGTAATGAAAATGAAAGACCACTTTGCTTAAACTAGCGATTTCCAACCAAAAAACCATCTATCCAAAGGAATCATATAAACCTTCGATCTAGAAACACATGGCTAAGGGGTTACTCCCCTTTGACTGAATAATGAACTACTCACTCATAATTCTTGAACAAGGAGAGACGGAGGAAGAAAGAATCTTAGCCATAGACTAGTCTCAGAAAGGAAACAAGTCCTTACACTAGCACGATTAAATGACTGTATTCTTTGTTTTTTTTGCCAAGTATCCCAAGAATGAGAAAGGAGAAGTATCCTAGATATAGCAAAGAAACAACCAAAAAGAGAAGAAGAGATTACAAATTGAAGAACCAAATGCTTTTATTGCCAATCACTTAAGTACAATTGCAAATAAATAAAGAGACAATTATTCAATCAGAGATTTCTCTATACAAAAAGTGATGCCTCATACAAGTGGAGACCCCTTTTTTTATAGGAGAATAAGGGGGGTGCAACCCTATAAGGGAGTGAGGAAAGGAAATGAAAGATGAATTCTACAAGACTTGGTTAAGCAGATAATTGCTTTCTTCAATAGGCAATAAAGAAAATTATTAATTGCCTTCTTTTGACCATTTGAATTCTAACTCTCTTTGATGCAAATTATCATCATATAAGTTTCGAGAGAATTCCCTCTGTCAAGAAGATTTAAAGTGCACCCAAAAATATGATTTCTCTATAGATAATTAAATTCCTTTCCAACACATACTTGCACATTAAATTCTGCCTTAGGATGTAAATATTATGATGGTTTTGGTGCTGAGTATATATGAATTTCAGGCACTGTAGGAATTTCTAAAAGGCCTCCTATATTCATCTTTTCTTATCTTGATTTGAATACTTTGATAATTCTTGTAAACAGAGAGAAATCTCATAAGAATTTAGAAAAGGAATATCAAGAGAATGAAAGTACAGTGGATTTTTGAATTAAACTAAAATTATCAAAAAAGTCTTAATTAATTATCCTAAATGATGCCAAAATGAATGATGAGTATACATTCATGAAAATACCCTGGACTTGAATCTTTGCTTGTCCTCAAGCAAATAAAATCACAAATAAAGTCTAATTTATACTCGCAACATGACATTCCTCACCCTAGTAGCATCACTTATTCCTTACCTCCAATTTTTGGCCAATCATTCCTATCTCCTAGAACCACATAACACAAAGTTCTATATTCTCTATTAAAACAATTATAATGACTTGTTTCTTAATCAAGATTTTGTAGAAAAACAGGCTTTGTCTACTTCTTGTTTGACACTCTTAGATTTTGTTTTCTTTTTATGAGTTGTTGCACACGAACATGTTGAAGGGGGATGTAGAAGAAGGTAATGATCCCTTATCTGTTCGATCACGATATATTTAATTTGTGGAGTTGTGGCTACATTGGTCACAAAAAAATTTCATGTGCCTTTGGGCATCTTTTGATGGTATGCCCTTTTGGGGGGTATGGAATTTTCATGGGGAGGCATGCAACTCCAGACTTGATTTTTGTTCATAGGTGATTCTTTGCTTCTCTATTCTTAGAAGGAAAATAAGGGGGGAGAAAAGATGTTCTTGAGCTTATAACTTCAATATTTCTTTAGAGAGTGTCATTGCATAGCTAGAGTACTCCTAAAATTCACATCATGCAAATTTTATAATAGGAAAATCCATTCTTAATATAGATAAAGTTTGTGCTTGATTATGATTTATCCCATACAAATTTGATAACTACTCAAATGAGTGATTATATTTGGGGTCCTAGGTGACATGCTGGTTTTAGACATGACAATTTGCAAAGGATTTACTTATTTCAAATGGTAGTACAATGATATATATCTATCAAACTTGAGCAACTAGATAATGGTCTTTTTGCACTAAGGAAAACTAAGGAAAAACTACTATAAAAGGGCAAAAAGTAATTAAAGAAGGGAAAAGATAAGGGGGGTGAAATAGAGACATATAACCCATCTCCACCTGAGACCTAGACTTTTGCTCTTCGTGAGCAAAATCTAAATCAGAGATGGAGGGAAGAAGATCACCCAAAGACAATTGCTTGTCTAGATCAGCAAAATGGTAGTTTTCTCAAGAATAGGTGATTTTTGGGAGTTAGAAAGGGAAAGGAAAACAACTAGAGATTTACAATTAAAAGAAAATCAAAGGTAAAACAAGCAAGGAAAAATGATGGGTTGCCTCCCAACAAGCGCCTAGTTTTACGTTGAAGGCCCAACGCAAGAGTATCATGGAGCCGATTTAGGCTCAAAATTAGGAGGAAGTGGAGGGTCATTCAAGTCCAGATCTTCTAGTAATGAGAGTTGATGTGCCTCAAAAGTAAAAAAAATCTTCAACGGTAATGTACCATTTTAACCTATGTCCATTGACTTGAACTCCCCTAAAAACTTATCCCGAAGAAGAAATGGCCATGTGGATAGGCCTATTTAACAAGGTAAGGCCCCTACCATCTTTATTTTAGTTTCCTAGGAAAAAGCCTTAATCTTGAATTGTAGACAAGAACTTGGTCACCCTCCCGGATATATTTTCTCCGAATATTGCCATCATACCATAATTTAGTTTTGTCTTTATATATTCTAGCATTCTAATAGGCTATCATCCTGAGCTCATCTAACTCTTAAATATGAATAAATTGATTTTCCCTACTATAGATAAGTCAAAATTAAGAATTTTGATGGCCCAATCAGCCTTGTGTTCTAACTCTATAGGTAGATTGCAAGATTTTCCATAAATGAAATTGAAGGGAGTGGTTCCTATAGGGGTTTTGTAGGCAGTTGTGTATGCATCATTAAGTTTCAAATCCTAATCTATCCTAGTGTGATTGACTATTTTCTCTAGGATGGACTTGATTTGCCTATTTGAAAACTCAACCTACCCACTAGTTTGAGGGTGGTAGGGAGAGTCGAACTTGTAGTGGACCCCATAACATTTGAGCAAGGATTCAAAACTTTTTTCTATGAAGTGGGAACCTCCATCAAAAATGACGATGTGAGGTACCCCAAACCTAGGAAAGTTGTTATCCTTGAAAAGTTTCTTTAATGATTTGGAGTCACATGATTTGGTGGGGATGGACTCAACCCATTTGGAAACATAATAAATAGTCACTAAAATGTATTTGTACCCACAAGAAGAAGGAAAGGGGCCTATATAATCTACCCCACAAATATCAAAAATCTCAATTTCTTACTAGGAGGTCATGGTCATTTGGTCTTTCTTGGATATGTTACTAGTTCTTTGGCATTTGTCACTGGTCTGAACGAACACATAGGAGGCCTTGAATAAGGTGGGCCAAAAAGAATCCAGATTGCAACACCTTCCTAGCAGTCTTCTTAGAGCTCACGTGCCCTCCATAAGGGCCAGAGTGACATTGATTAAGAATGTCATGAGCTCCACTCTCAGTGACACACTTATGATAAATCCCATCTGAGCATAACTTAAAAAGATAAGGGTCATCCCAACAGAAGTTTTTAACATCATGCAAGAATTTAGCTTTAGAGTGTCCCTTATATTTAAGGTGCAATACACCTGTAGTAATTGACATAATCAGCAAACCAAGGAAATTGGGAGTCAACCTTAAGTAATTGGTCGTCAGGTAAGGAGTCGTTTATGGGTGTGTTGTCATCCTGACATAGGCATAGTCAGTTGAGATGGTCAACAATAACATTTTCAGAGCCCTTTTGTCTAGGATCTCTAAGTCAAACTCTTGTAATAGGAGAATCCATCTAATGAGCCCAGGCTTAGCATCTTTCTTGGTCATGAGGTAGCGAAGGGCTGCATGATCAGTCTAGACAATGACCTTGGATCCGACTAGGTATGAGAAAAATTTGTCAAAAGCATAAACAATGGCTAACATTTCATTTTCAGTGATAATGTAATTTTGCCGGGCATCATCTAAAGTTTTGGATGCATAGTAAATCACATGGTGCTTCTTGTCAACACGTTATCCAAGAATGGCCCCCACAATGTAATCACTAACATCATAGATGACTTCGAAAGGTAAAGACCAGCCGGGGGCTTGGATGATGGGAATGGAGGTGAGAGCATCTTTCAAACATATAAAAATCTAGTCATGCAATGTTTGTCAAACACAAAGGGGACCTCCTTTTGAAGGAGGTTGGTGAGGGGCTTGGTGATTTTTGAGAAATTGTGAATGAATTACTGATAGAATCCAGCGTGCCCACAGAAGGCACAAATGTCTTTGATAGAAGTGGGAGGGGGAAGTTTGGTGATAAACTCAATCTTGAATATGTCTACCTCAATACAACGATTACTTACATGGTATCCTAAGATGATCCCTTCTTTGACCATGAAGTGACACTTCTCCCAACTGAGAACTAAGTGTGACTCCTCACATCTTTCTAGAACAAGGTCTAGGTGTTTGGGGCATGAATCAAAACTATCTCTATAAATGGGGTCATGAAAATTTCCATAACGATTTTAGTTATCCCTGGAAATATAGCGGACATGCATCGCTGGAAAGTGGCTGGGACATTACACAAATCGAATGGCATCCTAGCATAGGTGCTAAAAGGGAAGACAAAGGGTTTTTTTTCTTGGTCTTCAGGGTGAATGGGTACATGATAGAAACCTGAATAACCATCTAAATAACAAAAATATTGTTGATGGGCTAGGCATTCTAGTACTTTATCCAAAAAGGGAAGAGGGAAGTGATCCTTCCTAGTAGCCATATTCAATTTTCAATTTTCTATAGTTAATGCACATCCTCCACCCTATGACAGTGTGGGTGGGGATGAGCTCATTTTTTCCTTTCTTGACAATAGTGGTTCCCCCTTTTTTGGGGACCACCTAAACAGGACTGACCCATGGTGATTCAGAGATAGGATAGATGATTCATGCAGTCAAAAGCTCAATCAACTCTAATCGTACAACTTCCTTCATGTTGTGGTTAAGTTTTAATTGAGGGTCTCTAGAAGGCTTGTACTCTTCTACCATGGGAATTTTATGGATGCAAATGGATTGGTCAATCCCAATCAAATCGGTCATTTTGTAGTCGAGGGTAGTTTTTCTCTTCCTAAGTTTGGTCACGAGCTTGGCTTCATGTTCATGTGTAATATTAGAGTTAATGATAACATGGCATAATTTATGCTCATCAAGGAAAGCATATTTTAGTCCCTCAAGAAGAGGTTTCATTCTGGAGCCTTAGGGGGTTCAGATTTTTCTTCTAAGAGAGAGGCCATCTTAAGGTCTTTGAATTCAGCACCATGTACCTCTTCATAATTATCAAGGTGAGCCCTATATTGATCTAATTGGTCATCTTCAAGGCCACATTCAGATGAAACCATGAGGGTTGTGTGTAAAGGGTCTTTAATTAATTCCCATTCTTATCTCAATTGAGACAACTTATCAACATAGTCGAGGAGATAGACCTCTTCTTGAAAACTAGGACCCTTCATGGTCTCGAACACCCTAAACTCTAGGGTCTATTTTCTTAACCTCAAAAGGATGGTTCCAGCCTCAACATTAATTAAGGCACATGTGGTGGCTAGAAATGGGCGGCCAAAAATGAGTGGATAGCATAAGTCCTCTTTGATGTCCATGATCACAAAGTCACATGGAACATAAGCGTCCTTCCCAAATTTAACTGGAACATCTTTGATAATTCCCATAGGCTTTGTTATGGATGAATCTACCAATTGGATGGTCATGGTAGTAGGAAGCATATCAGCCAACCCTAGTCTTTTGCAGAGGCTATAGGGCATAATTGAAATTCTAGCTCCTAAGTTGGCTAAGCCTTTCCTACATGCATTGTCACCTAGATAGCACCCGATTCCAAAAGAACCATGATCCTTTTGTTTCTTAGGCATGACGTTTATAGATGGGAATTTCATATTCATCAACTTGTACAGGTGGGACCTCAGGGGTGGGGATAGTGGGTTCTGGTTGTGATGGGGTTTCAACGACCATTGTGTCATCATACTCAAAGTCTAAGGGCACAACTGGAGTTTTCTCTAGAGAGGGGGAGTGGAATGTACCTTCCCAGATTCTTAGACTGCCCGGAAAAAGTGCCAGTAGGAGGCTTTTGTTGGGCGAAGAGGTAAGCTAACTGAGTATCACTCGCCTTCTGGTGGGCTTGTTGTGTAAGAATGATTTGTTCTAATGCGGTAACCCTATCAATGGTATAGGGAGGGAGAACATTTTGTTGAGCTTCAGGAGGTGGTGGATTGAAGTTTTGATATTGTTACCCTTGGCAGGGCCCTCGTCTCTAGAAATTACCTGTTATGACCGCA
The DNA here is from genome assembly GCA_963693085.1 of Alisma plantago-aquatica. Classification (NCBI taxonomy): domain Eukaryota; kingdom Viridiplantae; phylum Streptophyta; class Magnoliopsida; order Alismatales; family Alismataceae; genus Alisma; species Alisma plantago-aquatica. The sequence continues at coordinate 257,848,753 of OY856409.1, forward strand.
TTTGAGCTTAATTGGTAAACTAGGGTTTACCGGGATGATTATATGCTTAATTGGATTGATCATTGCTTAAATCTTATTAATGATGATAATTCAATTATGATGTTTTAAACCTAATAAGAACATTAAGTGTTCTATTGTTTGAGAAATTAGGGTTTGAGAAATATAAACCCTAGTTGGCTGAAATTAGGGTTTTGATGGTACATGAGTATGGAATTTGATCAGGATAGCAGTATGGTAAATGATTTTTCATATTTTCTACAAATTTTTATTTAATTGAATTTTGTATATGATATGGATAAATCAATCATGAATATTGGAGAAAAATTTCAGAATATTTGAGTGTTCTTTGAATGTGGTTCTCGGTAAAACTATACTTCGACCAAAATGCTGACAGAGTGCTTTTCAATAGTGTACTATTTTATTTTTAATTATTTATTGGTAACTCCAAATTATTTGAAATTTTAAATGGAGATCTCAAACTCAATTTTAAATAACATGTAAAATTTTCATAATTTTTAGATGTGTTTAGTCCTTATCAGTAGACGAATTATAGTAACTGACATTTCTATATAATTCTGGATAGCAATGCACTATTTGATTTTTAGTTATTTAATGGAAGCTTGGAATGATCTAAAATTTTAAATGAAGATTTTTATATCAATTATACACAACATGATAAATTATAATAATTTTTGGAGAAGGTTTGATCTCTGAAATACACGAATTCACATAAACCGATTTATGACAGAAAAATCTGTTGAAATAAGAAAAAGTTTAGTGAGGGGTCAATGTGCAATTAACCCAAGCAGCTCAATTGCTCTATATGGTCAGCCTAACACACAAGGATATCACATAATTCATGATTCAATATAGAGAAACGAAATCCTAGAGAGAGAGTTAGGGTTTGAGAGGAGAAATTGATGGAGATGTTGACCTAGGGTTTTGCGGTCTGAGGAATGATGAAATCATGTAAGTTTAGATTATTTGGATATAGTTTCATGGTGAATCTTATCTCACATGTCAAAATTCCGTCCCTCCTCTGATTTGATCCAAAATGGCATCAAAACTTCCCTTTTTCTCACTCTTTCTTTATAATCCCTCATTTTTAGGGTTTCCGAGTTGAAAGGAAGAAGATTTGGGTGAATTGCTAGGGATTTGATATGGATTCGAGATTTTCAGATATGGGATATGTTTTTAAGGTGTTTTCATACCTTAGGGTGAGTGATAACTTCCTTTAAACAATATATTGTATGAAAATTTGTTAAATCAACCATAATCTTTAATTGCTTAGTATGCGACTACAAACCCTGAATTGTCTATTTGTTCTAAGTTGTTGCAAAATGATATGAAATGGATTCTTCCTTTGTTTTAATGAATTTCAGATGATAAAATCATATTAGAAATGTATACAATGCATTCTAATGAGAATTCCCTAAGTATTCACAGAGGTTATAACAGTAAACTGAAATATAGGGAATTTGTCTATGACTGAAATTTGTTGTATAAGTAAATAGAGAAAGTTGCTTATCTAGATACCCTTGGTTTTGAATGATTGTTTATCTAAATTCATAGTACATATATGTCAGATACTATGTTGGATTTTGTTTAAAGTGAGTAGTGTTTGTTTGGTATCTCAGTGAAGAGGGTGAAACCCTAGATGCAAGGAAAGTTGGATATTTGCGAATAGATATCATGAAATCCATTTGAAGGGATTTTCTTGACATGATAGACTTTATTTATTCAATGTTATTATTGATGCATGATATACCAGTGAATGACATGGAAACCCAAATTCAGCTAACTTCTAAGGTTTCATACATATATTGATTTTATATGATTTGTTGATAGTGGTCTTTATTTAGTGAATGTTTATGTCGCATGGAATTTTTATGGGAGCCATGGGAATAAGTTGTTGCCTAGTGAGAGGCGACAATTTGTGTGATTGCCTTGTGAGCCATGAGAATACTTGTACAACCAGTGAAATGAATACCTTGGTCTAAGGACCTAGAGGTAATGGTTACCTGTTATAGAGGTAACAATGCTATGTGATGATCTAAGGATTTGAATACCCAGATCCAATAATTATGATAATGATGTGAAGGGATGAGAATTCCTAGTAATGTGATAAGGGATTGAGATCCCAGGTATGATGTGTTATAAAGATTTGAAAAGTACGTGATAGATGTATTACACCTTTCTTTGTAGCATTTGTTGTGATTAAATGAAACCCTAAGGGTAGGGTGTTCAATGAATCAAGTATTGTGATATCAATGTTCTCAGTTATTATTAATAATTCTTGTCATGATAAGTAATTGACTTTTAATTGAGTTATGAGATGCACAACTCAAGATTTGGGTTGATATGCACATTCTTTGAGAAATTACAAATAAGTTACATGTGCTATTGACGATTACTCATATGTCAAGTAATTAACTCTTATCAGTGTAATAAGATGATAAATTGCACGATTCTAGTGTATGTACCAAGTGGACATGTAATATGTTTATTTAAGAATTTTTGTCTACCTGCATGTATAGTATGTTGATTACTTAGTATATTACAATGGTTTGAATATACTGCTCAGCCAAGTTTAGAATGATATGCATGTTGTATTATAACTTCAAATAAGTAGACGCAGCACCATAGAGATGCCAGAGTCAAGTATAAGTAAGAGAAGGGTACAATGTAGAAAAGAGCCTTCTAGGAAAATTAAAATAATAGACTCAAGAGCCCTGAACACCGTAGAACGCCTATGTGAGGTCTGCGCCTTAGGGGTGAAATGACCTAACCCTAGAAGCGTCCAGTGTACGGGGGTTAGAATGTGATATCAGGTGGCACAGGGGGCGAAGCCCTAGTGGAAGTCTCCTTAAATTATAGTTTGCAGTGTCCAACATCAACCAGAAGTCCTGGCGACACTAGAGTACAGAAAATCCAAGAGGTGGCTTGACTCTCCGCCTGTGTGCTCAGGTTAGAGGAGGAGTCCAGTTTAGGCCAGAGAGCCACTTACTTGTTGCAGACCAGGAGAGTAGTCTGACTTAGCATTTCCCAGGTGTGTCCGCTAAGTCTTGTACGGTGTGATTGTAGTGCACTACGAATCTTCATATGTAGAGTACACTGCATATGATCAGGGCATAATAAAATGAATGAGAGGTCAAACAAGTGTGTACAATTATTCAATTATTCTTTGTATGTTTCTAAATTATTAGTTCTCTTTATGATCAATCAAGCATTTCATATATTGATTCACTCTTATAGATATTTAGAGTATCCTGCCATATTTAGGATTCTCAATTATTAGACTCTTTAAAGCTTGCTACTGTTATAATTGATATAAATTGCTCAGAAGTATATCTATAATTATATCAGTGCTTTAGACTGTTTCTTTGAATTACCCATTCACTGAGCGAGTAGGCTCACCCCTCTACTGAAAAATTTTTAGGGAAATCACATGGACTTGAAGAAAATATCATTATTTCAGAGTAGATCTGCCACAAGAGTTAAGTCCGAGTGTTGTATGGAAATCTCCTTTGATTATTGTATGTAAATCCTGGTGGTGGACGATAATTATTTTGAGGGAAAGATAGTCTTTGGGGGGTTCAGAGGCGATTTTGGCATCTGAAGGATTGCCATATTGAAACCAAGATGGTTTCTGGCTTGGTTGGGATTGTAGTAAGCCTAGCCTGGAATACTATGGATTGAATTAAGATCTTCTACTTGTTGACCAACTCTGGTTGTATAGGAGTGTTACAGAGGTATTGACATTGAAGGGTAACAAGATCATACTCTTGGAAAATCTCACAGAGGGACTCAACAACTTGAACATGTTGAAGTTGTCTCTTATAAGCATTTAAAGATGATTGAAGGTGGTCCTATTTCAAGGAGATCAATTTAAGACTTTCAACAATAAGTTGGATATCAAGATTTACCTTAGCCTTAGCTACCTTGAGAACTCCACTATATCCTCGTGTTGCTTGGATTTTAGATGGGATTTTGACGACTCCCCAAACACTTTCTAGATTTTGGAACATAAAATTTCCTCTAGATGAGGAATTTAGAAATTTCTTAGTGTCAGCATCAACACCACAGTAGAAAATCTCAATGAGTTGAGTTTGGGGGATGTCGTGGTGAGGGCAACATTAAAGGTGTACCCTAAATCTTTCCTAAGATTCTCCTAGAGTTTCTCCTGGGACCATTGAAAATAGAATGCTTTGTTCCCCAATTTCATAGGTGAGGGAAGGGGAAAAAATTGTCTAAGAACTTGGTTTGCAAGGCCTCCCAAGTGATGACCCATTCTTCACCCTCCACGGCATTATACCAACTGCTGCTTGCCCTAAGAGAGAATATTTGAATAATCTGAACCTAATGGCCTAGGATTTTGTGTAGGGAACAAAGATCTGTAAAATGCTAAAGATGGTCTTGACAACTTTCACCTTTTTTTCATGAGGAAGGGTTGTCTTGGAGCATTGTGATCCATTGGGGGTGGATCTCGAATTGAGGGGTAGTGATTGCGGGTGGCACAATAGGGTGTTTTCCATATCCCATTTTAGGAATTGAAAAGTCTTTTAGTTGTTTTGTCATCCGAATTCCCTCTAAAAGGCTTCTAAAGCCACTTGTTCGACTATGTAAGTTGAGTGCATAGCGGCTTCTTGAGCCACTCGTTCAGTCGCCATGGCCTCTTATTGAGAAGCGAGTGCCTACTCGATCCTACACGCTACCTCTTCCTCACTCATCATTTTATGATAGTTTTGTTGATTGGGACAATGAAACGTCCTTTAAGGTTCAGGATAAAAAACCAGTAACATAGAATCAACATTTTACGGGTGAGGCATGCATAATTATAATTTAAAATTATAACAGAATACAAAAAAATGTATTGTTAGAATAAAAACTCAACAGAAACAGGAACACACACCGGGAATGGGACTCGAAAGGTAGAGGGAAAATGAAAAAAAGTTATTGTTCAAAAAGTTTCTGGGGGTTCCAAGTAAAATAATATGTTGTCCCTAATAGCGGCGCCAAAATTGATACGTGTCATTTAGCATGCCTATTCACTAAGATTATTATCCTAGAGTTACTTTCCAGTTAAGGCTAGTATAGAAGGGTCAATCCCACAAGACAATGTTTTAAAGATTGTATTATGTAAACTCAATTGAATTTTGAACTTTATTTCTTTTTGGAGTTTTTGAACAGGTGAACAAGAAAGTAAAGATTTGTTTTCTAAATTTGTGGTTTGATTATACTAATCAAACAAATAAAAGTTGCAACAAATTAAAAGTTACACTATAGCCATGTATGGAAATGTTATGTTAAGAACAAGGATACAAAATGAAGATTGTTAGCATAATGAAATAAATTATTTATGGACTGGAATTAAATTGTAAACAAGAGAAATGTAATTGAAAAGAGAGGTTTCAAAAGAAAGATTAATTAATGGGGAAAGAATTGATACTATGAATTTTACCACCATAGCCATGTGAAAACATGATCGAAGAAACATTTGAAAAGAAAGGTAAAAGAAGGCATGCAAAATATTCATAAATAAATCACAAAAGAAGGACTCACTGTGAGTCTGTTGGTCCTGGCGTTCATGGATCTTAGTCATATCATCCTTATATGGACTTTTCTAAGGTCTCATCCAAATCCCCATATCATTTTATTGGTCATTCTAAACCTTGGTTTCTGTGGTAACATCTGCTAGCATGATTAAATGACTGTATTCTTTGTTCCTTACTCCCAAGAATCCCAAGAAGGATAAAGGATAAGTCAGAATCCTAGATATAGCAACAAAATAACCAAAAAGAGAAGAAGAGATTACAACTTCAAGAATTAAATACTTTTATTGCCAATCACTTGAGTACAATTCCAAATAAATAAATAGATAATTATTTGATCAGAGCTTTCTCTTTGCAAAAAGTGATGCCTCATACAAGTGGAGAACCCCTCATTTTGTAGGAGAATGAGAGGGATAGAAACCCTAGAAGGGAGTGAGGGGAAGGAAATGAATGAAAAATTCTACAAGACTTGTTCAAGTGAATAATTGCTTTCTTCAATAGGCAATACAGAATATTATTAATTGCCTTCTCTTGACCATTTGAATTCTAACTCTCTTTGTTGCAAATTCTAATCATAGAAGTTTCGAGCAAATTCCCATTGTAAAGAAGATTTAAAGTTCTCCCAAAAATATGATTTCCCTGTAGATAATTAAATTCTCTTTCCAACGCATACTTGAACATTAAATTCATCCTTAGGAAGGAAACATTATGACTATTTTGGTGTTGGGTATATATGAATTTCAGGCACTGTGGGAATTTTTGAAAAAACTCCTATATTCATCTTTCTTATCTTGATTTAAATACTTAGATAATTCCTAGAAATTGAGAGAATTCTCATAAGAATTTAGAAAAGGAATATCAAGAGGTGAAAGTGCAATTAATTTTTGAATTAAACTAAAATGACAAAAAAAGTCTTAATGAATTATCTTAAATGATGCAGAAATACATGATGAATATACATTCATCATTCTCAGTTACTTGATCATACTAATCCTTAAAAATGTTTTCCTTAGGGATTGATTCTAAACTATACTACAGTAAGATCCATCCACTTGCGGTTGGTGATGATTTTACTAGTTTAGGTAAAATTCATGGATTTTCCCTAGGTCAAATTTGTTTATGCAGTAAATCACACATCTAATTTTTGTGTTGTTTCTATGGGAAAAGGAATTTTATAATCAAGTTAATTAAATTGGACTAGTTAGGATTTTTATTTAACAATTGATAATATTGAAAATCATCTTGAAACCAACTCATCTTGAACCATCTGATCTTGATTGTTTACACTTCTCAAGTTATGCCTATTGTGCAATTGACATTTTTCTATTGTCAACTCCATCACATAATTTGACCCTAAGATTGAACAAACCTACCATATACACCTTAATGAATGCAAGGCACAACTGGCTAAAGAGAAGATCTATCATAGAGTTGAATCAGTACTAGAATCACAAAGAGATAGACTTGCGGTAGAAGCCAAAGTTGTTGTGCAAGCAAAATTATGAGCAGCTGAAGAAGTAGACTGAAAAAGAAAGACATGAGTTCTTGAGAACTAAAGATGATATTTGCAATCCCATCATCCAACCATCCACCAAGGCTCAGAACTTCAAAATCAAGTTGTTGTGGGTGATGATGATTTTAAGCAATAGTTTTGTAGGACGAGCCAGTGAGAACATGCATGACTGATGCGATGATTTTGAGTCGCATTTATAGACTTGTTTTACTTATGTTTTATGCATTTATTGGTCATTTTGGTGGTTAATATTGCATAATTCATTTACTTTGGTCTATGAACCTTCTAAACATCAATTCTTCCTTATTTTATCGTTTTAAGCATAAATGATTACAATAATATGTTTTATTTCGGCTTATTTGGTTTTGTGTTGCAATTTTAGGAAAAATGCATATCTGCAGCTGTCGATACTATCGACGGCTGTCGATACCATCGACACAGCTATAGGCAACCAGCCGCAAGGAGCAGCACAGAGTCGATACCATCAACATGGAAGTCGATGGTAACGACATTCCATCAGGTTGGTGGCGAGAAGACAGTCGATACTATCGACCATAAAGTTGATACTATCGACCCCAGAATATTCAACGACGGAAAATGACAAAAACCGACACCTTAGGGTGTCGATACCATTGACCCGCGTCGATGGTATCGAGTCAGGATCAGGCGCAACAAAGAAAGAAAAGAAGACTTGCCGATATCGCGCAGGGTCGATACCATCGACTCGTGTCGATGGTATCGACACCGTTAGATGCAAGTTTGTTTCAGATTAATTTAAATCCGACGATTGTGATATTTTTGGCAACCTAACTCGGTGAATATACCTAATGACGGCGGCCAGGAGCAATGAATCACGTCATTAGCCGCTGCACACATCCTGAGAAGGTGTGGAGAGAAGAACGGAGCCCAGAAGCACGCCCCAACCGTTCTGGAAGCTGAAGAAGACATTTTCCACCGCCGAAAGGCTGTAGAGCACGCATTCCACGCCAAGGAATGTTGGATAAATTGGATATTATAATAAATCCCTTTGTTTCGATGATGACAAACATTTCATTCTTGTTGATCTAACGTGCTACTTGAGTGTGCAGGATTAAGGTGGATGACAAAGTAACTAGGGAAAATCCAAAGAGCTTACATATTTATATTTCCATGCAATATAATCACTGTTGTAAACACTTGTACAAATATATAATGTACAAGTACTTAGATTGCATGTAAATCAAGCGTTGGATCTTCCTAGCTAATCGCCACACTTAGATAGGTCATCCCCTTCAAATAGGAGCACATATGTACACTCATACACATGCTTAGTGGTTAATTAAAAGATTGAAAACAGAGTCAATCTCGGTCGACCACACTCCTCGACCGAGACACTCTCGGTCGACAAACTTCTCGACCGAGATTGACCCAAGTAGCCGTTAGACACAGCTGATAAAGTAGTTGGCAGTTGCAAATGAACGTTGATCCAGAGAGCCTGTCGGTCGACAAAACTTCGACCGAGTAGGTGTCTCGGTCGACCATTTGTCGACCGAGATGGTCTCTGACAGCAACTGCAGAATAAAGTAACTAGCCGTTACTAATGCACTTAACTTATATCTAACGGCTAGTTAAGCACTTAGAAGCCCCTAGAAGTTGTCTAGAACGTCCTTAAGTATTCATAGGCCACTCCTATAAATAGGACATGCCTTAGGACACCAAAACACACCGAAGCTATACTTGTGCTATACTTGAGCTTGAATACACACTTGCAATCTGTTTTAGAGCAATAGAGCAATTCCTACACTTGCCATTCATTCCTATTGTTCCCATTTCGTGTCCTATAGGCTAGTATCTCCTATCCACTACAATCACATTGTCATACACATTGGTTAGGAGATATAAACGCTTGATATAGGAAAATCAAGCCTTGTGCTTACAACGGTATTGTAATTTCTATTTTCCTTCTTGTTCCTTTGTATCTTTTGTAGTCTCCTTGCTACTCCTAGGGTTGGAGGCTGCGGATTGGAGAGGGTTGACTTCTCAGGTGGAGAAGGGGACTTCAAGCTACTTCAAGAAGGCTATCGCACGGGAAGCTACTTCAGAAGGCTGGTGCAACGGGAGTTGGTGCATCTACTTCAAGGGAAGGCTGCTTCAAGGTTGGGCGATTACTTCTAGGTGAAGGCTGCTTGAAGGGTTTGGGAAAAGAAATTGTATTTTATGTAAAGTCCTTGCAAGGTAATAAAATAAATTTCTTTTCAAATCCCGGTTGGGTAAGCAACCGGGTAGTGGACTGACGGCTATAGTATTTGCTATAGTTGGAACCACTCTAAACCCTGTGTCTCCTTGTCCAATATTTTCATTGTGGTTGTTTGAGTTTAAATTATTTTTAAAATCTTTATAAAACTCTATTCACCCCCCCTCTAGTAGTTTTTCAAGGAACGCTTGGATCTTCTCCGTTTAGGGGTTTCTTTACTTATTCACATTTTTCTCCATGTTTCCCCTTTTCTCTACTATGTTTTGCTCTGAGATGAACATGTGGGGCTAATCCCCTTTGTCTTTAGGACTGGGAGTAGCCCGGGGAAGCATTGTATGACATTTTTATCATAGTAATTCATCATTTATCTCTTAAATCCGTGGTATGATTTCATTTTCTCAATTATATTGTTATGCTTGATCACCATAATAATAATCTAATGCCCTTAATTGCTTTGAAAGAAGAATTAACGGTTGAAAAGAGATGAAATTCACATTAATTAACAAATCCCTTGAACAAGGCGATGTACAGTTAGTGGTGGACACCCAGAGGTCGATTTTAATGCACCTAGTTTAGGGTATAGGTTACTACGACGGTGGAACCGACCTAGACATATGTAGTGAATTGTACCACGACAGTGGGCAATTCTGATTACAAGCCACTACCCGGATCGAGAGATGAACCTGAATTATTATATGGAAATTCATACAATGAAAACCCGCGGTGAAACCGCAATCCTAAAGATTCCCATCTGAATTGATTAAATTAAACACTTAATCGATTGCTTTATTTTATTTTGTTTTCTTTTATTTTTACAACAACTCTCAAACTCTTTTAATCGGTTTAGCTGATCGCAACCAGTTAGTAGTAGTCTACCGATAATTCAGTGTCCCTGAGTTTGACTCGGGCCTCACAAGGGCCTATACTACATTGACGCGTACACTTGCGTTCTACGCATGATAAAAGCGTGTCAAGTTTTTGGCGCCATTGCCGGGGACACGGCAATTGTCGGCACTATGAATGCTGTAAGAGACCATTCTAGGCCACCTTTTATTTTTAGTATTTTGTAATCATTTCAAAATTTCAAAGTTTAATTTTCAAATTATGTAATCGTCTAGTACGGTACTGAACTGAAATTGTTATTTTGCAGGTACTGTGTATGGTGAGGATGTGTAACACTGACTACACGCAGCCTACACCAGAGGTTCCACTGTTGGGACCTGACGACGAGGAAGATTACAATCAAGACCAATTGGAAGAGATAGATTCTGGCTCAGAACAAGAAGCCATGGCCGAAGAGCAGACGATATGGGAAAAGATAAAAGCTTCTTCCTCATCCGCTTCAAAGGGGCCAATTAAGAAGCAAACGATCAACATTTTGATTTATAAGATTGATCCTGCATTAATCAACTTGGTCAAGTCAAATGAATTCCAAGGGCTAAAGAACGAAGACCCAGTGACTCACATTAGCCAGTTTGTGGAGAACTGCGATATGGTAAAAATAGACAGGTTTCTACAGGAGACACTATACCTGAAGCTGTTTCCGAGCTCTTTGACAGGAAATGTACGAGAATGGTTGCACAATCTTGACGATGAATATGTGGAATCATGGAACCACATGGTGGAAGTGTTCTTTGAAAGGTTCTTTCCGCCAGAGAAGACGAATGATATGATCAGGAAAATCCATAATTTCAGCCAGAAGGCAGGAGAGACTTACTCTGAGACCTGGAAAAGGTTTTCGATCATGCTCAGGAGGTTCCCGCATCATGGGCTTGACAAGGAGACACAAGTAAAAATCTTCTATTTTGCTCTCTCCGAGCATGTTAGAAGTAACCTGGATTCCGCAGGTTCAGGGTTCTTTTTGAACAACACAGACACGAGGTGTTGGGAAATTCTGAAAAACATGGCCAAGAAGCAATCCTGGGGCGACATAGACGCCGTAGAGCATGTTTGAGTTGCGGGAGAGTCAAAGGCCACCAAAGAGCTGAATGAGAAGATGGACCTTCTAGCAAAGAAACTACTTGCAAAAGAAGATACTGAAACAGATGATGAGGCTCAAGTATAGTTTATGCACCAGCAGCAGGGGTACAGAAACAATGATTATTCATGGAGGAAGGACAAGAAATTTTCTTAAAAGGATCCAAATAATTTCTTACAGGATCCCGATGCAAAACCCCAGTCGACTGGGGAGGATAAGAGTACGGAGTTGCTCAACCAAGTGATAAAGCAGAACTAAGAACTGATGAATACTTTTGGCCAGCAGATCAAGCAACAGGGGGAATTCATGAATCAGTTTGGGCAGACATTGCAGAGCCATGGGGCTTAGATGAGGATGATAGAGACGTCTATGGTGCAATTGGCAGCTGAGATAGCAAATCTGAAGAAGCCAGCGCAGCAAGGCTTCCCGGGTAACACAAACATTCCAGGAGGAAACCAGCAGGCGAAGGCAATCTCTACGAAGTGGCAAGAAGATTTTAAACCCCAGGGCCGATGAACCAAGCAACCACCAGTCAGAAACCGAAGGTGAGGCCACAAAGGAAGTGCCAATTCCAGTCACAGAGCCGGTTGAGGATATAGTATAGGAAGTCACAACTGAACCTGTTACTGCTGAGGAGTAGACAAAGAAGAGGACACCATATGTGCCACCACATCAAAAGGCACAGGCTGTCCCGGTCCCATATCCAAATAGTGTGAAAGCAAAGAAAATGGACGCCCAGTTCAAGAAGTTTCTGGACAGTTTTAGAAAGCTCTATGTCAATATTCCATTATTAGAAGCAATCGAGCAGATACCATCCTACGGGAAGTTCTTGAAACACATCATCACAAAGAAAAGGAAAATCCCAGATACCGAGGTTGTGGTTCTCAAGGAACAGGTAAGTGCCTTCATCATGGGCACATTGCCACCTAAGAGGCAGGATCCGGGCTGCTTCAATATTTCATGTTACATTGGTAAGGTGAAATTTGGCGAAGCACTGTGTGATTCAGGGGCAAGCATAAATCTGATGCCGCTCTCTATGTTCAAGAAATTGGGATTGAAAGAATCACGCCCAAGCAATATGACAATACAGTTGGCGGATAATTCAGTGGTGAAGCCCTATGGTATTTGTGAAGATGTGTTGGTGAAAGTAGATCGGTTTGTATTTCTAGCAGACTTTGTTGTCATGGAGATGCAAGATGAACATGGTAATGAGTTACTCCTTGGACGACCATTCCAAGCTACTGCTGACATGATACTTGAGATGGGAAGAGGATGGTTGACCTTGGGTATCGTTGATGATCGGTCATGCCCTCAAGCACTACACAATCAAAAGTAAAGGAGCACTGCCGCATGATGAAGCACTTTGACCAGAATATCTCTCTTTGTCTAGGGAAGCCATTTTTAGATATGGCTCATGTGATGACTAAAGTAGAAAAAGGGACACTGGCTGTAGACATCATGGAGCAGACCAAGGTTGTGTTTCTTAGCAAGGCTGTGGGTTTTCCCAATGATGAAGAGGAGGACATTCCTCCCTCCACTGAAGATGAGGCCATAGCAGGTTCTATTTTCAATGAGTATCCAGAATTACCACTTGAATCCTGCCTGGTTAATGTAACACATGATTAGATGAGAAGCAAGTCACTACAAGAGTGTGCCAAGATGCTTCAGGTGCTTCCATGCTTTTATGCTAGGTACTATGAAGACCTTGGAGAACTTCCACCACCGCTTCAGTCATCTTTGATCAGCCCACCAGATTTAGAATTGAAGCCATTGCCACCGCACTTGAAATATGCATTTCTAACTGAGGATGAGAAGCTACCAGTAATTATTTCGGCATATCTGAGTGCCGAGGAGGAAGATCAATTATTGATCGTGCTGAAGAACCACCGCGGTGCATTTGGGTGGTCGGTCGCAGACATCAAGGGGATTTCCCCTACATTGTGCCAGCACAAGATCCGACTTGAGGAGGGAGCCAAACTGGTGATTCAGCCACAACGTCAACTAAATCCTAGAATGATGGAGGTCGTAAAGAAGGAGGTGATCAAGCTCCTTTCTGCAGGTATCATCTATGCTATATCTGACTCGACGTGGGTGAGTCCGACACAGGTAGTCCCTAAAAAGGGGGAATTACTGTTACACATAATTTGTTAAATGAACCTGTCACGACCCGTTTGGTAACCGGGTGACGTGTATGTATAGACTATCATAGATTGAATGCTGCTATGCTTAAGGATCATTTCCCTCTCCCATTCATTGATCAAATTTTAGAGTGATTAGCAGGTCGATCTCATTTTTGTTTTCTCAATGGTTATTCAGGGTACAATCAGATTTCCATATATCCTAAGGACCAAGAGAAGTCCATCTTCACTTGTCCTTACGGAACATTTGCATACTGCCGTATGCCATTTGGTCTGTGTAATGCACCGTCAACCTTTCAGCGTTGCATGCTTGCCATTTTCTCCGATATGGTTGAACGCTGTTTGGAGGTTTTTATGGATGATTTCTCCGTCTATGGTGCGTCCTTTGACGAATGTTTATACAATTTGGACAAGGTTTTGCAACGTTGTGAGGACACACATTTGGTCCTCAATTGGGAGAAATGCCACATGATGGTCAGTGAAGGGATTGTGTTGGGACATAAAGTGTCTAGCAAGGGGTTGGAGGTAGACCCGGTGAAGATCAAAGTGATTTCCAAATTGCCCCCACCAAATTCGGTTAAAGGGGGTACGGAGTTTTCTAGGTCACACTGGTTTCTATCGCCGTTTTATAAAAGATTTCTCAAAAATCACCAAACCATTATCTGAGTTGTTGGAAAAGGATGTTGTGTTTGATTTTAATGAAAAGTGTTTACATGCGTTTAACGTGCTTAAAGAAAAACTGATTTCCGCACCGGTTGTGCAAACACCGGATTGGACAAAACCATTTGAATTGATGTGTGATGCGTCAGATTTCGCAGTTGGGGCTGTTTTGGGACAACGTGTGGACAATAAACCCGCTGTGATTTTCTATGCATCCAAAACTTTAAATGACACATAGTTAAACTACACGACAACTGAAAAAGAACTCCTCACCATTGTTTTTACTTTTGAAAAATTCTGGCAATATCTTGTAGGATCTAAAGTCGTGGTATGGACGGACCACGCCGCCATTAAGTACTTGATGGAGAAAAAGGATGCCAAACCTAGAATGATTAGGCGGATCTTACTTTTACAAGAATTTGATATTGAAGTCAAAGATAAGGCGGGAATAGAAAATGTGGTTGCGGGCCATTTGTCTAGGTTGGAAAGGGTAGATGAGAAGGATTTGCATATACCCATTACCGAGACGTTTCCTGATGAACAACTTCTATCTGTGAAATTGAAAGATCCTTAGTTTTCTTACATTGTTAATTATCTCGCCTGCAAAATTATCCCGGATGATTGGACTTACCAAGAGAAAAAGAAAATTTTCCATTATTTATGATATTATTTTTGGGATGACCCTATTCTGTTGAAGCAGTGCAGGGATGGTGTGTTGCGCATGTGTGTACCGAAAGTGGAATATGAAAGTGTCTTACGTCATTGCCATACTCTACCGACGGGTGGCCACCATGCAAGTTCTAGAACTGTGGCCAAGGTACTGGAAAGTGGTCTTTACTGGCCTACTTTGTTCAGGGATGCCTATGACTATGTGCGGTAATGTGATTCCTGCCAAAGGGCAGGTAACATTTCAAAAAGACAGAAGATGCCCCTCAATGTATTTCAAGAGGTCGAGGTGTTCGATCTGTGGGGTATTGATTTTATGGGACCCTTTGTGTCCTCCAATTCTAACTTGTACATTCTATTAGCTGTTGACTATGTATAGAAGTGGGTAGAGGCAATACCCACTAGGACTAATGATGCCGCCGTAGTGTGTAGGTTTGTCAAGGAACACATTTTCTACAGGTTTGGTGTACCAAGAATGATCATTAGTGATGGAGGTACACATTTCCGGAATCATAAGTTCGTGGCACTGTTGAGAAAGTATGAGGTAAAGCACAACATTGGTGCCCCGTACCACCCGCAGACACAGGGGCAAGTGGAAGTCTCCAATCAGAAGATTAAGAAGATCTTGGAGCACACTGTGGCTTCCACGAGAAAGAACTGGAGCATCTTGCTACCGGACGCTTTGTGGGCGTACAGGACGGCGTTTAAGACACCTATAGGCACTACGCCTTTTAGGTTGGCTTACGGTCGGGCCTGCCATTTGCCGGTGGAACTAGAGCATAAAGCGCATTGGGCGCTGAGGAAGCTGAATTTGAACTAAGATGAAGCGGGAAAGAAGAGGTTGCTTGAGTTGAATGAACTTGACGAGCTGAGGATGAATGCATATGAAAGCTCGCGGATCTACAAGGAGCGAACAAAGCTGATTCATGATCGCCATATTCAGATGCGCGTCTTCAAGAAAGGAGATCGTGTACTCTTGTTCAACTCCAGGTTGAAGATGCATCCCAGGAAATTGAAATCCTGATGGAGTGGACCGTTCACTGTAGAGAAGGTCAGGCCACATGGCACAATCATGGTGCGTGATGGCGAGACAACATTCTTGGTAAATGGACACTGATTGAAGTTGTATTTCGGTGAATATTACATAAGGAAAGTGAATGAGGTCAAACTCATAGCACTTCCGGATGCTTGAGGAACTTGAATTCGTCTAGCCTAAGACGTTAAATAAGGGCGTTTGTTGGGAGGCAACCTAACCATCGATAGTTTTGTTTAGTTTCTTTCACATTTGTACTTTGGTTTGATTTGGTTTTATTTTTAGTGTAAAAATGATACCTTGATCGTTTGTTCAATGTGCAGGACTGAGGCAGAGTCGATGGTATCGAGACGGGTATAGGTTGGCGACTGCAAAAATCTCCCTGCGTCGATACTATCGATGGCCTCATCAATAGTATCGACATACCATCAAGTTGCTTGCCAAAATGAGGTCGATAGTATCAACACGGGCGTCGATACTCGTGAGATCTCTGGAGATATTCAGACAAAAATTGTCTCAGTGAAGTCGATACCATCGACGGGCCTGTCGATGGTATCGACCCAGTTACAGGAAAAAAGCGGTGGCCGGGCCTCGCGAGGGTGTTCGCCCTAAAAAGAGTCGATACTATCGACTTGCGTCGATGGTATCGACGCGACATGTCACTGATCCACGAGAAGAAATCAATGGCGATCGCTGCATCAAGGGAGTCGATCCGTGGAATGGGTCAATACTATCGACCCACGTCGATGGTATCGACGCGTCATCGATCCGGGCCCCCAAATCAGGCTATCGACAACCGTCGATACTAGCGGAAGACGGATTGTGCTATAGGAGTCAATACCATCAACTCGTGTTGATGGTATCGACGGTCATACAGCAGCGCCAGCCACAGTTATAAAAGGGATGGATTGTCGTCAGATGACGTTACACCTTCAGAGCTTTCTTCCTGCACTTGTGTCGAGTGTCTTGTTGAGCGATCGGAGCCCATCTATGAGCATCCAAGGATCCTGTTCTTCCACGAGCCTTCACCGAGCGGAGATTGTCTTCTCCGACCTCCCCCAAGCTCCGTCTTCTATCCCTACTTCTTCGACAATGGTGCATACCACCGGCACATCTTCTTCACGTGTGACACCAATGGAGATCCCAATGTTCATTCCTCCACCGATAACGTCTATTCCGCGACCTCGGATTGTTCATCCTTCCGCAGAGGTCAAGAATCTTTACGAGGAATTGATGAAGAGAAAGATAGAGCCGACCCGCTACGTCGACCGGGACATGATCTGCAATCTTGGGTTCGAGGCCAATCTTTCCAACATTCTCAAGGGACAGGCAAGGCATATGGGCAGGAGGCCCGATGAGATGGAATTCCACGCCGACGGCCAACCATTCTTCGGTGAATGGCCCACATACAAAGAGCTAGTGGCGGAGTTCATGGCGTCGCTGGATATATGCGTTGTGTCAAACGACATCATTGCCACTGATCGGGAATGGATCAAGGGCCACATTTCTTTCCGGCTGTACAACAATGATTACACACATACCCTATGGTAGTTCAATTCTATCTAGAATTGGAATCATGGGTGAGATCAGTACCGGCGGCCAGACAACAAGACAGATTATGATGCTATCTTCGCCGAGCAAGTGACTGCGCCGCCCGGCAAATCCGTGAGCTACCACAATGCGGAGGTGGCAGATTTCAAGCATCTGTTCATGTAGATTCTTCACCGCATGCTCTGCACCACCTTGTTCGCTCGTGGTGATCTGTCTCTCAACAAGTTTCAAGGGACATACTTGTTTTTCCTACACAAGTTGCTGAAGCAAGAAGAATGTAATTGGGGCACGTTTTTCTTGACGCGCGTGTTGGCTGTAAAGAGGAGTACGCGGAAGGCTCCAATCCACTTTAGAGGGCTCATCACACCGCTGGCCTCCTATCTTGGGTTAAATTTCTCCCAACTTACTCCCCTCTCCAACCGGAGCAAAGTCAACCTGCAGCATCTGCATCGCTCCAGCCTCATCCTGCTTCGTGATGGATTGGCATATGCACATTGCCATGTTAATCACGCCTATCAAGAGTGTTCACTTCCAGACCCTGTCTTCCACATCGCGGGCGCTCATCATTTTCGATGGCCTATCATCGCCATCGAGAGCTCGGATGAAGATGGCGGCAACGACGACAATGACAATGACGGCGATGAGAATGAAGAGGAAGAGGGGGCTTTCACTCCTCTTCAGGCACGAGTGGCACCTAGGAAGCGTCCCCACATGCATTCGAGTGCATCTTCTTTTTCACAGCCTCTGCCACCACAACCCTCGTAGTAAAGCGAGGATGTCTACTCCATGCAGGGGATGTATACGATGCTGCAAGAGATCCAACACACCCAGCTGCAGCACACAACTTCATATGCCGGCATTCAGGATACGACGAACCGGATGCTAGATAACCAGAGGGCTATTTTTGAAAATGAGCGCCTCCTCCTCAACAACCAACAACACATCCACGATAGGTTGCATAGGATGGAGATGCAGCAGCAACCCTTCTACGATCATTATTGGAGCCAGAATTACTTTGGGGGGTATCCACAACCTCCGCCTATGCCCCAGTATGATCCGAGTTTTCAGGGGCATTACCCATCTTGGGACGCCTCGGCCCCGCAGTACCCGCCTCCTCTGGAAGAATGATCGGTATCTCTGTTCCACCTTTTAAGGTTGTTTTTGACTATGAGGCCATAGTCGGATTCAAGCTTAGGGGGGGAGTTGGAACAACTCTATCCTTTAGTTTTTAGTTTTTATTGTTTTGTCTTTTAGTTCTTGCAATTTTTAGTTTGTTTGTAGGATCCACACTCTATCTAGTGTAATTGTGGATGTCTTAAGTCATGTGTCATCTCATTGTTTGTACATGGGAATCAGGGGCAAATTTAATTTTTTTTAGTGTTTTCCAAGCTTGTGTTGTTCAACTTTGAGCACATAACTTAAGGAAATAATTGGGTTTGTCAACTCTAAAATAGAAAATCACAACTGTACATTCTCATGATTCATGAAAAGTGGACGGAATTGGTTTTTTGAGCCTAAACTGATCAAATGATAATGAGACTTTAATTTGAAATAAGAGAGAAAAACCTCTTAATTACTACACAGGTCAGTAAGGAGGGACACAATAATTTTCAAAGGTTCAGTCAATTAGTCTTGTGATCTATCCACCTCATTGTTTTCATACTCCACCTTAAGAACTGGAAGTACATTACAGTTTTAATCTCTTTGATTGCATCTCATGTAGATAGGACTTGCATTGCAACTATTTTTGCATATTTTGCATGAAATAAAAAAAACGGATCAGTTATACATGCACATCATCCTTAGGTGCGTGTCATTTAGTTGCATAATCATCATTTTGTAGTTGCACTCACATTCTTATGCATATACAGTACATCATGTATCTTATTTCTTCTGAAACATTAAAGGTGATAAACTTGTTCCATACCTTCTGAATGTTTCAAGTATATAGTTATGTACTGTAGATGGTAGTTAGGGCGAGCAACGTAGAATAAGAGATCACAAGATGCACTGAGTCTGAACCGGAGAATTTTGTTATGTTAACTGCCTTATGTGATAGTGTTCATTATTTTTGAGGTAGATATCTTTTATGGATAATCATTATTGCCTTTAGGGTAATTATCATTCCGTGGTTAGTAAGGGCCGGTATGTGAATGTCTGGTGGGAATCATATAGTGATGTTTGTTGTGATGATCTGTTATGTAGTTGATCCTCGCAATTCTATTCTAAAGTTTAGTTGCTCGAGGGCGAGCAATGTTCAAGCTTAGGGGAGTTTGATGTGATGATTTTGAGTCGCATTTATAGACTTGTTTTACTTGTATTTTATGCATTTATTGGTCATTTTAGTGGTTAATATTGCATAATTCATTTACTTTGGTCTATGAGCCTTCTAAACATCAATTCTTCCTTATTTTATCATTTTGAGCATAAATAATTACAATAATATGTTTTATTTCGGCTTATTTGGTTTTGTGTTGCAATTTCAGGAAAAATGCATATCTGCAGCTTTCGATACTATCGACGGCTGTCGATACCATCGACACAGCTACAGGCAGCCAGCCACAAGGAGCAGCACAGAGTCGATACCATCGACATGGAAGTCGATGGTAGCGACATTCCATCAGGTTGCTGATGAGAAGATAGTCGATACTATCGACCATAAAGTCGATACTATCGACCCCGGAAGATTCAGCGACGGAAAATGAAAAAAATCGACGCCTTAGGGTGTCAATACCATCGACCCGCGTCGATGGTATTGAGTCAGCATCAGGCACAACAAAGAAAGAAAAGAAGACTTGCCGATATCGTGCAGGGTCGATACCATCGACTCACGTCGATGATATCGACACCATTAGATGCAAGTTTGTTTCAGATTGATTTAAATCTGACGATTGTGATATTTTTGGCAACCTAACTCGGTGAATATACCTAATGACGGCGGCCAGGAGCAATGAATCATGTCATTAGCCGCTGCACACGTCCCGAGAAGGTGTGGAGAGAAAAACAGAGCCCAGAAGCATGCCCAACCATTCCGGAATCTGAAGAAGACATTTTCCACCACCGAAAGGTTGTAGAGCATGCATTGCATGCCAAGGAATGCTTGGATCTTCTCCATTCAGGGGTTTCTTTACTTATTCACATTTTCTCCATGTTTCCCCTTTTCTCTACCATGTTTTGCTCTGAGATGAACATGCGGGGCTAATCCCCTTTGTCTTTAGGACCGGGAGTAGCCCGGGGAAGCATTGTATGACATTTTTATCATAGTAATTCATCATTTATCTCTTAAATCCGTAGTATGATTTCATTTTCTCAATTATATTGTTATGATTGATCACCATAATGATAATCTAATGCCCTTAATTGCTTTGAAAGAAGAATTAACGGTTGAAAAAAGTAGTTTGATGGGATGATTTTGAGTCGCATTTATAGACTTGTTTTACTTGTGTTTTATGCATTTATTGGTCATTTTGGTGGTTAATATTGCATAATTCATTTACTTTGATCTATGAGCCTTCTAAACATCAATTCTTCCTTATTTTATTGTTTTGAGCATAACTGATTACAAAAATATGTTTTATTTCGGCTTATTTGGTTTTGTGTTGCAATTTCAGGAAAAATGCATATCTGCAGCTGTCGATACTATCGACGGCTGTCGATACCATCGACACAGCTACAGGCAGCCAGCCGCAAGGAGCAGCATAGATTCGATACCATTGACATGGAAGTCGATGGTAGAGACATTCCATCAGGTTGCTGGCGAGAAGACAGTCGATATTATCGACCATAAAGTTGATACTATCGACCCCAGAAGATTCAGCGATGGAAAATGACAAAAACCGACGCCTTAGGGTGTCGATACCATTGAACCGCGTCGATGGTATCGAGTCAGCATTAGGCACAACAAAGAAAGAAAATAAGACTTGCCGATATCACGCAGGGTCGATACCATCGACTCCCGTCGATGGTATCGACACCGTTAGATGCAAGTTTGTTTCAGATTAATTTAAATCTGACGGTTGTGATATTTTTGGCAACCTAACTCGGTGAATATACCTAATGACGGTGGCCAGGAGAAATGAATCATGTCATTAGCCACTGCACACGTCCCGAGAAGGTGTGGAGAGAAGAACAGAGCCCAGAAGCACGCCCCAACCGTTCTAAAAGCCGAAGAAGACGTTTTCCACCGCCGAAAGGCTGTAGAGCATGCATTCCATGCCAAGGAACGCTTGTATCTTCTCCGTTCAGGGGTTTCTTTACTTATTCATGTTTTTCTCCATGTTTTCCCTTTTCTCTACCATGTTTTGCTCTGAGATGAACATGCGGGGCTAATCCCCTTTGTCTTTAGGACCGGGAGTATCCCAGGGAAGCATTGTATGACATTTTTATCATAGTAATTCATCATTTATCTCTTAAATCCGTGGTATGATTTCGTTTTCTCAATTATATTGTTATGCTTGATCACCATAATGATAATCTAATGCCCTTAATTTCTTTGAAAGAAGAATTATCGGTTGAAAAGAGATGAAATTCACATTAATTAACAAATCCCTTGAACAAGGCGATGTACGGTTAGTGGTGGACACCCAGAGGTCGATTTTAATGCACCTAGTTTAGGGTATAGGTTACTACGACGGTGGAACCGACCTAGACATAGGTAGTGAATTGTACCACGACAGTGGGCAATTCTAATTACAGGCCACTACCCAGATCAAGAGATGAACCTGAATTATTATATGGAAATTCATACAATGAAAACCCGCGGTAAAACCACAATCCTAAAGATTCCCATCTGAATTGATTAAATTAAACACTTAATCGATTGCTTTATTTTATTTTGTTTTCTTTTATTTTTACAACAACTCTCAAACTCTTTTAATCGGTTTAGCTGATCGCAACCAATTAGTAGTAGTTTATCGATAATTCAGTGTCCCTGAGTTCGACTCGGGCCTCACAAGGGCCTATACTACATTGATGCATACACTTGCGTTCTACGCACGGTAAAAGCGTGTCAATGACCACTTACAAAAGTTCATAGATATCTATGGACTAAGAAAGCAAGTTGGCATGTCTGAAGAAGACATAAAGATAAAGCTATTCTATCATTCCCTTGCCAAGAAGACTAGGTGTAGTACAACTCCTTAGATGATCACAAGATCCCACTTGAGAGTCCTTTAGAACAAGTTCCTAGAAAAGTTCTTTCTGCCCTCACTCACTAACCAAATCTAAGGGAAAATTGGCCAGTTTGAACACCACCCATCAGTGACCCTCTTTGAAGCCTGGGAATGATTCAAGGAGTTACTACATAAATTCCATCATTGTGCCATCCCATTTCACGATTTATTGAGAAATTATATAGGGGATTCAATGATGACATAAAACTATTACTTGATGTCGCTTCTGATGGGACTTCGTGTGGCAAAGCTTTGATGACACATGGAAAGTCATTAGTAGAGGAGCAGATAACCAAGATAATTGGGGTTCTTCATGCAGGAGAGGTATTCTCAAGGTTGTTGCGGCAGAGGAAAGATTTGATTTAAAAGTCATTGCTAGAACTTTGAAGGCCCTCACTGTTAAATAAGACAACCTCGAGTCATTCTTGTAGAGGTATGGGCCAAGAGGTCAATCCTTTTTTTCAACTATGTAAACCCACAAGGTCTTTTAGGTTTGCAGTGCAAAGGGACACACAAGTCTGGAGTGTGATCACCTTTATCAAGCCATAATGAACATGCACTAGCCTCAATTCAACATTAGTTGAGTAATTGAAGAAGTCCATGTGCTCAACTCTTTTTAAGGATAAGGCTAATATGATCCTAATCGAATGAGAAACCACCCCTGCTTCTAGTGTGAAAACCCAAATGGAGTAGTGAATGCAGATAATCTTAAGTAAGTGCCCAACCAAAACCAACTTTGGGGTCCTCTTGATTTCTAAAAGAACTATAACTTAATCAGTACAACTTGTACCATGGAAATCATCACAATAACTTCAATAAAAACAACAACCACAATCCATGACAACAACTATAGTCAAGGACAACTTCTCCTAGGGTAGCGAAACTAACGTAGCATGCTTTCCTCCAACGATCAAGGTTGTCTGGATGCCATTGAGAAGATACCAACAAGCCAACAGGTGTACACAAAGTTTGATGAGGCTCAACTTGAACAGATTCTTGCAGCCATTCACCCTCCAATGTGCCATTTGCTTGTCATATTTGGAACAACCCCAAGAATCGGGAGGAGCAGTTGAAGGTTGTAACCAAACATTTTTAGGTTTGTTCTACCAGAATCCACCAACCCCAATCAGAAACAACATGCTAGTTTTTGAAGATTACAATGTTGATGAAGTCACCCCGATGGATGCACTTGTAGAACCAGTTATCAAAATGCCAAAGCAGGGAGACACATACACTCTAAGGATGAAAAATACACATGATCCATAAAAGGCACCAAAAGCTACACCCGCCTCTCCTACTATAGTAATGGTTCTTGTCTACAAACTCTATGTCCCTTACCAGATATGTATATCTTAGACACATATAGACTATAGATTCATAAGGTCTAAGGAAATGATGAACAATCGACATGTTGATATTGACTTGCTTGACGCTCTAGAAGAAAGTCCCTCCTGGACCAAGTCTTTCAAGGCTCTCCTCATTGGAAAGTACCTAACAGATGAGTACAAGACTGTGAAATTAGTATATGGACAATATCAGACGTATCTAGAGCAAGGTGCCAAAAAAAACTCAAATATCCAAGATCTTTTGACATTTCTTGCTATGTTGGGAAGTGTGTTCATGCTGAGAAGGTCTAGCTGACCTTGGGGCAAGCATTTCTTTCATGCCCTATAGTTTGTGTGAAATATCGGCTTTTCCACCTACATCCTTCCCCCCAACATCGTGATTCAACTTGCTAAATCTTCTATGGCCACCACTATGGGGGTCATAGAACACATCCATGTGAGAGTGGGTCCCAAATTATATTGCTCTTGTGATTTTTTCATTATGGATATCAAGGAGGATCTTTGATATCCCCTCATATTTTGGTGTTCATTTCTTAATAGTGCCAAAGCTTTAATTGATGTTATAATATGAATCTTGACATTAATGCTTGGGATAGACACTATTGACTTTAAGGTTTTTAAGAGTCTCAATGGACCCTCTTTCTAGGAACAATGCTTCCTCATCGATTGTATTGACAATATGGTACAACTGCGACAAGAGATGTCTAATTTTGAAGACCCTATATAGACAACACTCATCGACCCTAACACCCATGAGTTGAATGATGAATAGGTGGATCATATTCTTTATCACCTAAACAACATTGAAGAAAACCCCGAGGCTGAGTTTGAAGAGTTGATATCTATATTTATCATTAAGGAAGAAGATGAGGAGCCCACCACATCAGAGATGAAACATCTACCTGAGGGGATAAGATATTTCTTCTTAGATGAGAAAGAGGCCTGCCAAGCCATCATCAATGTTGATCTCACTGTCAAGAAATAAGATGGATTGTTGACTAAACTAAAGAATAGGTAGAAGCGTTAGGATATAAAATTATTGACTTAAATGGAGTTAGCCAAGCCCTCTACATGCATAGAATCAACATGATCGAGAAGTATAAGACTCCATTGAGCCTCAACTTATGCTAATTCTAGAGGAGGTTGTGTACAAGTAGGTGATAAAGCTACCACTTTTAGGGACCATCTATCCCATCTGTGACTCACCATGGGTGAGTCATGTGCAAGTAGTGCCAAATAAAGGAGGGACTACAATTGTTCTGAATGAGAAGAATGCGACTATCCCCACCCACGCTAAAATTGAGTGGCACATTTGCGTTGATATCGATGCAACTCAAAAAAACCAATTCTCACTTCCTTTTCTTGATCAGATCCTGGAGAAGTCTACTTTCATGTGTCCCTTTGGCATGCATGCCTTTCATTGAATTCCCTTTATATTTTGCAATTTACCTACCACTTTCTAGCATTGGATGTCTACTATCTTTGTTGGTCTTACTGAAACAACAATATAAATCTTTGTGGATGACTTCTTGTACTATGGAGATTCTTTTGACACATGCCTACACCATTTGTACCTTGTCCTTGAATTATGTGAATAAACACGCATCTTAATTCGTAAAATGCCATTTCATGGTGAAGGATGGAGTTGTTATAGGACATCGTGTTAGCTCTAGAGGCATTTAGGTGAATAAGATGAAAATTGAAGTGATCGCCAAACTATCTCCTCCAACCATTACTAAAGAAGTCTAGGAATTTATAGGACATGATGGATACTATAGGAGGTTGATAATTGATTTTAATATGATCAACAAGCCTCTTACAAATATTCTTCAGAAGGATGTGGACTTCATCTTCAACTTTGAGTATATGAAGAGCTTTAACACCCTGAAGGAAGATGTCAAGTATGCATCCATCCTCCATGCCCTGGAGTGGTATCTTCCCTTTGAGATCATGTGTGATTCTAGTGACTATGTCATACATGTAGTTTAGGGTTGCACATTGACATGAAATGCCATGTCATCTAGTTTATCATTAAGACACTATACAATGTGTAGAAGAATTATGCAACCACTGAAAGGAGCTTATTGCCATTGTCTACACCTTTGACACAATTTTCTCCTATCTCATAGGCTCATGAGTGATTGTCTACATTGATCATGCCAATATCAAGTATTTAATGTCAAAGAAGGATTCAAAGCCTAGACTGATCATACAGATCTTGTTGCTACAAGAGTTTGATCTAGATATCAAGGACAAGAAGGTAACTAAAAATGTTGTTGTTGATAACCTTATCATATTGCACATCTAAGATAGTGATGCGATCTCTATAATGAATCTTTGTCTGATGACCACTTTCTAAAGGTATCTAGGTTCACCTAGTGGTATGCTGACTTTGTAAAATATCTTATTGCAAAAGTGCTTCATACAAAATTTATAGGGAATGAAAAGAAAAAGTGTATGTTTGACATCAACCATTACTATTGGGATGAGCCCTATCTATTATGTCTTTGTTCAAATCACCTTTATCGTTGGTGCATATCTAAAGAGGAAGATCTTCTAACTTTGGAATAGTGTTATTCTAGTCCAACTGGGGCCACATGGGATCCAAAAAGATTGCTTTGAATGTCCTTCCATGTAGGTTCTTCTAGCCCTCTATCATTAAGGATGCTCATACTTATGCCACGTCTCATGATCAGTGCCAGAGATATGGTAATATTTATAAGAGGTACTAGATGTAACTCAATCTTTTATAAGAAGTTGAGATGTTTGACATTTGGGTTGTTGACTACATGGGTTCATTCTCCTCATATTATGGCTTCATATAACATCCTCATTACTGGTGATTGCATTTTAAAAATGGGTCAAAGACATCCCCACTATTTCTGGAGACTTTGACTTAGTCATCAAGAAGGATATTGTAACGCCCGGGCCCACTGCCCTAGGCTCTAGTAGAGTTTCAGGAATGACGTCTGGCCCCACAGACCACCACTAGCCTTAACTGCGCACTTTGTCCACACTGACGCGCAAGCCAGGATCAACTTCCCGACTGGTCACCCATCCTAGTACTACTCCAAGCCGAGCACGCTTAACTATGGAGTTCTTTAGTGATGGGCTCTCTGAAAAGGAGGTGCACCTTGGTGATATGGGTAGTCCAATCATTCCTTTTAAGATCATTTTATCCAAGGCCTCAAATCCTGGGATGTTACAATCTCCCCCACTTAGACTCTTGACGTCCTCGTCAAGGCTCAACTATATGGCATCATAATTTGACCCCATTTCAGTGCAGACCCACAATGGCCCATGGACACCCAGATCCCATCCACAGCTACCAGCGCAAGGGCGGCTCCATCTTGTCTCTACGGATAGCCCTTTCCAACTTGCCTGGACCGCACAGCTCAAGACTGGCATGTCATGTCCATGTAGGCCCCACCTACTGGAGGGGTTATGGCTCTGATACCATTTGTAACGCCCGGGCCCACTGCCCTAGGCTCTAGTAGAGTTTCAGGAATGACGTCTGGCCCCACAGACCACCACTAGCCTTAACTGCGCACTTTGTCCACATTGACGCGCAAGCCAGGATCAACTTCCCGACTGGTCACCCATCCTAGTACTACTCCAAGCCGAGCACGCTTAACTATGGAGTTCTTTAGTGATGGGCTCTCTGAAAAGGAGGTGCACCTTGGTGATATGGGTAGTCCAATCATTCCTTTTAAGATCATTTTATCCAAGGCCTCAAATCCTGGGATGTTACAGATATTATCTTTTTATGCTTTGGAGTCCCCTACAATGTCATTTCTAATGGGGATTCTCATTTTCTTGAGAAAAACTTTGAAACTCTCCTTAACAAATATGGTGTCTTTCACCATGTAGATACTCCATACGACCCTAAAAAAAGTGTTCAAGTGGAAGTATATATCGTCAAATCAAAACTATTATGGAGAATAGAGTTAGTAAAGCAAGGAAAGATTGTGCTTACAAGTTGAGTGTTGCACTTTGGGCTTATCAAATTGCTTATAAGATCCATTTGGGTACTACATCCTTTAGATTAATTTGTGGTAAGTCTAGTCACGTACTAGTGGAGCTTGAACACAATGCTTGATTGGCCATCAAACAACTCAACTTTGACCTCTTTACATCAAAAGAAAACCAGTTGCTACAAAAATAAGAACTAAAAGAGCTATGACTAATAGCATATGAGAATGCATGCATTTATAAGGAGTGAACAAAGATGTGTCATGATGTCCACTTGAAGAGGAAAAATCTGCATGATTGGGATCAAGTATTACTGCACAACTCTTGTCTCCATCTTTTTCTAGGCCATGTCTTTCCTTATGAAGCTATTACAATTTGGAGTGAAAGTATCGGTGAATTCAAAGGTAATGGCCATCGTCAGAAATGCTACTTCACAATGCATGATATGTAGGTGAATCAACACCTCACACTCCTTCCCCCAACATGTCATGATTGAGCTTCACGTGTTAAGTCATTGATGTTAAATAAATGCGCTCATCAGGAGGCAACCCTAGTGTTACTTCCATTTTTAGTTGTTTTTTCATATTTGCATTTATTTAGTTAGTGCATCACATGACAATATAATAAGTTCTAGCAGTTTTGATTCTAGGTGAATGTATTTTCTTGAATGATGAGCAAGCATATCTTGTGGACAATCTAGCAAAGTTCTTCCCCTCCATCTTGGATTTATTGTTTTTTTAAGGATGAGGAAATATCTAAGTTTGGGATGGAGGGTAGGTAGTATATATTGTAATTTCTACCCTCAAATGTATGTTTGTAACTTAGGATCTCATCATTCCATTTTTGAACTAAATTTAGCTTTTTTCATTTTTATTCTTATCAAGAGTAATCAAATCCATTACCTAGATAGCTTAGATTCAAAATTTCTACCTACTTATATGTAGGTTTAATCACGCAACTCTGCTTACTTTGTGCAATACCTCACGATAACTAATTTTTGAAACAAGCCAATGGTTGGAAATCACCATATGAAGTTGACGAACCCAAACATCATGTTTTTCTAGAAAATATGGTAGGTATTTGAGGAATTAAGCAAGATCAAACACATTGTTCTTATAACTAACAAGCAAAAAAATTCATGGAATCATCACTTTTCCCCCTTAACATGTTATTGTTTGAGCATATGAGACAGTGAGAACAACTTGATGCAGTGGATTTAAAATCAAGTTGTATGTTGGTTCAACCCCCTTCTACACTTCTTGTTCATCTTCTTACCTTTCACCCATCACAAAGAAACAAAACCCCCATAAAAGTACCAAACTCCAAGTTCAGGGTGGAACACCCCTTCCCTAATCTATGTGCTTCTTCCATACCCCTCTCTATGTAATAGGGGCATACCACCAAAAAGAAAAGATGTCACTATGCACAAAAAGAAAGAAATGTGTTGCAATAAATGTATTTGCAAAAATAAATGTAATATAAAGTTAAATAGATGAGAGATTCACATCTTTTTTCGCAACCCCTTCTCTCCATTTTCCACCTAGATACATAATGAATGTCTCTATTTGATATCCTTTTCATTCACCTCAGTGTCGGATCATATGCATACTTGTTTTTCTATGGGATTCTCTACACTTACATGGAAATTGTTAGATGTGCCTGGTGTTGCATATAGTGTCGAGGAAGCATTTTTGGGAAGCAAAATTGAAAAGGAAGACATGGATAGATGTGTTATATGATATGAGGAGGTTGGGTAGCTTGGCCATGTAATGTGTTTGGGAAATGAGTATGATGTGAAGGTGAGGCAACATATGGGTTAAAAGTATTCATTTAGCATTGGCTTCATATTTTGTGTTACTTGAGGACTAGCAACATTGATGTTTGGGGTTATTTGATGAAGCATATTCATCCTAGTTTTGGTTGCATTTTCATATTAGTTATGCATTCATTTCCATCATTTTACCTTAAAACTAGCATACATTTAGGTTGTCTTGATTTTATGTGAACGTTTAGGATTTTGATCCAAATCTTGGTTTTCATGGCAAGTTTGAGCTACATATCTCATGCACCATTGTAGGAGATGCACTGAGCCTAAGGAGAACAAGAAGGCAGTAGACACCTATCGGGAAAAAACATGAAGGAAACAAGTTCCAATCGCTTGAGGACTCAAACAAAGAGAGAGAAGCCACGACCTCGAATGGCGGCAGGCCAGTCCCGAGGGCTAATGGTTGAAACACCAAAGATGTTGGCTTGGAATGTCTGTGGCTTATCCAGCTGGGAGAAGTAGGACA
The DNA here is from genome assembly GCA_963693085.1 of Alisma plantago-aquatica. Lineage (NCBI taxonomy): Eukaryota > Viridiplantae > Streptophyta > Magnoliopsida > Alismatales > Alismataceae > Alisma > Alisma plantago-aquatica. Next base: position 257,878,857 of record OY856409.1, read on the forward strand.
TTGTCTGAGCGAAACTGAGAAGAGCTAAGGTAGATGTGGCTCTTCTTAATGAGGTGAAAATCAAAAGAAGCAAACTAGCTAAAGCAATGCATCAGACCTGGCCAAATGCAAAGTGGGCAGATAACTCATTCTCCTGTAAGAAAACAAGAATACTGGTGATTTGGGAAAGAAGTGATATTCAAATCACAGTGGTCTCACAATCCAGACACGTCCTACACCTATGCTTGAACTGTGGTGGAAGAAGTATTGAGATGATTGTGGTATATGGCGATAATGATGATACCAAGAGGGAAAGTCTCTGGGATGATTTGATAAAAATCAACACCTGAGTGAAAAGCTCATGGTTCATCACTGGTGACTTCAACGTGGTCAGGAAGGTGGAGGAAAGAAAAGGAAGAGTTGTACCTTCAAAAAAGCCGATGAGGGACTTCAATGAGGCTGTGCAAAAACTGAATGTGATAGAAGCAGAGGTGAAAGGGTCTTTATTTACATGGAACAACCAACAGAGTGGTAATAATAATGCCCGAAGCAAAATCGATAGAACTCTCTACAACTCCCAAGTCTTGGGGGAGTTCCCTAAGTTTGGATTGAAATCTTCTCCTCCATATATAGTGATCATCACGCACAAATCATTCACCTGGATGACAAAGTACAAAGGTGCAGCTACCCTGTTCGGTATTTCAACGCATGGGCCATCCTTCTTGGGTTCAAGGAGGTTGTCTCTAAAGCTTGGAAAACCAAAGTAGATGGAAACCCTATGTATAGACTCTGCCAACGGTTGAAGATCACAAAAAAAAAGCTTGCAAATATGGAACTGGGAAAATGCTGGTAACCTGGTTGATTCGGCCAAAAACAAGGAGAAGGAGGCTCTAAGGGCCCAAGATGAGGCTGATAAAGATCCTTACAATGAGTTGTTGTGGGACATTGATAGGACCCTTAAAGTGGAAGCTCTTTCTTCTAGGGACATTGAGGAATCCATTGTGAGATAGAAATCTCGTGTTTTTTGGCTCAAGAGTGGTGATTCAAATACAAAGTTCTTTTATGCCTCCTTGAAAACTAGGAGAATGAGGAACCAAATTCGGATTCTTGATGTGCATGGTGGGAAAACAAGTGATATGGAAGTTATTACTGATACCTTCATCGGGCACTACAAGAAAATCTTCAATGCACCTTGTAGAAGCTATGTGTTCAGTGGAGATAACCTGCCTAAACTTATAGAGAATTAGAAGAGGTCTATGTGCACATTGGTCACTGATGATGAAATATAAAACATAGTGAAAAACTCTGATGATGACAAATCTCCTGGTCCCGACGGGTTGAATGCACACTTTTCCAAATCCACTTGGGATATAGTGGGGGACGATGTATGTTGTGCCATAAAGGACTTCTTTCTTAAAGGGAGGATGTTGAAGGAGATGAACAAATCCTTTGTGGCTTTGATTCCCAAAGTCAAACAACCACAACGAGTTTGTGACTGGAGACCAATCTCTTTGTGTAACTTTTTTACTAAAGTTATATAAAAAATTATGGCAAATAGGTTGAGGGATATATTACCTAACCTTATAAGTTCAAACCAGTGCACATTTGTTAAAGGTGGAAGGATCGCAGATGCTATTCTCCTTACAAATGAAGTGGTGCATGACTTCAAAAAAGGCAATGTCAGTGGTAAACTACGTTTAAAAGCTGACTTGAGCAAGGCATATGATTCCATTGACAGAGGATATTTGCTTAATATTCTTAATTTAATGGAGTTCCCTAATTGCTGGATTCACTGGATTAGAGAGTGTTTGAACACTGCCTCATTCCAAATTTTGATTAATGGAGTGCCTACAAAAATAATCCAATCTTCTAGTGGTATAAGGCAGTGCGATCCTTTGGCGCCTTATCTAGTTTGTCATAGGGATGCAAGGATTAACTTCTATCTTCGATGAGGTTGTTAATAAAAACAAGGTTGTGCCTTTGAAGGCTGGTGATACTGTTGTCTCCCATTTGTTGTTTGCTGATGACCTCTTGGTTTTTGCAAAGGCAACTGAAGATAACATTACTGATATCAAGCAGTGCTTGCAGCGCTTCAGGGAGGCTTCAGGTTTGGAGCTTAATCCACAGAAAAGCCAACTATTTTTAAGAAAAAATGCACCTAGCCAGATCAATTCTATGTTGGGTGTAGAAGTAAGTGAATTTCCTATGAAGTACCTTGGCGTGCCATTGTTTGTAGGCAGACTTACTAAGAGGATGTGCTGCCCTCTTGTTGACAAAATCAAAACTAAGCTAGAAGCGTGGAAATCCAAGCTTCTTTCAATGGCAGGGAGGTTGGACTTGGTCATCTCGACCCTTAGTGCTTATCACTTGTATTGGACATGGGTATTCCCTCTACCAAGAACCATGATGGAGGAAATTGAAGCTTTATGTTGAAACTTCCTGTGGGGGGATAAAGAGGAAAGCAAGCACATTCACTTAGTGTCTTAGGACATCATATGTAGGCCTAAGTTTGAAGGGGGGTTAGGCATTCAAAGAGTGGAAGACTGGATTGTAGCTGGGCTTATTAGAATACTGTGGGACATTGCCAATAAGAAGAATTCACTATGGATAAGGTGGATTCACAACAAATACATCAAGGATGAGACACTATGGTCTACATCAATATTGGACAGGGGACAATAATTAAAACTTGGAAGGACCCTTGGGTCGATGGGAGGTTCTTGGGTCAATGTGTTGATGATGTAGGCTATCTCCAACTTAGGTCCAATCTTGGACCTAACAACTATCTGAGCAATATTATCACTGACAGTAAATGGGATATACCTGTGGCTAGAGGGACAGAAAGCTTGTTGAATATCTGCAGTAGCATTCGGGTGGGAGGTGGTGATGATGTGTGCCTGCTGGACGATAGTACATCACTATCTTTAAGGAAAGCCTGGGATTTCTACATAACAAAACATGATGAGCCAGTTTGGACCAGGTGGTTATGGAGATCAAGAGCTCCTAAAAGGGCAATCCTATGCTGCTGGAAGCTCCTGATTGGAAAACTTGTCACAGAAGATGTCTTACAAATAAAAGGCAACAACCTTGCATCTAGATGCAGCCTGTGTTGCAAAGATGAGGAGACAAACAACCACATTATGTGGGGTTGTGATGTGGCTGATGAAATATGGATGATAGTAGCACTGATGCTATCCTTTGTTCCAGGATGCAAGGAGGAGTTGTACATGCTGAAAAACAAGAATGAAGCTCTGCTCGCCACTTTAGTTATATATCATATATGGATTCATAGGAATCACATCATTTTTGAAGGAGCTAGATGCAACCCAATGTTTCTTTGGCATTGTATTTCTAGTGACTATAGAATCTTACATAGATAGGTTGCTTTTATTTATCATGCATAGATAGATATTATTGAAGCTATAGCCCCCCACTTGTACATTTGTGATTATGGAATGAGAAACACGCTTAATGATAAAAAAAGAGATGTGGTGCACTAACAGACTAGCGACAGAACAACTGTTTTATAATTGGACCCATTTTTGTTTATATGTCATTTCATCAGTTGATGATACCATTAGTTGATTCTTTATAGGTGCATACCCTATAATACATGCCAATATACCCCCCAGTGGGTGTACTTTATAGTGATGTCATGTCAGTTCTCTAAAAGTATGACTTTCCATTGGTTGACTACTAACAGACACTTTTGATCATCAATCCATGGTTATTCCCACCCTCATACCTTATGATGGTCGTCCAATGCCCACCTATGGATGGTCATATTTTGGTGGAAGTTCTGCACTCACCTTCAGATGGAACTCCTAGATCATCAACTGACAGGACTCCATCAATCACCTATTGATCGTTGTCTTATGATAGAATTTCATAAAATTTGTCTTCTAGTGGAAATATGTTTGCCTCAGACAAAGAAACTCATGACTTGATATCTTCCAATGGAAATCCATTGCACATGTCTATCGATGGAGGAAAATTGATGCAAATTCAATGCTTGCCTACTAATGGTTGCCTTCTAATAGAAGCACAATGTGTTGTCAACTGATTAAAACATTGCATGATTATCTGTCCACCTTGTGGAGGTAGTTATGCACTAACCTTTAGATGGTACCTTCCAATGGAACATTCGGTTCATCAAAAATCCAATGAAAGTCCAATGTTTGCCTATTGTTGGTCATCTTACCCTTCATCTACCAACATGAATATTACAGGTCAGAGACCCTTCATCTACCTCTCATCTCTGCCTCTTCCCAATCATGGAATCCAAGACTTAATAGTGGGAAGTTGTCTATGCTTCCAAACGCTAGACTCTGCCTATAAATACATGGCCACAACCACTAAGTAAGGATCCATTGTTGATGTTTTTAGTTGCCAATACCAACTTTGAGAACCCACTTACAAATTGCATTGATTGTTTCCATCAGTTGACAAATGTCTATATACAATCATTTCACCTCCACCCCCACCAAGGATCTAGGGTTTTAACCTCAAACAAGGTTTTTCCTATAGAGCCTACTTCCATAGATTGATAAAATCTACTGCCCCTACTCCATACTCATAGTGATCAATTTTTGGTTGATGAAGGAAGATAATGCCACCAAGTCTCTCCCCAATGAACTTCAGGGAGAAACCTTATTATTGTGTTGACTATCTCTCCCTAAACCCTGAATACATGCATCTTAACACCATGACTACCCCTCCTTTGTCTACATTGATGATTGATCTCTTCCCTTCTTTCAATGTTAACCTTGTTATTATTGTGATGAATGAGTAGTCCTCTCACTAGGGTGTAGGAAGTATCCATGTTTCCTAATTTTTTTTTCTCTATACTGCATATATTATTGTATGAACCATTATATGTTTTGAATCAATCATTTATGCATGTACTCTTACCTAATAATCAATTTACATGGACATCATGTCTTTGGTGTAAAGAAATTTAGACCTAGGATTTACGATATCGATTGATTCTTATTAAACCCTTGATAAGAATACCAGATAGGTGTTTTCCAAGGTAACAGATGCATGACCTCAATGTAAAGTGACAACGAGCTAGGAGTGATATCTATCTAGGTTTTAATCTTGATGCCAAAAGGGGAATTTACCTGGTCTCAATATATGTATTTTCATATTACTTATCTTGCAAAGAGAAACTAAATAATCACTAGATATGGTGGAACTCATTATGCCCTAGTGTTCCCATCCATCTTTTAGATAATCCTTAATCTAGTTCTTCTATTATTTGCATTCTTAGTATAATCAACAACCAATCCAACTTATGAGTTAAATCTAGTTCTTTCTTGTTTACTTGATTATACTAATTGTCAAAAGCTTTTTCCTTTGGATCTAATGTAAACTATACTACAATAAGATCTATTTGCTTGTATATGGTGATTACTATACTAATTTAGGAAAATTTAGGGACTTTTCCATAGGAAAATTTTCCTGACCACTAGATCACACACATCACATTACATGTTTGTCTTCGATATCCAAATAAAATTATTGGATCAATAGTATCCAACAGATAATACAAGGTATAACATCCTTCTTGTTTAAGAGATATCTAATTGCAGCATGATCTATGTGAATAACAACATTAGATCCAACCAAGTATTGCCAAAATTCCTCAAATTCACACACTATTGCTAAAATCTCCTTTTATGTAGTTGCATAATTTGTTTGTGTCTCATACAAAGTCTTGGCCACATACTGAATTATGTACATTTTTTTCTCCTTTTGTTTCTCCTAACATTGCCCCTCATTGTAAAATTGATTACATCACACATTATTTCAAATGGCAAACTCCAATCTGGTGGTTCAATGATAGGTCCAAAGATAAGAGCTTTTTTGAGTTTTTGAAAAGTTGTTTTGCATTCTTCAATGAAGTTGAAATCCACCTATTCATATAGAAGGGAGTGTAAGGGTTTTGAAATCTTTGTAAATCCCTTATAAATATTCTATAAAAACCTATATGTCTCAAAAAACTTCAAACTTCATTTCATTGTGGTTGGTGTAGTTATCTTTTCAATTGTCTTGTCCTTTTCCATGTCAACCTTAATACCTTTGTTTGACACAACATGACCTAACATAACTTCATATTGAACCATGATGTAGCAATTTTCCTAGTTTAAGACCAAATTGACTTGTTTACAATGTTGCAAAACTTTTGAGAGATTTTTCAAGAAATCATCATAAGAGTTACCATATACACTAAAATAATCCATGGATATATTCATAATATACTCAATAAAAATCCAAGAATATGCAAATTATATGTATTTGGAACGAAGCAGGTGCATTACATAGTCCAAATGAGATTTTGCTATATGCATAGGTTCCATAGGTACATGTGAATGGGGTTTGTTATTAGTCAGGTGGGTATATTGGGATTTGAAAGAAACTTGATTATCCATCTAAACTACCAAAAATATGAGTGATTGTCAAGTCTTTCAAGCATAAGGTCGATGAATGATTAAGGGAAATGATCTTTTCTAGTGGATTTGCTCAATCTCCTATTATCAATACAAATGCATTGTCCAATGACTATTTGGATCAATCTTCATTTTATCCCTTGATTATAGTCATCCTCCCTTCTTGGGTATTGCATGAATTGCACTTACTCGTGGTCCGTCATTAATTGGACAAAGAAATCATGCATCTCAAAATATGAAGATTTCTTTCTCAACCACATCCAACATGTTTTGATTCAATATTCATGGAGTTTCAATGCATAGTTTAGCATCATCTTCTACAGATATGTGATTCATACAAATATAGGGGTTGATTCCTTTTAAATCATCTACAGAATATCCAATTACAACTTTGTAAATATGAAGTTATTTAAGCTAGTTTTGTAATTTTTCTTCAATTAAATTGGAGTAAATAATGACATGATAAGTAGAATATGAGTCTATAAATGCTACCTCAACTCCGATGGAGGGGTTTCAGTTTACCTTTTTCTCTAATGTCGTAGTGAAGTTTGACTCATTTTCTTGTGATGTTTCTTGAGAAGTTAAACTTGAATTGGCTGAAGAAATGGTCTCATGGATATCAATGTTCAAGTTAGTATCATCATTCTCCTATTGTAAGTCGTCAGAATTTGATTCAGGAAGATTTTTCTTATCATCAAATAGTATATCAAGGGTGTCCAACAAATAGACATATTATTTAGTTTGATTCCTTCATTGCATCAAGAATAGAGAATTATATACTTCATGTCCAACTATCATAGTTAGTTTGCCTTCTCTAACATCCACTTTGCATCTAGGAGTGCGTAGGAATGGTCCCCTAAATAGAATAGGATTTGAAGGATCTTCATTCATGTAAAGGACCGCAAAGTCACAAGGAATATAGAACTTTCCTATTAGTATTGAAACATGTCCAATGACTAATCTTGGAATTTAATGGATAAATATGCTATTTGAATAGCCATAGGGGTGGTCTTCAATTCTCCCTAGTCAAGTTTCTACCTAATGAGAATGGAATCAAGCTGATACTAGTATGGAGATCTACCAAACTTTATCAAAGGTTGTGTCTCCAATCTTGCAAATAAGAATGAATGCATCAAGGTCATCTAATTCTTTGGTTACTTGTTTTGAATAATAGAGATCATGCTTTCAAAAAGCACCACTATCTCCATTTGATCAAAGTTATGCCTCTTTGTTAATGTCCATAAATGTATAGAATTTAATATCTTTCTTGTTAGAAAGCATGTGTGGGAAAGGGACATTTGAATTGCTTGAAGAGTCACTTTGTGGATCATGTATTGATATTTCTTCCTTTGAGCTTTAATTGCGTCATATTCATTAGTATCAATAACTTCATATAATTTTCTCTTTAATGGTGAAGAAGATCCCGTTATAACAAATCCAGTTCCCAAAGTCACCGATTTGCATGTTTCTGTAGGATTCATCTCAGGTTGACTAGGTGAGGACCATGAAGGTGCTTTTTAGTTGGAAAGAGATGGTTGGCAATCTGATTTTCCACCATTCATGCATGAGTGGCTATTCCATCCGCCTTAGATGAGAGTTGATGAATGGCATATTTCATAAAAATTCCTTGTTGAGAGAACTCACCATTTTGCTTTATTTGAGTGGAAACAAAACTCTCAAGAATTGATTCTAAGTTGGACTTTGACTGCGACTATTGTTGTTGATTAAAATTCCAGTTGACATTGTTGTTGAAGCCAGGAGGATTATTACCCACATGTGGTTCGTTCCCCCATTGATTTTTGTTGTTAAACAACTTCTTGTTAAGGAGTCTGAGCATTTTTGTTATGATATGAAAATTTTGGGTGACCTCTCCATCCCAGATTGTAAGTGTTCAAATAAGGATTGCATGGTCGCTTGTTTCCAGAATTTCCTATCACATTGCATTGTTCTATTGTTTCTTCAGGTGGAGAAAAAGGAGAACAACATGTAAAAAATGTGTGTCCAAGTTATCCACATGCTTCACAAAGTAAGTTGGATGCTTGAGCTTGGTGAGTACTCAACTTCTCAAACTTCTGTGACAAGGCATCTAGATTTTCTACAATCAATTTTATTGCATCAAAGGTGTGATTTCCACTTTCTTCCCTGAAGTAGTATTTGAAAAAGATGGTTGGTTGCTTCTTTCAAAACTCCATTGGAAATGGCTTATGGCCATGTATTCAATTATAGAATATGCTCCTCTTTAATACTTGTTCATTACTTGTCCATTATCAACATCATCAATAGACATTCTTTTATTGTAGAATAGACAATTATAGAAAGTTTGCAATACAAGCCGGTTTCTTAGTCCATGATGTTGACAAAGATGTTGAAGTTATTTGAAACTTTCCCATTGTAATACAATGTCTCTCCATCTCTTTTGTAAAAGTTTGTTAGTTGATCCTCAATTGTGAAGTCTTGATAGGTGGAAAATATTTGGCTAAGAAAACTTTGGGAACTCCTCCCAACCGTTGATGGAGTTTCTTAAAAAGGAATAGAAACATGACTTGGATCTATATCTCAAGGTGACAGGAAAAGAAGGAGTTGGAACCCATTAGTAGGAACTCTGTTTATCTTGAACGTGTTGAGGTAATGCATAAATTCAGCAAAGTGGAGGTTTGGGTTCTCCATTGGTTTCCCTCCATATCTATTTTGCTACATTATTTGAATGATGGTAGGGCTGATAGAAAAGTCATTTGCCTCATTATGTGGACTAATTATAGTATTGTTGATGTATATTGTAGTTGTAAAAGTAAAGTCATGAATAGGACAATCATCTTCCATGTTTGGTTCTTCCTTCGAGTTGGATTCTCAAGTGAAGATGGTGATGATAAGGTTTTGGTTCCTCCAAATCACTTTATGATCTAATCATCCTTACTTTTCAATGCCTACTAATGATTTTTCAATCTTTTGGTCTAGAAATATGGTATTTTAAAGTCACCTTTTGGAATGTTGTATATTGATTTCCAGATAAAGAAGTGATTGAGATACGTTATTGAAAATGGAAGGCACAATAGGTGGTAGTGATTATGATGATAGATAACATTATAATGTGCTATAGATGAGTGAGTGAATGTGTTGGGTTGTGATCTAGTCTCACTTACTAATGAACCCTCTGACTCAAAGAAAATATCGATGCTTCCTAACAACAACACAAAAAATTTGTTGGTTGCTTTTCAAATGAGTTTTAATTTTTGTAATCATGTACCGACTCACTCACCCTCACACGTATATGGTTTTGTAGTAGTCAAGGTTGTATCCTAGTGGAAAAGTGGTTGTTAGGCATAAGAGTTGCAATGTTCAACAATCTAGATATATTTATCAAAGATGGTTGTATTCATTCAAATTAACATGGAAATTAACTAAAAATGAATTAAAATAGGGATCACATGAGCTAAGGATTCAATTTGATTATGAATCTTAGAGATAGGGTTTCACTACCATGTCATGTCATGAAGTAGAAACAATTCCAAAATTAGCAATATTAACGACGAGGGGGGTTTGGATTCTCTACCACTTCCAATGGTGTAGAATGGTCCTACCTTTATATAGCATTGGGGTGCATATACACAAATCAAAACCATAAAAAACCACAAGATCCACAACATTACCTAGACACTTCCCTTCACTAGAAAATGAGGCAATAATGATACCTCCTTACTTCAAGCATATCCTCTTAGCATACACAAGAAGCATAAAACATACAGACAAGATGGCGAGTCCAACATGCATATAGAAATCAACACAAATGCATCATAGAAAGTTATTTAAGATATAATGAAGTATGAAATATGTTGTTCAACAAGACATGACACAGGAGTTACTCTCTTGTGCCCATGAAAGAAGGTTCTTCTCATCCATGGATGGAGATATTAGGTACAAATAGTGAAAAGAGGAGTTGGACATCATATGAGAAAGAAAGAAACTACAATGTCCAAGTGAAGAAGGAAGATAGAGTTGGAACTCATGTTAGGAGTCAAGTATTCATCCTTGATGGTTGAACACTCTCTAAGAACATTCACCTCAAATTTGAGTGAAAGGGTGGTGAGAAGCTTTGTTGCAACTGAGGACAAAAAAATAAGGAAATTGTGAAGATTTCCTTTCAAGAAACTCTTCCACTTTTGGTCATCCTAGATTTCCTCCCTCCACCTCTATCTCTTTTCTGGTTGAATTAGACTCCAAATGTTTGATGACAACCTACCCAAGATAGATAAGAGTCATATAAATGGAAGTCTGGTAGTTACAATCAGAGTTGTGTGAAAATTGCAGGTGACAACTTGTTGATATGCTTTCAAACGAGTTCTAATATTTGTAGTTGTATCTTGAATCTTTCCCCTTTCAAGTATATAGGTTCACACTAGTCAAAGTTGTATCCCATAGGAGCATCGTATGTTAGGCACAAGAGTTGTAACGCTTAATAGTCTAGATCTATTTATCAAAAGAGAGTTGGTTTTCATTCAAATTAACTTGGCAATTAATAAAGAAATAGTCTAAAACAAGGATGTGAATTAAAGGTTCAACTTTGATTAGAAAACCATGGAGATAGGATTTCACTACCACATCATGTCATGAAGCAACAACCATTATAAATTTAGTAATATTAATCATAGGGGAGGTTCATATTATCCATCCTTGATAGGCGTGCAGAATGGTCCTGATTTTATGTAGCACTGGCATGCATATATAGAATATAAAAAAATAGTAAAAAAACCATGAGATCCCCAACATTACCTAGACACTTCCTTCAAATAGAAAATAATAGCATGATGTCACCTCCTTACTTCAATCATACCCTCTTAGCATACACAAAAGACCAGTCAAACATATATGTAGAAATTAACACAGATGCATCATAGAAAGAGATTTAAACTAGGATTAAGTATGAAATATGTTGTTCAATAAGATATGACATGGGAGTTACTCCCCCATTCCTAAAAAAGAAGGTTATACTCCTCCATGGATGGAGATAGTAGGTACAAATTGTGTAAAATGGGGTTTGACGTCATATGACAAAGAAAGACACTCTAAATTTCCAGTGAAAAAGGAGGATGGAGCTTAAAATAATGTTGGCAAATCAAGTTTTACTTCTTGGTGGCTGACCATTCTCCAAGAACTTTCACCTCAAAGTTAGGTGAAAGGATTTTGAGAAGCTCGGTTACAACTACACAAGAATAATAAGCAAATGGTGAATATCACATCTCAAGAACCCTCCTCTAATCATGTGATCGTCCTAGGTCACCTATCTCCACTTAGTCTCTTCTTTTCTCAAGTTATACACCAAATGATCTGTGATAACCATCCTAAGACGGATAAGAGTAATAGAAATAGAAGTGTAGGTAGTTACAACTAGATTCGTGTGAAAACTACAGGTGAACATGTCACTTGCATTCATAGTAGTTGTAATTGACGTCCAGATGTAGTCGTGGTCACACATTGTCAACAGGTCGCCAAAACATGTTAAAAAATGTAAGAAGCCTAAAAAATGTACAAAGTGTGTTGTGTGTTCAACACACCATGTTCTTGATAGTTTCTGCAATTTTAAACTTATAAATTTGCAGATAGCTAGGGATCAAATTGGTTGGTGATATGATGGCATTTCCTTCCTCACTTTAATGTCGAAACATAGTACTTATAATCCAAAACATGGAAAGAACAAAGATAACATAAAACTAGAAATGTTTGTATGAACAAAGGCAAAGTTAAGCAGAACTAGGTTGAGAATTGTAAGAAAAGTCGGTAAAAAGGCGATACAAGTTGTGAACATAATGGACCAGTCTCAATGGGGAAATTATAAAAGGATGAAGGGGCATTGAAGCACTTAGATTTCAATAGTTTCATTGAACATGTATTAGAGGCACTTGCAAAATCATCTACAAGAAGAAGACCAAAGAGCACATATATGCATGATGTGATGGACAATGAGAGAAAACCAATCAAAGAGTTGTTGTTGAAACAATGGTTTATCTCTTTCTATATTGGCCAAAGAACAAAAAACCTGAATAGATCAGGTTTCAAATCAAATTGAGGGGAAACGATAGAGTCACCAAAAAGGATGAAAGGATCTGAGACTTAATCTCAACTGAAAGGGCCAAGAGTTAAAACAATCATACTTAACATGCAAAAAAGGAATCAATTAAGACACGCTGAATAGTCACGTCGATATTTAAGTAAAAGGTATTATCAATGAGGTCCAAAAAACCCTCTGTTTTTTCAATGTGAGACAAAAACAAGTTTGGAATTAACTAAAAGCCACAAGAACAAGTTAATCGAGGAAGGGGATTGATATTCCAAAGATGGGATGAGAGAGGGTTAGCTACACTAGATTGATGAAGAAGTGGTATTTGCTTAATAGAATAAGAAGAGGACCAATTCAAAGTAAGTAGAGGGGTTGGAGTTTGGAAACATGTCTCACTTGTTTCCACTAGATAACACAAATAATTAGAATTAGGAAATGCATCATAAAGTCATCATTTGGTTTTGTTATATGTGAGACAAATGAAATAGGAAAGACCCACGTGATTGTCAGTGGATGTAAGATACCTAGGCATACAGAGTTGAGGGATAAGGTTCGGGAGAAATCCCCTTAGATGGAAAGGGTCATGTCAAAATGAATATTGTTGAAATCTCTAGTATAAATAGTGATGGTGTTAGAAATAATAACTTTAGTAGATTAGAGACAGAACCATAAGGGAGAGAGATGGGCTCCTTTAAAGAGGTGATAAGGTCGATGTTTTGAATAATACACCTACATCACAAAGATGGATTTGATAGTATTTTTCAATCATAGAGAGACACAATGAATCTACTAAATAAACAAAAGAAATGAAAACTTAAATCCATGATACCCTAGCCACCTAGTCGACAAGGTCGACATATGGAGCCCCAATTTGTAAGATGTGCCTTATGGTTAGAGTTGAATTCTCCCCATAGTAAACATCATCTCATTTTTTTAGTCTTACAAATGACACTTTGTTAGTCTTGTTCCATTGGTTGACAAATTTATTGGTCTTAAGGATGATGGGATCACAAGAAAGTAGTGGGAGTTTATAGGGGGATAAATGTAGGCCAAGGTAATTGATAGCAAAAGATTTTGTGCAACACCCCCAAAGGTGTTAATATTTTTGAAGATCGTCATGAGAAACATGAGTTCTAACAATAGTAATTTTTAAATTTGATCTTCAATCCAGATGTGTGGGAGAAAATACCCAAAATATGAATGAAGTTGGTCAAATTTTTGTCATTTGGCTTGAGAAAGACATAGATGTCATCTACGAATTGGATGATGCATGTTATATTCTAGGATATCTTACTCAATTACTCTATCAAAAATGTGGTTCTCCATAGCCTATTTGACCATATGCATTAGAATGGAAGTAGCAATGATAAAGATGGATGGATAAAAGGATCGCCTTGCTTATATTATTTGAGCCATTAAAGTAATGAAAAGGAGAACCATTGATCAAGGTAGAGAATTAGCAAGTGAGATACAATTTTGTATCCAACATGTTCATTTCTATGAGAATCCACTACCTCTAAGAGTATGAATAATTAAGTTCTAGTTCACATTATCAAAGGCTATTTCAAAATCAAGCTTCAAAGTAAGAACATGGTAGTGCTCTTATGATATAGGTGAATGTATTTATTAGCAAGGATGTAAGCATCCTGAATTTTCCTACGTTTCTCAAAGGTTGATTGTTCAATACCAATGATTAATGGGATAAGGGGAGTCAGTCAATTGTTCAACACTTTGGAAATAATTTAATATGACCCATACATCAAACCAGTAGGTTTGAATTACTTAATGTCCATGGGATTCTCCGCTTCAATTTGAGACCAATGTAAATGTGATTGAGTCCTCTAATATGCTCAGATTTATCTGAGTGATTGTGGACAAAATGAAAATGATTTGAGAAGGATTTTTTTCATATAATTTTTGTGATGATTGATAAAATTGCGAACTAATTCCATCATGTCCTGGTGATTTGTAGATACTAGCATGGTAACAACTGAATTTATTTCATCCTAAAAAAAGAATATGGTGAGGAAATCAGAGTTTATAAGTTTAGATGGGCGAAGGACATCACAAGTAAACTACAATAGTTCAAGTACTGCCTTTTATGATTGAACAATGAAGTTAAGTGACTCATAATATGATTGTTGATGAGTTGTTTATTGGATGTAGGGGAACCATTAATAATTGTTGAAAGATAAGGTAGTCGTGTTTTCTAAATTGACATGTTTGACTGAAAAAATTGGTGTTCTGATCCCCTTCCTTAATCCAAATAACTTTAGATCTTTATTTTCATATGGTCTCATAGTGGGATAACATTTGATAAAGTACAAATGTCTTAGATTCCATTACAATAAGCTCATATAGAGGATAGGTATCAAAGGATAAAACATCATGGTATAGTTGATCAATGTTTTGTCAATGTTTCAAAACATGACCTTTTTCCAAAAATGGACTTTGAACATGAGCTTTTGGATATTACCCAAGATGATGCCAACCATAGAGACATGATATGACAGTCGATCAACAATCTGACACAAAAAGAGGTAAGGAAGAATGACGAGTCCAAAATCTTTAAAATGGGGATAGCTTGTGATCCCATTCATGTAGTTTAATGTAAAGAATAATAGGGAAATGTTTAGAGATAACTCTACTAGACACCTTACAATATGATATGGTGTAGGTAGAATCTCAAGCATTAGAGCCCAAAAATGATCAATACGAGACCACGAGACACTTATATACCATATATAGTTAGAATTCAAAAGGGAAATGTCAGCAAGATTGTTAGACAATATGAAGTCACTGAAGATGTCATTGTTAGAATAGTGGAAGCCGTGGGTTGAGGAATTATATTTATCTTAAAGGTGAGACTTTTATGTTAAAGTCCCCACATAGAATCTAGGTTGGAGTAAGGAATAGGCTACCTATACAGAATAATTCATGAATCAAAGGCAACTTATGAAAGTAGATTCACCATAAACTATAGTTAAATAGAAGTTAGAGTTACTAGAGTTCAACCAAAGAAGGATACATATGAAATAGGTGTCTGGTGGGTGGCAAGATGTGTACACAAAATGGTGTTCCAACCAATGTAATACCCATCACTCAAACCAACCAAGGGAGTTTGAATCCAAATCGATATAATGTTACCACTGATGACGTGGAGAAGAAAGTATGAGAGGTCCCTTGAATGACTTAGAGGTTCCTAATAGTCTCTTGGATGGTAATAATATCAATATTGTTAGAGCAGATGAACTATCCAATAATATGTGCAAGTCCATACAAGATTCCACCATAGACATTCCAAGAAGACAAAATCATTAAATGAGAAAAAAAAGGCAAGGGTGGAGATCTACATAAGTGAAAATATGAGCCAATTACACTCTTAGGGAACCCATGGCGTCAAGTCCAAATGGTTTGGTCTCATGTTACTCCATCCCATATTACTTTTGATTTGGTACAGGAAAAATGAGCACCTAGGTAGAAGTTAAAATTAATACCCACCTTTAGCATTAGGTTGAAGAAGTCGTCCCCATTATCATGTGATAACAAAATTTTAAGTAGATCCCTATTAGGGTTAGGGATAGACAAATTAGTATGTTCTAAATCAGTTTTGGCTTGAAAATGATATAGGGGAGAGAGATTACTTGAGGCCACATAGAGGCCATTAGTCACGGCTTTAGGATTACACTCAGTAATACCTATGTTAGAGGGACTGGCCTAAGAAGAGAGAGATGATAGGGGGTGAGGAGGTTGTTGTTACCCATTTTAGTGAGAAAATCAAAGGTGATATTGTCTTTCATCATATGTAACATCCTAGGATTTGAGGCCTTAGATAAAATTATCTTAAAAGTATTATTAGACTATCCATATCACCAAGGTGTACCTCCTTTTAGGGAGCCCATAATTAAGAACTCTATAGTTAAGTGTGCTCAACCCATAGTAGTAATAGGATGATTGACATGTTGGGAAGTTCATCCCAGGTTGTGTGTAAGTGAGTAAAAAACATGCAAATGAGGCCAATAATGGTTTGTGGGTGTAGTCTTCATTCCTAAAACTCTACTAGATCCTTGGGTAGTGGGACCAAGTGTCACAAATGGTATCATAGCCAATTCCCCTCATGTAGGTGGGGCCCTCTTAGGCCTGGAATGTACTAGTCTTTGGGTCATATGGTCCAAGCATGTTGGAAAGGGATATCTGTGGTCATGACTCCACTCTTCTATTAGTAGCTGCGATAGAGAGTTAGGTGTGCATGGGACATTCTAGGTCTACATTGAAATGGGAAAAGATTTTATATGAGGTCATATAGTTGAGCCTTAAAGAGAATGTTAAGAGTCTAAGTGGGGAGATTGTAACATAACATTATTTGATACCTAAGATAAAATGACCTAAAAGGAATGATCCGACTATCCATAGCATCAAGTTGCACCTCCTTTTCAAGGAGCCCATCACTAAGAACTTTGAAGTTAAGTGTGCTTAGATAAGAGTAGTACTAGTATGGATGACATGTCGAGAAGTTGATCTCATGTTGTGTGTGAGTGAGGACAAAGTGCACAACAAAGGCTAGTGGTGGTTTGTGGAGCCATTCTTCATTCCTAAAACTATACTAGAGCCTTGGGCAGTGGGCCCATATGTTACACATATCCAATTTGATGTGCACATCACCCCTATTATGACCATCTTGGGTATGACTATATGTTGGTAAGGTATGCCCATAGATCCAGTCATGTGATGATTGACATGGAATATATCATAAAGGATTTGATTAATACTTATAAAGGCAAGCTTCCAATTCATTATGTTTCACTCAGTTATGAGATAATGAGGAAATATTATGAATGTCTAGAGAATAATATTACTCAATGACGTATGTCTTAAAGTATTAGCCTTGGGGAAATGAGATCATACAAATGTTAAGAGTACATATACTTATTCTCATTATGTTCCTGATTGATAATTATTGTGGAAGGTTGATAGACATCAATGACACATAAGATCAAAGTGTGGGTTAGTTGATGACAAAATCTCATTAGTCATGATATGGCTATATCAAACTAAGCACACAAATACATGTTATAGAATAGTGTATTAGATAGACCCACCTTGAGAGTGACACATGGAAACCATGATTGGTGGTCATAGTCATATCTCATAGTGAAGGTGGTGATTGTGATTCTTAGACCTGAAATCACTACACTTGTCACATGTCGTTGGGTACACTTTGACATCATCAAACGCAATGTTGAAACATGGGTTGTTATAAAGGTAATTATTGGGTGACTTTGACACATGGGGATAGATTGTGAGTGATAGACATAGAATTTTCCCCTCCTACTGGAGTATGATATTGTGGCCACTTGATAAGTGGGACTGAGAAATGCATGCACATGCACATGTGAATCAATATATGATATTGAGGTCATATTATCTCAAACAATCTACCCTTGGTTCAAGAAACATGAGTTCAACATTGAGAGGATGACGGATCCATGCCTCGAGTTCACTCTAGATATCAGTGACAAAGGAATTATACAATCACTAGAACACCATACCCATATTGTAGGTAGAAGTTGTTCTCCAACTTTCCATTCACTTGGGTAGCACTGATGTGTGACTAGGCATTTCTCCTTGCTTGTGATGTCATAAGATAGTTATGGAAATTCATTTCCAATGTGATATGGGACCTAAAGGGTCACACACAAAGGAATTTATCTAGAAGAGAAATTTAATCTTAAATGATGATTGGATTGACTACTAAAGCATTTAGGTATTCAACTCACACAATAGATCAAAAGATTGGCTGACTGAACTACCAAACAACATCCCAAGTGTTAAGACGGTCGTTTGGGAAGCTGGACGGGCAACTCAAGTGTTGAGATGGCCATTTGGGTTTTCAGACTAATCAAAGATCGAATTGGCTAAAGTTCTGCACAACATGAGGAGTGAACCGACTAGTTCAAACTATTGAATCGATCAACACGACTCAAGTTCATCAGACAGTCATCTGGGGGAACAATACGGGCGTCTCGCCTGGGTGAGATAGATTAGTTGGGCCGAATGAACATTCTGGAACTTTCTCAAATTTGTTTCAATTGCATAATACTTGGGTGTAAGGAATTAATATGTGATATTAATTGGAATCGAAATTGTCAAATTTGTGTGTGATTGGGAAACTACCATAAGACCATCTCATAGTGTGAGACTATCATATCATGCACTAGAAGACCATCTAGGTGTGGCAGATGACCGCTTGGAGGTTTGTACATTATGAAAATTCAAGATCTTCCAATCCCTTCTACTCCCACAGAATCCCGTACAGACTGGGAACCCTGACCCTAACCCCACCTATAAAAGGAGGGTATTGGAGGATTTCCAGAACACAACACAGACAACTAAGAATCAGTTCCTATGACAACTATAGTCCTCTCTAGTTGTGGTAACCAAGAGAGCCCAAACAAGTCCTACACAACAAGGGAGGGATAGCTATAGGAGAGAAAAATTAACAGTTATTGTTGTGGGGGAGCAAGTTGGTGACTAGTACGCCAACGGAAGGGACAACTCCTTCCTATCTATTCTTGTTGAATGGCAGGAATTCTAATTGATCCATGTGGACTACTCTAGAGGTAGGAGTCCTTTGGCTACTATTTGGAGAGCAAAGTCAGCCTGCAGTCCATGGTGAGACTACACGAGTCACTGCAAAAGCTGTTGTTTTCATTGTTCATGGTGAAGACCAATAGTTGTACAACCACCCTTCAAGAGAAACTAGTTCACAATTGCATAGAAGTGAGTTTTGTAATTGGATTTGCTCTAGGACCAAGTATAACTCACTAAACCATCCTTCCTATTTCATAGTAGTTTACGTGATCTTGTTGTTATGGGAATACATATAGATAAATTTTTTTGTTTCCACTACTATATTGTGTGCTCGTATTTCCCAATAATGGTATCAAAGCCATGTCAATTTATAATGATTTAGGATAATCGAAATGATTGGATTTTGGTTTAATCATTTATTTATTGCATAAGATGCAAATATTTAAATTGTCTCGTATGTGTATTTGATCAAACACCACATAATCCCAAACTATATATATATATATATATATATATATATATATATATATGTGTGTGTGTGTGTGTGTGTGTGTGTGTGTGTGTGTGTATGTATGCAGTTTACATGTATTTCCCTAAAAGCAATTTTGATGGTGAATGCGTAGTGTGGTTATGGCTAATACCCAATATTTGTGTGTGGTTGGATGGTTTGGTTCCTCTTATTTATCTCGATATGCATACTGAGCCTCTACGTCTCTCTTCCCAATGTAAAGTTAATTCTTTTCTACATTTTCTCCCCTCGAATGTAACTCGAGGTTTCTCTTTACAATATAATAAAATAGCAATAGGATAGTTTTCTTTATCTTACAATGATGAGGAAGATGACCACTGTCGGATGAGATGACCAGTTCATGAGATGAGTCGACCATCTGAAGGACCACAGAGGACATAAAATTGGAACCTGACAACCACCTGGTGGACCTGAGTCCAAACATCGATTGGACAAGAGGCCAAACAACCGTTCATGATGACCAACCGACCAAGAGGCAAGATGAACGATTCAAGGGTTGAGTTGGTTTACCCAGACTGGCAAGAATAGGTCTACACCAACAGTAGGTTCATACATGTGATGTGATGATTGACCTAGGTGGTAGTAATTCCTTGTGGCTCCAAGGAATTATAAGTAGACATAACCATCACCATCGCTTTTTGTTTTATATTTTGTGTCTACATTGTGGGATATAGCATGTATATGATATGTATTATATATATGGTGATTAGATACAATATATGTATATAAATGATACATATAAAACTCGTCAATTAAACATATTAAGTCTAAGATGATTTCCAATAGCAATACACATAAAAATCTTATTCGACCAAGCGTAGGTTACGCCAAAGCATGGTGCACTGTCTACCTCATGGAAGTGTGATGGTAGTAATGTAGGTTCCGCCAAAGCGGGGTGCATTATTATTGCATTGTCTATTGGGCCATGCTTAATTGGTGATTCTCAGAGTGTCTGGGCCCAGAAGCATGCAAATGATCATGGCAAGGAGTTGCGCATATCATCTATCTAAGAGTTGCATATGATGCAATTGGCATGATTGCCTACCTTAATGGTTGATTATGGACGCTGGTATAGTCCGGGTAATAATTGAATCATTTTGGATCTTGGCTCATTAGAAGATTGTTCACTGCAATTTTTTGAATTGATACTTGAGGGTTTTCAGTTTGTTCCAAAATAATGAGAATGATAATTAATTAAAGACTTAATTATTATCACCCAAATTTATTCAAATTAAATCAAATAAAAAGTGAGTTTTTGACAAAATTGCAAATTATTTTGTAGAATCAAATGGTAGTGAATAACAATCACTTTTCTCTGTGATAGGTCCTTGAAAAGGACAAACTAATTGGCAACAACTTCTACGACTCGTTCAGGACATTGAGAATCATTCTCACACAGGAGCATAAGCTCTATGTACTAGAAATGCCAGAACTAGAGGAACCACCTCAAAATGCACCAAGGGATGATAGGGATGCTTACGAGAAGCATATTGAAGATGCAGTGGATGTTAAATGGTTGATGCTATCGTCCATAAATTATGAGTTGTAGAGGCTGCATGGGAACATGGACATTATTGATATGGTCACACACATCAAGAACGTGTTCCAAGATCATGAAAGACAAGAGAGATATGATGTCTTCAAGGCACTGTTCAAATGCAACATGGTAGAAGGAGATCTTATAGGTCCTCACGTACTCAAGAGCATTGGGTATGTGGACAGCCTAGGAAGACTGGGATTCCCCTTGGGTCAAGATTTGGCCACTGATGAGATTTTGCAGTCTCTTCCAAGAGTCATATAGTCAGTTTGTCATCAACTACAACATGAACGACTTTGACAAACTATTGACAAAGTTTTTGGGCATGTTGAGAACAACTGAGATACAAATGAAGAAATACAAGCCCAAGTCTGTGATGATGATCAGCAAGACAAAGGGAAAGTCTAAAGGCAAGGGAAAAGCTATGAATATTTCTAAAGTTAGACAATAGCCCAAGTCTTCAGATCTCAAAGCAAAGGAAGGTGTGAAGAAAGTAAAAGGTAATTGCCACAATTGTCACCAACCTAGACATTGGAAAAGGAATTGTCCACTTTGGTTAGAGGAATTAAAGAACAAGAAGGAAGACACTGAGACCTCCACTTTAGGTATAAACACTATAAGATAATTTTGATTACTTTTTCAATTTTTTATGTGATACCAAACAAAGATATGGCATATTGATGTGCACAATCTGACAAGAAGTAACATCCTTCATGGAAGGACAAGGATAGACAAGGTGGATCAAGTGTTACGGAAGATTTATTCTACATTTAAATTTTTATTAGCCTAATGGGCATGTAATAGAGTTAGTAGAACTGCACATTATGTCAGTAAAATAGAAACATTTACTTTAGAGAATCTTATATGACAAGGATGATATATTAATAAAGTAAAATATTATTGTTTCTATTTCAAAAGATAAGATCTTGCATGGGAAAGCTCAAACATCTAAATAGTATTTGTATGAAAGATTTTGAGATGAATGTTTGAAATGTTAATACCAAAATATTATAATTTATTACTCAAGACTATCATTAGCATTAGTCACCTTAGACGTGCATATAAGAAATGCATGTCTAGAATACATATTGATGTTAATCTAGTTTCCCTTAGTTATTGAATCTGAGGAAATATGCAATTCTTATTTGGGTACAAAGTGACATGACATCCTTCAGTAGATGTGGTGGGAAGATAACTTCTCCATTAGACCTCATACATGTGACACATGAAAATATTATGAAACTATTGCTATAGATAATTACTCATACCTCATTTCATTTACTAGTAATATGATGATATGTACTTAGTAAAATAGATACATAAATCCCTTGAAGTGTTCAAGGAGATTATAAATGAAGTATGACTTTGATGAATGTATTAAGAAGCTTTTATGAGATCAAAAGTTGAAATATTTTACATCAATGACTTGAGAACCTTCAAAGAAAGGACTTTGTAATATATCATGAGTCAAATCCACCTGAACATGATGGTGTGACAGAATGAAGGAATTGTACCATGATGAGTCATGATATAATTATCAATTAATCTAATCTTCTTATCCTCATAAATATATACCTATCACTAAATAATGTACCATATGAATGGTTTATAAGACATCATATATGATACAAATTGGGAATGTCCCAATATGTCTAAAGTATTGAAACCTACATTGAGAAAGTTATTTCTTGAAAAGTTTTATCCACAAACCATAATCCTTGAATGCTACTATTAATCCCAATCCAATAACAAAAGTGTTTTGTTGATAGGATAACTGAGTTCCTAAAGAATCAATGGGAGTAAAAGTAAAAATCAAAATGTTTGAGGTGTTGGATCAAGCGATCTAGGGGGGTGAATAGAGCTTCACAAATCTCACAAAATGAATTAGACCGCCAAATTATATTAAGTGCAAAAACTCAAACATACATCCAATTTGAAGTCATAACTAGCATGCATAGCAAGGGTGAGAGACAAGGAAGAAAATACACTTGGACAAAGTGGTCTAGAGTGGTTCCACACTTCAAACTAGAAGTGAGTCAGTCCACTACCTAGAGGTGGTTAGGCTCTAGGACTTTGCAATCTTGATGCTCTTATATTCATTCATAAGATTACAAGACAACAACCACATTCATCCAAGGACTTAATACCTCAAGCAAGGATCTTCAACCTACCGAAGGAACTTATCCACTTGAACCATGGAGTCTTCAGCCTTCAACAAGGACTTACCCACTCCTTCTTCAAGTCTTTGGCCTTCAAGGAATTGCCTATCCTTATTGAATGTCTACCTTGCCTATCTCCTTCACTTGGAGATCTGGAACACCATGCTTTCTTCAACCTTGAAGAACAACCACTCCTTCTCCTTCACTCAGAGAAGATCTTTAGCCTTTTCTTCAATAGGAAAGGGGGTAGGAAGATGGAGGTGGAGAGCTTTACATGAATACAAGGGGTAGCTCTCTTACAACAGATCATATATCACTCATACTCATGGATTTGACTTGAAGGTAGAGAGAGAAAGGGGCTCAAAGGTGTGCAACACTCTCAACTAAGTAAGAACCAAGCATATATGGAATGAGAAACCTTGGAATGAACTCCAAGAGGTCCTATTTATAGCTTAGGGTGCCCCTTTGAGTTGGGGTACACTTAGGGTTGAAAAATAGCCGTTTTTGGCCAAGGCAACAAATCTATTTTCACCCAAATATCTCACCAACGGTCACAATCACTTTTTCTGCATTTTCCATACAGTACAATCGGTCGAGTTTCAATAAAGGTAACTCGATCGATAGGGTAAAAGACAAACCCAAATTTCAAACCATCAGTCGAGTTTGTCCTGGGGAAACTCGACCGACCAATGAAAGTTGTGTTTGGTCAGTAACCCCATTGGTCGAGTTCTATGAAAACACAACTCGACCGATGCACTCTTCAGAGAATTGATCCTAGTGGATCGGTCGAGATTGTAACTCGACCGATTGACTGCATGTGATCAATTTTCTAAAGTGCATCAAAAGTGATTAGAACTTGGTTCTAAGTGTCCCAAACAATTTTCTCATCTTAGTTACTTTTCAATACATCAATACAAGTGATTACAAAATCTTCTAAGGTCGTTTACATGGATTTCCTAAATTACACCTTTGTATAGCTTTTGACTTGAACTTGAGCGAATTAGGGCTCTTGTGAATTTTGATCCTTTTCATTTACCTAATACCTAAAATATCTCTTGAATACACTTATTAGATACATATGAATGGAATGGTTAAGTCATTATCAAAATATGGACAATGGATAACCTCTAGGTCAACATTCTCCCCCTTTTTGACAATGACAAACCATTCCTCAAACATATTGAAAAGGATATAGAAGTTATACCTTTGGCTTGTGAATTTGGGGGATTCAAGATGTGAACAATGTGAATTGCACCCCCAATCTATGCTTACTTTAACCTGCATAGTTAGTCTATCTACACAAAGCAATTATAGCCTACATGTACTATATGGTTCTTTGCAAGTCACAGGATAAAACATTAAATGAACAAGTAAAGGATCTCATAAGCAATAAATAGCAGTATGACAAAGAATAACAATATGATTGAGTTTCAAGACATTGAAATTTCTCTCCCCCTTTTGACATTATCAAACAGTAGGGGGGGTAGAAGAGCATATAACCAGGTCTTCTCCAAAACACAATCAAGCAGATAATTATACAAGCAATCTCATATCATATGTTAGCTAGTGACAAAAGAAACACACAATCTCAATCATAATCAAAATATGGTGAAAGATGGCACCAACACATAAGATATAAGTAAGAAAAGAGCAAGAGTGCACATCACATATATTACAACTCAGAAGCATGTTCTCATGAAAGCAACTACAAGCAAGAAGTGATGAAAACTGAAGATAAAAATAGTACATCTCAGATAATGTGCCTAGATGTTTCTTATACAAAATAGCCTAGAAATAAATATATGATCATCAAACTAGACTAAAAAATAAGAAAAAAGCTAGACATCTAGACTATCTATGTCCACAACATCATCATCAGCTCCAGGCTCGTAGTCCTCCTCTCCATCTGAAGGTGCAACTGTAGTGCCTTCATCACCAGAATCAGCACCAGAACCATCACCATCATCAGAAGCATCCTCACCATTGCCATCGTCGTCATCAGCAACCTTAGCATCATCATCCTGGTCAGGCATCTCCTCGTCTACAGGAGGACCGAAACCACAACTGGGCCAACAAGCATTCTGCTCATCCCAAGTCATACCAAGAGCATAAATCTCATTGGCCCGAGGAAAGGATGGAGTAGAATCACCAAGACTGGCAAGCAAGGTGGCCAAGGGGCCAACAGGAAATGACAGGTAGGAAGGAGCAGGACCACCAATAGTAAAGGGTGGAGGAGCAGCAACAGTGGAAGGCTCGGGGGTAGGGTAGTAATGATTGTATTCATAAGAAGTATAATCACTATCGGGGAAAGGCTGGTAGGTGGGGTAGGGGTGTGCACAAGATATGTTCATGGTAGACATGATTGAACACAGATCCCGATGCAGGTACTCATGGACATGTTGGTTGTAGGTTTGTTGGTGCATCATGTAGCCCATAAGGGTTTCATTGGATACATGAAATGTGACACGACTAGGTCGAGGTGGCTGAGGAGGTGGAGCTCGGGCAGGGGAGGTAGGGGCTGTAGAGGTAGAGGTTGAGGGTGAAGCACCAGGTGTGGTAGAGGAAAAAACAGGCACAAACTTCTAAATCGTGGTTTCACTAATACACACACCCTTTTTGGCTAGCTTGTAATGATAGTTAGAAAAGAGTGATTTCTCAGTAGCAAATTGAAACAAACCACAAATCAAGGCAGGATAGGGTGGATGGGTGCCTTGGGTATTCTTATCAGAATCAAAACAGGTCATATGGTGAAGAATGTATCTTGACCATTTGACTCTGATATTATCAAGGAGGCAATACATGATAACCGCAGTGTTCTCTGTAATATCATTTTGATTTTTCTTCGAATGGATGTTGCAGTTTACCACTAAGGCTAAGATGTGCTTCCTAAGATCGAGGGAGGAGGAGGGTAGGGTGCTCTTCTTCTTGTATGGAACATTGGGTTTCTTCAAGTAGCGATGAATGTCAAGGAGAGTAAGTTCATTCTGTTGTAGAAACCTTCAGGATCTAAAAGATTGAAGTACTCGTCATAATCCTTGTGCCAAGAGTCATTCTCATTATCTCCGGAAAAGAAGACATTTAAAATATCCTTGGAGATTTGAAAATGCTTTCCGGCGATCATGTAAGTTAGGATCACTTGAGTATTCAGCGGGGTACAAGGGTGTCATAATTCCAATGCAAATTAGCATAGAATTTGTGAACTGCTTTTGTGCTTGTCATGAAATTAAAAAAGCAGTCACGCTCGACAACTAGGGGAAAGAGGTGATGGATGGCTAACAACTTAGCTACTTGGTCTATAACCGCTTGACGCCTAGGTCTAGACTCAAACAAAGCTCTAAAAGGGAAATGACTCCTAGGTATAAGGTCCTTATACCTATTTACAACTTCTATTGAGACAAATGAGGTGTCATCAAAAGGAATCAAGTGATTAGATGAAGAAGATGAAGCAGCATTGCTAGGGGTGGGTCTCTTTCTCCTATGGGAAGCCATGGAGGTGAAAAGGAGGAGAAGAGATCAAACACACCAAAGAAGCCGTCAAAAACGTCCAAACACCAACGAGGAGCAACGGGGGAGGTCTGGGGCCACCTATCTAGGTTGGGAAAGGGCTAGGATAGGGAAGGTAAGGGCTAGGGTAGAGAGCTTAGGGCTAGAAGAAATGGAATCGGTTGGCTATTCTTTAATTGAGAGGGAGAATAGTCGGCCAAACCCAACTTAAGTTGGCTTCAGCCCACGGATCGGTTGAGTTCTAAGAGTCAGAAACTCAACCGATTGGTCCATTATAGAACAGCTCTCAGCCACGGATCGGTCGAGTTTGTCCTGGGGAAACTCGACCAATGGTCAACCTGACCTAAAACCATAAAACTCAATTTCTAGCCATATGAATGCTAATTAAATTCATTTTTCAAATCTATTGTGTATTTTGAACATACTTAGGCACATATCACTCATCATTGGGTACTATTTAGCGATAAAACCAAGAAATTCCATAAATGCCCAAAAACAAGTGAAACAAAGCATGACAACAAGCAAATTTTGTAAATTTAGCAATTTTAGGCAAGCAAGGTGAGTAGAGCATGAGCAAGACATATAGGATAAAAGCAACTAGCTAGATAACATGTCAATATCATCTGAAGCAACAATGAATAGTTTAGATCTAATAAAATTAAATTGCTCTCTAGCTAGAGGTTTAGTGAAAATGTCTGCCAACTGATTTTTTGTGTCCACATGCATGATATAAATGTCCTTCTTGGCAATGTGATCACGAAGAAAATGATGGAGAACCTCTATATGTTTTGCTATACTATGAAATATAGGATTATAAGAAAGATTGATTGCACTAGTATTATCACAATAGATAGGAGAAGCATCAAAATATATGTTAAAGTCTTAGAGCATTTGCTTCACCCATAGGACCTGGGCACAACAACTCATGGCTGCAATGTACTCAGCCTCAGTAGTTGATAATGCCACGGTGCTATGTTTCTTGGAAAACCAAGACACCAAGCATGGTCCTAGAAGGAAGCAAGTGCCACTTGTGCACTTTCTATCAACCAAACAGCCCACGTAATCAGCATCACTATATGTTATAAGAGTAAAGTCCCTTGACTTAGGGTACCATAGTCCAAAGTTTTGAGTTTTGGCTAAGTACCTCAAAATCCTCTTAACAACAATAAGATGTGATTTCCTCAGACTTGATTGAAAGTAAGCACACAAACCAACACTAAACATAATATCATGTCTAGAGGTATTTAAATAAAGTAAACTTCCAATCATACCTCTATATAGCTTCTCATCTACCTTCTCACCTTCTTCATCTCTATCAAGTTTGGCAGCATTGGACATGGGTGTGTCCATCGGCTTCATGTTCTCCATCCCAAAATGTTTGAGTAGTTCACTAGTGTACTTGCCTTGGTTGATGAAGTTTCCATCTTTGGTTTGCTTGATTTGGAAGCCGAGGAAGAAAGTAAGCTCACCCATCATGCTCATATCGAACTCACTCTACATAAGAGAACTAAACTCCTTGCAAGGATCAAGATTGGTTCCGCCAAAAATGATATCATCAACATAAATTTGAATGATAAGAAAATTGCTAGAAGTGTGTTTTAGAAATAAAGTAGAATCAACTTTTCCCATGACATAGCCATTATATAACAAAAAGTTCTTTAATTTCTCATACCAAGCTTGAGGTGCTTGTTTGAGTCCATAGAGAGCTTTTTGTAACAAATAAACATGATTAGGTAGCTTGTCATTTTCAAAGTCTGGAGGTTGAGTAACAAATCCTTCCTCCTCGATTGTACCAATCAAAAGCACACTTTTAACATCCATTTGATATAGCAAGAAATTTTTATAACTAGCAAAGGCAAGTAGCATTCTAATAGATTCAAGTCTAGCAACATGAGCAAAAGTTTCATCAAAATTAATACCTTCCTATTAATTGTAACCTTGTTCCACTAACCTTGCTTTGTTCCTTACTACCTTTCCATTTTCATCAAGCTTGTTGCGGTAGACCCACTTGGTGCCAATGATTTTTCTGTCACTTGGTCTTGGCATGAGGGTCCACACTTGGTTCTTCTCGAATTGCTCTAGTTCCTCCTGCATGGCTAGGATTCACTCATCATCTCCAAGAGCTTCCTTGATGTTCTTTGGCTCCAACTATGAGATGAAGGCATTGTCTTCTTGTTCTTTGTTGTAGGCAGCCCGTGTCTTCACTTTCTCAAATGGGTTGCCAATGATTAGCTATGTGGGATGATTCTTTGCAAAACGAGGAGTGGGATCCTTCTTCTCTTCATCTTCTACTTCAACCACCTGCTTACCTTTTTTGTCGATGTTGAGGTCTTTCAAGATAGGAATTAAGTCATCTGCAACATCATTATCAACAACATTCTTGCCAACAACAGGGTTAGTTTCAATAAACTTGACATTAATGGATTCTTCAATTTTAGACAATTCAATATTGAAAACTCTATAAGACATGCTTGTTGTGCTATTGCCTAGGAAGAAAGACTTGTAAGATTTTAGACCAAACTTGTCGAGAGAATCCTTCGTGTTTAAAACAAAACAAGGACATCCAAAAATTTGAAAGAAGTCGATGGATGTCTTTCTACCATGCAATAACTCATAGGGGGTTATCTTCAAAGAAGGATGCATAAAAACTTGATTCTGCGCAAAGCAAGAGGTGCTAATGGCTTTGGCCCAAAACTTCTTAGGAATGTCATATTCAATAAGCATGGTCCTAGCCATATCCTGTAGCGACCTATTCTTTCTCTCTACTACCCCATTTTGTTGAGGTGTATGAGGAGAAGAGAAATTGTGCGAGTAACCAGATTTTTCACAAAAATGCTCAAAAAGATATTTTCAAACTCTCCCCCATGGTCACTATAGATAGAAACAATCCGGTAAGAAGCTTCATTTTCAACTCATTTACAAAAGCTAGAGAAAAACATCTAGAGTATCACTTTTAGAAATGAGAAAGAAGGTCCAAGTATAGCGAGAGAAATCATAGACAATCACAAGACAATACTTGGAACCACGGAGCGTTTGAGTTCTCATAGGTCCAAATAGATCAATATGAAGAAGCTCAAGAGCACTTTTGGTACTAAGGACTCCTTTGGATTTGAAGGAGGACTTGGTTTTCTTGCCTTGTGTACAAGGTTGGCATTTCTCATCCTTTTCAAAATCCAATTTGGGAAGTCCCTGAACCAATTCCTTTTTGCTCAATTTCTTCATTTGATGCATATTCACATGATCCAACCGGTGATGCCAAAGAGAAATATCATTTTTATCCACAACCAAGCATATACCAAGTACGGGCTTTACAACATCAAGCACTATAACATAAGGATTACCATTTATAGTTCCCTTATATATGACATTGTAAGTGAGGGAATCTAGAAGCAAACATTCTAAAGAAGTAAATAGAACAAGATATCCATTATCACAAAGTTGGCTTACACTTATCAAATTGTGATGTAGTCCATCAAAAACCTAAACATTTTTTATACTTAGCTCGTTGCCTACATCACCCTCACCTATTACCTTACCCTTTTTGTTGTCTCCAAAGGTCACCGATCCTCCTTTCTTTTTCATGAATTTGTCGAAATGGTTGATTTCACCTGTCATATGTTTTGAGAAGCCACTGTCAACAATCCACCATCTTTTGACCTGCATGAAAGAAGGATATCGATACCCAACTCAAAATTTGGGATCTGGGGTTAGCTTGGGGACCCATTTCATCTTTGGGTTGGTCCCCTTTGTCTTGTAAGTACAATAAGTAGAGTAATGATCATCACATTTACAATGAACACATACCATTGGGTTCTTAGACCCAGAAGTCTCTCCATGAAAGATAAGAGGTTCCACACTCTTCTTCTTACCCTTACTCTTGTTCTTGTTCTTACCCTTAGGAGGAGTCCCATCATATCCTAAACCACTAGTACTAATTTGTTTGGTAGAGTGTTCTAGGATAGCATTAAGGGATTTATTTCCCATAAGAAACTTTTGCAAAGAAGCTCTTAACTTAGCATTATCATCACTAAGGTTAATGACAGTAGAAGATCAACTAGCAAGATCATCTCTAGCATGCAATAAGTCGACCTCTAAATAGAGGGCTTTAGTATGAAAAGAATCAAATTCTAAAATAATGTTGGCTACCTCATTTCTTTGTAAAATAGGACTAGATGATAGATCACTAACTTGAGCAAGCAACTTGGCATTTTCAGATTTAAGCAAAAGAATTTCCATTTGATAGGCATGATTTTCTTGCTTCCTAGCTTCATCAATGAGATTAAGTTCTACATTTTTAGTTTTAAGAACATCTATCTCATCAAGGCATTTTTGGTTTTCTTCCTTAAGAGTAGTAATGGTCTTAAGGTATACATCATTCTCAACTTTAACTCCATTGTATTGGAGCTCAAGATCAAGAAATTTCCCTTGCAAGGTACCAATACTATCAAGGTGCAAATTTTCATTTTGATCAAGAATCTCAATCTTAGCATAGAGATCATCTATTATCTTACCTAGCCTTTTCTTTTTAGATTTGCATTTAGTAAAAGATGACCGGCAAGCATTAAGCATATCAATAAGAATATCTTTAGACAACTCATGCAAATTGACTTCACTTACCTCACCTACATCTTCACTTGTGGAGGCCATGAGTGCAAGGTGGCATTCTCCATCTTCGGAGCTTGAAGAGCTTGAGGAAGACTCCTCCCAAGTTTCATGATCTGCATCTTTGCTTCTAATTTCTTTCTTCTCCTTTCTCTTGTATTTTCCTTCTCTCTTGTACTCCTTGTCCTTCTTTTGGCTGTTCTTGTGATGGCTCTTCTTGGCCTTGGGGCAGTCACTCTTGTAATGGCCTTTTTGGCCACATTCATAGCATCTAGGAGTTGATGAAGAAGGCTTCCCCTTGAAGTGTTTGTCCTTGGAGTAGTTAGCTTCATGCTCATTTGGGCCTTCATCTTCACTTGAGGAAGGAGTAGGGGACTTGAGTGCAAGTTGTTGCTGCCAAACCATCTCTTCAATTTGAGCTTTGAAGGTTGTGTCCTTGATCTTCTTGGACTCCTTCTCTTCTCTCTTTTCATCTTATTCTTGCTTATCAAGCCTTGGCTCATGAGATTGAAGGTTGCCAACCAGCTCCTCGGTTGACAATTCACTAAGCTTGTACACTTCTTCAATGGATGTCACCTTGGGCTCCCATCTCTTTGGAATAGATCTTAAGATATTAGAGTTGATTGTGCCTTTGTCCATCATACTACCAAGGGCTTCCAATCCATTGATGATCACATTAAGCCTTGTGTACATGTCCGCCACTCTTTCATTCTTACCCATCTTGAAGTTCTCAAGTAGACCACCAAGCATGTAGATTTTGGCTTCCTTCACTTGCTCTATTCCTTCATAGGTGACACATAGCTTGTTCCAAATTTCATGTGCGGTGTCCCAAGAGGAGATCTGGTTGAACTCATATGGGGTGAGGGCTACATAGATGATGTTCACGACTTTGGCATTGAGCTGAGATTACTTCATTTGAGCTTCTGTCCATGTGGAGATTTCCCCTTTTGGATCTTCATACTTTAGATGCACCACCTTCCACATCTCATAGCTTACTCCTTGGAGATAGAACTGTATTCTTCTCTTCCAATAGAGGAAGTTGGTTTCATCAAAGACTGGAGGTCACATGGAGAAGCTTCCCTCCAAGTTGAGAGATCTAAGTGCTAAATCACCCATCTTCTCCTACTTTTGGAAGTAGCTTGGAGAAGAGCTACTCTAATACCACTTGTTGGATTAAGGGCTCTAGAGGGGGGTGAATAGAGCTTCACAAATCTCACAAAATGAATTAGACCACCAAATTATATTAAGCGCATAAACTAAAACATACAGCCAATTTGAAGTCCTAACTAGCATGCATAGCAAGGGTGAGAGACAAGGAAGAACATACACTTGGACAAAGTGGTTTAGAAGTGGTTCCACACTTCAAACTAGAAGTGAGTCAGTCCACTACATAGAGGTGATTAGGCTCTAGGACTTTGCAATCTTGATGCTCTTATATTAATTCATAAGATTACAAGACAACAACCGCATTCATCCAAGGACTTAATACCTCAAGCAAGGATTTCCAACCTACCAAAGGAACTTACCCACTTGAACCATGGAGTCTTCAGCCTTCAACAAGGACTAACCCACTCCTTCAAGTCTTTTGCCTTCAAGGAATTACCTATCCTTCTTGAACATCCTCCTTGTCTATCTCCTTCACTTGGAGATCTAGAACACCGTGCTTTCTTCAACTTTGAAGAATAAAAACTCCTTCTCCTTCACTCAGAGAAGATCTTCAGCCTTTTCTTCAATATGAAAGAGGGTAGGACGATGGAGGTGGAGAGCTTTACATGAATACAAGGGGTAGCTCTCTTACAACAGATCCTATCTCACTCATACTCATGGATTTGACTTGAAGGTAGAGAGAGAAAGGGGCTCAAAGGTATGCAACACTCTCAACTAAGTAAGAACCAAGCATATATGTAATGAGCAACCTTGGAATGAACTCCAAGAGGTCCTATTTATAGATGAGGGTGCCCCTTTGAGTTGGGGTACACTTAGGGTCGAAAAATAGCTATTTTTGCCCAAGGCAACAGATCTATCACCAACGGTCACAATCACTTTTTTTACAATTTCCATACAGTGCAATCGGTCGAGTTTCAATAAAGGTAACTCGATCGATAGGGTAAAAGACAAACCCAAATTTCAAACCATCGGTCGACTTTGTCCTGGGGAACCTCGACCGACCAATGAAAGTTGTGTTTGGTCAGTAACCCCATCGGTCGAGTTCTGTGAAAACATAACTCGATCGATGCACTCTTCAGAGAATTGATCCTAGATCGGTCAAGATTGTAACTCGACTGATTGACTGTCTGTGATCAATTTTCAAAAGTGCATCAAAAGTGATTAGAACTTGGTTCTAAGTGTCCCAAACAATTTTGTCATCTTAGTTAAAAGCCAATACATCAATACAAGTGATTACAAAATTCTTCTAAGTTTGTTTACATGGATTTCCTAAATTACACACTTGTATATCTTTTGACTTGAACTTGAGCGAATTAGGGCTTGTGAATTTTGATCCTTTTCATGTACCTGACACCTGAAATCAATCTTGAATACACTTATTAGATACATATGAATGGAATGGTTAAGTAATTATCAAAATATGGACAATGTATAACCTCTAGGTCAATATGAGGTCAATAAAAGGGTACAAAAAGAACCATGAGAATCACAAGTTGTTGTGGAGTCTCGGGTTCATCATGTAATACAGAATAAAATAGTTATAGTAGAACACATTTGATATTGGAGGATTTTGAATCCAACAATTTATATGGGTAGGTCATAATAGGATGAGCCAACTAGTCAAACATAAGCTATTTCTTAGTTAGATGGAATCCATGTAAGCTAATAAGGTAGGACCTTAATAGAGCCACCTAAAGGGGTAATACCTAAAGGATGAAATAGGGTATTATGGAAAATACCTACATGGATAACATAAAAGGACATATTAGTTGAATAATAATTTCAAATCGAGTTTAAGTTGTTGAACATAATAGAAATTCCTTTACCTTGTTATTGTAGTTATAATAGATTTGGCATACGAAATTTGAAACTACATTCCTTAAAGGAATACTTGAAAGGATGTGTACATGACACAACCTAAAAGGGTTTTATAACTTCATGAATGCAAATAAAGTCTATGAAGTACAAAGTTCAATCTGGTATCAAAATAATCAACTCAGAAGTGAGATCTTTTAAAGTTGAAAAGATGCTCAAAGAGTTTGACTTCAATAAAGATAAAAGATGAAATATGATTACAAAAGATTTAGTTGGAGCATATATGAATATTCCACATGTGATGAGGAATAACATCTCAATGTTGTGAATGTTGAGATTTGGCATGGAAAACTCCTTTAGCAATGAAGGATTAAATGAAACATCTTATGAGATAAGGATCAAATCCTATGAGATAGTTCTTGAATGTTTCACAATGGAAGGTTGAATACATACAATAGAAATGTGTTGAAAGAGTTCAACGTGGAAATGATTCAATGAGAGAGAATCCAAATTAGTTTATCATGAACCTTATGTTCCAATTCTTGTAAAGAATGGAAATGACATGATGAACATGCCATCAGTTGTAAAAATGGATCTATCATGAATGATATATATGTACTTGTCCCATGTAATCTTGTATGTACTGGACATGAAAAGATGATACTAAAATCCAATAAGGGTTATTGGAATGTCATAAAGACATCCATGAGTATTTGTGAAGTACTTAAGGATATATTGCTAGTAAAAAAGGATAGAAATAAAAGGAAGAGTTGGATGTAAAGGGTTACATCGATGCAAGCTTCCATAATGACAATGTGATCATAGTTAAATTATGTTTGATTTGAAAGAGAAATGTTGTTAGTTGGAAGGGTTCCCAACTAATAGACATTAATACTATTCTACAATAGAAGTCGAGTATATGTGTGTTATGAACATACAGTGATACTATATGAATCTAGAAGTTCATATGATAAAATTATAAATGTTCCAACCATTGATGACTCGGTAGTGATACTATGTCAACAATGGAGCTACCTGTTAGGTAAGGAATATCAGATGCCAGATTCTGGTGTTTCCATCTCTAAGCAAAGATATAAGAAACATGCAAAACCAACTAGTAGGAAAGTGTTTCTAACCCACTGGATTAAGCACTTGCGCAGTAGAAGAATGGTGGACATGTTTGGATCACTAAGAATGAGATTCGTGGGTGATTGGCTCTAAGTGAAAGTGGGAGTTTGTTGGTAAGGTATGCCCATAGATCCAATCATGTGATGATTGACATGGCATATACCATAAAGGATTTGAATAATACTTATAAAGGCAAGCTTCCAATTCATTCTGTTTCACTCAGTTATGAGATAATGAGGAAATATTATGAATGTATAGAGAATAATATTACTCAATGACATATGTCTTCAAGTATTAGCCTTGGCAAAATGAGATCATACAGATGTTAAGAGTACATATACTTATTCTCATTATGTCTATGATTGATGATTAATATGGAAGGTTGATAGACAACAACGACACATAAGATCAGAGTGTGGGTTAGTTGATGACAAAATCTCATTAGTCATGATATGGCTATATCAAACTAAGCACACAAATACATGTTATAGAATAGTGTATCAGATAGACCCACCTTGAGAGTGACACATGGAAACCATCATTGGTGGTCATAGTCATCTATCATAGTGATGGTGGTGATTGTGATTCTTAGAACTGAAATCACTGCACTTATCACATGTCATTGGGTATGCTTTGACATCATCAAACGCAATGTTGAAACAAAGGTTGTTGTAAAGGTGATTATTGGGTGACTTTGACACATGGGGATAGATTGTGAGTGATAGATATAGAATTTGCCCCTCCTACTGGAGTATGATATCCTGGCCACTTGATAAACAAGATTGAGAAATGCATGTCCATGCACATGTTAATCAATATATCATATTGAGGTCACATTATCTCAGACAGACTGCTCTTATTTCAAGAACCATAAGTTGAATGCTGAGAGGATGACGGATCCATGCCTTGAGTTCACTCTGGATATCAGTGAAAAAGGAATTATACAATTGTTGTGACACCTTACATAGATTGTAGGTTGAAGTTGTTCTCCAACTTTCCATTCACTTGGGTAGAATTGATGTGCGACTAGGCACCACTCCTTGCTTGTGATGTCATAAGATAGTTATGGACATTCACTACCAACGTGATATGGGACCTATATGATCACACACAAAGGAATTATTCTATAAGAGGAGTTTAATATTTAATGACGATTGTATTGACTACTAAAGCATTTAGGTATTCAATTCATGCAACAGATCAAAAGATTGGCTGATTGGACTACCAAATGACCATCTCAAGTGTTAATATAGATATTTGGGTAGCCAGACGGGCATTTCAAGTGTTGATATGACCGTTTGGGTTGTCACGCTAATGAAGTATCAAATTGGCTAAAGTTCTTCCCAACATGAGGAGTGAACCGACCGGTTCAAACTGTTGAACTGACAGGATCAACTCAGGTTCACCAGACGGCCATCTGGATGAACAAGATAGGCATCTTTCCTGGGTGAGACGGCTCATTTGGGCCGAACAAACATTCTAAAACTTACCCAAACTTGTTTCGATTGCACAATACTTGGGGTGCAAGGAATTAATATGTGATATTAATTGGAATCAAAATTGCCAATTTGTGTGCGATTGGGAAACTGCTAGATGACCATCTCATAGTGTGAGACAACTGTCTCACAGTGTGAGACGGTCGTCTTGGGCACCAAATGACCATCTAAGTGTGCCAAACGACTATTTAGAGGTTTTCATGTTGTTAAAATTCAAGATCTTATGGTCCCTTCCACTCTCGCACAATCCCATACAAATTTGGAGCCCTAACCCTGCCTATAAAAGGAGAGGTATTGGGGGCTTCCCAGAACACAACATAGACAACCAAGAATCAAATACTCTCACAATTGTTGTCCTATGTAGTTGTGGTAACCAAGAGAGCCCAAGCAAGTACTACCTGATAAGGGAGAGATAGCTACAGGAGAGAACAATTGAGAGTTGTTGTTGTGGGAGAGTAGATTGGTGACTAGTAGGCCAATGGGAGGGACAACTTCTTCTTGTCTATTCTTGTTGAACGACAGGAGTTCTAGTTGGTCCGTGTGGACTACTCTAGAGGTAGGAGTCCTTTGGATGCTGCTCGGAGAGAAAAGTTATCCTGAAGTTATGGAGAGACCACATGAGTCACTGCAAAAGATGTCGTGTTCATTGTTCGTGGTGAAGACCAGAAGATGCACAACCACCACCCAAGAGCAACTAGTTCACAGTTGCATAGAAGCAAGTTTTGTCACTAGACTTGCTCCAGGACTAGTTATAACTCGCTAAACCATCCTTCCTATTTCATAGTAGTTGACGCGATCTTGCTATTATGGGATTACAGATATATATATATATATAAAATTGTTGTTATACTCTGTGCTCATATTTCCCAACACTATAGTCATTGAGTATGCTACCAGACTTAGCATCGAGTGTTTGATGGTTCTGGTTGGTAGGACGAGGGACTTGTGAGTTGGATGGACTAGTAAATTGTGATCTTTTGTATCCTACTCCTCCCTTGCCCTAAAAGGCTCCATTATTCTCAAGGTTATGTTTGTTAGGGGATTTCAGGATTAGACTAAGCGAAAGGTGGTCTGGACTTGTTTTTTTATTGAATTGTTTATCTTTCCTTGTCTAGACATTATCCTTATTTTTATTAATAGGGGATACTCCTTGAGGGTTATACTCTCAATATGTCCCAACTATAGTGTACTTGGAGCCAACCAAGTTGAAGCATCATCAACAAGTTTTTTGAAGAAGGTGGGGGAGTAATGTGGTTCCTCAGAAGGTAAATGCAGAGTATATACTAAAAGTCCCACTCTAATCTTCATTATTGCCTTCACAAACAGTGTAGATCATTTGATTTTGTGAGTAAATTTTTGATCATGGAATAGAATAACTAGGGACTAAGCGAGTCAGGAATTTGATAACATCAACATAATTATATTGATGTCTTCTTTGTCGATAAGTATAGTGATGAGAAGACTTACATTTCCCATGATTTTGCCCAATCTCACATTGTTAACCGAGAGGTCTAAATCCATAGGTTCTACACAGTCAGTAATGATAGGATCCATGTAGAGGCTGAAGAATTTTATTGATAGTAGAGAGTATGAAGGAGACAGATTGATCCCTTAGTTGTCTGAGTAGAAACCAAAGGAGTGTTTATAGGGGATGATGGAAAATTGGAAAGATTATTACCTAATATGAGAGAACCTTTGAATTTGTTTTGAGTAGAGAAGTCCAACCTTTCTTCCCCTAAGGATAAGAGTGTATTGAATAATTTAGTAGGGTGGTCGAAAAGGAGATGAGAGTTGAAGGGACACAATGTTTTAGAGCCTAAGTTTGAGCAACTATCTTTGTCTATGTTTGTAAGAGGGATGATAGTGTTGGGGTCACAATGGCTGAATAGTGTTATCTAAATTGGACATTAACATACCCTTTGTTTTGATGATGATAAACATTTCATACTTGTGGATCTAACATACTATTTGAGTATTTTGGGAATGAAGGTAATAAGGAGGTTCTACTAAGTGGAAAGATAAAGATCAATACAAATTGAAGATGAAATGTGCTTAATTGTATATGTGTTCATGATTGTACTCAAATGTAAACACTTGTACAAAAATATAATGTACAAATACTTAGACATCATGTAAATCAAGTGTTATATCTTCCCTATCCACTTACGACCCTAAGTAAGGTTTCCCCTAGAGTTAGAATCACCATCACTCATTGAGACACACACTTAAGAGGTGATTCACAAGACTGAAATAAAGACACCCTTAGTCAAGAAACTTATCATATGAGACACACTCGGTTGAAGTTTTTTTCTGACTAAGAACCACCTCGGTCGAACTTATGAGCAAAATAACTTACACATTTGTGCTCTAAATAGGGTTTCAGTCAAAAATATTGTCGACCGAGCAAACCTCACTCCAAGTTTGGTGACTGTTAGACCA
This sequence comes from Alisma plantago-aquatica, assembly GCA_963693085.1. Taxonomy (NCBI): domain Eukaryota; kingdom Viridiplantae; phylum Streptophyta; class Magnoliopsida; order Alismatales; family Alismataceae; genus Alisma; species Alisma plantago-aquatica. Next base: position 257,918,307 of record OY856409.1, read on the forward strand.
TGTGGTTAGTAGTTGGGAGTTTAAAATAGATGTTTCTACATATTTTCCTTAAACCTTGCCTCGATCGAAGAAATGCTCAAATGAGACACTACTCAGTCGACAAACTTGTCAACCGAGAAGGGTTCTCAATTGTTCTTTTAAGCACGAACAAAATAGCCATTGCTAGCCAACTAATGTACACCTAACAGCTAATTAAGCACTAATATTACTCTAGAGACTCCCTATAATGTCCCTATATACTTACAAACCATTCCTATAAATAGGAGGGGCCTTAGGAAACCTAAAAAAGATAGGCTACACTTGAGAATACATTTTAGCGAGCAGCATAGCCAAGCAACACTTGCCATCTTGTTCTATAAGCTCCAAATTCGTGTCCTATAGCCATAGCTTCTTAGACACCTTATAGCAACGTCCATCTTAAGTGGTTTGAGAGGTCTAACACTTGATATTGGATCAAAGTGCTACACGCAATTGGTGTACTTCCTTTCTTCCACTCCCCCTTCACATGTTAAAGCTACTTGTGCTCCTTGGCTACTCCAAGTTGTGGAGGTTGCTTGAGGGAGCTTGGTTGAAGCTACTTCTTGGTGGAGAAGGCTGCTTCAAGAGGTGATTGAGATTACTTCAAGAAGGCAGCTTCAAGGGAGGTTGGAGCTACTTCTAAGTGAAGGCTATCTCAAGGTAGTGGGCCTACTTCAAGGAGAAGAAGGCTACTCCAAGGGCTTGGAGTTACTTCAAAGAAGGCTACTTCAAGGAGGTTGAGGCTACTTCTAGAGGAAGTATACTTAAAGGAAGGTGATTGTATTTTATTGTAACATATTTGATAGGTAAATAAAATTAATCCCTTTCAAAATCCCAATTGGAGACAATTGGGTAGTGGACTGACAACCTTTGATTCAAAGGTTGGAACCACTCTAAACAGAAGTGTCTTCCTTGTTTCCTCCTTTGGTTGAGTGTTTAAATTGTTTTAAGATTCAAAAAATTGTATTCACCCCCTCTAGATATTTCAATTGGTATCATAGAAGGTCTTCAAGGAGACACAATAGGTCTTGAAGAATGGGGGACAACATGCTTAGCAACCTCAACCTTAAAGGAACTCATGTGACTCGGCCACCACTTTTTGATGGAAGCAACTACACCTATTGGAAAAGAAGAATGCAATTCTACTTCCAAGGGATCATCCTAGAGCTATGGATGATGGTATCTACACCCTATGTACTTCCCACAATGGAATATGCAACATGGGATCCAAATACGGTAAAGCAAGTTCAATTAAATGCAAAAGTGGTAAGAATACTATATTGTTCTATTTCTTTAAGTTAGTTTAATAGGATATCTTCATGTGAAACAACCTATGATATATGGCATAAACTTTCAATAACACATGAAGGTACCACCCAAGTTAAGAATACCAAAATTAACATGCTTAAACAAAAGTTTGAACAATTTCGTATGCAACCTAATGAATCTATTAGTGAAATGTATGCAAGATTTTCTTCTATTGTTAACAATTTGAGTGCACTAGGTAAGTATATACGTGAAGAAGATTAGGTGTCCAAGATCCTTAGATCATATCCTTAGATCATCACCTCCAAAATACAAGCCAAAGGTGAAAGACATTGAGGAAGCTAATGATCTCACCACAATGAAGATGGAGCAGCTCATGGCAAGATAGAGACTCATGAGGTCACCCTTGAAGAAGAAGAAATATTGGAGGCCGAACTTCAAAAGGGAAAAATGAAGGGCATTGCCCTAAAAGTTACAACTAAGGCTCAATCAAAAGTCATCACTCCAGAGTGAAGGGGGATGAAGAAGACGCACTCATTGTAAATGGTAATAAATATAGAAGGTATAAATCTAACAAAAATTCTAGTGCTTCTTCCTCTTCTTCCGTTAGGTTCTTTGAATGTGGAAAGAAAGGACATGTAAATAATTAATGTCCTAAGATCAAGAAAGGTAAGAAATCTTCCTTCAAGAAGACATACAAGGGAGATAAAGCCACAAAGCTGCTTGAGATGAATTAAGTGATGACAATGAAAGTGGAGAGGAAGAAGTAGAATGTCTTGTGGCTAAGCAAGATGAAAATGAAGACCCAAGTGAGGTAAGCCTTATTGAATTATCTAAAGAAGAATTAGTTACTAGTCTTTAATAAATACATGATAAATATGTTGATTGTAAAAAGAAATTGAAGAAGCTTACAAAAACAAATGGTGATTTGCATGCTAAATTATATATCCTTTCTTCTAAAAACGAAAGTCTCATATATGAAAGAGATACTTTAAAATCCTCCATCAATGAGCATAATATCAATTTGCTTGTTGTATAAACAAACTATAATTTTCTTTGTCAAGAAAAGGTTGAATTACTTGCTAAAATAAATGATCTTCAAACTCAACCTATTCTATGTACTCATTTGGATTATGATGCTATTGTCAAATAAAGAGATAGTTTGTCATCTAATTTATATCAAGCAAAGATAATCATTAAAAATAAAATGGATGAAATTTCTAAGTTGCAAAATGATATTAGTAGCTTGAAAAAAAATGACATTCTTGATAAAAATCCTAGAAAACTCATCTGGTCAAATTGGGAGGAAAGGCTAGGTTATGTACCCAAAGATAAATCCCATCAAAAAACTAGAGCTAGAAAGACACAAGTACCCAAGACTAAAGTCATGTATGTACCTAAAACATCAAGCTCATGATCACAATGTTAAAAAGAGAAATGAAATTGATTGCATATGTTGTCATTATTTTTTATGTCTTGGACTTTATTCATTTTCATGCACTTACAAGAAAAATAAGGATAAAGATTTAGTTTGGGTTCCAAAACCACAAACTTAGAAATATGGAATACTTATTTGAGATTTGACCTAAATCTTAATTTGAAAATCTCATTGTCTTATCTCAACTAAACTAAGCTTAACTTGCATATTCTTGTATGATTTGATTGGAAATGACAACATGCTTTGCTTGAAATTGATAATCTTACTGAAAACACACATAACCATTCTCAGTCAACAAAGTCTTTGACCAAGATCCTCTTCAGTTGAGGAAATAATCGACCAAGAGGTGTTCTGTCAAAAATCACATTTTCTGGCAAATCCTTCTGGCCGACAAATATTTCAATAGAAAACGTTTCCGGTCGAGGAAATAGTCGATTGAGTATAGTTCTATAAAGAAATTGTTATTAAATCAATAAAAATGTGACTATATTCAACTTTTTTGCCCAAAAACCTACAAAAACTCTTCATAATAAGCTATTCTAAAATATAAAATGTTTTAGTAAATGATCCTAACCAAAAGGGTCGCCACATGGGTACCAAAATCTACCACATGGGTACCAAAATCTATCTATTTTGCAGGATTGGGTGGTTGATAGTGGTTGTTCCAAACATATGCCTAGAAATAAAGAGGCTTTCCAAACATTTAAAGAAAATAGTAGTGGAATGATCACATTTGGAGACAACGCCAAAGGTAAAATTATTGGAATAGGTAATATCAGTGCAAATCTTCAAATTAAAAATGTCCTACTTGTTGGCGGATTGCATCACAACTTGATTAGTGTTAGTCAATTATGTGATAGTGGCTATGATGTTCTTCTTAACAAATCTTGCTGCAAACTACTCATAGAGAACACTAATGATTTGTTTATGGGGGAAAAAGACTAGGAAATCTAGATGTACTTATACCTAATTCTATGTAAGCTATTATTGGAAAATGTCTTCTTGCAAATGTTGAACCTTTACAATTATGGCACAGAAAATTAGGTCATGCAAGCTCACATGTTATTAAAAATTTGATTAAATATGATCTTGTTCGTGGTTTACCTAAAATCTCTTTTGATAAACCTAAAAGTTGTGAGCCATGTACTCTAGGAAAGCAAAATAAGACTTCTTACAAAATCTAAAACCTTGCTTAGTAATACTAGATCATTAGAACTCATTCATATGGATTTGTTTGGCCCTATAAGAACTCAATCTATTGGTGGTAAAATATATTGCTTTGTTATTGTTGATGTTTATAGTATATACACATGGGTTCATTTTCTTTCAACTAAAGATGATACAATTAGAATATTTATTCAATGTTGTTCTAAAATTGAAAATAAACTATAGAATAAAACATGCACCATTAGGAGTGATCATGGTGGGGAATTTGACAATCAATATTTGAAGAATTTTATACATCACAAGGGTACACCCATAATTTTTTAGCTCCACACACTCCACAACAAAATGGAATAGTAGAAAGGAAAAATCGGTCTTTACAAGAAAAGGGTAGAACAATGTTACTTGAACATAATACACCTAAAAAAATTTGGGCGGAAGCAGTAAACACAGCATGTTATGTATTAAACTGTGTAACAATTCACTCTTATCTTAAGAGCACTCCTTATGAACTCATCATAAAAAAGAAACCAAGAGTTGACTATTTTCATACCTTTTGTACACATTGTTACACCTTAAATACAAAGGATGATAGAGATAAATTTGACCCTAAATCACATAAAGGATTCTTCTTAGGATATTCAACTTCTAGTAAGGCATTTAGAATCTATAATACCATCTCTAGAAAAGTTGAAGAATCAATTCATATTACATTTCATGAAATGAAAACACAAAGTGCTGAAAATGAAATTGAAAATGAAAACTCAAATGATAATACTCATCAAATTAAGGACCGAATCATATGTACAAAAGATTATCAAAATTCTGAAATTGAACAACATAATAATGAGGCATAACAACCTATTCAAAGATTAATCAAGGACCATCATCAAGACTTTATCATAGGAAATCCTTTTGATAGAATAAAAACTTGATCATCATTTAGAGATGTTGCAAATATGGCATTTGTATTAATTGTTGAACCTAAAAAGGTAAATGAAGCTCTAAGAGATGAATATTGGATAATGTCTATGCAAGAAGAACTAAATCAATTATGAAAAACAATGTATGGGACTTAGTTCGTAAACCTCAATATAAAACCATCATTGGAACTAAGTGGGTTTTTTGAAACAAACTTAATGAAGTTGGGGAAGTAGTTAGAAATAAAGCTAGGTTGGTTGCTCAAGGATATAATCAACAAGAAGGGATATATTTTGATGAAACATATGCACCCATGGATAGACTTGAAGCTATTAAAATGTTATTAGCTCTAGCTGCCCATAAAGACATCAAACTATTCCAAATGGATGTCATAAGTGCCTTTCTAAATGGAATCATAGAAGAGGAAGTCTATGTTGCTCAACCACCAGGTTTTGAGAATCCTGACAAACTTTACCATGTATATAAACTTAAGAAATCTCTTTATGGTCTAAAACAAGCACCGCAAAATTGGTACGAAAGACTTAAAAACTATCTATTTGATAATGGTTTCTCAATTGGAAAATTAGATTCCACATTATTTTTCAAAACATATGAATCATATTTTCTTGTTGTGCAAATATATGTTGATGACATTGTCTTTGGTGCTTCAATTTATTCCTTATGTAATCAATTTAGTGATATCATGCAAAAAGAATTTGAAATGAGCCTTATGGGAGAATTAACATTTTCCCTTAGTTTTCAAATAAAACAAATGCCCTTTGGAATTTTACTAAGCCAAGAGAAATACACCAAGGACCTCTTAAAATGATTTGGTATGGAAAATTGCAAACATGCTACCACACCCATGGCCATTTCTATTAAAATTGACAAGGATGAAGATGGTGAACCCATTTATGATTCCTTATATAGGGCCATGATTGGTAGCTTGTTATATTTGACTGCTTCTAGATCGAATATCATGTTTTCCGTTAGACTTTTAACTAGATATCAATCAAAACCAATGCACTCTCATTTTCAATATATCAAAAGAATTTTAAGATATCTCGTCATTACTATCGACTATGGTTTGTGGTATCCCAAAGGACAATCATTGGACATAAAAGCTTACACCGATGTTGATTATGTTGGTTGTTGACTTGATCCCAAGAGCACATGTGGTGTTTGTTTCTTACTAGGAAGAGCCTTAGTATCCTGGTTTAGTAAGAAATAAAATACAGTTTCCCTATCTACCACTAAAGCTGAATATATGATTATTAGCTCATGATGTGCTAAAGTACTCTATATGCAACAAGTTTTGAATGACTATGGCTTTGCATTTTCTTCCATGCCAATTTTTTACTAGTGATATAAACTTGGCCCATAATTCCATTTTACATTATTGTGCCAAGCATATTGAGATTAGACATCATTTCTTAAGAAATTATATTTCTAAAAACAATATATCCCTTCATCATTTTAATATGGAAGAACAATTGGTTGATATCTTTACCAAACCTCTTCCTCTGGATCAATTTCAATATATTAGAAAGAGGTTACTCATTACTCCCCTAGAAGATGTTTTCTTTGATATCTCTGCTCAAAATTCTTCATAATTCTCTAACTCAAAACTGATGTGATTTTTAGTGAATACAATTTTAGAACTATTCCTTTGATTAGTCCCAATAGTTTATTATCATGAACAATCACTTAAATAAGACCAAATCAATTCAACAAAACTACTCATAGTATCATGTTTGGTCGACAATATTGTGGATCAAGAAGATACTCGGTCGACAAATCCTTGACTGAGTTACAATTGTTGGGACCCTCGGCCGACAATGCAATTCCCAACTGAGATTCTTCTAGAAATCTCGTGGACTAATTTTTTTTTGCACAACAGTCCCTCGATTGAAAATATTTTTGACCAAATCCTCAGTCGTGATGACCAAAAATTCGAAATCCCAACGTCAACCGAACTAGCCGTTACAAAGAGTTGTTGGAAAAGATCCGTTGGGCACTCGGTCAATGGCTCTCGCTCAAAAAAATCGTCGACTAAGAAGGACTCTATTTTTCTATAAAAGGCACCTGAATCCACCCATTTTCATCACACCTCAATTGATCTATTCTCCATCACTTCTCTATTGTTTCATAGAGAAATTATTCAGAAACATTCTTCCCCTACCATCCCTAGCTTTTCTTCTACCTCCATTTGTTCAAGATGGCTTCCTCTTCAGCTCATGGTGGGAAGAGGCAAGTAGTTCTGAGGAAGGGATGGACGGTCACTCTAGCCTTGAGTGTCATCAATGACATCCCCTTCAATGATGTTTTTGATGGAGAATGCTACCTAAAGCTCACCTCAAAGACTCCTCTTCCTCGATGCCTGGTGGACATCAATGACTTCATCACACTTCTTGATCTCTCTGAGCTCTTCAAGGTGCAAAATTTGACAAAGTTTCTCACCCCATCCTTCTATTTATGGTCCACCCAAGCTGTTAATGAATTTTATGCTAACCTTACTAGGGACTCCAATGACCCATTTTCTTACACTTCCATGCTTGATGGGTTAGCCTTTTGTTTCTCTAAAAATGACATTCTTAAAATGCTAGATGAATATGTGGAAGAATATGGAATATTCATAGACCTAACCACTAAAAATCCTCTCTCCATAATCTCCACCGAAGATAGCACCATTATTCTAGGTGACATCAAAAAGGCTAATTTCCTTCCCAACACCTCTTCTCATGAGCATAGGGAAACTTATTATGCTACAACCTTAACCCTTGAAGCTAGGGTAGTGAATCTAACTATTTCCCATAACATCTACCCTAGAGCCAACAAAATTGAAATCCCACAGTTAAGGATGCCCCTCATCTATGCTATACTAGAAAGCATTCATGTAAATTTTATTTGAATCATCCTATCTAATATGTTTGACTTTTCTAGAAATCCTCCCTATGCTACTTTTGTTTGCCAAATAATCCAATACTCTCTTGAAAAAAAACTAGAGGACTTAGGGTGCAAGTGTGATAGGCGTCCTCAAAGACTTACCAAAAACACTATAGATAAAATGGGAATTGAATTTGGGCACAAGAGATCTAGGACCGAAGCGGAGACATCCACTGAAGTAAATCATCCACCTCCCAATCCTCCTAGGTACTCCATAGAAAATCTAGCCAATGATGTTTTCTATCTTAAAGGGGCCATCTATCACCTTGGGAGACAATTAAACTACAACCACCATGCCCTGACATATCTAAACCAAAGAATGCAAGCCTTGTCTCCAAATGTTCCCGACGCATATCCTTATACACTCTATCACGAGAGCCTTTATCCTTTTAAATCTTACATCCAATACACCCAAGTACCACCACCACCTTTAAATGACCTTTCTCGTACCTAATACTCACCCGTGAAACTCCAGGACATAGCTGCTCACTTCAAATTTGATCGGGCACCTACATTTCTGGAAGCATGTTCTCTCACAAAGACAGGTGCACTTGACTAGCAAAAACTTGTCAAGTACTATGGTGATGCTTCATTTCTTGGGAAAGATCCTGAAATTGATGTAATCATGAACTCTTTCAAGTGATGTTGTTATCCTATGCAGTGAGTAGTAGAAACTTATGTAATCTCTTTAGTAAAGCTTATGTTGTTACCCTATGTTATCATCAATGAAATTGAGCTTGTTTGTGTTCACCTGTTCATGATAATAAAAACTTATCTTGTGGATTTCATTGGACATTTTTTCATCAGTTTGTTTTTCTCTTTACAACTTGTGTATAATATTGAGGGGGAGTATCCTATTCAGGGGGAGTAAGTTTAAAATGATTAGATGGCTATCTTTTTGAAATGACAAAGGGGGGGATAATATATATAAAAAAAGAGTTTCATGATCTCTTGGCTTGACATTAATTGATGCTACATTTCCTTAAGAGATGGATACTATGTTCCATATCTCTTTAGGAATAATTAGCACATATTTTATGAAAATAAGAGAACCCCCTTCATCTCAGGTAAATCACATATATGAAATTCATCTTATTTAAATTATTTTGATTATATTTTAGAAATGGTTGTAATCTTCAAAAAGGGGGAGATTGTTGGCTAAATTGGACATTAAAATACCCTTTGTTTTGATGATGACAGACATTTCATACTTGTGGATTTAACATGATATTTGAGTATTTCAGGAATCAAGGTTATAAGGAGGCTCTACTAAGTGGAAAGATGAAGACTAATACAAATTAAAGATCAAATGCGCTTAATTGTATATGAGTTCATGATTGTACTTAAATTTAAACACTTGTACAAAAATATAATGTACCACCATGTAAATCAAGTGTTAGATCTTCCCTATCCACTTACAACCCATACTTAGGTTTTTCCCTAGAGTTAGAATCACCATCACTCATTGAAACACACACTTAATTGGTGATTCACAAGACTAAAATAGAGACACCCCCAGTCGACAAACTTGTTGTCTAAGACACACTTAGTTGAAGTTTTTGTCAATCAAGAACCACCTCGGTCGAACTTATGAGTACAGTTTAATAACTTACACATTTGTGCTCTAAAATGGGTTTTGGTCGAAAACATTGTCGACCAAGCAAACCTCAGTTCAGGGCTTGTGACAGTTAGACCAAGTGGTTAGTATTTGGGAGTTTCAAATAGATGTTTCTACATATTTTCCTTAAACCCAACCTCTGTCGAAGAAATGCTTGACTGAGACACTTCTCGATTGACAAACTTATCAACCAATAAGGGTTCTGGATTGTTATTTTAAGCACAACTGAGAAGGGTTCTGGATTGTTCTTTTAAGCATGAACAAATAAGCCATTGCCAGCTGTTATTCAAGCACTGAGAACACTCTAGAGAATCCCTAGAACGTCCATAAGTACTTGAAAACCATTCCTATAAATAGGAGAGGCCTTAGGACACCTAAAATAGACAAGCTACACTTGAGAATACATTTTAGTGAGCAACAAAGCCAAGAAACACTTGCCATCTTATTCTACAAGCTCCAAATTTGTGTCCTATAGCCATAGACTCTTAGCCACCTTATAGAAACATCCATATTAAGTGGTTTGAGAGGTCTAACGCTTGATATTGGATCAAAACGCTATATGCAATTGGTGTACTTACTTTCTTCCAATCCACCTTCACATGTTAAAGCTACTTGTGCTCCTTGGCTACTCCAATTTGTGGTACTTGAGGGAGATTGGTTGAAGCTACTTCTTGGTGGAGAAGTTTGATTCAATAGGTGCTTGAGATTACTTCAATAAGGAGGGCTTTAAGGGAGGTTGGAGCTACGTTAGGGTGAAGGCTATCTCAAGGTGGTGGAGCTACTTCAAGGAGAAGAAGGTTGCTCCAAGGGCTTGGAGTTACTTCAAAGAAGGTTGCTTCAAGGAGGTTGAGGCTACTTCTAGAGGAAGTCTACTTCAAGGAAGGTGATTGCATTTTATTGTAACATCCTTGAGAGTTGAATAAAATTAATCACGTTCAAAATCCCAATTGGAGACAATTGGGTAATGGACTGACAACCTTTGATTCAAAGGCTGGAACCACTCTAAACAAAATGTTGTCTTCCTTGTTTCCTCCTCCTTTGGTTGAGTGTTTAAATTATTTTAAGATTCAAACATCTCTATTCACCTGCCCCTCTATATATTTCAAATAGAAGGTCCATAATTAATATTTTTCAAAGGGATAAGCTTTGAGAAGTGAACCTTCATAGTGGAAGTAGAACCTAGGATTGCCATAGTGTTTATGCCCTAACTAGTTACATCATTTGCAACACACTATTTTTGTTCCCTCAATGATTTTTTTTAATGAATAGGTTGCACTAAGAGGACACTTTAAAGAAAAATGTATATCAATATTATTAATCAAGAATCCTTACTTAATCTTTGGACTTGTCAATATTGGGGTTATCAACATAAGTAGAAGAACCAAAAGTATCAGAAGAGGGGGATACATGGTAGAGATTTTGTGTCAAAATATTACTTACCTCTTTTTATACTATCGTTTTAGAGAATCAACATGGGTTTATTGGTGTCTTCACCCTATGAAATCATGTTGTCTGAGGCGATAGACTCTGGAAGACGTCTCTATGGAGATTCTAGTTTAGAAAACATATAAATAGTTACCTTTAGGACCAATGTTGTTGAGTAGATGAAGAGATGATGAAGACTTCAAAATATTAAGTAATAAAGGAAGAATACTTAGTAGAAATATCTTGTTGAAGTAGTCTACAGTGGGTTATAATAGGATCATCACCGCTTAAACTCCTCCGAAGGTGACTGGTGGTTCCATAGCATTTTGGATGTAAAGAGTGACATTATTCTATTCAGATAGACAAAAGATTGAGGGACCAAGAACTCATGACTCCTAGAAGTTTAATGAGCCTCGGACACTCCCATATAGAGGATAGATATAGTTTCTAACATCCCAAAGAAGGAAGAGTCAGAAAACTCTTTTGTGGTAGTGGACCCTAGCCCATACCATGCCAATATCCAAGGTGTATCTCTAGGTAACAAGTAGAGTGGTGTCGTTAAAATCAAAAGGTTACATCTTGGTGGTGAATCTTTTGACTATAAAAGACATGCTAAGGGTAGATTATGGGGGTTAGGGAAGGTTGCACCATAGAAGAGAAGAAGTACAAGTCTTGTCAGGATTCGAAAGGGGTAGACATGCAACCCTAGTAGTGATGATATTTAAGGTAAGGTTCATCATGATAATATGTTATAGGACTGCTCATAGAATGATGAGATGCATTATGGATAAGTCAGTATGACATACATCAAGATGTCAGAAGACAGATTGACACGTATGTACTAGTAGAAGTATGTAGGTATTAAAAAAATCCCTCATTATTCTCTTTCTAGTCTTTTCATTAACTCTAGCTTAGGTTAACTATTAAACTAAGCATTGTGTTGGGCAGTTGACTATAGTTGCCTAATAAATGATTAATTTGACTCTTCTTCATGAAATAATTGTATGAAATTGGCTTTCTCTTTTACTTTTGCCCCTAAACTCACTTAAACTATACCATCCAAGTGAAAGCCACTACTGTGTGACTTTCCATGCAAGTATTAAGGTAAACTTGGGAACTCAAGACAACTAATAACTTATTGATTAGTGTTAAGGTTGCCTCATAAGGATTGGAGACATCTAAAAAACATCCACAAAATCATGTCCCCTTGTAGAAGGTACTCAGGAGGGGTGTCCCTAGATGAAAAATAAATTGTGACTCCATGTGATGTGGTTCCACAAAAGATGAGAAACAATATGGAGTAACTAACAAAAGGAGTGGGTCCAATATACCTTAATTGTAGATTTCTTGGGTACTATGAGAACCATTAGTTATTTTTGGCTACCCCTATCAAGCTGAAGTATCACTGATACCTAGTTTCTTGGCATTCAGTACTTCATATCTTTATATCTAGGATAATTCTTACTATATCTAATACTCTATATACCATTTCACCATTTTCGTTGTAGACAAGGATACTTCTTACTATATCTAATACTTTGTATACCATTTCACCATTTTTGTTGTAGACATGTGGAGATGGGTTTTATGGTAATCATGCATCTATATTACTTTATTTTCAAATTATATCTTACTCTTAGACTGATCTCTTTTCTTTGTATATTTTTGGTTTTTTAGACTACTACACTAAACTTTAGATAATACTGAATTGGATGCTTAACCTACTGCTACCCTTCTCTTAGGGTTTTATTACTATACATTCTTTATTCTTTATTGTGTGCTTTAGCATTGTGTGATTTAGCCTTGTCTTGTCTTTTCTTTTCTTTTCTTTTATCCCATGTTGCCCAATTGTGCTTCTCACTTACTCTCTTATCCTATAATACAGTGCATTGTATTTGCTTTAAACACATCAAACAAGGATTTTTCTTTTTCAATATGGTATGAGATGTGTTTGATCCCCCTTAATCATACTTTGCCCCATCGACCCCCCTCCCATCGATGTCCACCTCCACCACCTTCACCTCCACCCCCACCCCCACCACCTTCATGTTGGGTTTTATGGGAGGCAGAGAAGGCAGCGGAAACAAAAAAAAATCTCCTCCCCAAACCCAGAACAAGGAAACGCGCCAACATCTATACAATAGGAAAGGATGGTTTATGGAATCATACCTTGTCCCGAGGCTTGCTCGGCGACAATACCTCACGTCTTGTGCGGTCTTCACCTCCGGTCTTGGACGGTGTTTGTGCAGCTCCTGGTCGCACCGGGACTGACGACTCCTGGTCTCACCGGGACTGTCGGGATTGACAGCTGTCCTCCGAGCGGAAAAAATCTCCTGGTCGCACCATACTTGTCATCAATGAGCGGAATATCTATAAGTTCATCTCATGAACTTCCAGATCCATTTACTATCTATTGTTGTTCTCTAACACATAGATACTCGACATTTCCTTTTTAAATGGTTTTATTGGAACACTTCCAATTATCAACAAACTTTCACTTTTATATATCCTATATATGTTTTGCGATTAATTTTCTGTCCTTTCAGAAGTTCGCATCAATGTAACTCTTAACATTGAACTCTTCCTTATCTCCATAGAACTAGTACTTCTCAAGTACTTATCAAGTTCTCATGGTATTCCAGTAACCCTTACTGGAAGTAGACAGACATCCACTCGTCATGTCCCACATACAAGTTATCAGGATGAGCACATCATTTTGCCATGTCCCACACACAAGATGATGAATGCATTTTGTTCTTGCCATGTCGATACATGCAAGATAATGGTATGATTACATACATGATAGGTCCATATCTATTCTTAGTGTTCCCATTCTTCATAAGAATTGGACACTTGGCCTTGGGATACTAACTCCATGTAACATGGACAAGTTTTCTCCCACTGAATCTGTGCATACTGAACTCTTCAGTACAGTTTGCCAATGTATGCTTTTCTTTTCAGGTCAAGAGGTTTTCGAGAACCATCTCTATATATCTCTATTCCTATCACATAGGAAACATCTCTATCTTCCTTAAAGATAATTTCCACTTTTAGATTTCTATTCTAGAACATTTCCATTTCACATCAACATGTGGAATGTGAATATGCTCCCACTAAATCACAGATCCCTTCTTTATCTTTGACATATCAGTCAAACCCTTTGACTATATCATCAAATTAAAGATCCAATTCTGAGTTGCTTGTACTCAATCAATCACATTGATTAGTCCATTGTAACTTATAGACTTCATTTGCATTAGTGGATTCATAAACCTTATAGGTTGTGTCACATACACATCCTTGTTTTATTCCTCATAGGAATGCGGTTTTAGTATCCATATGCCAAATGTCTTAGTCATTAAGTTGCAATCAACAAGCATCATCCTTCTCAAAATGTTATCCATGTGTCTTAACACTTAAGATTCATTTGCACTTATGGATTTCATCCAATGGGTGCTACCATCAAGGTCATACCTTATGGTTCACATGGATGTCATTTAGGATGTAATGGTTATAAACCACAACTCAAAATTCGGTTCCTCATATTCATCTAGATAGTTGACTCATCACATGAACAACTCATCACATAGATAAACGAGGTGTATCTGTCAAGGATATAAAAGCTTACAACTCCTTGTGATTCTTAATGTCCTTTATTAGTGTGGGGTATTCTTTTATTAAGAAGAATTCAGTTATTTGATAATCATTCTCTAACTCCTTAGAGTATGATTCCTTCTTGATTTAGACATCACCATGCCTTAATCATGAGTTCACTATGATACACTATCATAATCACTCATAAGGATCTCAAACATTTGGTCCAAGTATTTTATTCATTGATCTCATCGAGAATTAACATTTTACCAAATTTGCACTTCATCTATGATAATCTTGAACACTTCAAGATATTCATATTGGTATTTCTCTAAACACCATTTGAAGTATTAGCATTTGTTCCAATAGGTATGTAAATACATCACATGTATTATATCTAATAGGATAATCATTCTCCCACTACCATTAGTGAAGATTGATTAATCATGTTCAAGATATTCATGTCTCTTACTGGTTCTCTAACCAAAAGAGTCTAGATTTATCCATCATATGGAAACTAGATATGAATTTCTCATGATTTATGCTAATTTGATTGCTTGAGTCATCAACAACTTTAGGTGTCATTTTATCTTATGCATATCAAATACCACAAGATAAACAAGGCATTGCCATAAAGATCATATCTTTGAGATCAACTTTATTAATTGCCATCATTGTCATACAATATGCAAAAATAAAGTGTTTCTATCTATTGGCAAATATGAAATAGCAGTTCATAATTGTATTACATGCCTTTTGGGCTGAAAATAAACTAAAGTGCTCCTATCTATGGAGGCAACACTTGCCCCATTTATTGAGTGCTTTACACTTTACATCTTGGTACCATATACCTCAAAAGTGTTACAAGTTTACTTTCAAGACACCTTTAAGTAGAGACGTTTGTCACCTCCTTCTTCTTTTATTCTTCCAGATAGAGAGGACAACTCCTTTTCCAATGTCCTGGCTTTTGACAATGGTGGAAATTGCCTTTCTTGGTCACGCCTCCCTTGGCCTTGAGAGATGAAGACGACTCGGGCTCCTGGCTAGCATCAGAACCTTTCTTAGCTTTGCCCTTGCCCTTGCGCTTGGACTTGCCTTTCTTGCTCGTGATCACCATCACAAACTTAGGCTTGTCCTTCTTCATATGTGTCTCGGCTGTCATCAACATTCCCAACAACTCTGACAGTGGCCTATCAAAGTTGTTCATGTTGTAGTTCATCACAAACTGACTGTAGGATTCTGGAAATGATTGCAGTATCACGTCAGTAGCCAACTCTTGGCTCAGTGGAAATCTCAGTCTTGTCAGGTTCCCCACATACCCAATCATCTTGAGTGTGTGAGGACCAACTGGATCTCCTTCTGTCATGACACACTTGAACAGTGCCCTTGAGACATCGTATCTCTCTTACCGTGCTTGATCTTCATACAAGTTCCTGGGATGCTGAATCATCTCAATGACACCCATGTTCTCATGTTGTCTCTGCAACTCGTGGTTCATAGAGCACAACATCAAGCACTTTGCATCAATGGCATCATCAAAATGCTTCTTGTAAGCATCCCTTTCTGTCTTTGGTGCATTAGGAGTAGGTTCCTCTGGAATTGGAGTATCTACGACATATAGCTTTCGCTCTTGAGTGAGAACAATTCTCCATGCCCTATACCAATCGTGGAAGTTTGTCCCATTTAGCTTGTCCTTTTCAAGGACCGATCGCAAAGAAAAGTGATTGTTGTTTGTTGTCATTTGTACTACAAAAGGAAATATGCAATTTTAGTCAAAAAAAACTCATTTGATTGATTTGAACAGTTGACGATATAATTAGGCCTTTAATTAATTATCGCTCCCACTATTTTAGTTCAAATTGATAGCCCTCACCATCAATTCAGAAGATTGCAGTGTACAACCTTGTAGTGGGAAAGATCCTAAAATCCTCTAAGTTATGGACCAGCTTGGGCTGTCACCCACAACTTAGATCTCTCAGGTAGGCAACTCTTTGCCAATTGCATCATATGCAACTCTTGATAAGATGGCATATGCAAATTCTTGCCATGATCATCTCCATGCCTCAAGGTGCTAGATCCTATCTAGGTCACCTTGTTAAGTCTGACCCAAATCCAACACAATGAATATGCACCCTGCTTGGACAGACCCACATATCCATCCTCCACGCTTCCACGAGATAGACGGTGCACCACGCTTGGGCGTGCCCACACTTGATCGATCAAGCTTTTCACGTGTGTCGCATTTGGAAGGCATCTAAAACTTAATATTTAATGAGGGATTTGGTTTTATATATATATATACATATCCAATCACCACAATATATAGTATGTATCATATACATGCTATATCCCATAGAAAACATGTGAAACGATAAAAGTGATGATTATAGCCATCCTAATGTGATTCCTCGAGCCAAGAGGAATCACGTCATCTAGGTCTACATCACATGCAACATGTACAAGATGAACTCTGTGCTTTGCCTTTCTGGGTTTGATCAACTCATCACATGACTGATCGGCTCACCATCAGGACGGTCAGCTGGGTGCCACCAGCCGATCGGTTGGCTCCTCCAACCGATCGGTTCGCCTGGTTGTCGTGCATCTCATCATGGCCGCCACCCACTCGTCTCACTCCTCGAACCGGTCATCAACCAATCGGCTCACTCCTTGAACCGATCGTCTCGAACGTCAACCGATCGGTTCATGCCTTGAACTGATCGTCTCAGCTGTTGTCAGGATGTCCTCCATTCTTTAACATAACAGGAAATAAAATTCTATCCTATTTTACATTGTAAAAAGAGAAACCTTGAGTTACATTCGAGGGGAGCAAAGGTAGGAAAGAAATCTCAAATTATTTCGAGTTACGTCAGGAATAGGAGAAAGGGAATTGGTGCGCAGATTGAGATGCAAGCAACCACATACAACCATTCACATATAGGGTTTATTGGTCATAACCACGCTATACATCCACCACAAAACTCGTTTAAGGGCAACACGTATCGAGTGCATTCATATTACATATCATATATGTATATTGGGATTTGTGGATTAAGGATTGGACATGCATAAAGCCAATTTTATTTGCATTGTATGCAATAAATAAAGGCGACAAACCAAAATCGATCATATCGATAATCCTAAAGTATAGAGCAGTTGACGTGGCTCTGATACCACTGGTGGGTTTTATGGGAGGCAGAGAAGGCAGCGGAAACAAAAAAAAATTTCCTCCCCAAACCCAGAACAAGGAAACGCGTCAACGTCTATACAATAGGAAAGGATGGTTTGTGGAATCATACCTTGTCCCGAGGCTTGCTCGGCGACAATACCTCACGGCTTGCGCGTTCTTCACCTCCGGTCTTGGATGGTGTCTGTGCAGCTCCTGGTCACACTAGGACTGACGACTTCTGGTCTCACTGGGACTATCGAGATTGACAGCTGTCCTCCGAGCGGCAGAAATCTCCCACCTCTGAAGTAGTCCACACGGACCACCTGGAACTCCAATCTCCTTGTCTCACAAGGAATTGGAAGGAGTCGCACCCTCCTGTCAGCGTACTAGTCACTGACACACTCTCCTACCACCAGTCGCTTTCTGTAGTTGTCTTTCCCTTGTTGTGCCTCCCTTATTGGGTAGCACTTGCTCGGGCTCTCTCGGTTACCAAAACCAGAGAGAACGACAACTTTACAGAGCAACTAGTTGCACTGAGTTGTCCTTTGAGAAGCCCCCAATACCCCTATATATAGGAGGGTCATGGGATAGGGTTCTCTATCCCGGGCAATGTGGGACTAAAGCAGAAGTAGAAGGGTTCAAGATTTTCCATAAAACAATCAACTGCGCAACCTGAACCGATCGTTTCATTTCTGAAACGATCGGTTGGGGACCTGAGTCAGTCGGTTGACACCTCAACCGATCGGTTGGGACCCATGAAATGGTCGGTTCACTTCTAAACCGGCCAGTTCGTGGTTCTGGTCAGTTCCCGATTGACTTTTCCTCTTTTGTTTCAAATTGGTACCAAATACCAATCCTTGTTCCAATCAAATTGGGCAAGTGAAATGAAAAGAAATTTCTCACCAACCTGACTTTCCCAACTTGCTCGGTTGGACCAGTTGAACCGATCGTTTCAACATTTGAAGCGAATGTTTCACCCTGTCCATCAGCCGATCGACTCACCATCTGAGCCGATCGGTTCACCAAGCTCAGTCGATCGGTTCATCACATGAGCCAATCGGTTGGGAGTGCAGATTGTGCAGAATCAGTCAATTGTAGTTTCAATCAATCTGATACTCCAATCAATGTGTCCAACACCTTGAACATTATGACATAGAGCTATCAATTAATTGAGTGTTTAATTGAACTACTAAACTCCTTTAGTAATCAATCTAAACATTATTTGTGGACAAAACTTCTCTTCCAGGTTAAATCCTATGTGTGTGACCCTGCAAGTCCATTTCACGTTGGTAGTGAAAGTCCATAACACTTATGACTTCACAGGCAAAGAGTAGTGCCTAGTCACACATCAATGCTACCCAAGTGAAATAGAAAGTTGGAGAACAACTTTCAATCCTATAATCCGTGAATGGTGTTACAGTGAATGTATAATTCCTTTGTCATAGATATCCCAAATGAACTCGAGGCATGGAACAGTCATCCTGTCAACGTTCATTCACTTTCTTGATCTCAGAGTAGATTGGAAGAGATATGTTATGACACCAGTATCACATACTGATTCACACATGTGTGCACGCCTTTCTCAATCCTACTCATGAAGTGGCCATAGATATCATACTCCCTTAGGAGGGACAAATCCCATATCTATCACTCACCCCTCAAAAGCTCCCATGTGTCAAAGCCACCCAATCATCACCTTTATAACAACCCATGTTTCACGACTGCGTTTGATGATGTCAAAGTGTGCCCAACGACATGTGTTGAGTGTAGTGATTTCAGGTCAAAGAATCACACTCACCACCATCACTGTGAGTACTGACTGTGACTACCATGTCATGGTTCCATGTGTCAAACTCACGGTGGGTCTGTCTGGTACACATGTTCTCTAACAAGTACCTACGTGTTTGGTTTGATATCTCTATATCATGACTAATGAGATTCTGTCATCAACTAACACCACAATCTAGTCTTATGTGTCATTGTTGCCTATCTACCTTCCACAATGACATCTGACTAGGGACATAACAAGAATGTACAAACTCTTAGCATCTGTATGATCTCATCGTTCAGGTCCTTAACCTGAAAGCATATGTCATTGAGTAATGTCATTCTCTAGACATTCAATCTGTTCTATCACTATCTCATATGACTGAACCAGAAAGAATTGGAAGCTTGCCTTTGATGTTTATCAAATCAATCTTAATGTATCCCACCAATCATCCCATGATTGGCTCTCAGGGCATACATACCAACACTTCACCTTCATCACCTTCACCACTCATCACATCCACCACCACTAACACCTTCTCCACCCATCGACCTCTACCACCCATAGACCTCAATACCCCATCGACCTCCCATCCACATCTTCAACTTCCATCACCCATACACCTCCTTTCAACTTCTACCATCCATGAAACTCCTTTCAACTTCCATCACCCATCAACCTCCAATATCCCATCGACCTCCCATCAACCTCCAAGCCCATTGACCCCACCCCATCGACCTCTATAATCTTCTCAACTTCCAACACACCAAAAACCTCCACCCTCCTCGAACTCCAACCCATCAACCCCACCATCATTGACCTTCACCCCTCATCGACTTTCATCCCTCATCGATCTTTACCCCTCATTGACCTTTTACCCATTGAACTACACCCCA
Organism: Alisma plantago-aquatica; assembly: GCA_963693085.1. NCBI lineage: Eukaryota > Viridiplantae > Streptophyta > Magnoliopsida > Alismatales > Alismataceae > Alisma > Alisma plantago-aquatica. The sequence goes on from OY856409.1 coordinate 257,938,527, forward strand.
TTGACCTCCACTCCATCAACCTCCATCCATCAACCTCTCTTCCAACTAAATCCAAAATAGTAAGTTGAAGACCTAACAATAACACCTTTTTCATATTTAGATCTGCTACTACTCTCTTCTTCCCCTATGTGGATTTCTCATATCTATTGATCTTGATCTACTACTACTATCTACTACCCCAATGAGGGTTTATCAGATCTGATTGAGATCTATTTCTTCTATTGTGTATTCTTCTAATTCTATATGTGTGTCACCACTCTGGCTTCCATTGCAACTACAGATCCTCATCGGTCTTTTGTGTGTGAAGATCATGAAACTCGATGGATCAAACTACCATATTTGGTAGCAATCATTTGAACTATATTTTAAATTGCAAGGGTGCTACTCCCACATTTCTATTGATTCTTTGATCCCTCCTGATGCTACAACTAATGAAAAAGTCAAGCAAGCCTAGGAACAATGGTCTAAACATGATTATGGCATTATGGTGTAGATAGTAAATAGTGTTGAACTTAAGATACATTAGTCTCTCTTTTGCCTTTAGAATTCCAAAGCTATGTGGGGTCAACTATCATGTGTATTCACACCAACAACACCCAAAGAATGTCTTTGAGATCTTCAAGAATTTAGGAAAAGGGAGTATTTGATTGATGGATCTACTGAGACTACTAAAACTTATGTTCCACACTCTAGAATGAATACAAAAGTATACCATCCCCTCTTTTCTAACATCAAAGAAGTTTAGAGGCAAGAAAATGAACTTCAATTACTCCAGTTCTCGAATGGTCTCCCTTTGTCCTTTTCTAGTGCTATTGAACTGATCTTATCTAGTGAACCCTTACCCACACTAAGGGGTGTTCTCAAGCGTGTTCAATGCCTCCCTTCCATGTCTTCACTATATGCTACCTCTTCTTATCACACAGTTCTTGCCATCTGCTCCTATGACTTGGATCAAGGATGTGGGTGTGGTCGCTATTGTGGCTACAGTGGTCGTGCTTCTGGTAATCCTAGACATTGTCCTTCTCCTAGCCCTAGATGAGGACAACATCAACTTACTATTGATAACCTCTTATGTACCTTTTGTGGGTGCAGGAACCACACTGGAGATTGTTTCTAGGAAAAGCATGGTGAACTTGCTTGGGTGAACCTAGTCTCTTCAGTTGCCTCTGAAAACTTGACTATTGCTACATCCAATTCAACCCATCCCACGGTTGAATGTATTCACTCAAAGTTTGAGAAACTCCTCTAGGATTGACTATCCTTGCCAACATCTACTCCTAAAGGAGGTTCCTCTACTTCACTTGCGTCCCTTGTTGCTAACGGTAAAAATAAATGGGTCATCAACTCAGGCGCATCTGCTCATATTTTTTCCTATCTAATCTTTTATTGTCTTATCTAAGACTACATGCGTCCCTCCTGTGACCGTTGTTGATGGGACTCAGACTAATGTCAATATAATTGGAACTCTATATCTGTCTAAAAATCTACCCTTAAAATCCATCTTCTATGCTCCAAGATTTAATATTAATCTTCTATCTGTTAGAAAAATAATTAAGAGCCTTCAATGTTCAATCACTTTTAATCCTAAGGGTTGTGTGTTTTGGGATCTCTGAATAAGTATGAGGATTGGTCAGACCATGAGGGTCCAGACAGACTTTACTACCTAGATGTTCCAAAATTTGCTACAAATCTTTTATCTTCTTCTGTGAGTGGTCTGTAATGGTACCATCGACTAGGAAATCCTTCTACTACAAAATTGCAATGTTTATTTCCTGATATTTTTCAGAAGCAATTTTCATATGAATCTTGTCAATTTGTCAAGGATACTCAAGATATTTTCATAAAAAGAAAGAACTTGGTTCTAAAAATCTTTTTCATGTTGATATCTGGGGTCCATGTTCTATTACTAGCTTGTTTGGATTTTGCAATTTATGACTTTTATTAACAACCATTCTCGGGTAACATAGTTGTTTCTCTTAAGGGATTGAAATTATGTTTTGCAAATTATCATCATCTTATTACCGAGATCCAAACCCAGTTCAAAAAATTGTTAAAATCTTGAGAACTGATAATTCCTTAGAATTATGCAAAAAATATATGGATCTGTTTATGATTCTCTAGGTATCATTTATCAAACTTCATGTTCTTACACATCAAAATAAAATGGTGTGGTGGAATGGAAGAATCACCACATTCTTGAAATATCACACACTATTCTTCTTCACTATCATGTCCCTAAACACTTCTAGCTTGAAGCTATTTCTACTGTGTATTACTTAAATAATTGGATTCCTTCTTCTATGTTGCATAATTAAGTCCTTGTATCTCTTATATATCTTGATGTGCCTTTGTTTTTTATTCCACCACGCATCATTGGTAGTAGTTTATTTGTTAATAATCTCTACCATTGGATATCTAAACTTGGCCCGCTCTCCAATAAGTGTGTCTTTTTCGGATATTCAAACTTCAAAAGAATATCAGTGTTATGATCCTGTCAAAATACAATGGTTTGTGTGTGGAGATGTTGTCTTTTTTTAACATATGTCGTACTACTCTAACGAGGGGACTACTTTATCAAGTGATCTATTGGATCCTACTTTTTTGCCTCAAGTGGTCGAACATGATCACACTAAAGTAACTAAAGATATTCCTCCTTTGAACATGAACAAGATAAGACCCAAGATTATAGTTCTATTTGTGGCCCCTCATCAACCAATTATTGCCTCATTGGCAGATCATAACACCTTCCAGGTAATTTCTATCATACATCTTCATATTATCTAGCAGAAAGGTGCTTCCTCTGGCACTCAGTATCTGATTAATAATTTCTACTCTTCCAATAAATTTGGTACTAGATTTTCTTGTTTTACTGATGCTCTCCTTGTTATTCTTGTACCAAACAATGCTACACAAGTTCTTCAACATCTTTATTGGCATCAAGCAATGGAAACTAAAATGACTGTCCTTCAAGATTTCTAGACCTAGGATCTTGTTTATTGTCTTAAAAATTGTTTGAATGTTGGTTGTCATTGGATTTTTACTATCAAATATCAGTCAGATGGTTTGGTTGAATAGATGAAAGGCTAACTGGTAGCAAAAAGGTTACACTCGAACCTATGGGTTGACTGTTTTGAAAATTTTCTCCTACTGCCAGATTCAATCCCATGAGAGTGCTAATATCTACTGATGTGAATAATGATTGGTGCCTTCTTCAACTTGATGTAAAAACACCTTCCTATATGGAGACTTGCATGAGGAAGTCTACATGGAGAAACCACCTGATTTCATCAATTAGGGGGGGTGTTCAAAAATCTGTAGACTCAGGAAGGTGATCTATGATCTAAAAAAAATCCAACAAGCATGGTTTGATAAATTGATCCAAATACTATTTAATTTTAAATTTCAGTGCTCACATTCAAATCATTCTATTTTTATTAAAAAGACCAATTCATGGCTTATTATTCTCATTGTTTATGTGGACAATATAATTCTATCTGGTAATGATTCTAAAGGTATTGAAGCAACCAAAAGATATCTCGAACAACACTTTATTACTAAATATCTTGGTAAACTCAGGTACTACTTGGGAATTTAAGTTTCTAGATCTTCTTCTAATGTTTGTATTTCATAGTGTAAATATGTTCTAGATCTACCAATGGAAACAAACATACTTGGTACGAAACCTAGTAGTAATCCTGTAGACCCTTATACCAATTGGGGTGATGAATCTTCACCACCCTATCTGGATAACCACCAATAAAGAAGATTGATTGGTAAGCTTATTTATCTTATTCTGACTAGATTTGATGTTATTGTTGTTTTTGGACTTGTCAGTAGGTATTTGGATAAAAATCGACAGTGTCATTGGGATGTTGGTTGTGATATCCTTAAATATCTAAAATCTTCTCCATGGAAAGGATTGTATTGAAGGCATCAACGTTGTAAACTCACTAGATATTGTGACTCTAATTATGGCAGAAGTAGATGTGGATGGAAATCTATCTCTGCCTATTGTACCTTTGCTAGGGGGAATCTAGTTGCATGGCCCAGTAATAAATAGACCAGGGCTGCTCGGTCTAGCATTGAAGTAGAATACCGAGCTATGGCTCATATTGCTTGTGAGTTAATGTGGGTCCAAGGGCTCCTCAAGAAATTTGATATCTCTGATTATCTTCCTATTCTCACATGTTGTAGTGATAAAGCCTCCATTTTTATTACTAACAGTCTCATGTTTCATGAGTGCACCAAGCATATAGAGGTGGCGTAACACTTGGGCCCACTTCCTAAGGCTCTAGTAGAGTTTCAAGAATGACAACTGGCCCCACAGACCACCACTAGCCTTAATTGTGTGCTTTGTCTTCACTCACACACAAGTCAAGATAAACTTCCTGACTGGTCACCCATCCTAGTACTGCTCTGGGCTGAGCATGCTTAACCACAGAGTTCTTTAGTGATGAGTTCCCTGAAAATGAGGTGCACCTTGGTGATATGGGTAGTCTAATCATTCCTTTTAAGATCATTTTATCCGAGGACTCATATCATGGGACGTTACAATCTCCCCCACTTAGAATCTTGAAGTCCCCATCAAGGCTCAACTATATGGCCTCATAATCTTTCCCCATTTCAGTGAAAACCCAACATGGCCATGTATACCCAACTCCTGATCACGGCTACCAACGCAAGGGTGGCTCCTTCACCACTGATATCCCTTTCTAACAAGCATGGGCCACACAACTCAAATACTGGCATGCCACAGGCCAATGTGGGCCCACCTACAGGAGGGGAATTAGCTCTTATACTATTTGTAACACACGGGCCCACTACCCAAGGCTCTAGTAGAGTTTTAGGAATGATGATTGGCCCCATGGACCACCGCTAGCCTTGACTGTGCGCTTTGTCCTCACTCACGTGCAAACCAGGATAAACTTCTTGATTGGTCACCCATGCTAGTACTACTATGGGTTAAGCACGCTTAACCACATAGTTCTTTAGTGATGGGCTCCCTGAAAAGGAGGTGTACCTTGGTGATATGGGTAATCTGATCATTCCTTTATAAGATCATTTTATCTGAGGCCTCAAATTGTGGAACGTTATAGGTGGATTGCAACTTTGTTTGTGAGTTTGTTTTCTCTGATTGCATCTGTACCCCTTATCTCCAGATCTAAGATCAAGTTGTTGACATCTTTACCAAGATACTTCCTAAGATTTGCTTTGCTACACTGGTGGACAAGCTGGGCATGTTTGACATATATGTTCCACCTTGAGGGGAAGTATTAGTATATATGATTTATGCTTTATTATGTTCTTTGTCCTTGTGTGCTTTAGCCTTGTCTTACATTTAGCTTTTATTTTATCCCCTATTCCACAATTATGTTTTTCACTTCTAAAAGAAGTGCATTGTATTTGTTTTAAACACATCAAACAAAGCTTTTCTTTCTCTATTGATTTCTAATATCTCATTCACATATAACATCTCTCTCATATTCAAATAGAAATCATATATGATGATACATTAATTCTCACTGAACATTTATCACATGTAAATGTAACATCAAAGAATCCCTAAGTGAGATTATGTCATTTCTACTTACTTGAACTAGAATAATAGCGTATTCATTTAATTATAAGGATCTAAATAAAGGTCTCTACATCACATGAAGAATAATGTGTATGCATATAAAATAATTTTTGATTAAAAACTCTCATTATGGTAGGATCACTTTAATCAACCCTTCAGTGTTGCATAAGATGATTATGCTATTAGAAGCATACGAAACTGGGTTTCCAATAATGATCATTGTTTTGTACAAAATAAGTATTGTATTAATATCAAACTCTAGTTTGTCATAATTTAAATAAAAATGATCAAACATTTCCAATTCAATCACTAGTTGCATAGATTAGACCATATTATCATTTATTTATGTTCCAGCTAAATAGTCATTCAAACATCGGCTAGACCTATGCATTGATATTTTAAAAAAATCTCAAATAAATGTCTAGATTATTTAATAATCAATATACATGAATTTTCATACCCATTTCATCATGTAAGCATATTTTATGGTGATTTGGACTTTGAAGAAAATGTTATGCAAACTGAATTAAAAAATGAATAACTTTTCATCCACTATTATGTATGGATAAATTAAGAATTCCAAGTAAAATGATATAATAAAGTGCAATTTGTTGAAATATTACTTTACTCTCTCACTTTAATGACTTATTTTTAATCTTAGATCCCAAAGAGAAATCTATTTTATCTCCAACTATATCAATTCATCAAGAATATGGTGGGTTGTGTCAAGAAGGTGTTCCTAAATCCCTCTTTGATTCAATCTAGGAGCAAAAATGTCGGAGAAAAGATTAGGGGAGAATAAATGGATAATTACCAAATTAATTTTGTAGCTACAATAAAAGAAAGTTGGTATAGAAATATTTTACTCATATTGAACACAAAAATGAAGAACACCCCATTCTTCTTCATGTTCTTAAGAAATATTCCAAAACCACCTCAAGAATTGCCACAACTAAAAATAAGGTTTGCATTTGTAGAGTTGGTGATATGTAACCTACAATTCAAGTTTAATATCTGAAATTTATATGTAGAGGTTTGAATACTAATTTACCATCAAGCAAATAGTTTTTTTATCACCACATACTGACATCCAATTTTTTTGATATACTTATAGTTTGCCATTATGTAAGATTGAAAAGTTCTTACAGTCGTGACATCTCTTCCCCTCATCTCCTTGACGTAGGTGATTCTCCACATCAGGGGTGGTCTGAGCTTACTTCTTTGGCTTTGTTGGTAGACATGATAAATGGGTGGGTGGGTTGGGTTAAAAAAATCAATTTAAAATGGGTGCAAGAAATGCACAACCAAACCCGACCCAAAGGATTATGGGTCGACCCGTGGGTACCCATATAAAATGTGTCTAATCAAACATAAGTTGCTAGTTTCTTCTCTTAACACTAAAAACAATAATAAAAATAGCTTGTAACTATGTTTATTATGTCAAGTATGGTGCAAGGAACAAACCAACTACTATGTTTGACATCAAACCAACACATTAGTTGCATGTTTATACAAAAAATCCTTGTTGTTATATTGTAATGCAAAATGGTGGAAATTGTTGTAGTTTTTATACAAAAAAATATCACAAAAGCACTACCCAATTTTGTCATTTAACATTGCACATACCTAAATATTACAAGTATATGTTGTAGCCTATTGCAAACACAAAATAAAGAGGATATAATTCTGATAATTAAATGTAAAGATTAAACTTCTATTAAACTGGAAGCATCTCTTACATTACATGTGTACAATATGTATATTAATACACTAACTTCAGTAAAGTGGGTCACTCATGGGTGCCCACGGGTCACCCATGAAACCACCTATATGAATGGGTGGGTATGTATTTCGAATTTTTTAGCGGGTGGCAGATTTCATCACCCAGACCCAACTTAAAGGGGTCAACCCATGGGTGCCAAAGGATTTTGACCCAATTTGACAACTCTAGTTGTTGGAATTGTATTCCTTGGTTATATTTCTCCCTTCCCAATAGTTCTACTCTTGGGATTATATTCCTCAGCCTTATGCTTTCTTGTATTCTTGGTTTCCAACTTATGGTTTTCCCTTTGACTAGTAGTCAATAGCTTGCTTGGTTATTCACTCCATCGCCATGTGTCATCTTTGCTCCAACCACGCGTAGATCAAGTGGATGTTGTTATTTGTTCTTATTACTTTCACCTATTTAGCTATTTTAGCCTTATTTAAGAATCTAAGAACTCTATTGACTGCTATCCAGCACCAAGATCCCTTTTCCCTAACCTTGATATCAGACGCCAAGATCTCTATTTGCTCAAGACTACCAGCTAACCTCTTCTTTCACCTCTGTCCAAGCACTTTTAGTGCATCAAGGCATTTGGTCTCTATCATGGGGTGGGATAGGGGGAGAGAATACCTCTATTAAATCCACTATTAGTTCATCAATGGAAGATGGTAATGCTCTTTTGACATAGCCCAACACATACTTTTCTTATTTAGATTCGACCAAGGATTTTTGTCCTTTCTGGTGTCATCATTCTTTCTATGACAAGCCTTTAGGCATCAATAGTCTTCCTGCTCACATGCATGTTGTCCACTTGTCCTCATCTTTGTGTATCATTGGCTTTTGCCAAACATTAAATTATTTTGATGTGTAGGAGGCTTTTTATATCGCTTTGTGTGCTTTAAAATGTTGTATTTGTGGAGTATGTCTTCACACCCAACCATGTTCTAAGGATTGTTTTCATAAGGAAGCAAATTGTTTTGTAACTACAGTCATCCTCCCACATCATTCTTGCTTAGAACAACTAGATGTGATTATTAATCTCTCGACTCCTACCAAAGCTATGTCTTGTAAATAAAGTCACCCTCCCATGTCGTTCTTGCTTAGAACCACTAGTTGTGATTATTAATCTCTCAGTTCCTACCAAAGCTATGTCCCCAAATTTTATTAACTATAACTTGACCGCCCATCAATGCATCAAACCACCGCCACCACTAGTAGTTTATTTTGATCGAGATGTTGATCTTCTTGATGAAGTCTTCCATTTGGGTGCTCCTACAATCAAGAGTATCCTTCTTCTCTATCATCTTCCTTTCACATATACCTTTCATGCAATACTTAATCAGGTTGTATCATGTCCTTCCTTTCTTGATGCATTGCCCCCTATATGTGTCCTATTTTGTTTTACTTCTCTATCTTCTACTGAACGCTCTATGTGTAAGAGTGCTTCCTTTCAATAACTAATGATTCTCAAGCCTTAGAGAGATGGAAATAAGGCCTTGATGGCATTCAACAACTCCTTCTTTGGGTTTTATAACATCAACTACCTTTGGATCACATTCAAACTTCACACTCAAATAATTCCCGTGCAAAATCTAAAGTCAAAGATGGTCAATTTATGACTGATATTCAGATTCTCTCTTCTAGCAGTGTTGCACCTAATGACCCAATTACTCAGTTGGATTGTGAGTCAATACATCCTCAAGTTTTTCTTCCTTCAGTGTCACTAGCCTCAGAGCTATCATCATCTCCTCATATTGCTTCTCATAATATGGTTGAGGATGTTGTTTTGTTCTTTTGTAAAGGTACATCTTGTGCATGCCATAGCATTTGTGCGCAACACCTTCTTGACACTATGTGTGGTGTGGCCGCTATAGTGAAGGACGTATTCTTGGATGTTGTTTATTATATTATAAATCTTTGGTTGGCATGCATATTATCCTATCTTGTTGGCACCTTATGGAGGTAGTGCTCCCTTAGAACCTCTACTCAAGCCTGACTACAACATTCATCTATTGTAGTTGGTACCATTTGACATCGTCTTGTTTCCAAGATTGTTTTAAAGGGAGTTATATAAGATGCTATCTACTATCCTTAGGATCACTAATTTGGTGTTGCCATTTCTTGGGACGTTGAAGCTCATTTTCGTGTTGTAACACACCTTATTCATGAAAAGCAACATGTTCATGCACATACTTTGGATCTTGTGGACTTATCCAAAGCCCTCAATATGGTTTACAGATAAACTATTTTTCATGAAGTCCGTCTTCAATGCCCCACAATTGCACGTTGGGTTGAATTTTGTGATTGTATGCATGTTCATCTTTACCTAGATTAGGGTGAGCCTGTCATGTCTTCAGCTGGAGTCCAACTAGGTGATCCACCTGGGCTTATTTATCTTTAGCTCTTCTTCCCTAATTTTCTCTTAAAGGATGTTTTCCATCTTGACTTGTTATCTTTCTACCTTGATGATGGATTTCTTATATGTGATGCAGCTAAAGTAGATAAGGCTTTATCTCTATTGTAAGAATTAGACCCTAGGTTTTTAAGTTCATCTCAATATGACAAAGACAAAAATCTTCTGGCCTTATGATGACCCTAGAAAAGCACCATCTTGTAATCTTTTTTCCTCCAAGCATATCCCATCCTATGTAGGGTGTGAAGCTTCTTGGTGGTCTAATTTTTGTTGATCGGTGCTTTGCTTTGGAATTATTGCAAAAGTGTGTAATCAGATTTGTAGCATTGATGGATCTCCTTTTTGTGCTCAATGATCCATAGAGTGAGCTTCTTCTTAGGTCATGTGTTGGATATCAAAGTTGTGATTTTCTCTACAGACAACACCACATGATTCTATTGCTTATGCCCTGGTAGACTTTGACTATGGGTTACATCTTTACTTGTTGTGCATTGTTGTTAGTCAAGTCCAAGGATTTGGTGATCTACAGTGGTATCTTGCCACCCTACCTATGCATATCAAAGGTTTGCATATTTCTATAGCCCAATACGTCGATGGTTATGCTTATGTTGGCATTCTAATTCACATCATTAAGCTTCAAGATCATATTCTCCATAAGGTTGGTCCTATTCCTATTGGTGCCATATCAATAATGCTTATGCTTCCATCATTGATCTTCTACCATCCTTTTATTGGTCCAAGTTGTCATGTACACTTTATGCCACCCCAAAGACACAATCCATGTTGGCAGATGCCTATTACAACATGGTCTTCCACCATTTCTAGGCCTCTGGGTTATCTCAAAATCAATAAGTCATTCTTTCTTATCTATAGGGTAACCATTCACAATATTTTCTACTCATCATTCCTACTGATGGACTTGGATTATCTATGGCATTGATCGAGTATCATTCCATTCTACATTACTGACTCATGGTCCCTTTATTTCCTAGAAATCAGTTTTGCCCCTTTTGTCATTCTATAGTTCTTGATTCCTTCAATGATCATGCTTTACAGTGCCACCTCTCCCCATGATCTAAGTTCCATCATGATATTGCTTGAGATGCACTTTTTGATATACCTCTTGTGGTGGGATTAAAGCCTTGAAGGAATCCCATGTCACCTTTGTTGGGACATGTCATGATGGTTTCCACTCCCAGAGACCTGGTGACATCTTGTTATATCATTGGCATGAAGGCAATTCCACTTGTGTTGATCTTATCGGGGTCTCTCTAATGATTGGTAATTTCAACATTTCAAAGAATGCCAAGTAGCTTGTAATATAGGAATACAAAACGTTGGTAACATGGTGATGCATGTGAAACTAACCATCATCATTTCCTTCCATTTTCCTTTGATACCTTTGGCCTTTTAACTATTGATTTTGTTTCCTTCTTACTTCACGTCCAACACATCATAAATAGGAATGTTATGATGCCATCACTAAATATTTAGACTCTGTCTTTAGATCATTGGGGTTTGCCATTCAAAATGGTAGGCGGCCCAATTTATAGCTCGTGTCTCTATAAAGGCATTTCTTTAAATATGTTCTTTGTAACATTACTTCTTATCAATCGATACATTTCTAGACATGTTATTAAAATTTAGTACAATTTAGTACTCACTGATAAAATACTAAAATTCATATACATACTGATAAAATTCATTTTAAACACTATGTCGGCTTAATATCTAGTAAGAGAAGTTGATTGGCAGACTGGTTAATAAATAAACAAATTTTGTTTATTTATTTACTTATAGTTATATTGGATTTTCCTAATACATATCAAATTTTATGGCAACCTAAATTACTAATATAGTATCAGCAAACGTTTACTTCAATACTATATTTATTACAAAATTTCATGTATCATTTCAAATTCATATGATATAATTTTTGTAAAAATTTATATCAAGTCATAGATGACCTAGTGAATAAGATCATGGGATGTCAAAGAAGCAACCCAAAATCGATCCTTAGCATAACCTATGATGTCTTACCTCCTCACCACTCATCCTGGGTTTGGGTGGTTATGTGGTGACAGGGGTTCACACACTTCTGTATCCTCTTTTTAAATTATATGAATATGTACATGAGCTTCACTAATTTGAAAATGTGATATTATGATTTCTTCATAAACCAAAGATATATCCAACTATATATATAAGACTAAGGAGCAAGAACATTGAAATTAAATACTTAAGTTACACTACGCATATGAAAATTGAACTTAAGGTGTCATAACCATTGATTACCTATAAAATAGGTGAAGGGTCACTATACTACCCCTTATCCTACTCCTATAGTTCCTACCAAGACTCTCTCTCTCTCTCTTCCTATTGTTCAGCTAGGACAAATGCGTGATGCAGACCAGGTGATGCTAAACAACATACCAAACAAGTACATAAAATTTATTTCTCCATGGTAAAATCATGCTAATAAGTGTCCATATATGGTTGGTTGTGTAGTTGAATATTTTTTTGTGCGATATTATTGTAAGTAAATACATTACATGTACTTGTTTAGGATGTTGTATGGTATTCCCATCATCTTCTCCTTGGTACAGACCTTGTTGAATAAGATAGGGAGAGAGAGGGTGAGCATTGGTACAAACTAAAGGATCAAGAGAAGGGTAGAGCATCTCAAGTTGTGACAAAATCTTGATTGAATAGAAATTACTCTATTCGGAGGGTACAAGTGCATCACTACCACCTTGTTGTTTATAATACACACATTTGGGGTGGTGTGGAACATTTGGAATGAGAAGTAAAACTGACATTCAACTTCAAATATTGACTTTTCTAATGAAATGACATGAGTGTGTACTCTAGTTTTTGCAGAGGAGTTGGTTCCAAAGTAGTTAGCCTTCATGGCTTGGAGCTACTACATTTGTTGGTGCAAAAATAGTGGTTGGGCCATTTCTAAGATGATACTCATAGGGCAACAACCTACTAGTGGAAACTCATGGGGAGTCATAGATTCAATGGTTTTCCTTAGGTGGTAAGGAGGGTAGAATGGGTTCAATGATACTATCACCAATCCTTTCAAGGTGCTAGAACAAGTGCCTAGGAAGAGTTAACAATTAGTTGTTGCTTAGTGTTTGTGAGGGGTACAAGCTGCAAAGCTTAAAATAGAAGAAATGAGAAAACAAGGACTCTTATGTGGAAAACAAATTGGAGTTTGCTACATGATGAGTGTATATTGAACATATTTTTAGTTTCATTTCATATATAGTTTTGCATTTTTTTTGCATTCTAATTTATATTTCACTTATTTAACATTTTGAGTAATTTATGCAATTTATTTAGTATTTAATATATTTTATTGTTTTATTTATAGGTTGATACAAGAATAAGATAGAAGCAATTATCCCTCCTTGAAAAGACAAAGAGAATGATCAAACATTACATATCCTCACTCCTCAATTTTGATAATTGGAGTGAGGATTAGTAAAGTATAGATGGTCACTCAAATGGCTATAACTTTGGCATACAAATTGAAATTGGATGAATTAAAATATCATTGGATGAAATTTTCAATTTTATACAAAATATGTATATCTACTGTTGTAAGTTGATAGCCCTACCAACAAGGATGATCAATTGATCATGAAGTTCAGCAAAAATTATAGTTGATCTACATAAAGTATACTTTGGTATTAAAACGACTATAGATTCCACAACAGATCTCAAAATTGAGTGATTCAAGTTGGATTAGAATAATTAGATTATATACTTAGTGAGTATATTTATTGACTACTTTTTCCAGACCATGCTGACCTAGAGTCACCCAAAACTTCTGGTATGTAAATCTACAACTGACAGACATTGGATTATTTATATGGATCTGATATTTTGCAGTCAAATAAAAATCACTTGTAGGACGTATAGGGAAGGGATTCATATATATTCTCTCCCATCGACAACCCTAAAATCCATCAAAGAGGGCCAAAGACAAAGTCTATGACTTGACTTGGATACACGCTCCACCATAGATCTGAACTAGAGACTGAAGTTATCATTTGGGAGTTGTGACAAACCACCAGTCTTCTCCTCCATGCTACTAATTTATACATGATATTCTTCTTCTCTATTTTGTATTTCTTGAACATCATTAGAGAGTAGATCCTTTGTTGGAACATGGGAATTAAGCTCTATGCTCATATTCTATTTTGACACTATTAATTGGTAATTGTATGAAAATCTAGATTGAAAATCATTTGTTTAGTGCCTTTTTTATAGCTTGGTCATCTATCTTGCATGATTGTTATAGTCATATATGTAGAGACCTTGAAATATAGGTTTAGTACACCAAATGATATCTTTGAACCCAGATGAGACCACATAAAGGCGTTATCTAAGGCAACATATTAGGGATCCAATGTAACAATACATCAAGCCTACAGAGAGATCAATCCATGTAGATTTCATAATCCAAAAGGAAATGAAATCCCTTGGCCCCAATCTAGTATTCATATGAATGAATGATGTAATTTTTAGAATATATCATTGACAGTGACGGTGAACCACGTCGTCCTCATAATTTTCTTAATTTAAAAAACATTTCTTTCAGAGTGTGATTTCATTTCTTGCATTTTTAATTTAGTCAATCAACCAAACCATCAACTTTTTACATCCTTATTAAATATTTTTCTTTATTATATTAAAGATCCAAATTATTCTAAAAAAAGGCTTGTGTTTGATTTCGATCCTTAGCTATACTACGATAAGACCCGTCAGCTTGCGGGTGGTGATTATTCTACATAGTTTTGGTAAAATCTAGGGACTTTTCCCTAGGTGAATTTGTTAGTGTGATAATTTACCCCATAATTATAGAAGAAGATCCAATGAAAAATACTAGAGTGGATAGTGGGATAAACAATTTGTGTTTGTGGATATGGTGGTAGATAAATTACATAGTTGGTGGTAGCGGGGAAGTATATGGTAGTCATTGTCAGGACACCTACTGAGGACATTTGAATATACAATATGTAATATAGGGATCACAAGTTTACAATGTAGTTTGAATTGTAATCATACTTATTTAGTATACTAATATGTGAATACCTGTCTCCTATGTGAATACTTATTTAGTACACAATATGTAGTTTGAATTGTAATCATACTTATTTTGTACAGTATACCCCCCCTTTGTTTAGCTATTCACGGGGTTTGGCTCATACCACCCCGCTTTTATTCTTGGAGTAATATATTACCTTATCCAAAAAAAATGTGAATACAATCTTGTATATCAAATTTGGTTATATATACATAATCATTTGTGCTTAGTAAAGTCTGTATATGTTAGTGATGTGGATGTATGAATGCTTGCATGGAATGTGAATGCATGTATGGTATGTGAATTTGGGTATGATTTGATGAGTTGATCATGTGAATGCAAGTGAATATATATTATTTAGTGAGTGAATCATGTGAATTCATTTGAATCTAAATATGTCGACTTTGAATATGAATGCAAGTGAATTTCATGTTGTATGTGTTCTTATTGCGGGCTTGCAAATTTTCTGTTGAATATCATGTCTATAACATGTTGATATAATGTAAAAAATATGTATATCCTAGGTTATTTCTGTATATATGAGGAAAGAAATCTGTAGTATTGGTTTTCTTGTACAAAACTGATGCTAGAGGCCTCTTTAGAAAACCAAAATCTACTACCAAAATGGAGTCTATATTGTCAAATTTGCTAGCAATGTCAAGACCATTTTTTATGATAGTTTCATTTTTTTAACATATTGTAATAGATGTTGTGTTTCCAGCATTGTTCTAATGATATGAGAAACCAAAATTGTAATAATTGGAATTGTACAATCGCCCACATATGCACAACTTTTTAAATAGCAGTTAAAGCCTTAAGTAATCAATGATGTAGCATGTATGTATAGTTATAGTTTCTATTGTTATAATGGTTCCATTAAGGGATAACCAAAAATGCTTTCATTTAGTATTCTACAAATATTCAAATCTCCTTGTTGAACGGTATCTCGTATGAGATGGAATGATCATAGTATGTGCTTGGAAGACCGATGTGATATGAATTTCTTAGCTTGTGCAATAGCTCTACTACTATCATAGTATAGGTCTACTACATCATCAATGGTTGGAACCACCCTAGGTTCACTAATGAGCTTCTTGATCCATATTCCTTCCCTTGTTGCATTGCAGGCAACAATATACGCATCATCATTGTTAGAATCAATTAGTGTCTCTTTCTTAGAAATCTTACATCTTACCACTCCATATTTGAGGAAGAACGCAAATCCTAATTTTTATTGGTAATCACATCATCGATTTTGAAGATGATATCAGTGTGACCTTTTAAAATTAAATATTAATAACCATCATTACTAACAATTGATCCCTAGTTATTCTCAAGTACTTTAAGATATTCATCAATCTAGTTATCTTCACTGAGATGTGACTCATGTTTTCTCATCATGCTCAAATCATACCAGACATTTGGGCTATTGATTGTATGCCCTGAAATCCATCATGTGATGATTTTAATAGGGATGCATTATATATGATTTGATTATTAATAAAAGGAAAATTCACTTATTATGTTTCTTTTAGTATGGATATAATTATACATATAATAATGTCCTGAGGACATGTTGACTCAATGACATATGGTTAGGGTTGAGGACCTGAACATGAGATCATATGTACACCAAAAAGTGTTCATTTTTGTTGTGTTTGTAGTCAATTATCGTTGTGGATATTATAGGACAACCATTATACATAAGACTAGTGTGTATGATGAATGATGACTATGGATTTTTGGTCATGATACTAGATATCAACTCAGATGCATGGGTACTAAAAGTTGACCCACTTTGAGAATAGAACATGGAAGCCATGTTATGGCAGACTAACTCATATCTCAAACGTGATAGTGGCGACTAGATCCTTAGACCTAAAGTCACTATAATGATCAGATGTTGTTTGTGTACTTTGAAACTATCCAAGGTGACTCTAAATGTGGGTTGTGATAGATGTATTGGTTGGGTACATTGCGTAAAATGTGGATTATTGTGAGTGATATAGATGAAAATTTGCCTCAGTTTGAGTGATATATTGGCCAATTGATAAGTGAAACTATGAAATGCATGGTCAAGATCATATGAGTCAATATATGATACACATATCACACAATCACAATAACTTACTCTAACTCAATTAACATAGATTGAATATTTAGAGGATGGAAACTCCATGCCTTAGTTGTAATCTATTTATATGTGACACATTCAAAGGTAAAATTGGTCACTTTGCATGTTGAAGTTATTCCCCAACTTAGTCTTGTATTTTGGATAGTGGCAATGTTTTGCTAGATACCAATACTTTCTTGTGATGTTTTAAACATCACTACCAATGTAATAAGAAACCTATGGGGACACAGACATAAGGATGCTTAAACGAATTAAGTTCACAATCACACATATGATTAAAATGGTTTTGAATCATGTATCCCATGATTTCTGCCCAATTAGATGAATGGCCAAGTCAATCAGCTGAATGGATGGTTTGGATAATATGGTCGAGTTGAGTTTCAGTCGACCAACTAATAACCAATTGAGAAAGAGATTAATCGTCCAACTAGATAGTCGAGTTGGGTGACTAGATGAAATCAGCATTGAATAAGAATTAGAAAGACTCAATTGATCTGGAATCAAATTGAGCAACTCAAATCGGAACAAGACATGTTCAATGAGTGAGTCATACAACTGAATAGTCCAGTAGGTTGATTGGGCTAGAGAATCAGTCTATTCATTAACAAATTGTCCAATCGGGAATTTTTGTGGGGTTTTCCAATTTGATTCTGATTGTGAGTAGCAGTTAGAAATGTGATTGAATTTCTGGAAAATTCAAGCCCATGAATCTCCTATTTTAAAGGGTGGAATTCCAAAGTGATACACAGTGATAGCCCTAATTTTAAGGTTTTAATACCTAATATAATATTCAATATCGTGAATGTTATGTAGATGATTGATACCAAATGGAGAAATGGGTTATTCAATTATTGACTCTTTTCACCCAAAAAGTATAACTAAAGGTGCAATTGAATGTCAGACCTAATTGAGTTCAATTATGATGAATAGCTTTTAATTAATCAAATTTGGTACTTCTAAGGACAAGAGGTCCATTTGGTAGTCACAACAAACTCATGTGACCAATTAATGAGCCTTTGAGTGTGATAGTATCATAACAAATGTTTTGGACTGGTAGGATCAAGATTTGATGCTTATTTGATTTTAATCAAAGTATATATGCCTATTTATAAGGTTGTTTGAAGAATTAATTTGCATGACCAAATAATGGAATTTGTGTCTCAAATGTTGATATAAGCTACTTTAGGTTGTTAAGAACTTATGCTTCAAATTTTAGAGTCAAATAACTTTTCTATAGAGAGAGATTGAGGCTTGAAATTCGATCAAATTTAATATGCATTAATTGATTCAGATCTAAGTCCACATTCATCTATGTCATGCTCATAGTGGCTGACCCATTTCCTAGATGCAGCCTAAAGCCTGACAACATGACCTCATCATGCTCACTCTTTGGGAGGCTATTAGGATCTGAAGGCCCTAACTTCGTCTCCTACTTTCAAACAAAGCAGGCATGAGGGGACTTTAGGATGTAACCTAGTTAACCACTATAATGTCACCAATCTAAGATCTAACATGACTATAGAAGTCAGTTGGATCCACCTTTAGCGATGATACACAATGATTATTAGATCGTAATAAATGGCTTAGAGTGAAGGGAGAATTATCTACATGCTTCCTAGCATTCCCCACTGCAAAGATAAAGGTGCAATAGAGGGGTCATGAGATGATGTATGCTACCGTAATGTCCATTCTAGTCTGTAGGGAACCTAGTCTTAAATTATAGGGCTCCCCAAGGACTGTTGAGATCCACCATGATTGTAGAGCTTGAATCCATGACCATGAGAAAAAAAGCTTGGGGTACAAATTTGGGTTTTTTGACATGAATTGGACCCCTCCTTTGGGTTCCTAGAGGAGCCTTGACCATCTTCATATGTTTTCTACGGTGAGCAGTTGTACGGGGAGAAAAAGCCCAAATTTGATCATCTGCTCCGCCATGTAAGCTCCAACGAGACACAGAGAGGGAGCAGAAGGCCTTCCCAGATGCCATACAGAACTAGTGGTAGCCACCCACCACCCATGACAGTTTGTTTCCCCTTGAGGTCTCGCAGGGAGGCTTCAATCACATGCTTCCCCTAGTCAGGGGCATTTAGACACAGTGATGCCCCTAGTTTGCCGACGGGAGGAGATAGTGTAGAAGACAGTGAAGATTGTGATACGGAGGGAGAAA
The DNA here is from genome assembly GCA_963693085.1 of Alisma plantago-aquatica. NCBI lineage: Eukaryota > Viridiplantae > Streptophyta > Magnoliopsida > Alismatales > Alismataceae > Alisma > Alisma plantago-aquatica. The sequence goes on from OY856409.1 coordinate 257,957,682, forward strand.
CTAGAGTGTGGAGGCTGACCGGTCCTGCCAGAAAATCGATTGGTCTAACCACTACCACACCAGCCACGAGTGTGCCTAAGGGAGATGGGTCAACTAACATGGGCCAATCTAAGATAACCACGTCATGCAGTGGGACCCACCAAACAAGGTACTTATCTCCATTAAATAGTATTTTCTTAGAAAATTTATTATAAATAGATTCCTTGGCCTATAAATTCTCAAAAAATACCCCTAGATTTAGAAAAATACCTTCTTTGTTATTAGACCCCTAGGCTAGAATCATGAGCACTGTTATCAATGATATCTAATTTATAGTACAATGCTCCTTTCTAGGGTTTGTTAATGGTAATATTTGCCTAACGAGTGATATTAGATATTAAAATTCATGTTTAATGTTAGTCTTTTAAGGATACCAAATATAGGCTATGACATGAATATTGTACCAAAATACTAGTTATTTTCTCTGTAATGGACAATTAGATGCTTTGAACATCATATTAATTCTAGAAAATAGATAAAGAATCAAAAGATTATAAAAGTTGAACCATATCCTAAAAATGACATAGAGATCAGTAGAAAAATATTGTAGACAAGTTTAGGTCAATTTGAACTTAGGTTTGGCTAAACCCTAATTGGATCTAAAATACCAAGAATAATGATGTAGCATTAATATTAATGATGGTTAATTTCTATTCATTAGGTGATGACTAGAGTAGTATATGATCATGTATATTTAGGAATATTTGAATTCAGGTATGTGGGACTATCCTCTTTGATGAATGCCTAGTCCATTTGGACTAGAAGCATATACTAGGTTTAATATACTCTATTTCACCTCTTGACCAGTTCGATATATTATATAAATTTCTTAGCTTATGTACTTGTTTGTATTACTTTGTTTTCTATTAAATAATCTCTTGAAATTATATATATGTCTTGCAAATAATCTTGAACATAAATGATATGCCCATTATGACTACCTAAATGTTGATGATGTTGTTGTTGATATTGGGTACAAGTGACCTCCTCATATCAGAGGGTGGAACTTGTACAAAATGGTGACCTCCTCTGAATGGAGAGATGGAGTCAGTTGACCTTCCCCAATCTCCTTAGGTTGATGGAGCCATATATATATTTGCCAATTTCATCATAATGGGAAAACTCGTAATAAATTATTGTCAAAATAACTAAGCTATTTATCAAATCTTGTTATTATTTCTTTATAAATTCTTAAAAGCAATATTTTGTAGTACCGTACAATTATGTCTCCTTTTCTAGTATTTATGTCCTTTACAAGCACCATGTACTCAATATATTTGTGCTGACTTGTTTCCACTGGCACAGAATAAGAGGTGGCTTGTGAGAAAGCATACATGGTGTACCTATTGTATAAAGATCCTAATTAGCATACATGGTCATAGACTTGTAAAAATCTTCATTCAATATGTAAATATAAGTTGTAATAATTAATGTTGTAATAATATTACATGTTGAATGTTGATATTATTCATGGTGTATGCATCTAGTTTATAGTTCATTTATATTAGTGCTTCCATATTTGCACTCTGATATCTTATTTATTTCACAGGTTTTCCTAGTCTGTGAGATACACACACATTGGACACAAGTTTTATAAAAGTTCTTACTCTTGATAGAGAAAACCCATCCTAAGGGAAACAGTCCACAATAGAAAGAGATGGAGAGTGAGTGATGATACCACATCGATGACTCCAAGTTCCTCAAATCCTGTTGGTGACCAAGGAGGTGAACTATGAGCTCCTTATTTTCATTGATGATGAAGAGGGTAAGGCCTTTTCCTAGAGGCTTGAGGGTAAGTGTCACAGAACTATTTGTTATCCAAATCCCCATTCCTAATGGATAGAAAGTCAAAGGCAAGAGGACTCGAGCGTCAGTCTATAGGATAGATCACATAAAATATGCATGAATAAAACCACAAATAACAACTCAGGTAAGAAACAACAAAGCATAAAAGAAATGCTAAATTAGTGCCTGACAAGATCTTAGGTCCCATATATCAACCATGTGTATTCCATTTTCATGCCATGATATATCATTAGAGTAAATGAATATTATCATAAGTGTGGAAGCATTGATCATCATTAGAGATTCATAGTGCACCTATTACCTAAAATCATGAAATGGGTATACATCAGCACAATTACACTGAGTATGTTGGTAAACATATAAAATCACAGGTTTAAGAACATATATTGCTTGGAAAAAGCATAATGTAATAGCAAGAAATGAAGCAACAACATTTAAAGACTTTCTTATTAACATGCAATCTTGTTTTAAGTTCATTTCCATTATACCAACAATATCATAAGGTCTTTGACCTGCTTATGAAAAGAAGGGGTCTGTGAGAGTGCTCAAGATTAGCTACCCTATTTCAATATGAGGGATTAAACACTAAGTCAAGAGTTAACCCTATTCATAAGGGACCCCAAGGCCATTGTCAAGATCTAACCCTTGGATCAACATGGTTTGCTCTATCATGAAAACTCAAGTAGGACATCCAGCCTTGTATCCTTACCCCGAGAATACAGGAAGATACACAAGGTTGTATAATGGACATCTATGATTATGTTTTCAAGTTTTTTCAACATATGTAATCAAGACAAAAACATAGTAGTCATAGGGAACATGTAGCTCAAGAAAGTATAATAATCCAAGCATTTATACTACATACACACATGCAATTTCAATACTACTGGTCTGGCCAATAGGAGGATAAAGTGTACCTTGATACGAGCAAACTAGCATTATATAACATGATTAGATCTTTAAAAAGAGTTCATCAAAGAGATCCTAACATTACAAGTAAGTGTGATATGATCAACATCACAAGACTTCGGTCATCTTAAACATAACATCAAGGGTGGACGTTTCTCCTAATCTAAGTTCGATATTTCTTAATGATTGATTTCAACATCTCCAATGTTCATGCAATATTAATAGGGAAATCATTAAGATTTGAGCATGTTAGGGTGAAACATCCTTAGCAAGATCATGGATTTTAAACATAAGGTTTCATTGATCTTAATAGGGAAATCATAAGATTTGAACATGTTTGGATGACTTAATCATCAAAACATCCATTTAAGTCATATTGAGTCATTTTCATGCAATATGGTCATCATTAGAGTAAAAGAGAGGTCAAGCATGATATATTATCACAAATATCAACATGTTACTGATTTGAAGTCATAAAATAGAATGGGTGACCATTAGGGTGATATTTGTACAATATTAGATCTCAAATATAGAGACATGCACATTAAGTCACAGTACATGTCATGTTTAGGTCACTTAGTCAAAATAGTGAGAAAGATTGATCCATGAGTCGTTTAGCTGATCAAAACATGTAAAGTTATTGATCTAGATCAAACATAATTATTTGGAGTCCACATAATCAAATTGAGCATCAAGATAAGGATCATTAGCATCAAAGTCCAAATTACACAATATTACATGGCCCATTTCATACATTGGAGTCATCAAAAGGACTAAGCATGGTCAAGTTTGATTCAAGTGTCATAATATATCATAACTTACTGATCAGGGTCATCAATACTAAGTGGGGTCAAGATATGATAAAGGTTGAGCATTTAACATCATTAATCGTGTAAAAAATATCAAAGTGATGTCAGTTTCAACATAATAGAAGCTACAAAAAGAATTTGACTCTGAAACTAGGTTTGTTGGATATATCTTGTTGAGTAAATCAAATTCTATATATAATATATCCCATTTGGAGTTACTAGTTATTTTATATTATTTTTGTAAAGTTTATCATATTTCTTGAAGAGAGAGAGAGGGACAGAGAGAGTTATACCATATCGGGTCGTTGAGGTGGTGCGCCGCGATTGGTCACCCACGGGTCCATGTAAGTGTCAGTGGGGACGCAGTTTGAATTGGTAGGGGGTGCTTCCAATTTCCAATGACTCCCAACCATGGTTGGTCGCTCCATGGGATGTTGATGGCATATTGTGGTTGCCAACCACCACTACCCACCACTCCCCCTCTCCCCACAGGCATGCACGAGCTCGCGCCCAGTGAGGTGGTGTTGTGGCCTAGTGCTCATCGGCATGCCTTGGGGACTGGCAGAGGAAAGGTTTGGGTCATCATGAAGAGTCTCGTCTTGGACCTACACACAATGGAGGATCCAGTGCTAGTGGAAATGGGGAAGAAGGAGCCTCTGGGACGCAAGCCTCAGATCCTTCTTGTTGTGGTGCCACCCTACTCTTCGATATAATAAGGAAGAAGGAGGAGGAGTAGAGATGATACAGACCACGAGAGAGGGTGAGAAGAATAGGAAAACAAAGGGTGAATATCGGTGAAATTTATGGCCTTAAAAAGGAGACAAGAGGAGGACTAGATGACGTCTTCGACTATGGCCTCAGTAATGGTGGCCAACCATAGTGAGAGGGTGCCCCATACCCCTCCCAGGCCCTAAAAGCCTAGGATTACTTAGGGAAATGATCAGGGATCCCAAGTGGGAGATATTCATGATGATTTCAAGTGAGAATGAGTTCAAGACCTCATCATGGTTGGTGTTCGCAGACATGGCTAGGCTGATAGTTGCTTGAATTTTGCTTAAGGTTGGGGATGACCCCCCAACCATTGGATCAGCGACACTTGATCCTCGTCCATTAGATCAGTGGACCTGGTGCACTTGCAAATAAGGCCAACTCCTTGTTGGGTACACAGAAATATGGGTCAAGCCCTTGAAAGAACAATGATCGAGGCCCATCAAGGAGAAAAATGGTGGAAAAAGACTAGAAAGGAGGAGAAATTTCAAAAGGCATAACTTTCTCATAGATTATCCGATTTGGATGAAATATTCATTGTTGGATCCAAAATTTCACCATATATATAATGGAAAAGGTTTGAGATCAAGATAAGTATGTTGAGTAGTCTCAAAATTCAAATCCATTCTCAAGGTTCATTAGGCACTCAACATTGCATAATTGAGTTCAAAAATTGCAATTAGTCAGCATAACTCATCAATTGAGAAACAAGTGATCCAAAAATATCCAAGTGATTATTAGGGAGATAATTGAGTCAAATAGAGTGCATAATTGGAGGAGAGAGAAAATCTAGGATGTTACATCCTCCCCACCTTAAAAGGAATGTTGTCCCCATAATTAAAGCAAATCCTTAAAAGACATTAGGACTAGACATTCCATATCTTGTTAATTGTAATACCCCACATATAACAACATCATATTTCAATCATCAATATTATTCCAATATCAAGATACCAAACATCAAATTCCAAACATAGACATGCTTCCACTGCACCACTCTGATGCAACAGATCATCAAAAGATCACAAATTTGGAGAGATCGCCAATTTAGGTCAAACAAATAGGGCTCTTTGATTCAATAGTAAAGTGTGACTTTCAATCCCAATGTTTAGGGTTATCTTCTAGATTGGCCCTAGGTGGGTTTATACATCCTTGATTGAGATTTTTTATTTCAACAATGCGAGACAAACATCATATTTTAGTATTGTGGTTTCATATTAAAAACAATGAAAGGTCCCACCCTAGTCCACATGAGAGCTTAAACCTAAGTCATAAATTGAGAAAATCAACAAATCATAATTTCAAAATTTTCAAAATTTGGGAACATGAAAGCCATTAGTCATATATCGAGGGTGATCTCAAGATCCAAATAGGGTGATCATAGGTGTCGAACTAATATCGAGATGAATTGTCAGTGGTTAAGATTTTGTAGATCAATACCGAGAGTCATGAATTTGGACAACAAACGTCATATGTCCAAAAACTTTAGAGCTAGGGTATAAGATGCCAACTTAGACAATAGGTGGGATCATTCATTCATAATCAACAATCAAGAAACATTTTGTGATATCAATATTAATATCATTATCATGGTATTCAAGGTTGATGAATGATCTAAACCTAGGCCTTTCTAGGAGCTTAACCACAAAATATAGTCAATTTCATCATATTCTAAGATCATCATCAAATCAAGATTTAATATCAAGTTTCAATATCAACATAAAATTTGATCTATTAGAGACTTAGGTTAAGAGATCAAAATCATATGAAAGGGGTTACCTTTCCAAACTCTAAATAATCAATAAGATGAAAATTTAGAGACAATCATGGTAGGGATGCGACTTAGGTTATGAAAGTTATGAAACAAACTACCACCTTGAGCTAGCACATTTGTCCTCATTAGTCATGAAATGTCAAGCCCATCAAATAGGAAGAGCATCATTTATCGATTGTATTTCATAGGGTATGAGATCAAAGATCATTAATCATAATATAGCAATCATGATTCAAGATTCCAAATATTTGAGGTTGTAGCATTGTTCCCTTCTCTTCATAATCAAGAGCAAGGGGTATACATGCAAATAGAGAAGTCAATGTAGGATCTTTCAACATTTTGAGCATTATCGAGTATAATAAAGATCTCATATTTGTCATATTATTCAAAATCAAGTTTAACAATGAGGCATTATAATCAATAGGGTAGTTGGCCTCTTGTATCAAATTTTTCATCATGATTTTGAGAGTTCAAAGTCATAGTCATTTCAAAGCATGATCATGATACATATCATAATAGGGGAAACAATTTTCTTGATCATGTTTGAGGTTTAATCAACAATAGGGCAACATGGACTTAATCAATAGGGACCACATCAACAATGAGGTATAAAGCATGAGTTCTCCTTATATCATCATATTAAGCATTATCATTTACCTCAAACATAGTAAGAGCATAGTTCATATTTGGTAAAATTGACTTTGCATGATATGAGACACTATACATGAGTACTTAACTTCAAGAATACTTTTATTATCCATAATTGAGTTTTTCAAATTAAGGTCAAATCATGGAATAATTATCATATTTAATCAACTTTATTCGTCTGAAATTTATTTTCCCCATAGACTACCCATAATCAAGAAATCATGTGATTAATTGTCATAAGAGAGATCACACAAGGAGATGAGAGGCTATCTAATCATCATATAATGGGAGTCTAAGTGTAGTCCTTAAAGAAGAGATGAGATTCTAGAAAACTCTCTATGCTTTTTAGGGAAAAACCTTAATCCAGTCTTGGATTCACTTCGGCTAGGTAGGTATACAAGGGAGACCTCAGCCACTACAACTAGGTGCATAGGAGGTGCATCAGCCCCCATGTAGTGACCTTCCTAGACACCTTAGCTTCACCATTATGGACTTAGGTTTTCCCAAGGATCATGCAAAATTGGGTTATTAAACAGGCATAGAGGATATGTGATTTCTTTGATACCATATGTCACAGAACTGTTTGTTACCCAAATCCCCACTCCTAATGGCTAGAAAACCAAAGGCAAGAGGACCCGAGCATCCATCCACAAGATAGATCACATAACATATGCATGAATAAAACCACAAATAACAACTTAGGTAAGAAACAACAAAGCATAAAAGAAATGCTAAACTAGTACCTGACAAGAACTTAGGTCCCATATATCAACCATGTGTATTCCACTTGCATGCCATTATATATCATCAGATTAAGAGCAAATCATCATAAGTGTGGAAGCATTGATCATCATTAGACATTCATAGTGTACTTGTTACCTAAAATCATGAAATGGGTACACATCAGCACAATTGTGCTAAGTATGCTAGCAAACATATAAAATTATAGGTTTAAGAACACATATTGCTTGGAAAAAGCATAATGTAATAATAAGAAATGAAGCAACAACATTTAAAGAATTTCTTATTAACATGCAATCTTGTTTTAAGTTCATTTTCATTATACCAACAATATCATAATGTCTTTGACTTGCTTCCCAAAAGAAGGGGTCCGTGAGGGTGCTCAAGATTAGCTACCCTATTTCAACATGAGGGACTACAAGACTAAACGTCAAGAGTTAACCCTATTCATAAGGGATATCAAGGCCATTTTCAAGAGCTAACCCTTGTATCAACATGATTTGCCCTATCATGACAACTCAAGTAGGACACCCAGCCTTGTGTCCTTACCCCGAGAATACAGGCAGATACACAAGGTTGTATAATGGACATCTATCATTATGTTTTCAAGTTTGTTCAACATTTGTAATAAAGACCAAAACATAGTAGTCATAGGGAACATATAGCTCAAGCAAGTATAATATTCCAAACATTAATACTACATGCAATTTCAATACTACTAGTCTGGCCAATAGAAGGATAAAGTGTACCTTGATATGAGCAAACTAGCATTATACAACATGATCAGATCTTTAAAAAGAGCCCATCAAAGAGATCCTAACATTACAAACAAGTGTGATATGATCAACATCACAAGACTTAGGTCATCTTAAACATAACATCAAGGGTGGACATTTCACCTAATCTAAGTTCTATATTTCTCAATGATTGATTTCAGCATGTGCAATGATCATGCAATATTCATCATCAAGCTAGATACTACATCCTACATCATTTAGACTTAGGGTGAAACATCTTTAGAAAGATCAGGGATTTTAAACATAAGATTTCATTGATCTTAGTAGGGAAATCATAAGATTTGAACAAGGTTGGATGACTTAATCATCAAAACAACCATTTAAGTCATATTGAGTCATTTTCATGCAAAATGGTCATCATTAGAGTAAAGGAGAGGTCAAGCATGATTTATCATCACAAATATCAACATGTTACTGATTTGAAGCCATCAAATAGAATGGGTGTCCATTAGGGTGATATTTGTACAAGATTTGATCTCAAATATAGCGACATGCACATTAAGTCACATTACATGTCATGTTTAGGTCACTTAGTCATAATTGTGAGCAAGATTGAACCATAAGTCATTTAGCTAATCAAAGCATGTAAAGTTACTGATCTAGATCAAACATAATCATTTGGAGTCCACATAATCAAGTTGAGCATCAATATAAGGATAATTAGCATCAAAGTCCAAATTACACATATTACATGGCCCGTTTCATACATTGGAGTCATAAAAATGACTAAGCATGGTCAATTTCAATTCAAATATCATAATACATAATAAGTTATTGATCAAGGTCATCAAGACTAAGTGTAACATCCCAAATTTTTGTAAAATTAAATTTAGGTTTCTCATAAACTTTCCCCACTAATTAAACTCAAAATTTTGGACCCTAATGAAATTAACCCAACTATACAACATATTCTTATAAAAATATACATTAAATAGAAGGATACATGAGGTATCTAATCTATCCTTAATAGAGCCTCATCACCCTAAATCTACATATTAACCCATATTTTCTCAAACAACTAAATTAAGAATACTTATTCAATTTACACTGTGTTTTGATGCATTTCAAAATGAGATAATGACATATATAGAAATTGTAAAGAAAAGATACTCTAAATCTAACTCTAACTGAATGGGAAGGTTCTAGACCCCTTAATATTCATATAGTTCAAATTTTAGATAATTTGAACTTCTTTTGCCCCCCCTAACTCAATTAGAGAAGATTACATATAGTTACATATCGAAATTATATCAATATATTGTTAATTTCCTAAGATAACCTAAGTCATGTTTGCATCAGCTGTGTCATGTGACCCTCAAACCCAGTCTGGGTTAGACTCTGGATCACAGAGCCATCTGCCTGCTGGGAGTCTGTCTCCCTTACCCGACTCTTGTCCCCTCTAGGATATCAATAGTCATTCTCCTCTCCCCCTCCAATCTAAATCTCTTTCTAGAAATCCCAGAGCCAAAAGGATCCTCCTCACCTTCATCGCATCCTCTCGAGCAGATAGATCCCAACCACCAATGGTTTTGGTTCCCTAGAGACCCCTTTCGGTAAGGATCCATGTTCCTTTAGAACTCGACCACTATCTTGTTACGACGCCATCCTTGGGCATTCACATATACATACCACCCTCCCAAAATCTTCATGATAGCTCCAGAAATAGAAGAAGTAACTTGCCAACTAGAGGTCCCTACAACCCATTGCCGAACTCCCCCTTCTCTGTTCTACTTCTGGCGGTTGGAGATGAGAAGTTAGGCCTTTTAGAAGCTTGTTGAAACCCCAGACTAGTTCAAGGGACCCCCGTGTAGCGTTCTGAGCCTCCAATGCCTCCCAATTTGAGGTACTCTGGTGTTACCCTTTCTCATAGATGGTTCTACAGATTGTGAACAAAGACCAATTTCCATGCTACCTTTGGACCATCTACATGTAATCATGGTATTCGGTTCTGTTTCGTGCTGTTTTGCTTTTCCATCTTATTTGTGTCTGTGGTTCTCAACTAGAATTCATTTTCCATCAAACCTCACCCTTCTATCCATCAAGGTGGGGGTGTTTATTGTGGGTGCTTTCGGCCACCCTACAGCCTGTTCTTGGGCTTGGTGAATTTGGACAACAGTGATGAAGGTGCCTAGCACCTTGGTTTCCAGAGGATGGATCAAGATTTTAGTTTTGCTTCTCCACTCATGGCGTCTGTCGCCTGTGTTCTTTGCCATCTCTTTGTGAAAGATGGGTTGGGGAAAGAAGATCCCATACACCAATTTCCAACTTTGCCCATGTGGCGTAAATTTATCTATCATATCTTCATGGGCATTTTGGGTTTTGATTCATCTCTCTCTCTCTCTCTTTGTCGCACACGCAATTGATTTGGGCCTCATTGCCAGTTGCTTATGTCCTATTGGGACACCTTAGAGTGGGCTTGGCCCCTAAGGTGTTATTATGGATAATATATTTAAGACATGGCTTTTCTGAGCCCTCTGATTGGTCAGTAGTTCCAAAATTCCTATCCACTTAATCTGATTTTAGAAAATTTTGTAAAAAATATTCGTTGGAAAGAGTTTTTTGAGATCTACAAGATGAACTAAGTTTCAAAGTTTGTTTTAACATCGAGTTTCCCCAATTTATTCAAGATCCATTAAACCCTAAAATTTAGTTGGATAATGATTATTAATGCATTTCAATTAATTTTACAGGGCAATAGGGGTTCCTCAACATCAAGACACTATTAGGAGTTGCTCCAATCTCTGTAAGTGGTCCATGCACTTTGAACATAGTTATTGGATGTTTATATGTTATTATCTACAATGTACATGTTATTATGTAAATGTAATATGCATGCTATAGTTTTATTGATTCAAGTTAAAAGTTAATGGATAAATGAAATCCTTTTTACTGTTTACATTTAAGAATCATCATATTACATCATATTCATGCTTAAGAGAAAAAGTGAAGAGTATTCAAGAATAAAGAGTATTCAAGAGTAAAGAGTAAAGATAACGAATGAACCTTATATAAGATTCTCATTATGGTCTTTCTTAGAATATAATGTACTTCAGTACAAATCATGGGCTTTCCTAGCATACAGTGTACTTGGTAAAAATCATGGGCTTTCCTAGTATACAGATCACTTCGGTGAAATTCAAGAGTCACTTCGGTGCAAAACTTGAGGACTCTTATATAAGTCAGATAAAAGATAATGATAAGATGTGAAGTTTATTTTCATGATGTTTAAACATTTTCTTTTTAAATTATATGTTATTTCAGTTTTATAATATGTTCAATTCCACTTACGAACTATTTTATGCATGGTTGGGGGTGTGATGCCCGCAAGAAAGGAGCAACATCAAGGATAGAGCTATCCGAGGACCAGTTGAAGAAGGAGCCCAAGGACATTTGAGACCAGACCTGGTGGGGTGCCATCTACCTATAAGATACAATCATTTAGATCCAAGTTTCGTATATGTTCTAAATCATGTTTAGAGATTAGTTTATGTATTCTAGAACTCAATTGTACTAGATTGTTCAAGAATAATGTATGAATCTATATTTCCAATTAATGCATGGTGTTTCATTTTTATTTTTACTATGAATATCATATTTTGTGATGTTCCTCCAATCCAAGTGACCCATGTTATGGACAACATAGGGTTTGCTTCTACTGACGTATTTATGTGCTTGGAGGGGTGTTACAATATGGTATCAGAGCAAATAAGTGGATGGCCACCATGCAAAATCCAGATTCATATGTTCTAAGCCCTAGATATTGAAGATTAATTTAAAGATATTAGAAACCAATGTAGACACATAAAGTTATGTGCCTAGATGTTTTGGACTTTATGTTAACTCTAGAACTGTATATAGCATACTCTCTCTTTCCCACATCTTTGTGGTATGGGACATAGACTTATGGGATTGTGTAGAGAGAATGGTATATGCATAATCATGTTTGTCTTGTCCTTTCAAGTGCATGTGGTATGGGACATGTGCATGAAGGAAGTGCTAAGATAAGTGTGATTAAATATGTCACCTTTGAATATATGAGTGGTCGGCATGTATCCAAAGGTGACAAATAAAACAATAGTTGCATTAAGAGTTTGAGACATATAGTCACCTAAACCTGATGATGTACATAGAATGTGTAAAAATCTTAAGGTGGGTAGTCTTGTGAAATTTAGGACAAATTTATATAAGGTGGGTAGAATTGTAACATTCCAAATTTTTGTAAAATTAAATTTAGGTTTCTCATAAACTTTGTCCACTAATAAAACTCCAAATTTTGGGCCCTAATGATATTAACCCAAGTATATAAAATATTCTTATAAAAATATACATTAAATAGAAGTAACATGAGGCATCTAATCTCTCATTAATGGAGCCTCATCACCATAAATACACATATTAACCCATATTTTCTCAAACAACTAAATTAAGAATATTTATTCAATTTACACTACCTTTTAATGCATTTCAAAATGAGATAATGACATATATAGAAATTGCAAGGAAAAAATACTCAAAACCTAAATCTAATTGGATGGGAAGGTTCTAGACCCCTTAATATACACATAATTCAAATTTTAGATCATTTGAACTTCTTTTGCCCCCCTAACTCAATTAGAGAAGATTATATATAGTTATATATCAAAATTAAATCAATATATCGTTAATTTCCTAAGATAACCTAAGTCATGTTTGTATCAGTTGTGTCACGTGACCCTCAAACACAGTCTCAATCAGACTCTAGGTCACGAAGCCATCCACCTACTGGGAGTTTGTCTCCCTTACCTGAATCCCGTCCCCTCTAGGATGTCAATAGTCATGGTCATCTCCCCCTCTAATCTAACTCTTTTTCTAGAAATCCTAGAGCCAAAAGGATCCTCCTCACCTTCACTGCATCCTCTTGAGTAGATAGATACCAACCACCAATGGTTTTGGTGCCCTAGATACCCATGTTGGTAAGGATCCATGCTCCTTTAGAACTCAACCACTATCTTGTTATGATGCCATACTTGGGCGTTCATATATACATGCCACCCTCCCAAAATCTTCATGATAGCTCCAAAAACTGAAGAAGTAACTTGCCAACACATGGAGGTTCCTGTAACCCATTTTCAACCTCCCACTTCTCTGTTCTACTTTCGACGGCCGGAGATGAGAAGACCGACCATTTAGAATTTTGTTGACATCCCAGACTAGTTCAAGGGACCCCGTGTAGCGTTCTGAGCCTCCAATGCCTCCCAATTTGAGGTACTTTTGTGTTACCCTTTCTCATACCTAGTTTTGCAGATTGTGAACAAAGACCAATTTTCATGTTACCTTTGGTCCTTCTACCTGTAATCATGGTATTTGGTTTTGTTTAACATTGTTTTGCTTTTCCATCTTATTCGCATTTGTGGTTCTCAACCAGAATTTATTTTCCATCAAACCTCACTCGTCTGGCCGTCAGGGTGGGGGTGTTGATTGTGGTTTCTTTTGGCCACCCCACAACCCATTCTTGGGATCATCAAATTCAGATAACAATGATGAAGGTGCTTCTCACCTCAGTTTCCAGAGGTTGGATCAAGATTTCAATTTTTCTCTCCACTCATGTTGTATGTTGCCTATGTTCTTCGTCATCTCTTCATGCAAGATTGGTTAGGGAAAGAAGATCCCAGACATTGATTTCCAACTTTTCCCTTGTGGGGTAAATCTATGCATCATATCTTCATGGGTGTTTTTGGTTATGATTCATCTTTCTCTCTTTGTTGCACACACAATTTATTTGGACCTCGTTACTAGTTGTATGTGTCCTATTGGGACACCTCAGAGCGGGCTTGGTCCCTTAGGTGTTATTATGGATAATATATTTAAGATGTGGCTTTTTCGATCCCTCTGATTGGTCAATAGTTCCAAAATTCCTATCCATTTAATCTGATGTCGACAAATTTTGTAAAAAAATATTCGTTGGAAAGTGTTTTTTGAGATTAAAAAATGAACTAAGTTTCAAAGCATGTTTTGACACCATGTTTCCCTGATTTATTCAAGATCCATGAAATCCTAAAATTTAGTTGGATAATGATTATTAATGCTTATCAATTAATTTAACAGGGTAATTGGGGTTTCCTCAACATCAAGAGACTATTAGGAGTTGCTCCAATCTCCGTAAGTGGTCCATGCACTTTGAACATAGTCATTGGATATTTATATGTTATTATGTACAATGTACATGTTATTATGTGAATGTAATATGCATGCTATAGTTTTATTGATTCAAGTTAAAATTTAATAATAAAATGAAATCCTTTTTACTGTTTACATTTAAGAATCATCATATTACATCATATTCATATTTAAGAACAAGAGTGAAGAGTATTCAAGAATAAAGAGTATTCAAGAGTAAAGAGTAAAGATAATGAATGAACCTTATATAAGATCATTGTTATGGGCTTTCCTAGCATACAATGTACTTCAGTAAAAATCATGGGCTTTCCTAGCATACAGTGTACTTCGGTACAAATCATGGGCTTTATTAGAATGGAGTGTACTCAGTACAAATCATGGACTTTCCTAGCATACAGTATACTTCAATACAAATCATGGGATTTCCTAGCATACAGAGCACTTTGGTGCAATTCAAGAGGGACTTCGGTGCAAAGAGAAGAGGCACTTCGGTGCAAAACTTGAAGACTCTTATATAAGTTAGATAAAAGACAATGATAAAATGTGAAGTTTATTTTCATGATGTTCAAACATTTTCTTTTTAAAGTATATGTTATTTTATTTTTATAATATGTTCAATTCTACTTACAAACTATTTTATGCATTGTTGGGGGTGTGATGCCTGCAGGAAAGGAGCAACATCAAGGATAGAGCTATCTGAGGACCAGTTGAAGAAGGAGCTCAAGGACATCTAAGACCAGACCTGGTGGGGTGCCATCTCCCTAGAAGATACAATCATTTAGATGCAAGTTTCTTATATGTTATAAATCATGTTTAGATATTAGTTTGTGTATTTTAGAACTCAATTGTGCTAGATTGTTTAAGAATAATGTATGAATCTATATTTCCAATTAATGCATGGTGTTTCATTTTTCTTTTTGCTATGAATATCATATTTTGTTATGTTTCTCCAAGACAAGTGACCCATGTTATGGACAACATAGGGTTTTCTTATGCTGACGTATTTATGTGCTTGGAGGGATGTTACACTAAGTGGAGTCAAGATATGATAAAGGTTGAGCATTTAACATCATTAATCATGTAAAACATATCAAAGTGATGTAATTTTCAACATAACGAGAGATATGAAAATAATTTAGTTCTAAAACTAGGTTCATAGGATAGATCTCGTCAAGTAGATTAATTTTCATATATAATATGTCCCATTTGGAGTTACTAGTGATTTTATATCATTTTTGTAAAGTTTAGCATATTTCTTGAAGAGAGAGGGGGACAGAGAGTTATACCATATTTGGCCGTTGAGGTGGCACGCCGCGATTGTCGTCTGCGGTTCCATGTAATCACTAGTGGGGCATGGTTCGAACTGGAAGGGGGTGCTTCCAATCTCCAACAACACCCCAATGTGGCTGGCCGCTCCGCGGGATGCTGATGGCATCTCGTAGTCGTCGACCACCGCTGCCCACCACTCCCCCTCTCCGCATAGGCCTGCGCAAGCTCGTGCCCAGCTCGGTGTTGTCATGGCCTGGTTCTCACCGGTGTGCCTAGGGACTAGCATAGGAAAGTTTAGGGTCATCATGGAGGGTCCCATCCTGGACCTACACACAACGACAGATCCAGTGATGGTGGAAACGGGGAAGAAGGAGCCTCGGGGATAGAATCCCCAAATACTTCATGTGGCGGTGCCACCCTACTTTTCGGTGATCTGAAGGAAGGAGGAGGAGGTGTAGAGAGTGAGATAGGGCAAAAGAGAGAGTGTGAAGAATAGGAAAACAAAGGGTGGATGTCAGTGAACTTGATGGCCTTAAAAAGGAGACGAGAGGAGGACCAAATGTGCCTTCCACTATGGCCTCAGCCATGGTGGTCGGCCATAGTGGGAGGGTACCCCATACCCCTCCCAGACCCTAAAAGCCTAGGATTACATAAGGAAATGGTTGGGGAGATCAAGTGGGAGAGATTCATGATGATTTTGGGTGAGAATGAGGTCAACATGCCATCATGTCTGGCGGTCACAGACATGGCTAGGCTGCTAATTGCTTGACTTTTGCTCAAGGTTGGGGATGATTCCCCAACTGTAGGATCAGAGGCGCTTGAACCTCATCCATTGGATTAGTGGACCAGGGGTGCACTCATAAATAGGTCCAACATCCTTGCTAGGCACACGGAAAGATGGGCCAAGCCCTTGAAAGAACAATGATCGAGGCCCATCAAGGAGAAAAAGGGTGGAAAAAGACTAGAAAGGAAGAGAAATTGCAAAAGGCATAACTTTATCATTGATTATTCGATTTGGATGAAATGTTCACAGTTGGATCCAAAATTTCACCCTCTATCTAATGGAAAAATGTTGAGATCAAGATCATAATTTCTAGTAGTCTCAAAATTCACATCCATTCTCAAGGTTAATTAGGCACTCAACATTGCATAATCGAGTTCAAAAAATTGCAATTAGTCATCATAACTCATCAATAGAGAAACAAGTGATCCCAAAACATCCCAGTGATTATTAGGGAGATCATTGAGTCAAATAGAGTGCATAAGTGGAGGAGAGAGAAAATCCATGATGTTACAGCAACTTCTTTTACAAAGACGATAAGGTGTTGTTGGGACGGCAATCTGACAATAACAACCACTTCAGATCTAGATTTGAAAGTGCAAGATCTACACCAAAAAAAATATCTAGTTGTTGGACAACTATGTTGGATTTTAGGGGAGGCAGAGAAGGCAGCGGAAACAAAAATTTTCTCCCCCAAACCCGGAACAAGGAAACGTGTCAACGTCTATATATTAGGAAAGGATGGTTTGTGGAATCATACCTTGTCATGAGGCTTGCTCGGCGACAATACCTCGCGCAATGAGCGGTCTTCAACTCCAGTCTTAGACGGCGTCTGTGCAGCTCCTGGTCGCACCGGGACTGACGACTCCTCCTACCGGACTGTCGGATGACAGTTGTCCTCCTGAGCGGCAGTGTCCTCCCGCCTCTGTAGTAGTCCACACGGACTACTTGGAACTCCACACTCCTTGTCCCACAAGGAAGTGGAAGGAGTCACACCCTCCTGTTGACATACTAGTCGCCAACACACTCTCATGCCTCCAATTGCAACTGCAGCTGTCCTTCCCTTGTTGCACCTCCCTTTGCGGGAAGCACTTGCTCGGGCTCTCTCTCGGTTACCAAAACCAGAGAGAACGACAACTTGCAGAGCAACTGGTTGCACTGAGTTGTTATCTGAGAAGCCCCCACTACCCCTATATATAGGAGGGTCATGGGACAGGGTTCTCTATCCCGGGAAATACAGGACTAAACGTAGGAGTAGAAGGGTTCGAGATTTTCCACAAAAAGCAACCAACTTGCAACATGAACCGATCGTTTCACAACTGAAACGGTCGGTTGGGACCTTGAACCGGTCGGTTGGGACACCTCAACCGGTCGGTTCACGAGTGAACCGGTCGGTTGGTGGTCCTGGTCGGTTCCCGATTGACTTTCCTTCTTTTGTTTCTAATTGGTATCGAATACCAATCCTATTTCCCAATCAAATTGGGTAACTTGAAACGAAAGGAAAATTCTCACCAATCCTACTTTCCCAAGTTGCTCGGTTGCACCAGTTGAATCGATCGTTTCAACACTTGAAGCAATCGGTTCACCCTGGACCTCAGTCGACCGGTTCAGCAACCTCAGTCGACCGGTTCATCACATGAGCCGATCGGTTGGGAGTGTAGGTTGTGCAGAATCAGTCAATTGTGATTTCAATCAATCTGATACTCCAATCAACGCGTCCAACACCTTGAACATTATGATATTGAGCTATCGATTAATTGAGTGTTTAATTGAACTACTAAACTCCTTTAGTAATCAATCTAAACATTGCTTGTAGACAAAACTCCTCTTCCAGGTTAAATCCTATGTGTGTGACCCTGCAGGTCCATTTCACGTTGGCAGTGAAAATCCATAACACTTATGACTTCACAAGCAAAGAGCGGTGCCTAGTCATACATCATTGCTACCCAAGTGAAAATAGAAAGTTGGAGAACAACTTTCATCCTACAATCTGTGAATGGTGTTACAGTGAATGTATAATTCCTTTGTCACTGATATCCCAAATGAACTCAAGGCATGGAACAATCATCCTGTCAATGTTCATTCACTTTCTTGATCTCAGAGTAGATTGAAGGAAATATGTATGACATCAATATCACATATTGATTCACACATGCATGCGCACGCCTATCTCAATCCTACTCATCAAGTGGCCTTGGATATCAAACTCCCTCAGGAGGGACAAATCCCATATCTATCACTCACCCCTCAAAAGCCCCATGTGTCAAAGCCACTCAATCATCACCTTTATAACAACCCATGTTTCAGGACTGCGTTTGATGATGTCAAAGTGTGCCCAATGACATGTGTTGAGTGTAGTGATTTTAGGTCAAAGAATCACACTCACCACCATCACTGTGAGTACTGACTGTGACTACCATCTCATGGTTCCATGTGTCAAACTCACGGTGGGTCTGTCTGGTACACTTGTTCTCTAACAAGTACCTATGTGTTTGGTTTGATATCTCTATATCATGACTAATGAGATTCTGTCATCAACCAACACCACAATCTAGTCTTATGTGTCATTGATGTCTATCTACCTTCCACATTGACATCCGACTAGGGACATAACAAGAATGTACAAACTCTTAACATTTGTATGATCTCATCGTTTAGGTCATGAACCTGAAGGCATATGTCATTGAGTACTGTCATTCTCTAGACATTCAATCTGTTCTATCACTATCTCATATGACTGAACCAGAAAGAATTGGAAGCTTGCCTTTGATTTTTATCAAATCAATCTTAATGTATCCCACCAATCATCCCATGATTGGCTCTCAGGGCATACATACCAACAGACTCCCACTTGCACTGCGAGTCAATCACCCATGAATCATATTCATAGTGATCTTCAAACATGTCCCACATGTTACTGTGCTCTAGTGCCAACATAGTGAGTAATGGCAACACCTTGCCAAAGTCAGTATAAATTTCATGTCTCTCATCTCTTCGTTGTACGTCGCACGTATGAGATGGAGTTGTCGTAATATGCGATCTAGTATTCCATTGCTAACCTTTAGCCACATTGCATGATCAAGGATTCCAGACGTGTCATCAATGAGTAAAATATAAGTTCATCTCATGAACTTTCAGATCCATATAGTATCCACTACTATTCACTAACACAGATACTCGGCATTTCCCTTTTAAATGGTTTTATTGGAACACTTCCAATTATCAACAAACTTTCACTTTTATACATCCTATGTATATTTTGCGATTAATTTTCTATCCTTTCAGAAGTTCGCATAAATGTAACTCTTTACATCGAACTCTTCCTTATCTCCATAGAACTAGTACTTCCCAAGTACTTATCAAGTTCTTATGGTATTCCAGTAACCCTTACTGGAAGTAGACAGACATCCACTCATCATGTCCTACATACGAGTTATCAGGATGAGCACATCATATTGCCATGTCCTACATACAAGATGATGAATGCATTTTATTCTTGCCATGTCATACATGCAAGACAATGGGATGATTACATACATGATAGATCCATATCTATTCTTAGTGTTCCCATTCTTCATAATAATTGGACACTTGGCCTTGGGATACTAATATCCATATAACATGGACAAGTTTTCTCCCACTGAATTTGTGCATACTGAACCCTTCAGTACAGATTGCCAATGTATGCTTTCTCTTTCCAGGTCAAGAGATTTTTCGAGAACTATCTCTATAGATCTCTATTCCTATCATATAGGAAACATCTCTATCTTCCTTAAAGATAATTTCCACTTTTGGATTTCCATTTTAGAACATTTCCATTTCACATCAACATGTGGAATGTGAATACGCTCCCACTAAATCATAGATCCCTTTCTTTATCTTTGACACATCAGTCAAACCCTTTGACTATATCATCAAAGTAAAGATCCAATTTTGAGTTGCTTGTACTCAATCAATCATATTGATTAGTCCATTGTAACTTTTAGACTTCATTTGCATTAGTGGATTCATAAACCTTATAGGCTGTGTCATGTACACATCCTGGTTTTATTCCTCATAGGAATGCGGTTTTAGTATCCATATGACAAATGTCTTAGTCATTAAGTTGTAATTAACAAGCATCATCCTTCTTAAAATGTTATCCATGTGTCTTAACACTTAAGAATTATTTGCACTTATGGATATGATCCAATGAGTGCTACCATCAAGGTCATACCTTGTGGCTCACATGGAAGTCATTTAGGATGTAATGGTTTTATATCATAACTCAAAAACTGATTCCTCATATTCATGTAGATAGTTGACTCATCATATGAACAACTCATCACATAGATAATTGAGGTGTATCTGTCAAGGATATACGAACTCACAACTCCTTGTGATTCTTAATGTCCATTATTAGTGTGGGGTATTCTTTTATTAAGAAGAATTCAGTTATTTTGATAATCATTCTCTAACTCCTTAGAGTATGATTCCTTCTTGATTTAGACATCACCATGCCTTAATCATGAGCTCACTATGATACACTATCATAATCACTCATAAGGATCTCAAACATTTGGTCCAAGTATTTCATTCATTGATCTCATCAAGAATTAATACTTTACCAAATTTGTACTTCATTTATGATAATCTTGAACACTTCAAGATATTCATATTGGTATTTCTCTAAACACCATTTGAAGTATTAGCATTTGTTCCAATAGGTATGTAAATACATCACATGTATTATACCTAATAGGATAATCACTCTCCCACTATATTAGTGAAGATTGATTAATCATGTCCAAGATATTCATGTCTCTTACTGGTTCTCTAACCAAAAGAGTCTAGATTTATCCATCATATGGAAACTAGAAATGAATTTCTCATGATTGATGCTAATTTGATTGTTTGAGTTATCTATAACTTTCAGGCATCATTTTATCTTATGCATATCAAATACCACAAGATAAACAAGGCATTGCCACAAAGATCATATCTTTATAAATTGAAACATCTCTTTATTAATTGCTATCATTGTCATACAATATGCAAAAATAAAGTGTTTCTATCTATTGGCAATATATGAAAAAGAAGTTCATAGCTGTATTACATGCCTTGTGGGCTGAAAATAAACTAAAGTACTCTTATCTATGAAGGCAACACTTGCCCCAATTATGAGTGCTTTACACTTTACATCTTGGTATCATATACCTCAAAAAGTGTTACAAGTTTACTTTCATGACACCTTTAAGTAGAGGCTTCAGTCGCCTCCTTCTTCTTTTGTTCTTCCAGATAGAGAGGACAATTCCTTTTCCAATGTCCCGGCTTTTGACAATGGTGGCAATTTCCTTTCTTGGTCACGCCTCCCTTGGCCTTGAGAGCTGAAGATGACTCGGGCTCCTGGCTAGCATCAGAACCTTTCCTAGCTTTGCCCTTGCCCTTGCACTTGGACTTGCCTTTCTTGCTCGTGATCACCATCACGGACTTAGGTTTGTCCTTCTTCATCTGTAACTCGGCTATCCTCAACATGCCCAACAACTCTGACAATGGCCTATCAAAGTTGTTCATGTTGTAGTTCATCACAAACTGACTGTAAGATTCTGGCAACGATTGCAGTATCACGTCAGTAGCCAACTCTTGGCTCAGTGGAAATCCCCGTCTCTGCAGGTTCTCCACATACCCAATCATCTTGAGTGTGTGAGGACCAACTGGATCTCCTTCTGTCATGACGCACTTGAACAGCGCCCTAGAAACATTGTACCTCTCTTGCCGTGCCTGATCTTAATACATGTTCATGAGATGCTGAATCATCTCAATGACACCCATGTTCTCATGCTGCCTCTGCAACTCATGGTTCATTGAACATAGCATCAAGCACTTTGCATCAATGGCAACATCAGAATGCTTCTTGTAAGCATCCCTTTCTGTCCTTGGTGCATTAGGAGCGGGTTCCTCTGGAATTGGAGTATCCAGGACATAGAGCTTACGCTCTTGAGTAAGAACAGTTCTCAATGTCTGATACCAGTCATGGAAGTTTGTCCCATTTAGCTTGTCCTTGTCAAGGACCGATCGCAAAGAAAAGTTATTGTTGTTTGTTGTCATTTGTACTACAAAAGAAAAATGTGCAATTTTAGTCCAAAAACTCATTTTGACTTATTTGACTGATTTGAATAATTGACGATATAATTAGGCCTTTAATTAATTATCACTCCCACTATTTTACTTCAAATTGATAGCCCTCACCATCAATTCGGAAGATTACAGTGTACAACCTTCTAGTGGGCAAGATCCTAAAATCCTCTAAGTCATGAGTCAGCTAGGGCTGATCGCCCACAACTTAGATCTCTCAGGTAGGCAACTTTTGCCAATTGCATCATATGCAACTCTTGATAAGATGTCATATACAACTCCTTGCAATGATCATATCCATGCCTCAAGGTGCTAGATCCTATCTAGGTCACCTTGTTAAGTCTGACCCAAAGCAAACATGATGAATATGCACCCTGCTAGGGCAGACCCACACATTCATCCTCCACGCTTCCACGATATAGACGGTGCACCACGCTAGGGCATGCCCACACTTGATCGATCAAGCTTTTCACGTGTGTCGCATTTGGAAAGCATCTAAAACTTAATATTTTAATGAGGGATTTGGTTTTTATATACATATACATATCCAATCACCACAATACATAGTATGTATCATATACATGCTATATCCCATAGAAAACATGCACAAATGATAAAAAGCGATGATTATGGCCATCCTAATGTGATTCCTCGAGCCAAGAGGAATCACAGTCATCTAGGTCTACATCACATGCAACCTGTACAAGATGAACTTTGTGCCTTTGCCTTCCAAGTAGATCATCTCATCACATGAATGATTTGTTCTCTCCAGCCGGTCGTCTGGGTGCCACCAGCCGATCGGTTGGCTCCTCCAACCGATCGGTTCGCCTGGTCCTCGTGCATCTCTTCATGGCCGCCACCCGCTCGTCTCACTCCTCGAATCGGTCATCAACCGATCGGTTCACTCCTTGAACTGATCGTCTGGAACGTCAACCGATCAGTTCACACCTTGAACCGATCGTTTCAGCTGTCGTCAGATGTCCGCCGGTCTTCGACATAACAGGAAATAAAATCTATCCTAATTTTACATTGCTTAAAAGGGAAACCCCGAGTTACATTTGGGGGGAGCAAAGGTAGGAAAGAATCTCAAATTATTTTGAGTTACATTAGGAATAAGAGAGGGAAGATCGGTGCGCAGACCGAGATGCAAGCAACCACAAACAACCACACACAGATAGGGGTTTATAGGCCATAATCACACTACACACATCCACCACAAAACTCGTTTAAGGGTGATGCATATCGAGTGCATTAATAATACATATCATATATGTAATTGGGATTTGTGGATTTAGGATTGGACATGCATAAAGTCGATATTATTCGCATCGTATGCAATAAATAAAGGCGACAAACCAAAATCAATCATATCGATATTCCTAAAATATAGAGCAGTTGACGTGACTCTGATACCACTGTTGGGTTTTAGGGGAGGCAGAGAAGGCAGCGGAAACAAAATTTTTCTCCCCCAAACCCGGAACAAGGAAACACGTCAACGTCTATATATTAGGAAAGGATGGTTTGTGGAATCATACCTTATCCCGATGCTTGCTTGGTGACAATACCTCGCACAATGCGCAGTCTTCAACTCCGGTCTTAGACGGCATATGTGCAGCTCCTGGTCGCACCGGGACTGACGACTCCTCCTCCTACCAGACTGTCGGATGACAGTTGTCCTCCTGAGCGGCAGTGTCCTCCCGCCTCTGTAGTAGTCCACACGGACTACCTGGAACTCCACACTCCTTGTCCCACAAGGAAGTGGAAGGAGTCGCATCCTCCTGTTGACGTACTAGTCGCCAACACACTCTCATGCCTCCAATTGCAACTGCAGTTGTCCTTCCCTTATTGCACCTCCCTTTGCGGGAAGCACTTGCTCGGGCTCTCTCGGTTACCAAAACCAGAGAGAATGACAACTTGCAGAGCAACTGGTTGCACTGAGTTGTTATCTGAGAAGCCCCCACTACCCCTATATATATAGGAGGGTCATGGGACAGGGTTCTCTATCCCGGGCAATACGGGACTAAACGCATGAGTAGAAGGGTTTGAGGTTTTCCACAAAAAGCAACCAACTCGCAACCTGAACCGATCGTTTCACAACTGAAACGGTCGGTTGGGACCTTGAACCGGTCGGTTGGTGGTCTTGGTCAGTTCCCGATTGACTTTCCTTCTTTTGTTTCTAATTGGTATCGAATACCAATCCTATTTCCCAATCAAATTGGGCAACTTGAAACGAAAGGAAAATTCTCACCAATCCTACTTTCCCAAGTTGCTTGGTTGCACCAGTTGAATCGATCGTTTCAACACTTGAAGCAATCGGTTCACCCTGGACTTGAGCCGATCGGATCAATACTTGAGCCGACCGGTTCAGCAACCTCAGCCAACCAGTTCATCACATGAGCTGATCGGTTGGGAGTGCAGGTTGTGCAGAATCAGTCAATTGCGATTTCAATCAATCTGATACTCCAATCAACGCGTCCAACGCCTTGAACATTATGATATTGAGCTATCGACTAATTGAGTGTTTAATTGAACTACTAAACTCCTTTAGTAATCAATCTAAACATTGCTTGTGGATAAAACTCCTCTTCCAGGTTAAATCCTATGTGTGTGACCCTGCAGGTCCATTTCACATTGGCAGTGAAAATCCATAACACTTATGACTTCACAAGCAAAGAGCGGTGCCTAGTCACACATCATTTCTACCCAAGTGAAAATAGAAAGTTGGAGAACAACTTTCATCCTACAATCCATGAATGGTGTTACAGTGAATGTATAATTCCTTTGTCACTGATATCCCGAATGAACTCAAGGCATGGAACAGTCATCCTGTCAACGTTCATTCACTTTCTTGATCTCAGAGTAGATTGAAGGAGATATGTATGACATCAATATCACATACTGATTCACACATGCGTGTGCACGCCTATCTCAATCCTACTCATCAAGTGGCCTTGGATATCAAACTCCCTCAGGAGGGACAAATCCCATATCTATCACTCACCCCTCAAAAGCCCCATGTGTCAAAGCCACCCAATCATCACCTTTATAACAACCCATGTTTCAAGACTGCGTTTGATGATGTCAAAGTGTGCCCAACGACATGTGTTGAGTGTAGTGATTTCAGGTCAAAGAATCACACTCACCACCATCACTATGAGTACTGACTGTGACTACCATCTCATGGTTCCATGTGTCAAACTCACGGTGGGTCTGTCCGGTACACTTGTTCTCTAACATGTACCTATGCGTTTGGTTTAATATCTCTATATCATGACTAATGAGATTATGTCATCAACCAACACCACAATCTAGTCTTATGTGTCATTGCTGTCTATCTACCTTCCACAATGACATCCGACTAGGGACATAACAAGAATGTACAAACTCTTAACATCTGTATGATCTCATCGTTTAGGTCATGAACCTGAAGGCATACGTCATTGAGTACTATCATTCTCTAGACATTCAATTTGTTCTATCACTATCTCATATGACTGAACCAGAAAGAATTGGAAGCTTGCCTTTGATGTTTATCAAATCAATCTTAATGTATCCCACCAATCATCCCATGATTGGCTCTTAGGGCATACATACCAACAAACTAATGTCCACTAAGGCATATTTTATATCCCTTCTATGTATTTAATATAATGACATTGTATGGCTACAACAGATCTGTCGGTAAAAGTTTTATTGGGAAAATTTTCTATTTTCTTTTGGCTACATTTTCCCTAAAATCCTATAGTAGTATCAGAGATGATGTCATGTGCTTTCAATAATAGTTTGATATTTTGACGAAAAATGATTTTTTGGATGAATATTGTGAAATGTTTATCAAAATTAATCACCAAAAATCATATAAGATATGATACATCTATATTATATAAACCATTGTGACACCTTTAATTTATTTTATTTGGGGGATGTGGATATGGCTAAGGTCATTGTGGAGAATATGATCTAAAACATGTAGTTCATAGTTTCTGACATTGATCAAGATATGTATTTGTATATGTCTTGCATTCTTCCCTCTCTATACATTGTCCTTGTATAATTTAATTCTTGCGATTAGAACTAGATGATGTAGTCATCTTTGTTGGATAGTGGTGGGGAGGAGGAAACAACTAAAAGCCCAAGCCAATGAGTATGTTCTTTTGGGTAAGTGTGATAATAAGTATGTGGGTTTTCCTAGTAGGTTGCATAACTTATTGTATCAGTCTTTTGGTTGGACTTGACTGAGTGATATTAATAGGATTAAGCACCAAGAGGCATAAAGATGGCATATACTTCATAAGATGATTTATGACAAGGATTTGTGAAACCATCTATCCAAGATTTGCATAGGATGAAATTGATAGGTGTTACCTAACTAAATAGTTAATTTATGAGTGGTCACCCAAAGTTGGCTCGAAACTTTGATGTATTATGGATCTTGGCTCACTAGAAGATTGCTCATTGTAATCTTTTGAAATAATGATGAGGGCTATCAATTTGAATAAATAGTGGGAGTGATATCAAGTAATGCTAGGGATATTAATTTGATCGAAGTAATGGTAGTGTTATCAATTAAAAGCCAAAATAATATTGTTAGAAAAAATCAATTTACAAGTCAAATTGTTGTATTGTGCAAATATTTTCTTTATAGATATGATAGCAAACCAACATAACAAATTCTTTATTGTAATTGGTCCTTAATAAATAAAATTTGAATAATAATAACTTCTATGATTGGTATAATACTTTATGAACTGTTCTCACTCATGGTTGCAAGTTCTATGTCATGGAAACACTAGAACCAAAGGAACAACTACAAGTGAGCTTAGAGAGGAACAGAAACCTTATCATAAGCATATTGATGATGCAATTGATATCAAGTGTCTCATGCTATGATCCATGAATCATGAGCTTCAGAAGCATCATGAGAGCATGGGAGCTATAGAGATGGCCACACATCTTAGGAATATGTTTCAAGAACAGGCAAGGCAAGAGGGGTATGATGCCTTCAAGGCCCTACTTAAGTGCAACATGACTGAAGGTGATCTAGTTGAGACCCATGTACTCAAGTTTATTTTCTATGTGGAAATATTGGAGATTTTTGGGTTCTCTTAGGGTAAGAGTTTGCCACTGATGTAATCTTGCAATCATTGGTGGAATCTTATAGTCATTTTGTTATGAACTACAACATGAACAAATTTATTCGACCATTGTTAGAGTTACTTGGTATGTTGGGAACTACTAAGACTTAGATGAAGAAAGACAAGCCAAAGTCGGTGTTGATGTTAAATAAATGGAAGGGCAAGTCAAAGGGAAAACACAACTAATAATAGTTCTAAATCTAGCATAAGCCCAAGTCTTCTGCACTTAAAGATAAAGGAGTAGGAAAGGAATTCAACTGCCACCATTGTAGTCATAATGGACATTGGAAATATATTTGCATATTTACCTTGAGGAACCAAAGAAGAAGGAGGGCATAAAGATCTTCACTTCAAGTGTATGTGTTATAGCGATACACTTATCTACTTCTTTATATTGGGTATCAGATTCCATATGTAGATCACACAGATGCTCTAATATGTAGAATCTAAAAAGAAATAAACCCTTACTAAAGGGAGAGGTGATCTAAGAGTTGATAATGTCGCAAAAGTTTCTTACACTACTATAGGCACATAAAGTTTATCTTTGTCTAGTGAGCTTGTAATAGTGTTAGAGAACTATTATTATGTATCTACCATAAATAAAAACATTATTTGCATGCCTTGTTCAGAAAAGTGTGGTCCAATCTCTATTCAAGAGATGAGATATTCTATGTTAGAATCCTAATGTCTTATGTTCTTTATATATTGGATATTGGGATAAGTGTATTAATATAAATACCAAGAAGTTAAATCTCAATGATTCTAAAAACACTTATCCATATCACTATCATCCATGGCACATAAATGAGAAACACATTTATAAACTTCTTGAAGATGGTTATCTAGACTCATTTGATTTTGAATCAATAGATACATGTGAATATAATTATTGTTCAAGTTAAAAACATCCTTCATTGGCAACAATGAGAGGACAATCAACTTATTAGGACTCATACATATTGATATTCCAAACCTTAAGTTCTAGAGATGGATATCAATGCTTCATCATATTCACTTATGTCTTTAATAGATACAGATACACTACAATGAAAACACCATGTAAAGAAGTGAAATCAATCACCTCTCTACTAATAACAATGGTAAACAAAATCCAATTGAATAGCAGTGAAAGTTAAAAACTTGACTATATTCAATTTAACAAAGAGTACATAAATTTTCCAAAAAGGGTGTACATGCTTTATACAAAAAGCATATCTAAGTAGAGGGAAACTAGACTACAACAATATGTCTCCAATAAAAATAACAATGAATAATTCCATGAGGGAAGGATGGACTCCTTTTCCTAGTCATAGGCTGGTTCACCATGCTCATCTTGTGCACTCTGATCCTAACTTGGGTGGTTGGGATCACCCAGCAAGAGGAGAGAAAATGTATGTGTCAAATAAAGAATAAGAACAATTATAAACTAAATTAGGAAATAATAAAGATTCACTATGCTAAAAGGGTCAAGAATATGAGGCAAGTAAAACAAATATAAATTCCTGCCAAGTTAAAAAATAATATGTTGCATGCATGATTAAATGTGACTACATTAAACTAATATAGGGCTGAGGCACCTACCAGACCTCAACCTCTGGGTGAGGGAGAGTAACACATTCCCAAACACCTGAATATATATTAAGTGGGGAGAATTTCCACATTCCCCTGGGGAGAATTTCCACATTCCCCTGGGTTCGTGCCCAAAACTATGGGTGGTTTGTACAAATGTTTTTTTTTAAATTGGCCATTCTATTCATCCTGTGGCCTGGGCTCGATCCTGGGACCTCTCGCTAACAACTTGAGTGTCTAACCATCTTGGTGTCTTCTGTTAGACTTGTACAGATGTATGCTACATTAGCTAATTAGTCAATTATATCATCATGATAAAGTATTTCAATGGCATATATAAGGAATTTAAATAACTTTGAAAATGGGGTCCAAGACCCTAGAATAATTGAATTAAAAGTGCCACAACAAGGCAATAAAGAGAATAAATGCTAAGCAATGCCTCATTGGAAATTATGTTTGGGTAAAAATGCCCAACAGAAGGATAGTGTTCAAACTCATAAATAAATAGGGTTGCACATACATACCTCTTTTTCACACATAATGATTGACTCAAATAGTTTGGTCTATAAAGTCAACTTTTCATCCTAGAAGCATATTATGTATGTTAGCCAAGTCAAAGTGAACATATTCATTCCTATTATATTTTTATATTATTCTTACCCAATTCCTGATCATCTAATGTCATGATAGGTTTTATGATTTTAATCTTTTTTGATAGAATATGTAATGTTTTATATATCACTCTTAGTTCTAGTTATCCATCTTTAGTCACGTAAGTCTATGTAACTCATATATATGTGGATAGTAATATATATTCTTCCAATTTAGGTTTGATGATATCATTTTCTTCTCTATAATTTGAATCCATATTATTCCTAACATCATGCTTACCATGTATATTGCTGTAAGTATATTCCATGTGAAACTCTATTAGGTTGACTAATATACACATGCTTTTTACCAACTAACATGTCATATAGATATATGTTTATAAAAGTATATTCTTTTACACCATTGAATTCATAAGAAGACAATATGCATTCCATAACTATATTTTTATTTATAGTTACCATATATTGCATAAATGTACATGTATATACAATTATGTAGTTGAGTATAGTTAGTGTTGATGAGACTATTAACTAATCCATATCAGTTTCATGATTAATCATCCAATGGATAATAAGTCTACATGATTTCAGTTCTCCTTATAGATCATACATGTACCGGTATGATTACATACATACAAGTAATATATAGTTAAGAGGCTACATAGTCTAACTAAGATTATCTCAATCGTCACAATACTCAAAGTTTGATCTAACTAACCTTAATTTTATTCATTCTATCATTTCCATTAGTTCGATTATTATAGTTGTGAAAGAATAGAAACTAAAGAAGGTGATACTGACCTATAGCTATTGATGTTCTACTGGTATGAAAAGATTGCTTCCAGATTGGTTCATGGATATTGGGCTGATAGGGATGAGTTGCAAACATCGTGGCAGTTTTCGACGTCGGGTTGCAGCAACCTGATGATGGGGTCGATGTGGAATTGTGATGGTGGAGTAGTTGCATCATGGTGTTGTAGGTGGGGGGTTGAGAGAACTGCTAGGCGTCGTAGGTTGTGTTGTAGGCTGGAGATAGATGTCGACAGTAGGAGGAGATCGGGGCGTCAGGGTGTCAGATGCGTGATGCCCTATTGCGGGTCTACTACACATCAGTGGGTGTTACTGACAGGCAACATTGCAGACCGATTGTGAATGGGTCTAGGTGTCACAGTTGGAGGAGAAGAGAAGGAGGAGGGAGGCTAGGGTTTTCGTGGTGTGAAGAAAAAAAAGGAAGGACGGGGGGTGGAAGATATAAGAGGCAGACGACGATTGTCGTTCAAGGGACAATGGGGCGTTGCCCATTTTGGAAGGCAAGAAAATGCAATGTCACGTTAGAGATAGAGGGGGAGGAAGTAACACAATGTTATGTTGTGGTTTAGGAAAAAGTAATTTGCTTAATCAAATACCACCATTAAAGCCTATGGTAATTAGGATTTTAAATGCCAATTCAATTGGGAAAGCAATTGCTATTTAATGGTCAAACAAATTAAAGGGCATACCAAAATAGGAGTCAAGGGGGTTTCCTTTTTCCATGCAATAGGCATTTATATATATTAGAGTTGCATATTTAATTAATTAATTAAGAGGGTAGAAAAATATCAATTGACATGAAATTTCATGGGTTTGCTAATTAAAGTGTAAGGAATTTAACTTTACATTAATTTCTAACGCATTTTGTACTTGGTTGTATGCTAAGTGCCTAATAAATATATTTAGTACCTTTCCTTAATAAATTTTGATATAAAATTTCTTATTTCTCATTTCTTATCCCACAAAGCCATAAAATCTCCAAATTAATATAATCTACTAATTATCTCTCATTAATGGTCATTTTGCATTATTAGACTCTAATTAACACACTATTTGAGATAGTTGTGTGAAAACCCATTCACAGAATGAATGTGGGTAAATATAGTTCAAACCATCAACTATAGCTCAAATTCAACATTGAGGCCAAACAAGATAGAAAAAGCTAGGAAAATTTAGTAAAAAGTCCAAAAGGATAAGAAGGAAATGAAAGCATTAAAAAGGGGTTAAATTGCAATTGAATCTAAGATTCATTATGCTACACACCCATTAGTGGCATTTATTTTGCTGGCTTTTATAAAAAAAGGTCATTATATAATAATTTTCAGAGGCATTCTTATTCTAAATGCCCCTAAAGGACGTATTATAGATTTTGTAAAAAGAATCAATTGTTCAGGAATTTATGGATGTTATTAGTGGCAATCTAAAATTGTCAAATTTAAATAATAAGCTTATGTTATCCAGAAAAACTCAATAGCTAAATTACTAATCCCACTTTTGGATTTTCATCTCATACCTCTAGTTGTCCCAATTTCATTATCAATCACCAGGGCAGTTACTGCCCTAATTATTCGCTTGTGATAACCAAAAGAAGAGAGGAATCAAACGATCACCCCCTTACCTTGACCGAGTGTCATGCATCCATACTCCGCATTCAGGAGGAGGGCAACAAATACAGAGATCAAAGTTGGGACAGGATCCCGACAAACGGCTCTGGAGAGGGAGGGCAATGGCTATAGTGATTGGAAAGTTGACTGGAAGGTAGATTCTTTTCTTTGTTATCCCTTAGTCTTTCTTCTTCTTACTCTGAATCTAGTTGGTACACTATTTCTTTTATTTTATTGATACTTACTATTCCTTTGAGATAAGACAATGTGTTTGATTTAGTACATAACACTTTTGGAATGGAGAGCGCAGTCGACGGCATGATGCAGGTAGGAATTCTACTCCTGCTACTCTGGCATAGCCACCCATTCTCTTATGGATCAGGAGCCTGAGAGACCTAGACACCATTTTTTAGTCAAATGCTAAATGAACCCCCATTTTATTTGTGCATCATAGATGAGCACATGCTTCATAGTCTAAGTTAATGTAGAGTTTAGGTATGACACGAATGCATGCCAATAATTTTTGGTCTAAAAGCATACATATAACTTAGCTAGTTTTACATTGTTATCTTGTCAATTTGTTGAAATCACACTGGAATTCTTATTTTCACCTTTACATTTGTTCAATTTCTACTTGCATCACCTAGTGAAGCTAATGTTGTCTGCATGTTGAATGGTTCCCGAAGGGATGAACAACATCTACTATTAATTCACTTTATATCTTCACTTTATCTCTTCACTTTTGGTAGCAAATTAATATCGTCTCGTCTTGTATTGATAAAAAAATATAACTTCCTTTGTGTTTTACTACCAAGAGTTGCTTCCAATCCTACACCTAGGAATTCATCTTCAATGATGAAGGCATCTCTATGGCTTTTATTTATGTTACAAGTTGGGAGAGTGACAAGATTGCAGCTGTCTTTTCCAGGTAGCTGGAAACTCCCGTTACTTTTGTTGAGATTTGTCACTTAGAAGATATTATATAAGGCTAACTATGTAGTTCTGTTTAGTTTCTCTCAGAGTTGACATGCTAAAAAAGTAGTTCAAATCGTTTCACAAAAATAAGGGTTCACAATGTGTTTGGTGGTGAGCATTTTTATATATTCACTACAACTTGGGCACCCTACATTTATGCCAACCCGAGACCCTGAAATGGAGTTTGAAATGATGATGAAGATTGCCAATGCTAGTTGGGATAGCTCTCTAAAATATTTAATGCAGCTTGATGACTTGATCCTTTCTAGTTGTGGTTTATTAGTGATACTTGTGTATGTAGTAGTATGCAAGAGAGATGATGGAATCTCAGATATGAAAAAAGAGGTTAGTTGATTCAAACATCCAGGCTTCCTATCATTTGTCTACATTTTCATGGTGAAGCAAATCGATAGGTAAACATGTTTTAGTAAAAAAGCATGAGTGTGTTGTGCAACAAATGGATATGTTAATATAAGTGACCAATGTCATACATTTGATTAATATTCACGATGCTCATATAGTAATTACCTTGTTTTATGCTAGTAATTCTACATACGTGAAGACAAATATACGTTATTGGGATGTAAAAGAAATAAATGTTTGATTGTTCTTTTCCCATGTTAATGTATAGACATATCATGGTTGAACCCAACAATTTATGTATGCTTAAGATTGTGCCTGATGATTGATAAAACCAATGAAAAGTATCTCAATCTAGCAGCATAAACCCAATACTTTAGTCTCTAAAATAGAAAATATATGTTCATCTGACAACTCTGTGGAGCTTAACTAGAATATGAGTAGAAAGAAGTGAATTTGTGATTCCAGTCGGTCATTATTAGAATAAAAACTACCAAATCTTTATTTTCCTTAATCTTACATTATAACTAATTCATAATTACAATTACAGTAGTGACAGTTGTAGGAAATCTACTAGGCTATTATAAGAAAAGTAGTAGTACCTAGATTAAGATATTTATATAGAACAATGCAGAATAGTTTTGTTGCATGTACCTAGTTTTGTTGCATGGTACAGGTGAAATGTAAACCATTATAGAAAATCAAACACCAAATTAGTAGTTGATAAAATTTATTGCCATTATTTTGCATAAGAAGAAAGTTGTTGTGTAGAAGTGGTACAAGTGAATTAAACACATCAAATGGGTTCTACAATGTGCTGCTTGTTAGAAGGGAAGAATTTTTTCCTTGTATCTACAATAACCTCATTCCCAATTGACGTATTACAACCTATATATTCAAGCCAAGCAGGTGGAGAAGATGATAGCATTTAAGGGAAACTATGTAAACTCCTACCAAAACCATATCCTTATCTGTCAATGAAGTCTTTTGCATGGTATACATCAATAATAGCAACACATGATCAGAATATAATATTTAATGCATACTCACATGCAACAAGTGTTGTTGATCCAAAAGGCAAATCATCCTTATTTTCTTGAAGGACATCACTATAAGGACTTTCTAATTAAGTTTGGTGAGCATCAACTCCTCAATCATTTTGCACATTTTTATAGTGAATCTCCAGCTTGCTTCTGTTCAATACATAATTTATTTAGGTGTTCTACCTCAGATGCTTAGACTTGCCCTTATTCCGATAGCTTCCCATTCTTTTCCTACACATCCATCTCAAAATGCATGATAGTTTCTAAACTCTGAGAGGGCTTGACCCACTATCACTACCTATGATATAATGACATCACTTCTCAACATGTTAACATGATTTTAAGTCAGAATTGTTGCCTTTGCAGCTTTGTTAAGTGCATCCTCAATGCCCATAAACTTATGTACATGCACTTTATATCTCTCAAGTAGTAGGTAATATGTTCCTCTAGTATGTGGTAAATGACATCTTGAATAAGAGGAATCATCTGTTACTTTGTCATTATCATATCTGTATCATAAACTTCTACATTTGTTTATGTTGTCATTCTCATATTTGCATATTAAAGTTATGCACATGCTCTCACATCAAGCATCCATTTAGACCAGGTCCATGACAAAATACCATAAGATTGCAGAATGGGAAGAGAGTGATTCCTAATTTTCTTGGAGCTACAGTTGCTAGAATATATGTATGTATGTATGTATGTATGTATGTATGTATGTATGTATGTTTTCTAAGGGAACATAGTCAAACTCATACATTCAAACCACAATTCGTGATTACAACACAATCAATAGGGAAGTTAGAGTACATGATGTGCGGTTTAACAAATGAAGAAGGTTAGTTAGTAATCTCATGTTCAACTTTATTCCCATTTCTATTCACAATGAAGGTTCTCAATATAGTGAAAGACATATTGCTAATCAAAATCTTGTTCAATAATGATGTGAGGTAGCAACTACCACCACAAATTTTTTGGACACTCAGTTATCTTTTCTTTAATACAACTTTTGACATATATGTGTAATGGAACTCATATGCATTGCTTTGTTTCTAAACAACAGCCCTAACATGACTAAATTTCTAATGGAAGTAATACTCTTTAGGATAATCAAACCATAAATTATTTAAATCCTCATTTTTATGAACCTTAAAACAATGTACTTATTCATAATTAAAGGATGTCCTTTTGCACTTTCTCTTATTCAGAACACAAGTGTAAGATGCAAGGACCTCCTAATATTCTGAAATAGAGTATGGTACAATGCAGAAACCAAAGGAGGTGTTCGCCATGCTCCTCAAGTTGGAATGAGAGGTCCCCCCACTTCATGAACATATGATCATATTGAAATAAAGAATGCTTCTAGAAATGATACTGTGTTTTTTAACAAAGAGAAGCACTAGGGCTAATCTTGTGTCCATTTGTAGATGCATAATCTAAATCTTAAGTTGTTGCATCTAATGTTGTGTTTGCATATCCTTTGGAAATTTGATGGCTAATTAGGAATGGATTCAATTTTCAAAGTCCTACTGGTACGTGGTATTTTTAGATATTTACCATTAGTTTAATAACTTCAATTTCATTAATGTTGCACATCACATTTTTTATCAATAAGTTATTGATATAGGTAAGAAGAATCAACTAGCTTAGTCTTCTACCTAATTGGTCCTCAGTCATAGTTTTACTAAGAGTGGTTTCTTAACCTGATTTTCTTATTTTCAATGGTTGTGAGAATCCTTTATAACATTGCACAAACAAAACTAGCTCAGATAAGATTCATTTGTGAAAATTAGATCATTAAGATCTGACATGGGATTGGTCAAGAATGTGGAGATGGATGGTGATACACAGAGGTAGGGTGACAAACATAAGGTGGTATCAATGAACGAGTGGAAGGGGAAAGAAGATGTAAGCCTAATAGTTGCTTTCGCACCATGTCATCATCATCTGGATATTCATATGTTCATACACAACCACTAATAGACAAGGTGTCGTCATATTTTTATATAATTATGCCATTTTTATATCGGTTTATCACTTATATCGATTGCCTTCTCATTCTATTATGTTGAAATATGCTAATGTATGATCTCAATAACAACCTAGAATAAGTTTTGTATCACCTTCTTTCCACCCTCCTACTCCAACTCTTTCTTTTGTTGCTAAGATATGACACAACCTCCTCCTATCCTACATACTCCTCTTCTTCTTTGTTTTCATTTCATAACCTCTTCCTTATTCTACAAACTCACATGTTCTTACGTTTAATCCATAGGTTGTCTATAAATTATGATGATTTCTTTAAATCTTTATGCATTCCTAACAATAGTCTTCCCATATTGTCTTACTACGCCATATGTACAAAAACACCACACAGACACCACAACTACATACATATATACACAAACACCACACATACACCATCGTATGGATGATGATTAGGCTAGTTCTGTCATCATGCTAGTTGAGTTTTATTTATATTACTTTTGAGTACATTATTAATATGCTTCTATTAAGATATGGTTTAATCCCACGTTGGCTACTCTACATGTAACATCAATGTCAAGAGTTTACCTACAAGATTTGTAAGACTGCTGAGAAGAAATATTAGATGACTTGAGGGCATGTTTATTTTAGTGTTATGTATTGTTCCTTCTTGTGAAGTTTCATCTTATTTTTGCAGGATGTGTTTATGTTAGTGTTATGTCGGATAGTTGATCATAGATCTTCTTAAAACTAAGGAGAATTATAACATGATATACATTCAGGGAACTAACAACAGTTCAATGGGACATGATGGATGAGGATACCGGTAGTGATACAACTGAAATTGAGTGTGATGATATGGGATTTCACACTTTCCTTAACACCTTCCCTTCCAGTCTTTGGTGTATGCTTTGTTAACTATCTATTACTAAGCATTTTGTTAGCAATTATTCCCCATATAGCGACTGCTTTGGTATATCCTTTGTTAGCATTCTATTGATAAGTTAGTAAGTTTTTAGTTATCAATATCGGTTCAAAATAACGGGTTAGTAGATCATAATGATAAAGTTTCATACTTTTCCTTAACTTAGAGCATTTATTTTCATACTATGAAATAATTAGGAAAACACTTTATCCTTATTGCTCTCATTCCCAAGCCAAGAAGCACTTGGATGTTTCTTTGAAACAAGACTCTCTTGATAGCATTGATCCTTATTTCTTTGACTTGGGAACTTACTCTTCCTCTTGAAATGTACTCATGTCATATTTGTGCCCATGTTTATCCTTCTACTACCGTGCTTCTGATTTTGTTCTTTGAGGCAACAAATCATTGTTTCTACATGGGACAACTCTAGAATGGATATGTAGATGGTTCGATTAAGGTACATTGTTCACACATTGTGATTATGCTACCATATAATTATGAGAAATTACATAAAAGATTGTAGTTGTTACTCAGTGATTAGACCAGGAACTGCAAAGTTTTATGTAGTGTATCCTCAGTATGGTTAAGCAAAAGGCATCTCCAATAAGTTGATCATACTTAATTTCCCATTTCATGAAACCAACACCTGATTGACACGATCCTACCTAGAATGATGCATGGATTTTAATTATTTTGAGGAGTCTGTACCACATTGAATATATTAATTTATCAAATGTATTGGAACAATGATTGACATCAATTATACACTTGAAGATAGAAAAGATAGTGCATATAATCATGGCTGAATTAGTAGGTGCCCACCTTATAAATAAATAGGTAATGTCAAACACTTTCTTATGCTTTCTTAATCAAATTATTCCAAACAATAGGTGCTTACATAGTCCTTCATTCTGATAATTTAACAATATGTCATTGGCATCCAATCTAGTATCTAGATTGCTAGTTCAATAATTTGATCTTGTACATACTTCTTTAACTACATAATAGAAGTTGGTTTCTTAAAGAAAGAAAGAAGCAGTAATATATAGGGATGTTGATAAGTATACCATCATTTTCTAGGCATACATGTTGGCTCCAATAACAAAGTAGGAAAATGTTACATAATAAAATAATATCAGAGTATAAATTCATGACAACCTTGCTAGACTATATGTGCTCGTCTGACTGAATATGAAGAGCTTCACATCTTGGTCATTATTTTACATGTCATCATAGAAGCTTCTAACCCACACATTGGTTAGCATCGCATAAAAATGGCACGTTGTCTTGGTGAGTAGATCCCTAATCACCTATGACTCACCTGACAGGGTGGAACAAGTGGGAGTTTTTATGCGATAAGTACCTACTATAGTCTGATTTTTCTTAAGTTTGACTATTCACCTATTCTTGTATTGTACCTCACCTGATTGTTAGGTTTTAGAGATGAAAGATGAGTATTTTCCTCCAAAATAAGACGTTGTCTTATAAAATGAAGCTCCTATATATTTTTACATTCTTGTTCTTGGAGTTGTAGTATGTGTTACTCTCTATGCTTCCTTATAAAACTAGTTCATACATATTTTTCATTAAATATTTGATATATTCCATTTTACCTACCATACAAATTATCCTAGTAACTTTCTAATAAATAGTCCATTGGTTAATTTTGATACTTTTTGTGTTGATTATATCTTTGCAAATGCATTTATGAATTTGTGTACATATCAAACACATGAGCCCCCCGCCCCCATGATAGGAATGCGGAGTTGTTGAGGTTGAAATTTCTTGAAGATATACATCATTATTTATTAAGAAAATATCATGTAATCTTAAATCAAATGATGTATTTCTCATAGTGTATAAACAAATTTATGTTTTTTCAATGCTTGCCAAATGGTTTCATTTTGTTTCTTTGCAGAATAGAGCATGTGAAACATGTCGTACAAGCAATATTTTA
This sequence comes from Alisma plantago-aquatica, assembly GCA_963693085.1. Classification (NCBI taxonomy): domain Eukaryota; kingdom Viridiplantae; phylum Streptophyta; class Magnoliopsida; order Alismatales; family Alismataceae; genus Alisma; species Alisma plantago-aquatica. The sequence continues at coordinate 257,997,271 of OY856409.1, forward strand.
GCCAACTGATGAGTAAGTTAGATGTTCTAAAGAATAGAGCATGGTCTGGTCTTTTTGTAGTATTCTTGAGAAGGAGCATAAGTTTGTGAAGAATGGTGATGTTGGATTTTGAAGACTATCCCCCCAAGCACACGTTTTAGTTTTCAAATAAACAATATACAATAAGAAAATTTGAGAACAACTAGTGCACATGTGTATGCCTTTTTATTATGACAAGGAAGCGGTGGTCAAAGAATGTAAAAACTATTATATTAACTGGGATATGTTGTATGAAAGTGTGTCTGATGGGTGTTGTTTTAATGAAATGGGCAAGGTAAAATGTCCTCTCCATGTAATTTGCATTTGATCATAAATAAAAATATTGATATTCAAAATCTATACTTTTAAAGTGTGAGTTTAAATTGCAATTAACATTCGTATAGAATTCTTGGTAATGAACTGAAAACTGAATGATTAAGAGACATGAAAATGACACCATACATAATAAGTACGCCATTAATGGCATTTTTATATGTCATTATACTCAACAAGAAAAAATTTCTATAACATCCATGTACATAACAATGGCATTTGTATAAAATCCAATGATGTAATGCTGGAAATTTTATAAAATCCAAATGATGTTTTAGTGGCATTTATTGAATGCCATTAAAACTAAGCATTTAGTGGCACTGGTACTAGAGACATTTATTTAAGTGTCAACAAATGCCACTAAACACTTTAGTGGCATTTATGGCATTTGTGAAATGCCACTGATGGGTATATTTATTGTAGTGATATGTGTATCTTATGAAACACAAATTAAAATCTCAAAAAGTTCAAGGAAATTTATGAATGAAGTACAAAATCAACTTGGTAAGAATATGAAAGCGCTATGATATGATTTTAGTGAGAATATATAGACCAAGAATTTGAGGATCTTTTGAGAGAATATAGTATTCTACCATAGTTGACTCCATATGGAACACCACAATATAATGGTGCATGGTAAAGAAATAATCACACCTTGTTGGACATGGTATGATGAATTATGAATTTAACTGATATTCCTACTTTCTTATGGGTGTATGCTCTTGAAAATGTTAGGGTTAGGATTAACGACGTGCCTGATCTTCCGACATCCTTATGGGGATATTCTCTTGAAAATGTTGTGTTTACACATAATTTTATACCTTCTAAATTGATTCAAAAACACAATATATGAGATATGTAATGGGATATGTACCAGTATGTCTTTTATAAAGATTTGGGTATGTGAATGTTATGTTAAGAAATAGTTATCTAAAAATCTTGGATATAAGTCAGATAAATGTTTCTTTATTGGATATTATAAGGATATTAAGGGTTATTACTTATGTCTTCCATATGAAAACAAAGTATTTATTGTTAGAACGGTTATATTCCTTGAAACAGTATCCATTTCATAAGGAAGTAGTGGGAAGAAAACAGAACTCAAAGAAGTTTAAGGCATAGAAAATAACACCAAACCTAAGGAGGTTGGTGAGGAAAAAAGAGAATCATAAGCCATTTTTGAATCTCAAATACCCCATATAGAACAAGAACCAAGAAGGTCTAGTAGGAAACTTATGGATCTAGAGATATTCAAGTTTATCGTGACTCAATCAGATGATTTGATGGTCATGAACGATGACGAGCCAAAAGGCTACAATGGTACTATTAAGGGACCCATTTCTAGTAAATGCATTGAGGCCATGAGATCTGAGATTCACTCTATGTATGCCAATAAACTATGGACTTTGGTGGATGCACCTAAATGGCCAAAACCCATAGGGAAAAAATATATCTTTTAGAAGAAAACTGACATGGATGATAATTAACAAACCTATAATGGAAGATTGGTGACAAAAGGCTTCCTACAAGTTCAAGTTGTTGACTATGATGAAACTTCTTCACAAGTCACCATGGTAAAATCCATCATAATTGTGACTTCCATTGCATCTTATCGTGGCTAGAAATTGGGTGTTGTGATTGTTTTACTTAATGGGATTATTCTTGAGAATTTGTAAATGACACAACCCAAATGTTTGGTTGTTCCAAATGAAGTCAGTAAAATTTATAATCTATAAAGGTAAATCTATGGATTCAAGCAAAAACCTAAAAGATGCAATCTTCATTTTTACGAGACAATCAAAGTGTTTGTATTTATCAAGAAAGAAGACAATTTGTGTGTACAGAAGGTTAGAGGGGGGCATCATTGTATTTATCATATTATATGTGTATATATATTATTGCTCAGGAATGAAATACCTACTCTACAATTGGTTAAGAATTGTTAGGAGAATATCTTCTGCATGAAGTACTTAGGTGAAGGATTATATAGTCTAGGAATGAAGATCTACAGAGATACATCTAAAAGGCTTCTTGGACTAAGTTAGAGTACATACATTAAGAAAGTGTTGAAAAGGTTGAGCATGGAGGATTCTAAGAGAGAAAACTTACCGGTGTCTCATGGAATATATATCTTTAAATCCTAATGTCCTAGCTCTCTATAAGAGCAGGAACATATGAATAAGATTCCATATGTCTCAAACTATATTTATCATATATGCAATTTTATGTACACACCCAGACATCTTGTATTCTTTGCACATGACGAGCATATACCAGTCAGGTCTTAGTGAAGGTCACTAGATATTGGTTAAATCATCTAAAAGTACTTGAGAATAACAAAGTATCACTTACCTATATACAGAGGTGAAGAAGAGTTATTTATATAGGTTACACTGATGCAAGCTCCCAAATGAACAAGGATGATTATTGATTACAATCAAGATTTGTGTTTTGGCTAAGCGACATAGGTGTAAGTTGGAAGAACTCTAAGAAAGAAATAATAGTATATTTTACAACCTAAGATAAGTATATTGTTGCATCTAATGCAAAGAATGAAGCAATATTGATCAATAAGTTCATTAGTGAACTTGGAGTGGTTCCAACCGTTAAGGATACAATAGAGCTTTACTATGACAACAACGGAACCATTGCATAGGCTAGAAACCCAGATTCCATCAGTGTTCTAAGCATATACTACAATTATATCATCTTGTAGGAGAGTTCATATAGCGAGGAGATGTAAAGATTTAAATAGTACAAACTTAAAGCAATGTTATGATCCCTTTAGAAAAGCATTTTCATAACATAAGCATGAAGATCATGTTATTTTATTCATAAGTGATTAGACCTATCGCAAGTGGGAGACTATTGGTTTTATGGACTGTGTTCCATCATGTGATGATAGTAATAGGAATATATTGTACATGAAATAGTTACTAATAAAAAGAAACTTCACTTGTTATGTTTGTTTCTATGTTGAGAAAATGAATAAATATAATAATTTTCAAAGAATATTTTGATCTGTGACATATGGTTTGGTTGACGACCTAAACATGATATCATATGTATACCTAAGAATATTCATTTTTTTATTTCCCTTTTCTGGAGAGGGGAATCCATGAGGCTATCTATTTATCATTCCCTCATCTTACATGCAAACTTAAAAATGAATTATGGAAACTCAAACTCTGCAAAACATTAAACCTAGTAGTACTACTCCCATTACATAATTCACTAAAAAAAGAGATTGATGACCTCTTTGAAAGAACTATAAGGGGGTGAATAGAGTTTTATAAAATATTTAAACAAATTTAAAGTGCAATGGAATTAAAAGAGGCAACCAAAAGAGAGAGATGAGATTTAGAGTGGTTTCATATACGACATCAGTCTACTACCCAGTTGTTGCCAACTGATATTTGCAACAAACACTTTTATTAATTTATCAGTGAGGACGAAATTACAAGATGATTACTGCAAATAAATCCCTATTTTTTACCGGCCATGAAAGAGCACCACCAAACATCTTCTTTTATGGATGCACCCACAGATGAGGAAAAGCACCACCACACCTCTTCTTCTACGGAGTCGCCGAGGGCCAAGGAAGAGAACCGCCAAACCTCTTCTTTTATGGATAATTCAAGGATCGAGGAAGAGAACCGCCACACCTCTTCTTTTACACCAAGGGTCGAGGAAGAGAACCACAAGTTACAGAAATAAGAAAGGAAGAAGAAATACACCAAGTAAGTTCCGCAATGTGCTTATGAATCAAGATAATAAACCAAACCACTTGAGGATGTATCAAGGTTAAAGAATGATAGTAGGATAAGCTAATGTCAAGGACACAAATGTATTTTTATGTGAATGATTTGTAAAAAGATAGTTACAACTCTTATTGCTCAACATGTAATGTATGCAAGTGTGTTTTAGGATACCCCTAGACCACAATTATTTATAGGAATGGAGTATGCGTGGTTAGGGTCATCTTTGGGGTGAGTCTAGAGGGTTCTAGAGAGTCAACTAAACGTTTGAACAAAATTGATTTAGATACAATGGCTAGTTTGAACAAAATAAAAACTTGTTCAGAAACTTCTTCAGTCGACCATTTTCTCAACCGGACAGGCACCCGGTCGACAAGTTTCTTGACCAATTCAAGGTTGGACGCTCAATGACTCCAACAGTTATAAATTAGTCAAATTTCTTAGTCAAAGATTGCAACAGGTAATATCTCTATCGACAATGTTTTTGATCAAATATGTGTTGGTCAATAATTTATTTGACTCACAATAAATATGAAATTTGATTTCTTGAGTCCTCAACTGAGTAGTATCTTGGTCGACATTATCTTCGATCGAATTAAGTCTCGGTCCACAAAGACTTTGACTGAAAAGTTGTAAAAGTTGGATAAACTTTAGAATCACTTATCTGATGATTTATCTAGTGTGACATGTCTATCCAAGACATTTGATATTGACATGTGAAAGGTTTAGGGATAGGTGGGCTTGGTCTAAAGCTTGATTCTACATGAGTTCTAAGCATGAAATACAAATAAGCACATATAAATACTTTATTCAAAGAATTGATATTCCAATCTTTGAGTTTGCCAAAAGGTTCATGAAGCACTTAAAGTAGCATGTTAAATCCACAAGTAAGAAATGTTTGTCATCGTCAAAAGAGAAGATGTAAGGAGTGGGACTTAGAGGGGATCCACTCCCTACTAATATTTGAATATTAAAACATCCCTTCCTAACACACCAAGAAGTATGTTGGAGTGTGTGTAAAATTTTCAAATCTTATTAATGGTATACAAAAGACCAAATAGTATAGCATCATAATAAAAGTAATGACTATAATCAATTTTTAAAAGTACATCATAATCTACCACATGGGATTTACATGGATATTACATCATAAGGATCTAGTAGAGGGAAATCTAAACCATATCAAGATTTGTCTCTAAGATTCAACTCCTTAAGCTAAGTCCATGTTAACTTCCATGTTCTCCTTGACCTACGCCTAGGGTTGGAAACATACCCCAACAAGAGGAGATATACATATGACATCAGTAAAAAGTTCGTATTTGCATACTAAAATGAAATTGAGAAATATATTAAATAAAGGATGTCAAAATAAAAGGCTTCCCATAGAAAAGTAAAGGACTACCCAATTGGGCATAAAAGAAAAGAATCACAATAAAAGAGACAAATAAGAGCAAAGTATAAAAATAAGGCATCTATGTGTTTCACCTGTGACAATACTAGACAATATAAATATGTAGGTAGGAAATAACACATCTACCAAAAATGTGGGGTGAGCAGAGTTTTGTATACATCTACTCTAAAATATGGAGTGCAGGGACTGTCAACATTTTCCTGGTAGGAAAACACGTCCGCCAAAATATTTTCATATGCATGAATTTTCACATCTGCATTCATATGTGGGAATTTTCACATCCAAATAAAAAGCACATGTACATTATACTAGTAGTCACCACACGATGCATAACAAAAGAATAACAAATTAATTATGAATCAAATAAGCGAGATGAGAACATCCAACAAGTACATAAAGTGGGATCACATGATCCTAGTCGGCATCCACCTTAAAAGTGGGCAAAAGAGAATATATCACCAAAGAATGTTCCACCATGAGAAATGTACAAGGAAGAGTCTAAAAGAATGTCGAAATAGGATAATAGGATCACAAGATCAGTAATAAATAAAGTAGTTCACATTAACCAAAATTTTCAAATAAAAAGAGATAATGTGTAGGTTGATGTCCATAGGACCAAGAGAAAGAACAAAATATGTGAATTTCTCAAAAAGAATAATAGGGGATGCAAACATACAATAAGAGGGATGGATTAGAAATTGCTCTATATAGAAATAATGTGGGATGCAATCATATCTTAAACCAGAGTCCTAGAAACACTCTTCACCAATCTAGTTTTTTCTAAGATTGGCATTCCCTAATTACAAATTATTTGCATGTATTAGGGCTTTGAAATTTCATATAAATGTAATGAAACCCTCATTCTACACCTTTTTAGCAAAACTTAGATTTTAGACTCAAAACCTAGACCAAATAAATCCTTATGTTTTCTGATCAAGAAAATACATTTATTTGTTATATTTGGAGTTAAGACAAATTAGTTACCAATTTTGGGGCATTTATATTAATTAATTAGATCCTCAAAAATACATCATTGAAAACATAGGAATCAGGATTTGAAATTATATTTATCATGAAGAACACATTTTTTCTATTCCAAAACATATTTTAACTTAATTTTTGGACAAGCGAATTAAAAAATGCGATTGTTACAAAATTGACCAATAAGAATTTACTAAAAAGTCAAATAAGCAATATATGTGAGAGGGAGAGGAAGAGAGTGGATTGGCCCACCAACATGGCCCAATCTGGAGTAGCCATGTCACATGGTCAATGACCAACTGGACTTCGCTCAAAGCAGCTGAAAAAGTGTGGAAAAGACTAAAATACCCCTATGGAGACATAAAAAATGAAAGAGACGAGAGGGGCAGGTAGGTAATTCTACCAAGGGTCATCTTCCCCTTCTCTTTGCATGCCATGGCAGTAGAAGCTTGGCATGGAAGATTGGGTAAAATATGATGGGTGTACAATTCGTAAATCGAACAAGACCAAAGCGAAGTAATGAGTCCGACGAATCTTATCCCAAGTCAAATTGATCACAGGAGAACCCAGGTGTCGTGGACATGAGTCACAAACTCGGGGAATAAAATCGATCGAAGGCGATGAAGGATGTAACTTCGGGTGAAATTGGCACAAGAGTATGAGTATTCACGATGTGGCGCAGGTCCAAGTGGGGTCACATATATATAGGGTGTGTCCATAAGGCCTATGGGTGAGGGCTATGAAAACTTGGGAAGTAGGGATTAGACATTTTGCAAATAATGGAAATTAGGGATTGATTAAATGCTTGATAGATGTGTAACTTACTCACAAATCCAACGTAAGAAAAATATCGAAGAAAGGTCGAGAAACAATCGAGAAAATTGAATTGCAAAATCACACCTTGTGCAATACTGTTCACACGCGTGAGTCTTCCTACCCAAGGTAGGAGACAAAATTAGATCCATCCATTGGTGATCGGAGGGCTCAAAAGTGGAGCAAAATTGTGACACATAAATGTTTTCCAAATCCAAATCGGACTAAAGTGCATTATTTAATTATTTAGTTTTTTCTCTTTATTCAATTGAGGGTGCAAACAAACTCTAAATTTAATGAAATTTGGCACCTAGCCTATTTTAGATATGAGGAATCCAAATATAGCCATAGTTTTTGCTTTTGAAGACTATGGATATTTTATTTAATTATTTCAAAGGAACTCATATTTTCTCTTTCTTAATGCGTTAGAGACTTCTAGAAATACCCCTTAAGCAAACCAAAACATGTGGAACATGAATTTGCCATCAATTTTATCCTTTGAAGTTATTTTGCTCATTATTTAATATTTTGGACTTTCTCTCTCCTAATCTACACATGGATATTAAATATTACCCAAATTACATGAAAATTCACATATATCCTTATTTTAACATGTAGAATTTGAATCTAAAGCTATTTTCCACTTTTGGAGTCATTTATTATTTTATTTGATATTTTGGGGAAATTTTCATATTTTCTTTTCCAAATTGAATTAAATTATTTATTATTAAGTAAATATTATGAAACTTGACTCCCAAGATAATTGGGACCCAAGGAATTTGAGTTTCACATTAGATTTCACTTTTGAGATATCTTTCTATGAATTAACATTTTTGGCTTGACACCATTGTATTTATTTAATCATCCTTATTATTTATTTAATTGTGTCACATTACCTTCACTTTTATTACCAAAAGGGTTGTATTTCATTAGTATGTACGAAACATTATATGTATTCATGTTTTATCTCATTAAGGTATTAATTCCATATTTATTTGAATATTATAACATTATTATCTATTATGGACATTTTAGTTCTTATATGCATATTGTTTTTAACATCATATTTTAATCAACATTATCACATGTGACGCATTTTATTGGTCTAAAGATTAATTATTAGATCATATTGTTTATATGTCTACATGTTAGGGCTTCAATTAAGCTACTAATGTGTATATCTTTATCCTTGTTTGGCTAAGACCAAAGAACCAAGATGGCTATCCTTCAAGACATATGATCAGGGTCAAGAGGCTAGGTTTCAGTTTGTTACTGCACTCCACCCATTAAAAGGATTTTATCCTCAAAATCTAATTGTTCATACTTCATAAACTGACTACTCATCACCCCTTAAAAGGTTTGACCTAATAATACAAGGTAAACAACATCAATGTACCATGTTCACTTATGCATCTTTTAATTGTGAATATTTTATGGGTTTATGTTGTTCATGTATCCAACTAAAAGTCATAGCCAACTAGTGTTGAGCTTTAGGCCCTCGTGTCTCTAACCTAAAAACCCTAAGATTCATATTGTCAAACCCAAAAGTCAAAAGTATAAAGGGTAGATCCACTATACCTCTATATTATTCCACATATCACTAGTCACTTCTTCATAGAAAAACTAGGGTTTAGGGTATCTATGTCAAACTAATTCTAGGTTCTTACTATTTATAGTTCACACATCTTTTGTTTGTGACTTAGTTTAAGAAAACTTTGATAAAATCTAGAGAAAAATTCTTTTGTACATATAATAGTATAATGAAAATAATTTTGATGATAAAAAAACTTTGCAAAGTAAAACAAATATGTTGGACAAAAATCAATACGGGAACCAAGTCACAAATTTTCCATAATAAGATCTCTTATCAACTAATTTCCTCATCCTCATGCCAAAACCTCATAACATTCAAAGATATATGTCATCATTAACCTATATGGTAGGGTAAGCTCACCTAAAACCTCATCACCTCAAGATTCTAATGTGAAACTCATATGATCCTAAATCAACATTTTATCATCTCATAGGTAAATTCTAGGGTAAATATGTCTCTTAAAGGGAAACTATGTAAGGAAAGGATTCTAATTAGCGAGACAAAATCAAAATAGTCAGATTCTGACTGTCATGGGCTCTAATACCATGAGGAGTGGGACCCAGAGGAGATCCACTCCCTACTAATATTTGAAGAATAAAACATCCCTTCCAAAGACACCAAGAGGTGTGTTGGAGTGGGTGTAAAATTTTCAGATCTTATTAATGGTATACAAAAGACCAAAGAGTATACCAGCAGAATAAAAATAATGACTATAATCAATTTTTCAAAAGTACGTCATAATCTCCCACATGGGATTTACATGGGTATTACATCATAAGGATCTAGTAGAGGGAAATCTAAACCATATCAAGATTTGTCTCCAAGCTTCAACTCCTTAAGCTAAGTCCATGTTAACTTCCATGTTCTCCTTGACCTACACCTGGGTTGGAAGCATACCCTAGCAAGAGGAGAAATACAGATGACATCAGCAAAAAGCTGGTATGTGCATACTAAAATGAAATTGAGAAATATATGGAATAAAGGATGTCAAAATAAAATGCTTCCCATAGAAAAGTAAAGGACTACCCAATTGGGTATAAAAGAAAAGAATCACAATAAAAGAGATAAATAAGAGCAAAGTATACAAACAAGGCATCTATGTGTTTCGCCTGTGACAATACTAGACAATATAAACATGTAGGTAGGAAATAACACATCTACCAAAAATGTGGGGTGAGCATGGTATTGTATACATATACTCTAAAATATGGAGTGGCAAGGTTTGTCAACATTTGCCTGGGTAGGAAAACACGTCTGCCAAAATATTTTCATATGCAGGAATTTTCACATCTGCATTCATATGTGGGAATTTTCACATCCACATAAAAAGTACATGTACATTATACTAATAGTCACCACATGTTGCATAATAAAAGAATAAGAAAGTATGAATCAAATAAGATAGATGAGAACATCCAACAAATACATAAAGTGGGATCACATGATCCTAGTCAATATCCACCTTAAAAGTGGGCAAAAGAGAATATATCACCAAAGAATGTTCCGCCATGAGAAAAGTATAAGGAAGAGCCCAAAAGAATGTCCAAATAGGATAATATGATCACATGACCAGTAATAAATAAAGTAGTTCACATGAACCATAATTTTCAAAGAAAAATAAATAATGTGTAGGCTAGTGTCCATAGAACCAAGAGAAAGAACAAAATAGGTGAATTGCTCAAAAAGAATAATAGGGGATGCAAACATGCAATAAGAGGGATGAACTAGAAATTTCTCAATATAGAAATAATGTGGGATGCAATCATACCTTAAACCAGAGTCCTAGAAACATTCTTCACCAATCTAGTTGTTTCTAAGGTCGACTTTGCCTAATTATAAATTATTTGTATGTATTAAGGTTTTGAAATTCATATAAATGTAATGAAACCCTAATTCTAGACCTTTTTAGTAAAACTCATATTTTGGATTCAAAACTATACCAAATGATTCATTATGTTTTTATGATCAAGAAAACAAATATATTTGTTATATTTGGAGTTAAGATGAATTAGTTACCAATTTTAGGGCTTTTATATTAATTAATTAGAACCTCAAAAATCCATCATTGAAAACATAGGAATCAGGCTTTGAAACTATTTTTATTAGAAAGGACACATTTTTTTATTCTAAAACATATTTTTGCTTAATTTTTGGACAAGTGAATTAAAAGATACGATTTACAAAATCGACCAATCAGAATTTATTAAAAAGCCAAATAAGCAATATATGTGAGAGAAAGAGAGAGAGAGGAAGAGAGTGGATCATCCCACTGGCATGGGCCAATCTAGAGCGGTCATGTCATGTGGTCAATGGCCAACTGGACTTCGCTCAAAGCAACTGAAAAATCATAGAAAATACCAAAATACCCCCATGGAGAAACAACGAATGAAAGAGACAAAAGGGGCAAGTAGGTAATTCTACCAAGGGTTGTCTTCCCCTTCTCTTCACACACCATGGCAGCAGCAGTCTGGCATGTAAGATTGGGCAAAATCTAATGGGTGCATGATTCGTGAATTGAACAAGACCAAAGCAAAGTATTGAGTCTGACGAAGCTTACCCAAAGTCAAATTGATTACTAGTGAACCCAGATGTCGTGGACATGAGCCACAAACTTGGGGAGGAAAATCAGTCGACGGCAATGAGGGATGCAGCTTTGGGTGAAATTGGTGCAAGAGTATGAGTATTCACGATGTGGTGTAGGTCCAAGTGGGGTTACATATATATAGGGTGCGGCCATAAGGCCTATGGGTGAGGGTTACGAAAACTTGAGAAGCCAGGATTGGGCATTTTGGAAATAATGGAAACTAGGGATTGAGTAAATGCTTGACAGATGTGTATTTTTTTCATAAATCCAATGCAAGAAAAATCTCAGAGAAAGGTTGTGAAATGATCGAGAAAATCAAATTGCAAAATCACACCTTGTGTGGTACTATTCACACGTGTGAGTCTTCCTACCCAAGGCAGGAGACGAAATCGACTCCGTCCATTGGCGATCGGAGGGCTCATAAGCAGAGTGAAATTCTGACACATAAATTTTTGCCAAATCCAAATCAGACTAAAGTGCATTATATAATTATTTAGCTTTTTCTCTTTCTTCAATTGAGGGTGCAAATGAACTCTAAATTTAATGAAATTTGGCACATATCCTATTTTTTTGTAAGAACATATAGATACATAATTTAAAAAATAACATACAAAAGATTACATAAATGCTCTCATAGAAGCATGAGCAACAAATTGGGCTGCCAATCCTTTTTGGATGGCAAAACCCAAGGACAAATATAGCCTTAGATTTTGCTTTTGAAGAATCTAGATATTTTATTTAATTATTTGAAAGTAAATCATATATTCTCTTTCTTAATGCACTAGAGACTTCTAGAACTACCCAATTAATGTGAAACTTAACCCTTAAGCAAACCAAAACATGTGGAATAGGAATTTGCCATTAATTATATCCTTTGAAGTTGTGCTCATTATTTAATATTTTGTAATTTCTCTCTCCTAATCTACACATGATATTAAATATTATCCAAATTACATGAAAATTCATATATATCATTATTTTAACATGTAGATTTTGAATCTAAATCTATTTTCCACTTTTGGAGTCATTTATTATTTTATTTGATATTTTAAGGAAAATATATATCTTCTTTTCTAAATTGAATTAAACTATTTATTATTAGGTAAATAATGTGAAACTTGACTCCGGAAATTGGGACCCAAGGAATTTACATTTCACATTAGATTTCACTTTTGAGATCTCTTTCTATGAATTAACATTTTTGTCTTGACACCATTGTATTTATTTCATCATCCTTATTATTTATTTAATTATGTCACATTACCTTCACTCTTATTACCAAAAGGGTTGTATTTCACTATTATGCATGAGACTTCACATGTATTCATGTTTTATCTCATTATGGTATAAATTTCATATTTATTTGAATATTGTAACATTATTCTCTATTATGGACATTTTAGTTCTTATATGCATATTATTTTTAACATCATACTTTGATCAACATTATCACATGTGACACATTTTATTGGTCTAAAGATTAATTATTAGATCATATTTGTTTATATGTCTACATGTTAGGGTTTAATTAAGCTACTAATGTGTATATCTTTATCCTTGTTTAGCTAAGCCCAAACAACCAAGCTGACTATCCTCCACGAAATATGATCAGGGTCAAGAGACTAGGTTTTGTTTTGTTATAGAAGATAAGCTAATGTCCAATTTAGTCAACAATCTTCCCCTTTTTGAAGATGGCAAACATTTCAAATTATAAGCAAAAACTCAAAAAGAAATATTCATACTTTAGTGAAGTTTTTCTTGAGTATCTTCAAGATTTGTGCATATTCACATTTGAGAAGTATGAGACATATCATCCAACTCTCAAAGTGAAGTGCAACAATTAATATATGGTAGAGTGTCTCGTAAAAATGTGAATCTCAGATGACACGCTCAAGGATATAAGTTTTTGCGTAGAAAATATTTCTCCCCCTTTGTCATCTCAAAAAGGTAAACCATGTGATGAGAAGATGACTCCCCTAGAGTGAGATACTCCTTGTTAATATGATACGCATAAAACAAATGTCAAATTTATTCGTATGATCATGGAATAAGATTTTCTAATTGCCAATGAAGGGAATGTTAAGTCCTTCATGAAAAAAAGAATCCCATGAATCAAATGAAAGGAAAAAAATCTTTGGAAAAATACTCTAAACCAATGATCTGGAACGTTAAGTACGCCATGATGTAGAGATGTAATATAGCACAAATAAAATCTCGATAAGATGTCCAAAGAAAAAAGAAATCATGTATTTGCAAAGAGATCAAAATAAACATCCTCAAGAGGAACGATGTATAATTTATCTCTTATAACTTGAAATTATTCCAAAGCTAGAGATTTTATGAAAATATTGGCCGATTGATATTCAGTGTCCACATGGTGAAGGCAAATGTTATTTTTAGCAATGTGATCACAGAGAAAATGATGAAAAATTTCAATGTGTTTTGCTCGACTATGAAAAATAGTATTATGTGCTAAATTTATGGCACTAGTATCAACACAAAAAATAAGAGTTGATGATAGAGAAAAACCATAGTTGTTTAGCACTTGTTGCATCCAGAATACTTTTGCACAATAAGAACCAACTGGCATGTATTCAGCCTCGGTGGTGGATAAAGCAACAGTATTTAATTTCTTACTAAACCAAGAGAAAAGTGATTCCCCGAGCAAGAAATAGCCACCACGTGTACTTTTGCGATCAAGACGACAATCTGCGTAATCAGTGCCAGTATAGTCTTTAAGGTCAAAAGGTTGATCTCTTGGATACCAGATGTCATAGTCAAGTGTGCTAGATACATATCTCAATACTCATTTGACAATAACTATATGAGAGTTCATAGGATTGGATTGAAAATGAGCACATAAGCCAACAATAAACATAATATCAGGTCTAGAATAGTTAGATATAACAAGCTATCAATCATGCCTCTATATGAAGAATTGTCAGTTGGTTCACCATTTTCATCCTTATCCATTTTAGCTGAAGTACTCATAGGAGTAGAGGCATGTTTATAATTTGACATATTAAAGTGTCTAAGAAGTTATTTTGTATATTTTTCTTGGTTAAGAAAGATACCACACGGAGTTTGTTTTATTTGAAAACTTGAGAAAAATGTTAACTCACCTGTGAGACTCATTTCACATTATTTTTGCATGATATCACTAAATTGTGTGCAAAGATATTCATTTGAAGCACCAAAAATGATACCATTGACATAAATTTTAATAATAAGAAAATCCTTATCACGCCTTTTAATGAATAAAGTAGGATCCAATTTGACCATGGAGAAATCATTTTTAAATAGATAATTTTTAAGTCATTCATACCAATTTCTACGGGCTTGTTTTAAACCATATTAAGCATTCTTTAACTTATATACATATAAAAATGTGTTGGATCCTCAAAACTAGGAGGTTGAGTAACATAAACTTCCACTTGAATTATTCCATTAAAAATGCACTTTTAACATCCATTTGAAAGAGTTCAATGTTTTTATGTGTAGCTAGAGTTGATAGCATTCAAATTGTTTTAAGTCTAGACACAGTAGCATATGTTTCAACAAAATCAATTCCCTCTTGTTGGTTATAGCCTTGGGCAACTAATCTAGCTTTGTTTCTTACTACTTCCCCTATTTCATTTAACTTGATAGAAAAACCCATTTAGTTCCAATAATGGATTTGTCTTTAGGTCTAGGAAATAAATCATGTACATCACTTTTAGCGAATTGATTTAATTCTTCTTGCATGGAAGCTATAAAATAATCATCCTTCATAGCTTCATCAACCTTTTTTGGGTTCAATCATGGATACAAAGGCGATGTTAGATGTATCTTTGAAAGATGATCTAGTTTTCATTTTATCAAAAGGATTTCCAATAATAATATCTTGTGGATGGTCTTTGATTATTCTTGGAATATGTTCATGTAAATATTCATTTTGATCTTTACTTGATTCATTTTCAACATTTTCAACATCTTTAGATGATATAGTTAAATCTTCAATTACCAGAGGGAGATCATTTTCTATTTCATTGCTTGTTGAATTTTAATGAAAAGTTACATGTATTGACTCTTCCACTTTCTTATATATTGTATTATAGATTCTATAGGCCTTACTCGAGCTTGAGTATCCTAAGAAGAATCATTTTTATGATTTAGGATCAAATTTGTCTCTATCTTTGTTGGTGTTTAAAATATAGCAAGGTGTTCTAAAGATATGAAAATAATCTACTCTTGGTTTCTTAGAAAAAAGAATTTCATATGGAGTCTTTTTAAGTTTAGGATGGATTGATATTCAGTTTTGAACATAACATGAAGAATTTATAGCTTCAACCCAAAATATCTTAGGTGTATTATGTTCTAAAAGCATAGTTCTCACCATTTTTTGTAAAGAACTATTTTTCCTTTCAACTATACCATTTTGTGGTGGAATGTGAGGAGTAGAGAAATTATGAGTCTATCCCTTAGATGAGAAAAATTCTTCAAAAACATGATTTTCAAATTTCCCCCGTAATCACTCCTAATGGTGCAAATTTTATTTTGAATTTGATTTTCAATTTTTGAGAAGAACTTAATGAATATTTCAATAGTATCATTTTTACCAGAAAAAATGTACCCAAGAAAATATACTATAGCCATCAACAATAACAAAATAGTACTTCTTTCCACATATGGATTGTGTTCTCATAGGTCCAAACATATATATAGGGCGTTCATTCGTTGCTCGCGCGGGTAGCCTGGATTTTCACTACCCGGCAGCCAAAAAAGTAACTCTCCTGGCCAAAAAAGTAACTATGGTGATCAAAAAGTAACTACACGAATAAAAGAGTAACTTTGTACAAAATATACAGCAGATATATATAAGGACGAGTTTTTTTATTTTGGAGGGGCAAATGATATTATTTTTGGCTAAAAAATTTTGGAGAGCTAGACAAAATAGTCCTCCACAATTGCGATTTTTTTTTTGAAAAAAAGTGGTCGGAAGGGTGGGCGGGTAGCTACCCATGCGGGCAATAAAGATGGGCCCATATATATATATATATATATATATATATATATATATATATATATATATATAAGTTCAAGAGGTCTGGAAGTACTAAGGATTTGTTTTTCTTTAAAAGATATTTTAGCTTGTTTTCCTAAGGTGCAAGGTACACAATTTTCAAGAGTTTCAAAAGAGATTTTGGGCAAACCACGAACAAGATTAGATTTAATTAATTTCTTAATAACATGAGTGCTAGCATGTCTAATTTTCTATGCCATAGATTTTGATCATCATTTGCAATAAGACATTTTCCAATGATTGATTTCATAGAATTAGGTCTAAGAATATATAGATTTCCTATCCTTTTTCCTTCATATACTACATTATTAGTGTCTTCTTCAAGCAATTTGAAACAAGGTTTGTTAAAGAATACATCATACCCATTATCACATAATTGACTGACACTTAGCAGGTTATGGTGAAATCCATATACTAATAATACATTTTTAATAGTAAGATTAGTTACAATATTTACCTATTCCAGTGGTGGTTCCTTTCCCATTGTCTCCAAATGTGACTGATCCTCCCTTTTTCTTTTGAAGTGATTTGAAGGCATGTTTGTTTCCAGTCATATGTTTGGAGCATCCACTATCAACTACCCCACCTGCAATAAAGATTTTTAGTACCCAAGTGGAGTCCAGGATGGTTAGAGTGAATATGCATACAACTTGTATTTATTAATCCATACAATTTCTATAGGAATAAATCTACAAAAAAATGCAAATGAGTATCAAATTAGTGTTGAGATAAGACATAAAAATGTATCATACTAAGACTAGGTCAAAAATCAACATGTTTCTTAATTCTAAGTTGGGTTTTTAGGAACCCAAACCATGCCAATAGTTCCCTTCTTCCTATATTCACATGCCAAAAAGTAATGACCAAAACGTTGGCAATAATGACATGATGTACAAGATATTTTATTTCTCTTTTCCATAATATTACTTTTAGGCACATATATAGTTCTAGTCTTTGGAGCATAATTCTTGTTGGTTTTAGGCATAAGTGAGTGTTGCTTCTTAGGCACATATCCTAAACCTCTTCTTCCTATTTGCTTGGAGGTATTTACAAAGATATTATCAAGCTTTCTATATCCTTGCAATAATCTAGAAAATCATTTTTGCAAATCAACATTTTCAGCAATCTTCTTATTTAGATCTAAGTTCAACATAGCAAGATTTGAAAGTAAAGCATCTTTTTCTTTTACCAAAGAGTCATAGTCTACATGATTGTACAGAATAGGTTGAGTTTGATAATCATTAAGTTTAACAAGTATGTCAACTTTTTCTTGAGATAAAAGACTATTGTTATTTCCAAGAGCAAGCAATTTAGACTTATAACTCTAAACATACTCTTTTAAAGATTTATTTGAGTACCTTAGAGTATCATTTTCAGAACTAATATTACCCAAATCAACGTAAAGTTCATCAATAATTTTTGAAAGAATCTTCTTTTGTTTCTTGCATTCAATGTACTTAGCATGAATTTCTTCAAGACTATTTACTAATTCATCCTTAGATAATTCAAAAATAACTCCTCACTTGTTTCTTATTCATCTTCTTTTGCCATGAGACATTCTATCTCTTCTTCTTCACTGCTCCCATTTTCATCGCTTGATTGGTCCCAAGCGGCCTTATAGGATTTTTCTCCCTTGTCCTTATTCTTTGATGAGGATTTCTTCTTCTTGAGTTTTGGACACTCAATATTTAGGTGGTCCTTCTTTCCACACTCAAAACACCTGGAAGAACATATACATTTATATTTCTTACCATTTACAATTAAAGCATCTTCCTCATTTCGCTATGTGCATCGTCGTTTACTTGAATGACTTCTGATGATGACTTAGAGGTGGCTTTGAGAGCAATGTCTTTCTTCTTATCCTTTTGTTCTTCAACCTTGATCTTTTCTTCTTATTCTAGAGTCACTTCATATGTTTCTAGATTTCCAATGAGCTGCTCCATTTTGAGTTTTGTAAGATCGTTGGCTTCTTCGATGGCAGTGACCTTGGATTTTTACGTTATGGGCAGTAATCTAAGTATCTTTGATACTTGATCTTCTTCACTTATGTTCTTTCCCAAAGTGCCTAGGCTGTTTACAATATTAGAAAATCTAGCATACATCTCTGCAATATTTTTGTTAGGTTGCATACAAATTCAAATTTATATTTTAGCATACCAATCTTAGTATTTTTCACTAGTGTGGTACCCCCATGAGTTATAAAGAGATCGTTCCATACTTCATAAGCGGTAACACAAGTGGATATACGATTAAATTCACTTGCAGATAATGAACAGTAGAGTATGCTTACAACTTTTGCATTTAATATAACTTGTTTTACCATTTTTGCATTCCATTTCTATAGTTCAGTTGTTGGAAGCTTGTAAAATCTAGCAATTATTTTCCATAAGTCAAAGTTCAATCCTTGGAATTATAATTGTATCCTCCTCTTCTAGTAAGTATAGTTTGTTCCATCAAGCACGGGTGGTTTGTTCACGTGTGTGCCTTCCATGTTGAGGTTGCCAAGTATGCCCTTCCCCATTCTTCAACCAGTGACGACTCCTTTAAGACATGCTATAATACCAAATGAAAGAACTAGAGGGGGTGAATAGAGTTTTATAAAATATTTAAACAAATTTAAAGTGCAATGGATTAAAAGAGGCAACCAAAAGAAAGATATGGGATTTAGAGTAGTTCTATCTATGACGTCAGTCCACTACCTAGTTGTTGCCAACTGATATTTGTAACAAATACTTTTATTAATTTATCAGTGAGGACAAATTATAAGATGATTGCTGCAAATAAATCCCTCTTCTTTAATGGAAGAGCACCAGCAAACCTCTTCTTTTATGGATGTGTCGACGGACGAGGAAGAGCACCACCACACCTCTTCTTTTATAGAGTCACTGAGGGCCAAGTAAGAGAACTGCCACACTTCTTCTTTTACGGATGAATCGAGGGTCGGGGAAGAGAACCGCCACACCTCTTCTTTTACATATGCATCGAGGGTCGAGGAAGAGAACCACAAGTTAAAGAAATAATAAAGGAAGAAGAAATACATCAAGTAAGTTCTGTTATGTCCTTATGAATCAAGATTATGAACCAAACCACTTGAGGATGTATCAAGGTTGAAGAATGATGGTAGGCTAAGCTAGTGGCAAGGACATGAAAGGATTTTGTTTTGAATGATTTGTAAAAGGAGAGTTACAGCTCTTATTGCTCAAGATGTAATGTATACAAGTATGCAAGTGTGTGTTAGGATGCCCTTAGACCACTATTATTTATAGGAATGGAGTATGGGTGGATAGGGCTTCTTTGGGGAGAGACTATGGGGTTCTAGAGAGTCAACTAGCCATTTAAACGAAATTCATTTAGATAGAACCGCTAGTTTGAATGAAATAAAAACTTGTTTCAGAAACTTCTTCAGTTGACCATTTTCTCAACTAGAAAGGCACTCGATTCACAAGTTTCTAGACCGAGCCAAGGCTAGACGTGCAATGACTCCAACGGGTATAAATCAGTCAAGTTTCTTAGTCAAAGGTTGCAATGTGTATATCTCGATCGACAATGTTTTCGATCAAATATGTGTTGATCAACAATTTGTTTGACTTGCAATAAATATGAAATTTGATTTCTTGAGTCCTCAACTGAGCAGTGTCTTGGTTGACAATATCTTGACTGGAATTAAGTCTCAGTCCACAAAGACTTTGACTGAAAAGTTGTAAAAGATGGATAAACTTTATAATCACTTATCCAATGATTTATCTAGTGTGGCCTACCTATCCAAGACATTTAATATTGACATGTGAAAGGTTTTGGGATAGGTGGGCTTGGTCTAAAATTTTATTTTGCATGATTTCTAAGCATGAAATACAAATAAGAACATATAAATACTTTATTCAAAGAATTAATATTCCAATCTTTGAGTTTGCCAAGAGGTTCCTAAAATACATAAAGCAGCATGTTAAATCCACAAGTAAGAAAGGTTTGTCATCGTCAAAAGAGAAGATAAGCTAATGTCCAATTTAGTCAACACTCTTGAGGTGACGTATATATACTTAAAAGACCCTAGCTTGTTTTTTAAGTGTTCCTTAGTGATCTAGTCCACCACCTTATTTGTATCTAGGTTTTAGAGGTCATTTCCTATCTACTCTCAATTCATCTGGACATCCACAATCTAACTCACATACATAGGATTGAAGGCACATTCTTTAGTAACCATCTGAGTTGAAACCTAACTATCATTAGCCACCACAACTTTCTTGTACCCACGTTTATCTACAACATCAAGTACGAGTTTGATTGCCCACAGTTCAACTTCCAAGACATCAATGACCCTTCCATTATCACTTATACCTTCTTTCCAAACTCGTCATTGTCCCTGGAAATAATGGAAATGGATGCTCATGGCCTTTCACAACAACATCAACATTGAGCTTAATGCACCCCTCTGATACCTGCTCCATTTCTTTGGTTTTTTGGTTCATGCTATCTAAGGTGTAGAGAGGTCCATATGTCTTCCACAAGTTTCATCGCATGGTTAATGAAGATAACCTGATGTTCTAAAGGCAAGTTTTTCTTCTCAAATACCCATCAGTTTTGTGTTTTCCATATGTACCAATAGGCTATTAAAAAGGTTTGTGCATGACTGATTTACACTTTCAGGTTCCATTTAAACTAGTTTGGCAATTGTTGTTCTCTCTAGAATTTGACCATGTTGGCATCTTTGAGAACTTGCAGCCAAATGTTCTTCACATGTGTGGAATCCCTCCACACATGTAAGATAGTCTCCTCATGGTGGTTGCATTGATTGCATAAACCATTTGTTCTCATCTTTCTTCTCAGCCTAGTTGCATTGGTGAGAATGGTGTTGTGTCTTACCAACCACATGAACATCCAGGCTCGTGCTACTACTTTGGCACTCCATATAGTTTGCCACTCGTCACCTCACTTGATCTCTTTAGCTTCCCTGATAATTGAATAAGTTGATTTGGTGGAGAACATATTGTTGGCCAAATGTTTCCATGTTTGTACATTTAGAGTAGAGTGTTATATGGGTGGCTTCATCCGTAGAATCATATCAACTGTATCTCTCAACAACCAATCTTTAAGGAGACCACCATACCATGCTTTATCCAGGTTAACCAGGCTACACACCTTCATATCCATAAGTTCAAGTGGAACATGTTTCGCAACAATTTCTATTAGGATACCCTCCTATAGTATCCACTGGTCAAGCTAGACATTGGCATTTTCCCCCATTTACCAATGTCATGTAGGAGTGTTTCTTGGTTATTTCTCTCACTTGTGCCACTTCTCCCCCAAATCTATAAAGATTAGTGCCAACACTTTGTCTATAATTCATACATTTCTTATGTATATCTTGGCACCACAAAGTTGGTCTCCTTCTACTGATATCCCAGACATTTTTTTGTATCAACGCCTAGTTCTGGTCCTGCATCACTTTCACTCCTAAGCCACCATGGGCTTTTTGGTTAGTAACCTTCTCCCAAGAAATCATTGATATCAATATATTACTATTGATTCCTCCCCATATGAATCTTTAGATTGTCCCATTTATCATCTCACAAAGACTGAGTGGCACGACAGTCGTCTGCATGACATAGGTCGGTATGTCCGCTAGGGCTGCCTCGGATATGTAAACTCATCCAACTAAGGATAGACACCTCAAAGACCATGCTTTAATCCTACATGTTATCTTGCTATGTCCCTAGTCACGTACTATTGTGAATATTAAATGACAACAATAATACATAAGACTAGTGTGTATGCGGAGTGATGATTGTGTATCTTTAGTTATGGTATTGGATATCAATTAAGATGCATATGCAGTTTCTAGAGAATAAATAATAGTGGATAGGTACTTTGAGAATACACATGAAAGCCATTCTAAGGTATTTAGACTCATATCCCAAATGTGACAACCTGAAGTCACTACAATGATCACCTGTTATTTTGTGTGCTTTAACACTACCCAACATCAGTCCTAATAAGGATTGCCGTACATGCAGTGAATGGGTGCATTGTGACACTTATGGAATTTATGAGTGTTGTAGGTCATTTTTTTTTCCTCAATTATAGTGATATCTTGACCGCTTGATAATTGAGACTATGAAATGCATAACCATGCTCATGTGTGTCAATATATGATATTGAGATCACAAATCTCAGTGGTCTACTCTGGTTCAAAAAACATTGACCGAATGTTAGGAAGATGACAACTCCATGCCTCATTTTCAATCTGAATATATATGATAAATGATTATATAAGGTCATGGTGAGATTGGTCACTTTATAGGTTGAAGTTGTTCTCCAACCTTTTCATGTTACTTGGGTAGAAACAAAATTTTACTAGATACCAATTTTTATTGTGATGTTTTGGACATCACTGTCAACATAATAAAAGGAGAAGGAAGTCAAGAAATGCTAGAAATCTTTAAGCATAAATATGCTTAAAGGAACTAACTTTGAAATTAAATATATAATTAGAATAGGTTGGAATCATGTACATGTTGATTTCTATCCATGTGACTAGAATTTTGATATGCTGATAGGATTAAGTGTGAATCAACTAAGTGATAACCAATTGGTCAGTTGACTAGATCATCTAGTTTGTTTAGTGGGTGATATAAAGGTTGAATAAGATTGGAAAGACACAACTGATTTGGAATCGAAATAAGTAATTCAAATAATAATATGACCTACTAACTTAGAAAAATCAAGCAACTATATAGTCCACTTAGCTGACTGGGCTAGTGAGTCAATCAACTTATTAATAAAGTGGCTGGTTGGGAAGTCTGTCTGAGTTTTCTAATTTGACTCTAGATGTAAGTTGTGATTAGGGATGGGAATGGATTTTAGGAAATCAAAGCTCATGACTTTCCTATATTAAAAGGTGGACGTCCAAAGGGAAACACACACATTTAGACACAAGTTTTCAAAGAGTTCTTCCCCTTGGAAAGAGAAAAACTCATCCTAAGTACAACATGTAATAGGAGGATAAAGAGAGAAAGCAACACTATCACATTGATAACTTCAAGAACCTCTTCCTCTTGGTAACCAAGGTAGTGCACTAAAAGTTCTTGCATCCTCATGGACAACATAGAGGCCAATGCACTTGGTCAGAGGTTTGAGGTAAGCAACATCTTCAAGAATAAGACATGGTGTTGTTGCGATGACAAGGAAACAATAATAGCCACTTCAAATCCAGGTCTGGAAGTGCAAGATCAACACTGATATAAGATGTGTCTAGTTGTTTGAAAAAAAAGCAAGCGTCGAGGTGTATTTTATATCCCTTCTATGTCTTTAATATACCCATGTTTTATGGCTATGACAGATCCGTTGGATAAGATTTTTGTAGGGAAATTTTTGTATTTTAGTTGTGCCCCCTTTCCCCAAAACCCTACATACATAACATTACATACATTAGAATTCTGATTGCAGAGGTATATGGTATCTTACTCATGTGCGCCCCCTCTTCCAAAGAGATGGGACATTGAGCTGTAGAAAGAGTCATTTCATGTAATATTGATAAGTTATCTCTCTTAGAGTCATGCATGTTGAACCTCTTTAGCATTTGGATAATGAATGTACTTTAACATGGACCAAGAATCCATATAGATCTATCTTTATCTCCATATAGATCTATCTTTATCAATCTTTATTCCTAGAATGTAGGATAACTTATCTAAGTCCTTCATAAATAAGGTATTACCAACCAAGTCTTATCCAATTGTAGAGTACCAATGTCATTCCACATCAATAATATGTCATTCACATATAATATGAGGAATACAATTTTGATCCATCTACCCTTCTTGAAACACAAGGTTCATCTTCATTCTAACAACACCAAACTCTTTGATTGTCTCATCAATAAGAAGATTCTCACTTCTAGATGGTTGCTTCAGTTAAAAGATTGACCTTTGTATCTTATATACTTAACGTGCTTTATTTATAGTGATAAAACATCCATGTTGTGTCATATCAATAAGAAGATTCTCATCAAGGATAATGGTTTTAAAGTCCACTTATCAAATATGATAGTATAATAAGTTGTAATGTCAAGCATGATCCTAATGGTTTAAACATGGCAACATGTGAAAATATTGTCATAGTTGACACCTTGAGCTTGTTCGAAACCTTTTGAAATAATGGACCTTTATATGTATGTACATTATCGTCCATGTTAGTCTTCTTCTTTAAGGCCTATTTTTCACCCTATGGGTTCATCCATTCATATGGATCCACCAAGGTCCATACTTTGTTGGCATACTTGGAGTCCATCTCATATATCATGGCATCTAACCATTTCTTAGAATCTGGTCCCTCAATAGCCTCATTGTAGGTTGATGATCATCTCATTTATGGCAATCAGATTATTTTTGTTGAGTCGTGAGAAATCCAAATCTCTATGTCTCTAGATGTTCCCTACTAGACCTTTGAGGTTTTTGTGCTACATCATGAATTTGAGACTGATGAATGTGCATTCATCGGGGTTTAGTCGCCTCGTCTGGCCCATTTTTGCTTACATTCTCGCATTTATTGACCATATCTTCTAACATTTGACTTGTTTTGGTTTAATCGGAATTATCCCTATTTTTATGAAATTTTTTGCACCTTTGTGAAGGTCATTTTGGGAAAGTGGGCTTTGTCTTCTCGGCCCAATACTCCATTTTGGGCCTTGGTCTATTCGAGCCTGCTTGGGCAAGCAACAGTCAGCGGCTCCCTTCTTCCCCCACAGGCTCCTACCCTAATTGCAACCTTGGCCGCGATCCAACAGCACCACGACCAACCTCCCCCTCACGATCACGATTGCATAGTACCTCACCATCATGACCATCTCACCTCGAGTTATAGACTGTGGTCCCTTCTACACCGCGCTTGAGGTCCTCGTCTTCACATGCACCATGCCAACAATCACGACCAGCGCAGCATAGCTACAGACCACAACCTACTACATCACCTCACATCATGATTTTCCTCTCCACCAACATCACGATCACCAGCAACCGCAGGATCGCGACCCGCGATCTCCTCGCCTACAACAGAATGTGAGGCATTTGCTCGCCTCCTCCATAATCGTGACCTGCTCCTTCCTTCTGCCCGCGGTTCCCTCTGCCACCATAACCGCGACCTACACCATGCCCTCAATCGTGACCAGCCCAAGAATCGCGGACACCTGTCCATGATTCCTAGATCGCGATCGTCATCCACCTCCCACACACTGTGACTGATTCCCACGCCTGCGGTCTACGCAGCCACCAACCGCGACCCTACTCTTCTCTCCTCCACACCTCGACCTCCCCACTTTTCTAATCGTGACCGTCTCCCTCTTGGAGAACCAAGAACTGTGACCAAATCTCCTCACGCTCATGGTTTCCTTCTCACCTCGACCTCCCCACTTTGCTAATCAAACGCCGCGCCCCCAATTTCCTTCTCCACACCTTGACCGGATAACCGTGAGTACCCTTCTGCCTGCGATCCTCCTCTGTAATGCACCATGCCTGAAAGATCGCAATTGCGACCTGCTACCCTAACCGCGAACTCTGCAACCACCATCGCGGTTCTATCTCACTACTGCAACCACCATATTCCCAACAACCGTGACCAGCTGCAACCCTACCTTCACTTCCATCGCACCCATGCACCTCCGCCTGCTACCCTTCGTCTCAGTCACGACGGCAACAACTACGTGCCGGCCTAAAATCGACAGCACACTAGAATCTCTACCTCAGTAGAAGAAAACTGTGGCAGCACTTTCAACTATCACGACCAAAGAATCGCAACCAACAACCGCAACCAGACAATCGTGACCTGCTACAAATAATCGAGTCGTGAAAGTAAGGTGGTGCCCAGCCTGCCTATAAATAGAATACTACCCCATCCATTCAAGGTACCCTCTCCAGACGTCGTTAGGCTACAGGTCTGTCCTCAGCCTAAGGACACGGTCTCCTCCACATCCAGTATATGCCTAAGAAGCATTCGACCCCTGGTGCATCCATCTATCTGCTCCATCCAACCCGTTCATCTAGATCTGAGGTAGAAACCCATATCTACAGCCATCTTCATCATCTACGTCGTGCCTACGCCGCCATCACAACCACGAGTTGCTCCTCCTACTGTGAGCAAGGACTACGAGAAGAGAGAGGTGGAGAGAGAATATCTGCCCCATCTGCCATGGTGTCCTTCCCTCCTCGTCCAAGATCTGCCCTCACGTTGTGTAGAAGATCATTTCTCCACTGAGCTGCAATCATCTTCTTCACCATGCTCATGGTAGAATCTTCTCTCTCTCTTGCTCTTCTTGTTTCTCACATCATGAGCGAGTAGTTTCCTTTTGCTGGGGTGCGGGGACTAGCCCCGCTGCCCATGCTTATATGTCCTTTTATTAAACATTCCATGGTAATGTATATAACTTTTTATTTTGTTGTTAATCGTCGATGTTTGCTTGTAGATTAATCACGTGCTTGCTTTTATCTTGTTCTTTCCTATGTTGCGAGAACTTCAATATGTAGGATTTGAATGTCGATTAACGCGATTAACTCCCTAATGAGACATCGGATGGGATTCGTTGAGGTCATAAGTGTGTGATCCGTGAGGGGACGAGTCATCTAGCCCACGGTGACGCTTCTGTGTGCCTAAACATCCTAATGGAGGGCCACAGCTTCAGTTGGATATTTGTATCTTTGGAACCATAAGTGCATGATCCAGATGGCGCCGAGAAATTTGATGCCTAAGGTGATGCTTACGCAAACCTAAACATCCTTCTGGGAGGGTTCACAGTAGTTCTATTTGGACAGTTAGATCTTGCCTGGATGTTTGTGTTTGGATGTGTTTGCATGTGTAGCAGTGGTGAAACCTGATACCACCCCAGTGATTCCCATCATTAATCTTTAATAAATTTTTAATCTTGCTCTTTACTTTTCTTGCATTTAGCTTAATTAACCTCAAATCAACCTTTTTTCTAAATATTAGTCTTGATTCAACTAGATTCGACTAGTAAAAGATTCTTAAAAACGTTGTCCATTGGGATTCGATCCTCAACTATACTATGATAAGACATGTCTGCTTCCGGGTGGTATTATTGCATAAGGTTTTGGTAAAAACTCAGGGATCTCAGCCCTGGGTGAGTTTGTTAGTGCGATAATAGACCACATCAAATTCTGGCGCCGTTGTCGGGGACAACGGAATCATCTAGTTAAATCTAGTTCTATTAAGGCTAATTTAGGATTTTGCTTTTAAATTTTTATATAATCGAGCATCTACTTGAATTTGACTCTACTCCGGCCATCTTACCTCTGATAGATCTTTCCATCCCAGGTGTCACCAAAGACTAGTGCATGCACCGCTCGAATAGTTCCGGCCTTGTTGCTAGCTTTGACCCTGAGATAGAATGAACCTTTTATTGTCAGAGTAGAGAGAACCAAGCTAGGATGACTCAAGAGGAGGAAATCGCCCGAAGGGTAGCTCAAACCCTTAATGCAGAAAGAGAAAGGCTTATGCAAGAAGCCAGAGCCACAGTCCAAGAAGAAATCCAAGCAGCTCAAGCAGTAGCTCAACAAGTTGAGTTACAAAAAGACCTTCAAGAATTCTCAATCCCTAAAGCTGCTGATGTACACCACCCAGTACAACCTCCTCCCATCAATGCTACCAATTTTTAGATCATGGCACATTGGGTTACGCTGCTTCAGAATAGCCCTTTCTACGGTAAGCAAAGAGAGGATAGTCAAGAACATCTTTTGAGGTTTATAGACCTATGTTCTATGAAAAAGCAAAATGGGGTCACAGATGATGCCATCAGACTCTGTATTTTCAAATACTCTCTTGTTGATAGATCCATGAGTTGGTACAACTCTTTGCAATGTGAACCCATCACCACTTGGGAACAACTTCAAAATGTCTTCCTAAAAAAATTCTATCATCCTTATCTCACCTATGAAATTAGGGGCCAAATAACACAGTTCACTCAGGTTCCTGGTGAAACCCTTGCAGAAGCATGGGAAAGATACAAAGAGCTCCTACGCAAGTGTCCACACCATGGCATTCCTAAGAATCAACTCATCGAAGTCTTTTATAGGGGTGTGGATGATGATATCAATAAGTTCTTAGACTCCTCATCTGGGGGAAACTTCATGCGTCAAAGCTATGATCTCATAGCGCATGGAAGGTTGTCACCCTTGGAGTTGAAAATCAAGCCAACTGGGGTAGACTCGTAAATAAAGGAGTGTTTAAGGTTGCTATGGCAAAAGCTACTCCTAAGTACAAGTCTATTGCCAAGTCTCTTAAGCTTCTAGTTGCCAAGCAAGACCAACTTGAATCATCTTTTACCGCCTATGAAATAATATGTTCTCCCCCTTGACAACAAGAACAGGTCAAGTCAACTTTACTATTCTGTGAAGCATGCAAAGGCATTGATCACTCTACCTTATCCTACAATGTTCTCTATGATGTTGTTTTGAGAAAAGTCAATGGACAAGGAGATAATGGCCAGATGGAAAATCTGAATGTTGTCAACACTATCCCTGGTCAAGGATACTATAACCTAAATCAAAATAGGAACCATCCTAGTTGTCAGTATGGAAATCCTCTGGGAGTGGTAAACTCACATCAATTTGGTTCAAACAACCAACAATAGAATTTTGAGAATCAAGGGAACTTTAGGGGTAACTTCCAGAATAGGAACTACAACAATTACCAAAACAACCCTTAGTTCCAAGGCCCCAATCAAGTCCCTTACCAGAATCAACAACAAGGGCAACAAGCTAGACCCATCTCTCCTGATGATAAACTGTCGGCCATTGAGAATATGTTACATTTGCAACAAACACTGATAGCTAACCAACAAGCACACCAGAAGGCCATTGAATCTCAACTAGCTCAACTTGTAGCTAGCCTCAAGCCACCTGCTAGAGCTTTAGCTGGGTAACCAAAAGACAATCTGAGGTACGTGGAACATCTTAAAGCTATGACAACTCATTCAGGCTTTATCTTACCAGAACCCATGACTCATGTCACCGTAACAAATGTCCAAGGTGTTGAGCATAGTGCATGTGCCACTCAGAATGATAAGACCGACAAGGCAAGTTTTGAGGAACCTATTTCTACTGATGCAGAAGACTCACCCGAGGCCAGTTGTTCCAGTGTACAAACCTCGTGTGCCATTTCCAAGTCGACTCAATTTTACCCAGCTTGATACTAGGTTCAATAAGTTCAAGGAAGTTATGAGGAAGTTGTTTGTTAAAGTCCCACTCTTGGATGCCATGGCTGAGATGCCCCAATGGTCTAAGTTCTTCAAACTCCTTCTCAGTCGAAAGTACAAAACTGAAGAACATCAGACAGTGAAATCGGCAAGAACATCATCTGATTTAGTAATGGATAGGATGCCTCGCAAACATAAGGATCCTGGCTCTTTCATAATTTCCTGCTCGATAAGCGATTCCATCAACCGACCGAGTCTAGATGATCTTGGAGCTAGAATATCTATCATTCCTCTTAGTCTATGCAACATATTGGGCCTTACTAACTTCTCTCCCACTAGAATGTCCATCGAGCTTGCTGACTCCTCCATGACAAAATCGGTTGGCATCATAGAGGACATCCCCGTAAGGCTTGGGAATCTATATGTCCCGTGTGATTTTGTAGTTATGGACATCAAGGAGAATCCACGCTAACCCATCATTTTTTGGAAGACCTTTCCTCTCCACTGCTAGAGCTCTAATTGATGTTGAAATTGGAACTTTGACCCTAAGATTGGGAAACCAATCTTTTGATTTCTATGCATCCAAAAGTGAAAAGGAATGCACTGAAGAAGAAGAGGCATATTTTTTTGACAGTGTTAATCAATTTACTCAAATGCAGCAATAATTCCTTTCCTCAAAATCTGATATTCCCTCAGAAAAAGGCCATGATGAAGAGAAGACTAAGAGTGAACCAGTCCATGTAGAGACAAAAGAGATGTCGTCAACTATGGAGGAGACACCTCTCAACCCTGTTGTTACACATACTGAACCTTCTGCAGGTGTCCATGAGCCTCCTCATCTAGAAACAACCATCCTCTGGAATGCACCAGTAGCCCAACAGATAGAGACTACTGATTTCATCTTCCCTCCGCAACAAGATTTGGACTGCAGTTTCTACTAAGAACATCCCCCAAATCCATATTTGATTGACATCAATGACCAGCATTGCTATGATGAAGGGATAGTGCATCAACAAATGAACTTTTCTTCTGAGCCTCAACAACACTATTTTATCAATGAAGCCATTCAGACTCCCTTCAAATATTCTCTGCCTCACATTGAGTGACAAAACTCAAGTTGCTTCCCTATGTGTTCCGACACTGCCCTCTCTGTATGGGGAAGAATACGAGAGCCCAGAATCAAAGCAAGGATAAATGAATGGCTAAAAAATAAACCACCAAGAGAATATGTCAATCCAACTCAAGCTCCACTCAGAGCCCCACCATGGTGATAGTATCCACGTCGAGCCATCAATGTAAAATAAAGGCGCTTGTCGGGAGGCAAACCGATCCATAATTTTGTTTTTACTTTTAGTTTTGATTTAGAAAACTTCCTTAATTTTGTTTTTACTTTTTAGAAAATTTTACACTGAATAGATATCGCATCGCGAGATGCTATCTTAAGTTCTGATTAGTCTTCATTTTTTAGATTTTCAAATGGAGGACGTGCGCTGATTGGAATGCGACCACATCTGGTGGACCAATCGGTGCAAATTTTCCCCTCCATCACAGATTTAGAGTTTGCTCGGGACAAGCAAATTTCTAAGTTCGGGGTGGAGGGTGGGTGGTACGTACTTTACTTTCCACCCACTCATATTTGTTTCAGACTTAAGACTTCATCGTTGCAATTTTGAGCAAAAAAATTCAAATTTTCAAAGTAGTTTTGTATAGAAACTTGATGAAGTTTTGACACTTTTGTTTCAATCAAAGCCTTTACCTAGCCAGCTATCCCATTTTTCCATGCAGTTTTGAATCATTATACCCTCCTTTTTCGAAGCAAAACCTCAAGGGGGACAATTTCTGAAACTAGCCAATGGTTAGATATCACCGTGTGAAGCTTATGAATCCTAACCTCATGATCAGTGAAAATGACAAGTGTTTGTCTAACATATAGGGATCAAACACGTTATGCTTCCTAACTGACTAGTGGAACAATAACATGGAACCCCCACCGGATCCTCATCGAGTCATTATTTGAGCAGAGTATGATAAAGAGAATGACCTGGTGCACTGAATTGTAAATCAAGATGCATTCTGATCTGAACTCTCTTCTACGCTTCTCCTATCATCTTCTTACCCCTCCATCCATCAAAAAGAAACAAAAATAGCCAAAATAGTGTTAAACCCTAAGTTTGGGGTGGAACACCACCTCTCTCTATATCCGCTTCTTCCATACCCCTCACTATTTAATAGGGGTGTACCACTAAGATAAGATGCCAATGTGCACACAAAAAAAGACGCAATCAATGAAATTGCAACCATATAATAAAAATCTTGAGTCAAATAGAGGAGAGATTTATTTCTTAATTCCATACCACCCTTCACTCCCTTTTCCACCTAAGGCACAATGAATGTCTCTCCCTATCCTAAAAAAACACCAGTGTCAGATCAGGTGCACGCTTGTTGTTCTACGGGTATCTCTGGACTCTTACGAAACTCTTAGAAATGCTTGTTGTTGGAAAAAGTGAGGAATAAGTGATGTTGAAAAACAAACTCAGGAACGAAGATATGGTAAGATGTGTTTAGTGGTCTCAAGAAGTTGAGATGCTTAGTCATACTAAACAGAAAGGAAACAATCGTGATGGGAAGATGAGGCAATCACACAAGTGAAAGTATTCATTTGGCGACTGTTTTAGATTTTGTGTTACTCGAGGATGAGCAACGTTTAAGTTCGGGGTGTTTTGATGAATGTGCATTCATCAGGGTTTAGTCACCTCGTCTGGCCTAGTTTTGCTTACATTCTCGCGTTTATTGACCATATCTTCTAACATTTGACTTGTTTTGGCTTAATCGGAATTATCCCTATTTTTATGGAATCGTTTGCACCTTTATGCATGTCATTTTGGGCAAGTGGGCCTTGTCTTCTCAGCCCAATACTCCATTTTGGGCCTTGGTCTATTCGAGCCTGCTTGGGCAAGTAGAAGTCTGCGGCTCCCTTCTTTCCCCCACGGGCTCCTGCCCTAATCGCGACCCCGCCCGCGATCCAACAGCACTGCGATCGACCTCCCCCTCACAATCATGATTGCATAGTACCTCACCATCGTGACCATCTCACCTCGACTTACAAACAGCGGTCCCTTCTACACCGTGCCCGAGGTCCTCAGCTTCACCTGCACAATGCCAACAATCATGACCAGTGCTGTATAGCTACAGACCGTGACCTACTACGTCGCCTCACATCATGATCTTCCTCTCCACCAACACTGCAATCACCAACAACCGTAGGATCGTGACTCGCGATCTCCTCACCTACAGCAGAACGTGAGGCATCCACTCGCTTCCTCCATAACCGCGACCTGCTCCTTCCTTCTGCCCATGGTTCCCTTTGCCACCATAACCACGACCTGCACCACGCCCTCAATCATGACCATCCCAAGAACCGCAGACACCTATCCGCCATTCCTAGATCACGATTGTCATCCACCTCCCACACACTGCGACTGCTTCCTGTGCCCGCAGTCTGAACAGCCACCAACTGTGACCCTACTCTTCTCTCCTCTACACCTCGACCTCCCCACTTTGCTAATCACGACCGCCTCCCTCTCGACGAACTGAAAACCGTGACCAGATCTCCTCATGCCCGTGGCTTCTCCACGTTCAAATGTCGCGCCTGCAGTTTCCTGCTCCACACCTCGACCGGATAACCGCGACTACCCTTCAGCCCCCGGTCCTCCTCTACAATGCACCACGCCCGAAAGATTGCAATCGCGACCTGCTACCCTAACTGTGATCTCTGCAGCCACCATCACAGTTCTATATCACTACCACGACCACCATCTTCCCAACAACCGCGACCATCTGCAACCCTACCTCCGCTGCCATCGCACCCTTGCACCTCCGCCTGCTACCCTTTGTCTCAGTCACGATGGCAACAGCTATGCGCCGACCTGAAATCGACAGCACACTAGAACCACTACCTCAGCAGAAGAAAACCGCGGCAGCACTTTCAACTATTGCGACCAAAGAATCACGACCAACAACCGCAACCAGACAATCGCGACCTGCTGCAAATAATCGGGTCACGAAAGTAAGGCAGTGCCCAGCCTGCCTATAAGTAGAATGCTACCCCATCCATTCAAGGTACCCTCTCCATACGTCATTAGGCTACAGGTATGTCCTCAGCCTAAGGAGACGGTCTCCTCCACAGCCAAGTTGTGCCTAAGAAGAATTCAACCCCTGGTGCATCCATCTATCCGCTCCATCCAGCTCGTTCATCCAGATCTGAGGTGGAAATCCAGATCTGCAGCCATCTTCATCATCAACATTGTGCCTACGCCGACATTACGACCACGAGCTGCTCCTCCTACTATGAGCAAGGACTATGAGAAGAGAGAGGTGGAGAGAGAAGATTTGCCCCATCTATTGTGGTGTCCTTCCCTCCTAGTCCAACATCTGCCCTAACATTGTATAGAAGACCATTTCACCACTGAGTTGCGATCATCTTCTTCACCATGCTCATGGCGGAATCTTTTCTCTCTCTCTTGTTCTTCTTGTTTCTCGCATCATGAGTGAGTAGTTTCCTTTTGCTAAGGTGTAGGGACTAGCCCCGCTGCCCATGCTTATATGTCCTTTTGTTAAACATTCCATGACAATGTATATAACTTTCATTTTGTTGTTAATCGTCGATGTTTGCTTGTAGATTGATCACCTGCTTGCTTTTATCTTGTTCTTTCCTATGTTGTGAGAACTTTAATATGTAGGATTTGAATGTAGATTAACGTGGTTAAATCCCTGATGAGACATCATATGGGATTCCCTAAGGTCGTAAGTGTGTGATCCGTGAGGGGACGAGCCATCTAGCCCACGGTGATGCTTTTGTGTGCTTAAACATCCTAACGGAGGGCCACAGCTTCAGTTGGATATCTATATCTTTGGAACCGTAAGTGCATGATCCAGATGGCGACGAGAAATATGATGCCTAAGGTGATGCTTACGCAAACCTAAACATCCTTCCAGGAGGGTTTGCAACAATTCTATTTGGACAGTTAGATCTTGCATGGATGTTTGTATTTGGATGTGTTTGCATGTGTAGCAATGGTGAAACCTGATACCACCCCAGCGATTCCCATCATTAATCTTTAATCAACTTTTAATCATGCTCTTTACTTTTCTTGCGTTTAGTTTAATTAACCTCAAATCAACTTTTTTCTAAATATTAGTCTTGATTCAACTAGATTTGACTAGTAAAAGATTCTTAAAAACGTTGTCCCTTGGGATTCGATCCTCAACTATATTGTGATAAGACTTGTCCGCTTGTGGGTGGTATTATTTCACAAGGTTTTAGTAAAAACTCAGGGATCTCATCCCTGGGTGAGTTTGTTAGTGTGATAATAGACCACATCATAAACTCTACAATATAATGTGATTCTCCTTGTTCATCGTCTACTTTCATAGATTTAGTGTTATCATGTTGGTCATGAACTTCTTCAAGTTCTATCCTCATCCCATTGATTCCTTGGAAATAGATTCATTTTCAAATAATACAACATTTTTGGCAACAAACACTTTGTAATTACATGGTATATAGAAGTAGTATCCCTTAGTTTTCTTAGGGTATCCAACAAGTAACATGTAATTGATTTGTGTTTAAGGTTGTTGGAAAATAGTGTCATGAGATACCTTTCACATCCACAAATATTTGTAAAAGACATAATTGAACGTTTCCCAG
The DNA here is from genome assembly GCA_963693085.1 of Alisma plantago-aquatica. Taxonomy (NCBI): domain Eukaryota; kingdom Viridiplantae; phylum Streptophyta; class Magnoliopsida; order Alismatales; family Alismataceae; genus Alisma; species Alisma plantago-aquatica. Next base: position 258,032,730 of record OY856409.1, read on the forward strand.
TCCAAACCTCATATGGTTTCTATATTTGAAAGCATCACTGATCATACCATGTCCAAGAAGGTGTGATTCCATCTTTTTGACACACCATAATGGGAACACATAATCAACTATGATACAATATGTTACATCCCAAGGTTTGAAACCTCAAATAACATGATCCTAAAAGGAATGGTTGGGTTATCTGTACCACCAAGTTGTGCCTCTTTTTTAGGTAGTCCATTAGTAGGTTAAGAGCACTTAGACCAGTTAGTACTAGGATGGGCGGCATATCAGGAAGTTGATGTCACTAGTGTGTGAGTGAGTACAAAGTGCACATCCTAGGCTAGTGGTGGTCTATGGGTCTAGTCATCATTCTTGAAGTTCTACTGGTTCCATGGGCGGTGAGCCTGGGAATTAACATGGTATCAGGGCCAAAGCCCCTCTAGTAGTTGGGACCCATATGGGTATGTGACATGTGAATGATGAATTGTGTGGTCCAAGCATGTTGGAAATGGATATCCATGTGATTTAATCCACCCTTGTACCAATAGCCAGGATCATGAGTTGGGTGCATATGGGCCATTACAGGTCTACATTGAAAATGAAGGTAGATTATCATGCAAATAGTTGTGACTTGACGAGTACAACAATAGTCTAAGTAGGGAAGATCGTAACATCTTGGGATTTGAGGCCCCAAATAAAATGATCTTAAAAGGAATAATCGGACTATCCAAATCATCAAATGGACCTCATTTTGAGGTAGTCCATCAATAGGTACTCTATGATTAAGCACACTCAACCTAGAGTAGTACTAAGATGGCTAACATGTTGGGAAGTTGATCTCGAGTTGTGTGTGATTGAGTAAAATCTCACAACTTAGGTTAGTGGTGGTTTGTGAGAGCATTCATCATTCCCAAAACACTACTAGAGCTTAGGAAGGTGAACCTACACGTTACACGATACTCTGGTTTCTTAGAAGGAAATCAAACTCTTGGATAAGATACATTAGTATTCTACCTTAAAAAAAGATACATTAGTATTCTTAACAACTTGATTTTACACTTCATTCATGAATTCCTTAAACATATAGTTGGATTCAGACTTGTATTTTAGTAGTTACACATAGCCAATATTGAGGTCATTGGTAAATGTGATGAGGAAATGATACCCATATTTGGTATTTGTGCTAAAAGTCCCACATTGTGAATGATGCTTTTGTCATCTTACACTTAAACAAGATTCACATGACTTTGTTGATTCAAAGTCAAACAAGTCAAGATAACCATCTTTATGAAGTCTAGAAATTTGCTTCTCATTTATGTTCCCTAAATGACAATGCCAAAGACAAGTTTTTATTGAGTTATTGAGTTTTAGATTCTTACTATTAATATTATCTGCACTTGTCTCAAGATTCAATGAATAGAGTCCATAAGACACTGAGGCGCTGCCATAAAAGATCTTATCTTTAATTAAGAATTCAAAATCCTCAATTTCCAAACAAGATACATATATATTCACTACTACAGAAATGCCTTTTAGCGTCGGTTGTTTAACCCCCTTTGGCGTCGGTTTCCGAGCGACGCCTATGTGGGCGCCGCTAAAGGTCGAACACTTCGGCGTCAGTTTTTTAACCAACGCCTATTTAACGTACAGGCATCGGTTGTTTATAGAAAACCGACGCCAAAAGGGTTCGCGTCACAGAAAACGGCGTCATCTAGGACACATTCTGCGTCGGTGTTTAATTGGTAACCGACGCAGAAAGTGTCCTAGATGATGTCGTTTTCTGTGGCGCGAATCCGTTTGGCATCGGTGATCAACTAAACAACCGACGCTATATGTATTATAGGCGTCGGTGTTACACTAACAGCCGACGCCATTTCCAGTACGGCCGTGGCCACATGAGGCGTCGGTTTTTTTTCAAAAAACTGACGATGTAGGTCTTTGCTGACGGTTTTCTGTAAATAACCGACGCCTATATCTTTTTTTTTCATATCAGTTTGCAGACCTGCTGTGGATGGTCAGCAGGATGAGAACCTGCAGTTCAGTTTTCTGAACTGCATGTTTACGACATCCATTGATATCAGCCTACAAACAGGCCACAAACCTGCAAAATTAACAAAAAAAAATTCACACAAGTAGATACATTCAGACATCAATTCAATTCTCACATTCACACATATAGAAACATTCAAATACATGTATTAACATTCAGAAATATTCATTTACAAAGTATCATTCATTATCGCTATCAACATCCCAATTATATCTTACAATTGCCATTGCTTGTATGGCTTTTGCCCATTCTTCTCTTATTTCATTTAATGCTTCCATCGTATATGGAACATGTATATTTTTAAGCGTTTACCTATAGTGTGGTCAGTTTTAAACACCTGCAAAGAGAATGATGTATATATATAAGTAATAATATAAAAATAAGATTGATATATTTCATACTAACTAATGAGACTATATATAATACCTCGTGTATGGTATCGATGTCCAATACGGCATGTCGGATAATCATCTGCATAAATCGCATCACATAGTATGTGCATGCCCAGCCGTTGTCTTGTGTAGCGCACTATAAATTGAAACATATAAAATAATACAACTAAGCACAATTCACATCAATAATATATACATTGGAGTCGGGAACTTACTTGTACGTTCTGCCAATTTATTGGCTGGTTTTTTTCCTTGGGACCGTTCCTCCAGCCTTTTTGAATGCATCTAAACCCCTACATGTTAATATAACACAGTAAATTGCATAAGTAAATAGTAATGTAATAACATATGTTAACAGATATAAAAATGAAATATTTCTCACCAGAATAATGGCATTCTCATTACGTGTCCAATTTTAGTGTTTAATGTACTTCCCGCGGGATCTAGATAATAAACAGTGAACGTCCCAGGGACAATAACTAGTAACTCCCAATGTCTACCGCTAGTGGTAAAAAGTTAACAATTAATAACTCAAAATGCACAATAAAAATGGAATTTTCTTAAGTCCAAATTATAAATAAAGTAAACTTACTTGACATTGAATGGAGTTATTATTATCGTCTTCTTTTGCAGACCAAAAATTGTAAAAGCATCTATACAGTATTGTTGAACACTATCAGGGTCTTTAGCTACCATACTAATCAATGATGGAATCAAAAATCCCACATGATCAAATGCAAATTGTTTGCATTGATCTTCGACTAAGTAGCTGCAAAACATGTATTACGTATGCATTAATATATAAGAAACTAGATCACTGGATCTTACACAAGATAAATGGATGTATAAACAAGATCTCACCTTATCCATGTCTCTATCATTGATGTATTCAGCCAAGCATACATAAACAGCTCAATAATATCTTGTATAAATAAAGAGCTATCGTATGATTGACCTGCATAATCTGCATCTAAAGAAACAATTATAGGGCAATGTATATTATGTGCCCATAGCCAACATGCCATTCCCCTACAAGAAGGACCTAACGTGTATGTTAGGTCAGTTGGAACCCAACTTGGTAATGCTGGAAGTGGAGGTGGAGGCCTAGGTGCTCCTGGTGTCTTCTTTTTAACATGTATATATAATTTTAGATCAGTTGACCTCATATATACACATTAACAGTCTAAATCAATGTAAATTTATCTTACAATTTCAGTAGTGTAGACGACATCTGCTTTGGGCCACAATATGACCCCGCCTTCTGCCTCAGCAAGTATATCAATATCCGGGTGGGGATATGGCAATGTAGCTTCCCTCCAATCGGGTAACACACGTAATGGGCCCACACGAACGTAGCCCTGTGGCATTGGAGTCCCGTGAAACTTTTCCCCAGGAAGGGACGGGTAAGTCTGCGCCTCTGCAACAACATAGTCTTGCATTCTTAAGCGGCATGGCTTCAATGCCTACAAATTTATGTAAAGAATGTTATACATATATACATATCATCTTGAAAAGACTAGCTACAATGTCATAAACAATACTTACAACAGACGTGTTAGGCGATGGGTCTCCAAGATTACTCGCAGTCTGTGCATCAGGAGAAGAGTGGGTCGCCATAGGCTGATTGGACGCCTGAGATGCCTGCCACCGCAGCAATTCTTCCTTGACCTTCTCAGCAACTACATCGTTGACCTTCTTAGCAACTATATCCTCGACTCTCTTATTATCCTACACATGGATAAAAGAAACATTAGCTTCTTATTATTGAATTTCCTTTTGCAGTAACATTCTAAAAAAAGAATAGGTTACCTCTTCTTGAGAAAGTCCCGCTCTGGGTTTGCGCTGGGATGGCCCAAAGAATGCTTTGATGCCCACACCAGCGCATGCACCCCTAACACGTCCAGGATGTTCTGGGTTACCTAGAGCAACTGTCAATTCATCCCTTGTGCCCTGAGGGATGAACGTGCCTTGTTTCCTCTGCTCGTGCAGCTCCCACTAATCACCATCAACAGAAATTGGTAAGTTAACACCACAAATAATCAATATTCAAACGATTGCTCTAAGAGTTGTATTTTACCATTTTCACAGCCGCCTCAGCAGTTACGGACTTCTTTATTTCACCCTTTTTGTTTTGCCTCCCAGCTATCCAGATATCATGGTGAGGCATGGGTGTGGCAGACTCCTGAGTAGCCGCAGACTCCGCCTGTAGTCTTTGGTGAACGCTTGCATAGCCTTTTGGACCCATAGTTATCAAAGGATAACCGACACTGAAAGTGACACTTTTCGCACAAATTTTCATCACACATAGGCGTCAGTTTCTATCTACATAACCGACGCTAAAAGTGACACTTTTTTTGCGTGAAAATTAGATTTCGTGGGCGACTTTAGGCGTCGGTTTGTTATTAACAACCGACGTTGTATTCAAAGCGGTACCCGTGTCTGGTTGGTCTTCGAATATAGATGTCGATTTGCCTAAATAACCGACGTCTAATATTGTAGGCGTCGGTTTTCCTAAAGAATTGACGCCCAGAAAAGCGACACTGAATGTTGTTTATGTAGTAGTGATTGTTTCTATTAATGGTAGGTATGTAGTAGAATCTCTCTAACTTTGTAACAAGCCCACTATGCAATGATAAATAATAGGTGATATTATTGTGGCGTCAACTCCTTCTCTATTAGTAGCATGCAGTTGAACCTCTCCCTTTCTTAAGAGTTCACTTATTTTCCTACATATTAGAACACATATAAGATCTACATCAGATATCCAAACCCATTATGAAGAATTTGATAAGTTTTATCTATAAGTTATATACCTAAAGTGGAGATTTTGATCCCCTCATTGGTCATCCACTATAAAAACACATACAAGATATAGTCCTCCTCTCATTAGTCATCTACTAGTGATGTTAATGCATCATCCTAATATAATTGCATGAATTAAATTTATATAGAGAATGATAGATAAGGCATGACATCTATACCATGACAATTTTTGAATCAAATCACAAGTACATGTTTTAGAACATCAAGCTTTATGACTAAACAACCTAATTTCCATATCCACATACATAAAAAAAAAAATCAAAGTCATCACATATTCTTATGTAATATATGCATATCATATCACATATGATAGTTGGGGATTATTATGGATACATTTGTATATATGTTGTTCAATGACAAAGAGATAGCAGTTCAAAACTTAAGCCCAATGAATAAGGCATCTGACACATCTCTAATATCATTGTTGGATTTATGGTAAGGATGTGCATCAGAAGTATAAAACATTCCCCATACTAAACCCATGTCTCTTATCCATAATAACCATAAAACACCATTATAATAAAGACAAATAAGGGAACTTGAATATACCTTAGTGCAAACTAGTTGTCAAACAACTAGATACATAATCTTGATGTCATTTTGTAATTTTAGATCTAGATCCAAAGTTGAATGTAGATAAATAGCTTTGTCAACCTCCAAAATCAACATGGAATGATGATCCTTCCTTTGTTTCTCAAGAACGACCTTCAACATGTGCATACATGCCAAGGCCCCTATGTTGTCCACACAAATGTAGGTAACAATTGATGTGCCACTTTGGCTTCTAAGTAGAAAAAAATTAGATTGTCACAATCTAGAGTATGCTACACGAAATATGCTCTAACTTCCACCTGGTGAGCCTCAGGGCATGGAATCAACATCCTTTTAGTATTCAGTATATGTCTCTTGGTCTAGATTATGATATTGAGATACAGTGGCCTCAATATCTAATACTGACTCACATGAACATGGCCATGTGTATCATAGTCTCACTTATCAAGTGTCCATAATATTACTCTAATAGGAGGGACATATTTCATCTACATCACTCACAATAACCACATGTAATACATTTCACCAAATCAATACATTTGTAGAAACCCTTATTCAAGGTTACATTGAGTAGTGTTGAAGTCCATAAAACAACATATAACTAATATAGTGACTTCATGTCTAAGGATCACATTCGCCACTTTCACTTTGATATATCACTCTCAAGGTAGGTATTTCTAGTACACTTGCTCTCTATAAGGAAATTATGTGTCAGACATGATATCTAATATCATAATTACTGAAATATAATCATCAATCAGCATGCATACCGCTTTAAAGCATACATATGATCTAGTATTTTAGCTCTTAACTATGCCTGAAGTTCCACATTGTGTATCTCAAACATCATGTAAAAGTCATATGTTAAGCCTTTTAGCATCTATTTAGCTATTATGGGTTACATGTAGGATTTACAAGCAAAGAAGGAAAAATATGTACCACATCACATGTCTTTCATGAAGAAATACATACTTCAATAAGAAAATCTTGAACTTAATATCCAAAAGTCTCCAAATAGCCCACCACTGCCCCTCCTAGCAAGGTCTAACTTCAAGTTGCCAAAACAATGTAAAAAAAGAGAGAGCCTTAAGTAAAAAAAGATTTCCACAATGGATACACGAGAACCATTGAAACATAAGGTGGAATAGAGAGGAAAAATAATGAAAAAAAATGATGATCTTACATGTTCTAGGGGGAAATTAGCCTCAAACATCGATCCTTAGGCTTAGACCCTTCAAGATAGTCTAAAACACCAACACCCAAGCTCAATGATTCAAAAAATGGCTGCATGGACCGCATATGCAGTTCAATCCCTTGACCGAACTGCATATGGGAATTCAGTGGCTACAACATATCATGGTTGCATATACAGTTGTATATAAGGCCTATTAGTCCCTGATATTTTAATGGAAAAACTACTAAGCTGGTAATTCTTTAACATCAACCCCTATTCTTCATATAACTAAAACCATCACCTACATTTATCCTACCATCTAATCTCATTTCCTCTTTTTTGCATTACATTCATCTATGATTATTATACATTTAGTTCATTATTGCACATTTTTATGTATTTAGCAAGTGTTTGATTGCATATTTCAATAATTACATCTAAAATATGTAGTTCTACAAATTATATTTGTAATTATATGATTAATGTATATTTATATATATAACAAATAAAAAATTGTAAACCACATATACTTTTGCATATACTCTTGCATACCACATATACTCTATTCAATTACCTCTTTGAACGTACAACGCATGTCATTTTTTAAAACCATGTCCAAGCTCATGCATCAGGTACATTCTTAGGATTATCCTCCTCTCAGTCCAACAATGTTCAATCAGCTCAAGACATTTGAAACGAGCTCTAGCAATGATGGTTTCACATATTTGTAAGCTAGTGGAGGTGAACATTACATATAAATCCCTAAATAGTGCCCATCAAGCACTCATCGGTCAAAACCCCATGTCCAATCTACTTGCATTATTCAGCCTAAAATAAATTGGCATAGGTCGATACGTGTATCAAGCTAGTTTTGATCCGCACCAGCAAGCTAAAATGTGCATTGTGGCAAGTACCCTTGATACATATCAGAAAGCGCCAACTTTGCATGCATCAGATAAACCCCTAATCATCATCGAGTAGGCCGAGCTCACATTTGACACAAGCATCTAGGGCTGGCAATTAGGTCCAGGTTGAGCGGGTACTATTTCAAGTCTATTTGGGTCACATCAAATATACTCGACCCGAACCCAACACAAACATGAATTTGGTCATACTTTCTTGACCTGAACCTAAAATACTTATTTGTAGGTCTGGCTCGATGGACACGTTGGGCCCAGAAATACCATATTATATCCAACTCCGAAAATGCAAACCCAAAATACAAACCCAAGAAACCCAGAAATACAAACTCGTTAGACCCAAACTTGCTACGATTTTTTTAGATGATTATTATTTTATAAGCAAAGACTTGTACAAAATATAAACTAAAAGATAATACTCATATTTTAATTTTTGTATGGGTTAAGATTTTATATAGCTACTACATGGGAAAATATATTTATATGTGTGGATATAATTTTAGGTTAATCGGGTTTTGTAGGTCGAGATTGCAAATAAGGTTCCGACTTACAAGTAATCTCTTTTTTTAAGTTTGGGTCATTTCTAGTCAGGTCAAACAAACCAAGACCCAAACCCACTTTAATCGGGGTCGTGCTGGGTTTGAATTTGCTAGCCTTACATGCATTGATGTCTACATGGAATTTATTTGGCCCTAAGGACCCTTTGTAGTGTGGATCTCCCATAGTTGGCCCCATGCCATCTTTCTTGATGTATACACAAGTTGGATCCCCTTGCATAGGTCTCTGTTGACCGATACAAACAGACTAAGATAAGAAAACAACAAACATCATCAAACTTATCATCATTTAAAATGAATGTGAAGAATATTACAAGGCATGGTTTTTTATATTCAAATAATTTGAAACAAAATCATATTCATCTATAAATCATGCAATTAAGTAAAAAACATTATTAAGGTAAAATAAGGTTTAATGTGTCGCTTTTTTGGGTACATTCTATCATTACCATATGGGTTAGATACAACATTCAAGCTTTTGATGATGACTCCCTCTAGCAATTGTGCTCTGATTTAGGGCAAAGTTGTTGCCTTAGTAAGTTGGTTTTCTTATTTTAATTTGGAGGAATAATCAATATAGTTTTTAGTCACCTATTTCTATTTACTCTACTCTTTATTACTTCTTTCTCACCCTCTCTCTGGTCCAACCAGAAACAATGATCACTTATTTATACCAGAGAGAGACATTACTTTTCTACCTTGTGAGTAGTATGTGTACATAAAACAATATTGATGTTATTTGTAGCTTCACAAATTTCAAGAAAAGAAAAGCAATCTCATTTAGAAAAAAAAAAGACATTTTTTTATCAAATCCAATTACTATCTTTATGTCAATGATAATATACATATAACACAATTTATCTTCAATATCTAATGTGAACATTAAAGCTAAATAGATAATTGCAAGGATAATATGTAGATGACTATGTTTTTTATTGTTGATTTATTTCTTAACAACTTGCAAACTTCATCAACTATTTTTAAACTGTCTAAATAAACATGCATAACACGTGCATGTGCATGTTTGTGTTCACTAGTGGAAAATTATATAGCCCAATAGATGACAACAAGATTGTTGGCGACCCAATTTCATGGTGTGTCGAATGACTACTTTAGGAGTTGCATAATATTTACAAACTTATATGAAATGCTTTCCAAGTCTTACATTGCCTTTAGTATGTAATATCTGGTTGAGGGTGAAGTTTAATGGAAAAGAAAAAGGTAGTTGTTATATGATAATTTTTAGGAAAAGAGTTATGCAAAGTGGAGTCTATACATAAAATGAAGTTGGTGTATTCATAAAAAGGAACTGATGCAATATATGGTGGAGTCATCTTATTTTGGAGTCATCTATTCAACTATGAACACCCAAAATTATTGGAAAATTGATAAATAAAAGAAAAATACATAGTTTTTATATGTACAACTCGGAAATAAAAGTAGAAGTTATTTTAGTGATCACTTCAAGTGATTAAATAATTACGAAAGTAAAAAGAACATATATATCTCTTAGATGTCTAGGTTGGTGACAATTATCTCCCTTTCCTCTTCTTTCCTTTTGATTTAAGTGCTAAACATTTGGAGTATTCACCAATCTATAACATTTGCTAGATTTTCCTTTGCCCTGGGATTTTCCCTTTCCTTTTTTTACCATCAATATATATTTGGGCTTTTATGTTTACATTCGAGTATCATCTATTCTCAACATGCCATGAAACTTAGATAATGGTCTTACAAAGTTGTTCATACTAGAATTCATGACAAACTGACTTTATGATTCTGAAATCTATTATTGGATAACATATGTGGCCAACTCTTGGCCTAATGGGAATCTCATTCTCTTTAGGATTTTTTATACCCAATTTACTTGAACACATGGGGCCCAACTAGATTGTCCTTAGTCATGTTTCACTTAAATAGGGCCTTTATGACATCATACTTCTTCAACATGGAACATTTTACTAATATGGATTGCATATCTAGTACTCCCTGTTCTTGTGTTGTTTCTCAAGCTCATTATTCATGAAGCATAACATGATGAATTTGATGTCAATGGAGTCAGTAGTATGCTTATGAAAAGCTTCCCTTTTATCTAGACACATTTGGAGTTGGTTCTTACAATAGTGGCATCCAAGACACAAAGTTGGAACTTGTGAGTGTCAACAATTCTCAATTCTCTAACCAATCAAGAAAGTTATTCCCATTCAATTTTTTTTTTCCAAGCACTAATCATAACAAAAAGTGATCATTTATGTTTTCTATTTAATCTACAGGAAAAAATTGTGTGAGTTCAAAGATTGGTTTTGATAGTTTTGACAAAATAAATTATTTATTCCATTATCACCCCCAAAATGTTGATTCAAATTAATAGCCCTCACTATCAATTTGTAAGATTATATCAATCAATCTTTTACCATATCAATATCCAAGTTTCATTAGGTTGTTATTCATAATCACCTGCAACCTCTCTATTTAGTTAGCTAACTCTTTCAAGTTGCATCTAACACAACTCATGGATAGATAGTTGCACAACTCCTTGTCATATTTTGTTTAATGAAGTACATGCCATTTTTATGCCTTTGGTTGCTTAATCATGTTAAAATCACAGAGTTAAGTCCAACCCAAAGTCTAAGACAATAAGATATGAACTCTACTTTGGCAGACCCACATACTTATTATCATACCTCTCCAAGATAGATAGGTCACCACGCTTTGGCATGCCTATGCATAGTTGATCGAGTTTTGAATCTGTTTTTTGTAATGGAAGGAATCTTAAACTTAATATTATATCCAAGCACCATTACATGTATGTTATTATATGTATTATATACTATAACAATCACCACATTCAGTAAAGCATGATATGACAACTAGCACAACAACTTGAGCCAACAAGTGTTGTGAATGAACAACCAAACATATTACATCACATGTAGGCGATAATCTTCTCTAAGAGGTTGTATAATTGATCAGATGGCAAGCCATTCATTTGATTTGATTTCCTCTTGGTTGATGATGGATATATTGTTCCATCTTCATAACAAACACTCCAAGGACCCTCCTTGTTGATGTTTTCTTCTGATGTAGTCCTCCTCTCAACAAGTGATGTTAATGCATCATCCCAATATAATTGCATAAATCAAATTTATATGGAGAATGATAGAGAAGGCATGACATGCATACCATGACAAGTTTCGAATCAAATCACAAGTACATGTTTTAGAACATCAAGCTTTATGACCAAACAACTAAATTTCCATATCCACATCCATCAAAAAAAATATTTCAAAGGCATCACATATGTTTATTTAATATACACATATCATATCATATATCATAGTTGGGGATTATTATGGATACATTTGTATATATGTTGTTCAATGACAAAGAGATAGTTGTTCGAAACTTAAGCCCAATGAATAAGGCATCCGACACATCTCTAATATCATTGTTGAATTATATGGTAAGGACATCAGAAGTATAAAAATTTCCCCATACTAAACCCATGTCTCTGATCCATAATAACCATAAAACACCATTATAATAAATAAAAAGAAGGGAACTTGAATATACCTTAGTGCAAAATAGTTGTCAACAACAAGATACATAATCTTGATGTCATTTTGTAGTTTCAGATCTAGATTCAAAGTTTCAGATCTAGATCCAAAGTTGAATGTAGATAAATAGCTTTGTCAACCTCCAACAATAACATGGAGTGATGATCCTTCCTTTGATTCTCAAGAACGTCCTTCAACATTTGCATCCATGCTAAGGCCCCTATGTTGTCCACGCGGATGTAGGGAACACTTGATGTGCCACTTTGGCTTCTAAGTAGAAGAAAAATAAGATTGTCATGATCTAGAGTGTGCTACACAAAATATGCTCACCTGTTGAGCCTCAGGGCATGGAATCAACATCCTCTTAGTATTCAGTATATGTTTCTTGGTCTAGATTATGATATTGAGATATAGTGGCCTCAATATCTAATACTAGCTCAGATGAGCTTGGTCATGTGTATCATTATCTCACTTATAAAGTGCCCATAATATCACTCTAGTAGGAGGGACATATTCCATCTACATCACTCACAATAATCACATGTAACACATTTCACCAAATCAATACCTTCATAGAAATCCTTATTCAAGGTTACATTGAGTAGTGTTAAACTCCAAAAAACAACATATAACTAACATAGTGACTTCATGTCTAAGGATCACAATCACCACTCTCACTTTGATATATCACTCTCAAGGTCGGTCTTTCCAGTACACTTGCTCTCTATAAGGAAATTGTGTGTCTGACATGATATCTAAGATCATAATTACTTTATGTATTCTTTTGTCCTTTAATACTTACACAAAAATATATTATTAGGAATTATGCAAGAAATACTCTAAAGCATGCATATGATCTCATGTTTTAGTTTTTAACTATGCCTGAAGTTCCACATTGTGTATCTCAAACATCTTGTAAAAGTCATATGTAAGCCTTTTAGCATGTATTTAGCTATTATGGGTTACATGTAGGATTTACAAGCAAACAAGGCAAAACATGTACCACATCACATGCCTTTCATGAAGATATACATACTTCAATAAGGAAATTTTGAAATTAAACTCCAAAGTGTCATCAAATAGCCCACCAATGACCCTTATAGCAAGGTCTAACTTCAAATTGGAAAGAAAAAGAGATTTCCACAATGGATGCACAATAACCATTGAACAAAAGGTGGAAGAGAGAGGAACAACAATGAAAAAATGATGATCTTACGTGCTCTAGGGGGGAATTAGACTCAAACATCGATCCTTAGTCTTAAACCCTCCAAGATATTCTAAAACACCAACACCCAAGCTCATGCATGAGGTACATTCTTAGGATTGCCCTCCTCTCACTCCAATAATGTTCTATCAGCTCAAGATGTTTGAAACGAGCTATAGAAATGGTGTTTTCATGTATTTATAGGGTAGTGGAAGTGAATATCACATATCAACCCCTGAATAGTGCCCATCAAGCACTCATTGCTTAAAACCCCATGCCAATCTACTTGCATTATTCAACCTAAAACAAATTGATATAGGTCGATGCATGCAACGAGCTAGTTTTGATTCGCACCAGCAAGCTAAAACATGCATTTGGGTAAGCCTCCTTAATACATATCAGGAAGTGCCAACTTCACATGCATCAGATAAACCCCTAATCTGCATCGAGTAGGCCAAGCTCACACTTGACACACGCATCTAGGGTTGGCAATCAGGTCTAGGTTGAGTGGGTACTATTTCGGGTCTATTTGGGTCACATCAAATATACTCAACCCAAACCCAACCCAAACATGATTTTGGTCATACTTGCCTAGCATGAACCTAAAAGTCCTATTTGGAGGTCTGACTCGATGGACACATTGGACCAAAAATACCATATTATATCCAAATTTGAAAATGCAAACCCAAAATACAAACCCAAGAAACCCATAAATACAAACCTATCATACCCAAACTAGCTGCACTTTTTTTGGATAATTATTATTTTACAAGCAAAGGCATGTACAAATTATATAAACTAAAAGATAATACTAATATTTTTATGTTTGTATGGTTAAGATTTTATATAGCTACAACATGGAAAAAACATTTATATGTGTAAATATAATTTCAGGTTAATCGAGTTTTGTAGGTCGAGATTACAAACCAACTTCCGACCTACAAGTAATCTCAAGTTTTTTAAGTTTATGTCATTTCTAGTCAAGTCAAACAAATTAAGACCCGAACCCACTTTAATCGGGTCGGATCAGGTCTGGCTTTGCTAGCCCTACATGCATTGATGGCTACATGGAATTTATGTGACCCTAAGGACCCTTCCTAGTGTGGCTCTCCAGTAGTTGGCCCCATGCCATCTTGCTTGATGTAGCCCCAAGCCAGATTCCCTTGCATAGGTCTCTATTGACCGATACAAACACACTAAGATAAGAAAACAACAAACATCATCAAACTTATCATCATTTAAAATGAATGTGAAGAATATTACAAGGCATGGTTTTTAATATTCAAGTAATTTGAAACAAATTCATATTCATCTATAAATCAAGTAGTTAAGTAAAAAACATGATTAAGGTGAAACAAGGTTCAATGGAGTCACTTTTTTGGTCTACATTCTATCATTAACTATTTTGTCATTACCATATGGGTTGGATACAACATTAGATATTTTGATGATGACTCCCTCTAGCAATTGTGCTCACATTTAGGGCAAAGTCGCTTCCTTGGTAAGCTGATTTTCTTATTTTAATTTGGAGGAATAATCAATATAGTTTTTAGTCACCCATTTCTATTTACTCTACTCTTTATTACTTCTTTCTCACCCTCTCTCTGGTCCAATCAGAAACAATGATCACTTATTTATACTAGAGAGATACATTACTTTTCTACCTTGTGAGTAGTATGTGTAAATAAAACAATATTGATGTTCTTTGTAGCATCAAAAATTTCAAGAAAAGAAAATCAAGCTCATTTAGAATAAAAAAAGACATTTTTTTATCAAATCAAATTACTATCTTTATGTCAATGATAATATACATATAACACAATTTATCTTCAATATCTAATGTGAACATAAAATATAAACAAATAATTTCAAAGATAATATCTAAAAGACTATGTTTTTTATTGTTGATTTATTTCTTAACAATTTGCAAACGTCATCAACTATTTTTAAACTATCTAAATAAACATGCAAAACACGTGCATGTGCATGTTTGTGTTCAGTAGTAGAAAATTATATAGCCCAATAGAAGATAATAAGATTGTTGATGACCCAATTTCTTGGTGTGACGAATGACTTCTTTAGGAGTTGTATAATCTTTATAAACTTATATGAATTGCTTTCCGAGTCTTACATTGCCTTTAGTATGTGATATATAGTTGATGATAAATTTTAATGGAAAAGAAAAAGGTAGTTGTTATATGAGAATTTTTAAGAAAAGAGTTATGCAAAGTGGAGTCTATATAGAATACGAGATTGGTGGATTCATAGAGAGGAACTGGTGCAAGATATGTTGGAGTCATCTTTTCAACTACGAACACCCAAAATGATTGGAAAATTGATAAATGAAAGAAAAATACATAATTTTTTTTATATGTACAACGCAGAAATAAAAGTAGAAGTTATTCTAATGATCATTTCGAGTGATTAAATAATTAGGAAGTAAAAAGAACATATTTTTTTTGGTATTTGACCATGTTGTTCTCAAGAAAAAAAAATTAACCATGCAATCTTGACATAAGATTTGTTAGTGACGGAAGCAAAGGGGGATAATATAACAAAAAAAAATAGATTAATGTAGTTAATTTGTAAATGAGACATTGCAGTCTCCAATTATTTTATCGTAATGGGCCCAAAAAACTTAAGACTTGGACCTTTTAAGTAATTTTACATGATTCATTTTGCTTAGATGTTGGAATTTGAGTTCTATGACTTTCTAAAATACATACCAAATATAAATTTAAGCTTCAGAGCTATCTCTTAAAAAGAGCGGAAGATGAGTTCTAGAGTAAATAACAATATTTTATGTACAATTATATTCTTCATTCTTTATAAGTGAGCACATATAAAATATTTATGAGTAAGGATGTTAGCAATTTGGATATGATTTATTACAGAAATTGTAACATAATATGACATAACATTTTACATTATAATCACACTATATAAAATATTGTACACATAGCCATCATTGCCAGTGTGGTTTTAAATAAAAATATGAGCATTGTGAAAATAATCACACTGCACCACGTGCCAAAAAGTGTGATTTATTTAATATATTTTTATCTTCATGTTTAAGAAACAAGATGTGAGAAAAATAATAATTCACTATAACACAGTGGGAAGAATATAGTTAAAATTAATAATGTACAATGTGTTATACAATGATGAACTAACATTTACATTTACAAACACATTACATATAGATATTATTACAATACTTTGTACATACAAGTAAAATAAAATATCATGATGTGTTTTTTAATCAAAATATTTTCAACTAAATTATAATTGTATCACACTAAAATATTTTTATAGGAGCAACATCCTCATAATTACCACTTATTGAGGCTATTATGGTTGAACAAACATCATGGAAATCCACAAATATGATTCTTTATTCACGTCTTTGTCGTCCTTATTATATATTAAATAGTAAAAGTAATAACATTTTTAAATAATTTCCATACTTATACTTACAAACCAATCACATAGAAGTAAATAAAAATTTAGTTCCATAAATTGGACCAGAGTTTCTGGAAAATAAGTTTCACATAACTTATGATTTACACCAAACTAAAGAAACAAAAAAGAGCAAAAGAGAATTGGAAGCTTCTTGATTTGTTACATAGAAAGGGTGAGGACGAAAATTTGGAGGGAAATTTATGGAGACATGCATAGAGTTGGGACGGTAGAACATGAAGAGTGGGTAAGAGTAGGGTGGAGCATCAGGTCATGTTGTTATGGTTTCTAGGTCAGACCTTATATTAAACTAACGTGTTGCGGGCCAGATCACGACTCACAAAATTTCACACTTTATATGATTGAGTTAGGCCCATGTTATATTTTTCAAATTGTGGACCGAGTTACAATCCAATACTATATTTTTCTTGTAATATAAGAATAGTGTCACACCTGACTGTTCAAATTTTTCTATTAAAATCAATTTAAGTTGGGGAGTATTTACATCAAAAAATATACATACACGTTGTTTGTTTACATTCAAACTTCAAAGTCCTTTATAAATGTTAGATCTTTTCATTAATAATGGGATGAACATGTTGTTAAATTAATGTAGAACGGTCATTGGAAATCAAAACAATTGACTAGATAAATTTTATATTCAATTGTTGTGTTATCAATATTGTAATAAGGAGGCATCACCTTTTACTTAACAAATAATTTAGATTTTTCAAATGATAAAATCCTTTATCCACACTAAAATATGAAAAGTGTGATTGAGTGATATAGTTGAGTCCAGAGGAAAATCATGAATATGGACAGAACATGAATGTGATGTCAAATTAATGTCATTTTTTTAATGGAGGGTCAAAACAATAGAGAACAATCTCTTATTGCATTATTGCATTGGTAAAATAGCAAATCAATAATTAAGGTAGTTGGACTTTCTATCTTAAAATAAAATTAAGATAAATCACCATATTGTATATAATGTTTGCTAATCACTTTCACGATTAAAAGAGAAAATATAAGTAACATGGTTGACAAAAATAAGGTAGCAAAAACATGCTGAATAATGAGCATAAACACAGTTTGAACTTAACATATAATGATTTATTAGTGTCAAAGAAATTGACAAAATTTATTGTACATTGAATGATTGTTTGTCAATGCAACTATAAGGAGGACATGTAGAGATTTTGATTGTTTATGATCTGTGGCATACCCAAAATATTGAAGCGGATAAGGCCATGATGATGGAAAATCTTTTATATGACACATTATTATGATATTAAATACAAAAGATGGCACATAATCACTTTTATAATAATATAGACATGTCATGCTTTTTTATATAGAGAATAGGAATATCATGCCATAAAGTTATATGTAATGGAGATGATATGATAAACAAAACATCGTTGAGTCTTCTGGAATGAAAATATTGCACACTCAGCATAAGATCGATATATTTGTATAGGTTTGTTTCTATGTATGTCACCAAGCAATCATGTATAAACTCACCACTAATCTTTTTGTGGAATTGGTGTGTATAATGACTGCAACATGTGATGTTATATTCAACTTTAGAAGTCGATACACTAAATGAAAATCATAATTACTGCAATGTCGTTGTCAACTTTAGAAGCGATATGCTATTTTACATGTTGAGGTTAAACTCAAAATACTACTCACATAGAACTCATCACATGCAAAAGAGTTACCGATTGAGTAGAGGAGACCAACACATAATCAATGTCTCTTTTGTTGAATGAATTATTCCTAAATGTTTTATGGTCCTTTTAGAATAAAACTACCGCGGCATATAAATAGGCAACTTTCAATCATATAGAGCACACTTGATTTTTCCACATTTTGCTGATTGGATTGTATTTTGGAATTTATATGTAGAAAATTTATGTTTAATTTGCAAGATTCGAAAAATAAAACTAATTCTGGGATTTTCAAACATAAATGAATCCCACATTTTTATTTCCATCAAAATTCTCCCAAACGTCAAAATCCAGCTGTGGTTGGCCGGTGGATCAAGAGAATAAAAACAATCATGTATATCACAACATTAGAAAACCAAAAATAAAATTTATGTTTACGGATTTTGACAATGCATCTTTTTACAAATACAACATGCACAAATACATAATTGTTGAAAATCCAACAATGCATCTTTTTACAAATACAACATGCACAAATACATAATTGTTGAAAATACAACAATGCATCTTTGTTGAAAATCTGACAAACAAATGTGCCCATAATGAAAATCTTAGCTACAAAATGAGCACTAACTACTGTTCCATACGCACGAGTGCTTTAACATTATTTATAATTAAACTACATTTGATTTGATTAGTGAAAAAAGACTACTTTTGGACCAAGTAACCGGTTTTCTCTCTCACATCATGCTAGTCTATGGTCCACCATTATTTTTCTTGGTCACCATCTTTCTCACTCCTCTCTCTCTCTCTCTCTACAAGTTAATTTCCCCCACCCAACCTCACGTCTTCAACCTCCTGTCCCCTAACATTCCTTTCCGTTTCTCTCATGCACTATGTAAATTTTAATCACTTGGATTCTCTTCATTCTGGTTTTCCTAATTGAATATCCGCACAATAAATGTAAACTTTAATCAATAGTTTACGGTACCATACTTTCAGGAATTTGTTTACTTTAGTCTAGCATGATTTGTCTTCAGTTTCAACCGACTGATCGTTTCCTTTGTGATGGTCATGCATCAAGCGACGATTTACACATAATTGATTGTGTTACACATATCTCTATGGGTAGGCCAATTAATTATTTAAGATTATAATTAACCGAGGCAAACCAGTCCCGGGTGAGGCCTTAACCTCAGGGTAGCCTAGTTGTGCAGCGGCCACTATTTTTTTTATAAGAGTTTATGCATTAATATTTAAAAATCACGATGCTTACAAACACAAGACGTCTACAAGCAAGAACACTGAAATAACATAGTGGGCATCAATTATGGGCGAGTCCCTGCTACCTAAGCAAGAAAAAAAAATAGCCACAGAGATGCAGAACAAAGAGATTGTATGTGGAGGAGGCACCCCTTAAACATATGTCTCAGATGAAAGTAAGATCAATAAAGATGTAGCTAAAGTAGTAGCTAAGGTAGTATGCTCCAGACTATGCGATGAGCAAATCTTCAGAAACCAGTGTCATCTGTGATAATATACTCCTGGAGTAGCATCCACCTCCATTGTGTTCACCAAATATGTTGCCCTGATCAACTTCGGCAACTATCACCCGAGTTGATGTAGAGGCATGTCATGCAGTACAATTGTACAAATAAGGCATATTTAATGTCAGTTAGCATAATCTGAGTGTGTTTAGAGATGTTATTGAACTTTCTATTATTTCTCTCTAGCCAAATGTTCAGAAGGTATGGATAATCAAGTCTTTTGGGGGATATGTAGAGTGTTGTGGTAAGGGTTTTAGTCTAGTGATGAAGGTTGGTAGAAGGAGGTTTTGGGTGTCTGAAATTCATGGGAAGAAGTTTTGCAGGATGTGCATCGTGAGTGTGCAGTTGGTGAAGAGGTCTTGCGTTGTTTCTTCATTCTTCTTACAGAGGTAGCATCTAGTAGATCCCAGAATTCCTCTGCTGGTGAGATTATGGTCAGTGAGGATTTTGTCGGATGTGAGCAGCTAGAAGAAGAGTTTGAGTTTGTGCGACCATTTTGTTTGCCAAAAGTTAACCATATTTGATGTATGGCCCCTAAAAGTGAGGTGGGTGTAGGCTGCTTTGGGTGTGTAAAATGATCCCCAAATCCAGGAAACCTTGCTATCGATGTTGTATTCAAGTTCATGGACTATGTCTCTCAGAGTGTTGATATCTACATGGTTTTGAAGATGTCTTTTGAGAGATTTTGTTTGTTGTTGGTAAGAAGTTTAAGGGCTTTGGCAATGTTGAGTGTATGCATTAGAGAATGAATGAGCATATGTGTACTAAGGTTCTGAATGGTGTTGTGATGGTACCATGGATCTTCCCAAAAATTGATATTCTTATGAGCATGTGGGGGTGTATATAAGGTTTTTTATGATGTCTAGGTTTTTGTTGATATATTTCCAAAGTGGGGAATATATGTTGTGTGAGGCATGGTGCCAAGGCAGTTTGTTTTTGTAATATTTTTAGAGGATAAGGTTTTCCAGACCTTGTTGGTACTGTAAGTAAGAGTGTTTATAATTTTTGTAATGAGGCAGATAGCATGAATTCTAATATTTATGATGTCCCATCCCCCATGTTTGATTGAAGCATTGATGGTACTCTAATTGACTAGATGGATGTTTCTATGTTGTTTGTTTACTATGTGGTTGTTTCAGAGAAAATTTCTTCTGATTTTGTCAATCATTTTGTGGGTCTTGCTGGGTAAAGGGATGAAGTTGAGGAAGTGGGTAGTAATAGGTGTAATTACATTATTAATGAGAATAAGCTGGCCTACCAGGTTGAGAAAGTGATTGGTCTAAGAGTTTAGTTTCCTTTGAATCTTATCGATGATGGGGTTCCAAACGGAGTGAGTTATGGGGTTTGGAGTGATAGGTAGTCCAAGATAGTTGATGGGAAAGCTTTCGATTTTGCATTTGAGGAGGTTTTTGTACCTACTGATGGTATCAAGAGGGGTATTGACTCCAAAGATAGAAGACTTTAAAAGGTTTATCCTAAGACCTAAAATGTATGAGAAGAGATCAATGATGTGGACAGTGTTGATGATGGTGGAGTCTTCAGGCTTGACAAGAATCATGGTATCATCCGCAAATTGTATGATGTTTGCATGGAACTCATGGGGAGAGGATATAAGACCGTGTGATGTACCAAGTTTAATCATGTTGGTTAAAATGGATGTTACAATGATGAAGAGGTATGGAGAGAGGGGGTCGCCTTGTCTGAGTCCATTGGTGGTGTGAAAATAGCCAAAGGGTGATCCATTTATAATGGTAGAGAAGTAGTTTATGGAGATGCAGGCGTGAATCTAGTTATTCCAAATGTCAGGAAAGCCATATCTCGAGATGGATTTGATGAGGTAGTCCCAGTGGATGTAATCCAAGGCTTTTTCAAAATCAAGTTTGATGGCTAGAATCGATGTTTTATTTTTGTGGCAAAGGTGTAGAGTTTCGTTCACCATGATGAAGGCATTGTGAATACTTCAATTTTTGAAAAAGGGGTTTTTTTATGTGATTTGAGAGGACCTTAGCAATGATCTTGTATGAAGTGTTGGTGAGGCTAATGGGTCTAAATTGTGAGATCTGGTCGGGGTGAGTAACTTTTTTGATAAGGTCTATATTTGTGTGGTTAATGTATTTGAGAAGATTGTGAGTGTTTTTGTTGTGATGAATAGCTCTGAGGAGTTTCTGAAAGTCTCCCTTGATGTGGTTCTAGTTTTCCAGGCAAAATTCAATATTAAATCCATCAGGGTTTGGGGATTTGTTTTTACTAAGCGAGTGGATGGCCATATCAAGTTCTTCAGGGGTGAAAGGACTAATGATGTGATGTGATGTGGTGAGGTGATATAACATCCACATAAGTGTTTCCAGTTGATGGAGTCGAGTATAACAGGCTTGTGTCTAGTATTGAATATACGGTTGAAATGTTGGACAATGTGTGTAGTGACCAGATGCTTGTTTGATGTAGTACTTCCATTAATGCTCAATTTTGCAATGATATTTTTGCGAGCATTGTTATTAGAAGTTTTGTTGAAGAATTTGGTGTTTTTACCACCCTCCTTGGCCCATTTTATTTGTGCATGTTGCCTCCACATTTTGTCCAAGAAGTGCTTTACATGATCTAGTTCGGCTTTTATAGTGAGAGCTAGGGTTAGGTCAACTAATGGATCACTATCTACAAACATGTGTTGTTGTTCAAGGTCAGCAAGTTTGTGTGAGAAATTTCCAATGGTTTCTTTTTGCCAACTTTTCAAACTACTCCTGACACTTTTTGTGTTGTTGTGAATATGGTAGCCAACATTTCTGGTTTGGTTATCTACCATAACCCAATGCATATTGCATAGGTTCAGACAAGTGGGATTAGTTATCTAGAAGTTTTCAAAGCAAAAAGGTTTGTGTCCCCATTTCTCTTGTTTTGTATCAATGGTGATGGGGAAGTGGTCTAAGATGGGCCGGTGGGCTACAGTGACATAGGAATGGGGGTATTGATCTTCCCATTTTATGAGCAGATGAAGTGATCAAGTCTAGCCCAGGTTTCTTGACGTGTCCATGTGTAGCGAGCATTAGCTGGTGGGATATCAATCATGTGGTGGTTTTGAATAAGTTTAAGGAAGGCTTTATCCGAAGAGGTCATGTAGCCTATGGTTGAGGTGGGGTTGGTTTTGTCTGAAAGTTTTGTAGTGAGGTTGAGGTCCCCTCCCATATGCCAGGATTTTTCATGATATATGCTCATGATGTGCATAATTTCAGCCATATATTCTGCTTTGTTTGTGTTGGGCTCTCCATAAATGCAGTGAAGATCCAACTGAAGCGGTCAGTGGTGTTTGTGATTTGAAGAGTGATGGAGAATGTATGTGATTCAATGTGTGTGATATCAAAGAGGTTGTTGTTGATGCCTATAACGAGACCCCCCTTGAAACCTAGCGGTGGGATTTGGTTCCAAGTGTTAATGTGTTTACATCCTATTGTCTTGAGAGAAAAAGATGACATAGTAGTTTTAGTTCCCAGAATGGTGATGATGTTAATATTGTTTTTGTATATGTGTCTATAGATTTCTTTTATACAGTTGAGATTTGATGCCCCATAGACATTCCAAGAAGTAATCTTCATAATGTAAAATGATTTAAAAAACAAAAAACTATAAATTGTGGATTTAGCATATATGTAATTCTTGAAAATGTGAATATATATTGTGTATCTTTCTGTGGTTTCTCCAGTTTATAAGTTGTTGAATGTTGTCTAGGGCCTGATGTGCTGATGTTCTCATCGTCAAAAGTGATGCCTAATTTATCAACAAAATTCATGAAAGATTGTATGTGAGGCCATGATGCTATGTCTTCTATTTATCTATGTTGTTTTCATCAATTTCAGAAGATGTAGAATCTGATAGTATTTGTTTTGAAGTATAAGTAACTATAGTTGTGGAATGTGAAGATGTACCTGGCTCTTCCGTGACAAAGTAGTTTCTTCTAGTCAATCCTTTCGGTGTGGTGGATATGACGTTGATGGATTGGATGGTTCCCGTAGCCTTTCCTTTGCTTTTCGACTTTGGACTCTGCGATGATCAAATATCAACAATGATTGCAGTCTTCAATTTTTGCACAATATCAAAATCTATATTCATAGTGGAGTATGTATCATTGTTTTGAAAAGGGAAATGTTTGAAGGAGTTCAGGAGAGTATTGTTTGTGTTGTCTGCCGATGGTGACGATGTTCTAGGTCTTTTATTGTTGACAGATCGGCTAGTTTCTTTAGTAGACTTGGTAATAGTGCTCTTTCTTTCCCAAAACCAAGTTCCTTTCACTGGATTTTCTAACATTTGTATAGGGTTTTTT
This sequence comes from Alisma plantago-aquatica, assembly GCA_963693085.1. Classification (NCBI taxonomy): domain Eukaryota; kingdom Viridiplantae; phylum Streptophyta; class Magnoliopsida; order Alismatales; family Alismataceae; genus Alisma; species Alisma plantago-aquatica. The sequence continues at coordinate 258,056,932 of OY856409.1, forward strand.
TTATGTTGGCTGGGTAGTACCAGGAGGGGGGTGAACACTAATGTCGGAAAAAGTAGTCTTGATTGCAGCTGGGTTTTCATCCGTAAGTTTGATCCTATATATTTTTTCACTCAAACAGATTTTGAGAGATGCATGGAGAGTGATAGCATGTTTAACAAAGAAAATACATAAGGCTTCGATGTATTGTGTGGGTTGTAGAGTGTCCTGGCTAACAAATTGAAGTGTAGCTCCTATGAAGTGAGCTATAACTTTAAAAACATCGACCTCCCTAAGGTGTGGTGGTAGATTAGCTATCGCAACGCATCCAGAACCACCAGATCCAGCTAGAGATGAGCCTTGTTCAGGTGTCCACAGGGTAATATTAGCTTGGAAAAAACTGGTTCCATAAGGTATAGTCATAACCTGTCCGGAAAGGTGATCAAGCTTAGTGCCTTGTGGAACAAAGTAGAGAAGCTGGGAGGGTGAAAGGATTTTTAGCTTCAGGACAATGTGGTCAGGGAGAAGTAAAGTAATGGCACGGCCGCACGGGTAACATCGATGATGTTAACATTGTTGTTGTCAATGTTGTTTGTGATGGTGACAAGGATGCTACGACTAGTAAAAACTTTCAGAAGCCTCATAGAGTTGGCAAGAAGATCAAAGGGGAGCTCCTTTTCCAGATGTAACAATGGATCCATAAGGAAAGGTGAGAAGTAGCTAGGTTTCTCAGGGATTGAGGGTATTTGAGGGTTGCTAACGTGAGGTAAGCCCTTTGGTGCAATAGGTGGTGTTGACTTAGTGCAGATAGAAGGTTTTATAGGGTGTTTAAAATGGTGGTGGATGTGTGCATGTAAAGAGTGAGGTGTTGCTATAGAATTCTCAGTTGGGAAGAGACAAGCAAAAGAGTTATGGGTGATAATCTCTTTGACATTGGGCTTAGGTCTGTGATTAGATTTGTTAAATCTAGAATTACATTGTGATTTGTTGGAAAATGTGGTAGGTGCATGGAGCATGGCCTTTTTCCGGGTAAAGTATATGTTGTCTTTTAGGGAAAGGGTGTTGCGATAGTAGCAATTGTATGATAGATATCCAGGTTTGTGGAAAAAATAGAAGTACCTAGGAGCGGTGCATTGAGACCTTGAGTGTTTTCTACTGGAGCATCTATTGCAAAGTAGAGCACGGAATTGGTGTTTTGGAGGGGCTCATCGCCAGGCGAAGAGATTTCTATTGTGTTTGAAGGTTTGTATAGCTAAGTCAGTGGCTGAAGGTTGACCAAGTGGCAAGAAGTTGAGATCATACAAAAGTGAGGGAGATGATGTCTTGTGCAGTTGTAGATTCTGAGATATATCTAAATCATAAAAGGGCGTGGGGGAGAGATCAGTAACGAAAGATTGTTGGTACCTATCCACAATGGTGGTAGGCTTTTGTATCGATGAAGCTATATCTTCTTCCTCAGAGCTTGTTTGTGATGTCTGGCCAGATGCGTTCTCAATTGGATTGACTTTGGTACCTTCAGTGAGCTGGTGTTTTTATGAAATGAACAGTTGATTTACAGAGTCTGAACTTGTGGAAATGTTTTCATTCTTCAAGAAGAATAACGAGTATAGTTTGATGGGTGTTTCATTGATGAAGTCAGCACCCAGGCCATCAGGGTTCTGTTGGTGACTGGTCTGATAAAAATTGTCCATTCTGGTTTTAGTTTAAGTGTTGCTATCATGTCTGCATATCCATGACTATGTAGATGTTGGACTTATTGTCATAGTTAATGATGACATTGAAGTTTTTGTGATCTATCTAGATCTTGTTGATGCCTGGTGGGAGGTCATGTTCATGGTATTTCCAAGCTCTTGGTTTTCAGATGATAGAGTGGTTATCAAAATTGTCTAAAGGGTGGCTCATGAACGGAAAGCATGATGCCATCTTTGAACTAGAATGGATAGGACTGTGCGAGGTTGACAGAGATGTGGTCTTCCTATTCTTATAAGTCTTGTAGAGATGAAGTGGGGCTCCGATCATTCATTTGAGACATTTGTTTTGACTTTGGGCCACTGTGAGGTGTCCTCATGTTCTCATGTTAGGGGATAGTCAATCTATTGTTAAACAACGGATGGAGTTAGCCGTTGTAGCGCCGTCCTAAGTGTATAGAATTTGATCTTTCTGTACCGAAGTTTGCCGCTGTTCTGGTTGGGAGGTAAAGTTATGTATGTAGCTATCAATACAGATATTTGTGCCAACAGTAATGGTTTTACCCAAGAGAACTGTTGTGGTATCCTCCCGATGTTGCTGTGGGGGTGTAGTTTATAGAGATACGCGCTTCAATGTTGAGTTGTTCAATGAGGAGATGTTACTAGGGGTTTTTCGATGTTGCCAAGCTACGATGTGGGTTTAAGGTCGGCGTCATAGCCATCCTATGGAGGTCGGAGGAAGGTCTAAAGCTAGATGGTTTTGGCTAGACGATGGAATCAGAAGTTGTTTCTAGAGAGAAGTTGGAGCTTTCTCTCAAGCTCGATGGTTGTGGCTAGACGATGGAATCAGAAGTTGTTTCTAAAGAGAAGTTGGAGCTTTCTCTCACTTTCGCTTCTCTATGATGCTAGTAGTCCATCATAATATGTTATAGGCTTGTAAAAAGTATGACTGAGGCTACTTATCGACCACTATTTATGATGGCATATGTATGAAATAGCTAACTATACTATATATATTATGTGATATGTACGGAATATTATACATAGTCTATATGGAGCTCGGTCTTCATATCCTTATGTTAGGTCCTGTCGAAACTCTAATTTTATATATTATATACATATATTAAATAATACATCTATGTTATGTGTTACGTGATGAATGAAGGGGGAGAAAAGGGAGGGGAGGAGAAGGGAAGGAAAGGGAGGGGAAGGAACAAAAAATAAAAAAATACAAATATTTTTTTAGTGACGTAGAATGTTGGTGATATAAAAATACTTTTTATATAATATTTTATTTAGATATTTGCTCACATATATTATTTTACAAAAATGTCTCGTAGATATGTGGACAACAAATAAAGTTGTCAACGTTGCAAAGCATATACATCTAAAAATAAAAATATAAGATGCACATTAAGATAGCATAAATTTCTTATTTGTTATCCATGGAAGTTTTATATAAGAAATTCTTTTATAAAGCAGTTATATGACTTTTCTTGTACCCATTGTTGTTATAGAAGTTAGTTTCCTGTCTTTTCAGAGGCATCCGATATAGAAGTAGTTTCCTACACATTTTGTACTTACAACAAAATTTGTTCTTTGTGTATTTAGTTACTTTGGGTAATATTTCATCACATTTTCTCTAATTATATGTCTTTTATATTTTTATGATTGTATAATTATCTTAAAGTTTTGAACTTTCTTAACAAAAATTAAACTTTTAAATTTCAATCTAATTTATATATAAACATTAATTTTCGTTTCTTTTAATTTTATTTTATTTTTTCCAGAAGAAAATTTCCTCCAAATATTATTATATACTTTCCAATATTTGATAAGTCCCTTTAAATGATCTAACACATACATAGCATATTACTTCTCTGTTCACATTAATTGTGAGCTATACTGATTTTCCCTCGTATTATTTTATTTCTATTTTCTATTTTTTAATTTTCTTTGACCTTTCTATTATGTTATCCTTTAAGTCTTTTTCCAACCCTTATCTCCTCCAACACGAAGAGAGAATGTGAGAAAAGTAGTTGAAAATATACTTGATTTGTTCTATCCTTTCCCTCCATTCCCTTTCATTCTATCAATTATCCTCCCTTCTTCATTATTTTGTCCAACCAAATAGTTCAATTTTTTTTCATCTCCTCCGATCACCACGTACCAAACATGCCCCTAAAGATAAATCTTAACTCGACCTTGATTTAATTTCGAGTCAGGTTAAACCCTATCAACCCTAGGCAAGAGTTGATGAAAAAGAAAGAAAAATAGTAGGGATGGCAAAAAAAATTGATTCGAATAGATCTCACCCGAATTGATTCCGTCCGATCCACAATTTGCGGATCTTATGGATTTTTTTTGCTGCTGTCGACCCATCTAGTGGATCAAATGCTTACTGCGAAGCGAGCCAAGTCAAATTGTGGATTCCCTATTGATATGCAACGACTCACAATTTTTCCCTCTCCTCCGTTCACCACATACCAAACATGCCCCTAAGGCTGTGTTTGGTATGTGGTGAAAAAATGATGGTGATAGCGATGGGGACAACGATGACGAAGGGGACATTGATAGTGATAGGAAAATTGTTAGAATGTGTTGTTTGGTAATATGTGTATGGTTATAGAGACAAGTATGGTGAAAAAGTTAAAAAATATTGTTTGTTACATGGTTAGAGGGACAGGGAGGAATTCTTTTTAAATATAAAACACCCTAAATAGGTAAGAATCATTTTTATTAGAAAGTTTTTTTGCACACTTGTCCAACAAATTAGTGGTGTTTTGAAAGAAACTTCTTTCACCATGATTCACCATGCTTTTTCATAGGGACAAAAATAGACTACAATTCACCACAGATTCACCATGGATTCACCATGGATTCACTATCACCATGGCAAACAAATAACATTTTTGTTTGACCATCATTTCCTATCACCATGATTCATCACGTAACAAACGCAGCCTAAGGTTGTAAACGTGGTGAATCATGGTGATAGAGAATGTTGGTGAAACAAAAATGTTGTTTGTTTGATATGGCGATAGGGAATCATGGTGAATCCTGTTAACTAATTCTATGATTTGTAAACATGAATAACATTAACATGATTACGATTTATGATCTTGATCATAAACTAGTCACTAAATAATGTAGAAACATACTAGTAGACATTGTTGAATACACAAGGTGAGATCCTGTTGAAGTAAAACTCTAGATCTGAAATGTGTCTTCTCTCTCTTCGCCTAAGCCGTAAGTGTGTTTCGTGAGATAACCCTAGAGATGGATCTCGAGTTATTTTTATAGGTAGAGAGAGGGACGAATTTCTCTATAAGATTAAATCTCAACCATCCATCAAGGTTGCTATATAATAGAGAATGTCTTCTAAATTAAACCCTAATTCTATTAATTCAACAACTTCCTATTTTGACCCAGATTGTTATATGGGCCACATAATAGAGTCTTTTAATGAAATTCAAAATACCTACAAGCCCATAATATTAGGGTCTTGTTGGGTCACGAAATTTCTAACAGTCTCCCACTTGGTCCATATGACAATTCTCTTATGGTGTTATATAGGAAAAACATAAGGCGCGCATAAATGCTGAAATAATATACATAACGGGTTTAACTTAATTACCTTGGTTAACCTGAATTATTGATGAGAGTCATAGCGGTTCTACATTCATTAAAGAACATAGTTCCTTCCATGTACCACCGACCAACAATCAAATTAACCAATTCTGTATAGCGAAACAATCATAATTGTCCACTTAATGTCTTAAGAAGACTATTTCTGTTATCATACATTACAATTATATGTACATAAACGAGTCATGATATGAAACAGAAAAATTCAGAAGTTCCAATAATGAATACTCAAATAATGTCAGAACAAAAGCACATAGCAATCCACAAAATTAAGAAAAGCTACTGGTTACCCTCAAGACCCATTGTTTATACATGCTGCTTAAATGTCTTGAGTGGTAACCCTTTAGTAAATAGATATGCTATATTAGCACTCGTATTAATGTGCTCAATTGATACTCTCTTCTCTCGAATTTCTTCTTTGACTGATAGATATTTCATCTCCATGTGCTTTATACCCTTAGAATACTGCTGTGACATTATCACAATAAATTTTCAGTGGCCTAGCAATAGAATCCAGGACTCTAAGACCTGAAATAAAATTTTGCAACCATAATGCTTGAATTGTAGCCTCAAAGCATGCTACAAATTTAGCCTCCATGGTGGATGATGCAATAATGGTTTGTTTGGCACTCTTCCATGAAATGGCACCTTCAGCTAATACAAACACATAACCAAAAGTGCTTTTCCTAGTATCCACACATCTACTAAAATTTGAATCCGTGTAACCAATCACTTCAAGGTGACCAGTATGCCTAAATGTGAGCATATGTTTCTTCGTTCCCTGTAAGTACCTCAACACTTTCTTTGCAGCTTTCCAATGATCAATGCCTGGATTGCTTTGATAACGACCCAACATACCGACTGCAAAACTGATATCTGGTCTAGTGCATACCTGTGCATACATCAAACTTCCAACAATAGAAGCATAAGAAATTTCTTTCATTCGATCATGCTCTAATTCAGTTTGAGGACATTGACTTAAGCTAAACTTATCCCCTTTCTGAATTGGAACAACATTAGAATCACATGACGCCATATTAAATCTTTCCAAAACTTTTTTGATATAAGCATCCTGAGACAATCCCAAAAACCTACATGATCTGTCACGGAATATTTCTACCAAGCCTCTCCCATATCTTTCATTTCAAAATTTTGAGAAAGAAAATCCTTGGTTTCCCGTACTAAACCAAGATCGCTGCTGGCAATTAGAATATCATCTACATATAGAACCAAGAATGCAAACTTACTCCCACTGATCTTCAGGTATATACATTGATCAACAATGTTTTCAGTAAACCCAAAGGCAATGATGGTATTGTGAAACTTAACATACCATTGACGTGAAGATTGCTTTAATCCATATATTGACTTCTTTAACAAACAGACCATGTTTTCCTTTCCATCAATAATGAAGCCTTCTGGTTGAGCCATGTAGACTTTTTCTTCTAAACTCCCATTCAGAAAAGTTGTTTTCACATCCATCGGATGTAACTCTAAGTCAAAATGAGCTACTAAAGCCATAATGATCCGTAAAGAATCCTTCTTAGAAACTGGAGAAAATGTTTCATTATAATCAATGCCCTCTTCTTGATTAAAACCTTTAGCTACAAGTCTAGCTTTATGTTGTTTAGTTTTACCAAGAGAGTCACGTTTGGTCTTATAGACCCACTTACAATCAACTTTCTTATGTCCTTCTGGTAAATCGACCAACTCCCAAACTTTGTTTGTAGCCATAGTGTTTATCTCATCACACATGGCATCAATCCATTTCTCAGAATCTTCAGATTTCATGGCTTGTGAATATGTAACCGGATCTTTATCCATCCCTATGTTAAATTCATATTCTTGTAACAACAAATAATCATCTGAAATAGTTGATTTCCTATTTCTTGTAGACCTTCTTAATTCTATTGCAGGTGTTGCATTTACATTCGGTTCAATGACGACAACAAGCTCATTATGGAGTGCATGATCATTGACATTTTGTTCTACATTATTGATTAGATCAACAACATTAGGTGGAGCAATGCCAGTCGTAATTGAGGGCAAGGGAATTGGTATTGGTGCCTTATTTATTGAATGATCACTTCTCTAATTTTATCACTCCCACTGATTTCGCCATTCTCTAGGAATTTAGCATTAGTGATTTCTACAATTCTAGTAGTATGTTTAGGACAGTAAAATATGAACCCCTTTGATCTTTCTGGATACCCAATGTAAAAGTCACTAATGGTTTTTGGATCGAGTTTCTTCTCATGTAGATTATAAATGTGAGCCTCCGCTGGACATACCCATACATGTAAATGTCTTAAACTAGGTTTTCACCCCTTCCACATCTCGAAAGGTGTTTTAGGAACAACTTTGCTGGGAACCCGATTCAAGATATACACAACGGCCATAAGGGCATGCATCCATAATGATATGGGCAGATTAGAATAACACATCATGCTCCTAAACATTTCTAGAAGTGTACGATTACGTCTCTCAGCTACACCATTCATCCATGGGGAATTAGGCATTGTGTACTGAGGGACAATCCCTAATTTTTCTAAGAGTTTAGCAAAAGGACCAGGATGTTGTCCTGATTCATCATACTTTTCGTAATACTCACCACCTCTATCAGACCTAATGATCTTCACCTTTTTACCTAGCTGCCTCTCAACTTCAGTAATGTAAATTTGAACAACATTCATAGATTGAGATTTATCATGCAAAAGGTAAAGATAACAGTAACGTGAATAATCATCTATAAAGGTAATGAAATATTTTTCTCCACCAAAAGATGGAACATCAAAAGGTCTGCATATGTTTGTATGTATAATTTCGAGAAGTTCAGTACTTCTTATGGATCCTTTCTTAGTATGTTTGGTTTGCTTACCCTTAATGCAATCCACACAAATACCAAAATCAGTAAAATCAAGACTCAGAATAATCTCATTTTTTACCAACCGGTTAACTCTTTCTCTGGATATGTGACCCAGTCTCTTATGACACAAGAATGCAGAACTTTCACTCATCCTACTTTGTTTCAAACCCACTTTAGGATGCAAGGTAATAAGAGGAGATTCAGAAAATGTATCATCGAGAATAATTTGACATAAACCATTGATCAAAATTCCTGAACCAACTAAACTATTATCCTTAAACAAACTGAAACGTCCACTGCCTATGCTTAATGAAAAGCCATCATTATCAAGTTTAGACATAGAAATTAAATTATGAGAAATGGAGGGAACATAAAGAGTTTTCTCCAAATCTAAATGAAAACCAGAACCTAATACTAAACGAAAAGTGCCAATGGCTTCTACAGGGGCTTTCACTCTATTTCCCATGTAAAGGTAGGCTTCATTTGGACTTGTGTTCCGGGTTGTAAGGAATCCCTGCATCGAGTTTGAAACATGAACATTAGAGCCAGAATCAATCCACCAAGTATTACAAGGTGCTTGTACAAAGTTTGATTCGAAACATACAAAAGACAAAGGCTTACCTTTTCGTTCGAATCATTCTCTGTGCTTCACACAATCTTTCTAAATGTGGCCAGGCTTCTTACAGAAGTGACAATTATCATTCTTCCTTGCTTTCTTTTGTGCAGATTGACCTGACAGATTGGGTGGACTATTCTTGATGCCCTTCCCATTTTTCTTTCCGAATTTGTTCTTCCCATTTCCATTCCCATTTCCATGCATGTAATTTGCCTGAGCAACATGACCATTTTGCTGCTTAATTCGAGCCTCTTCCTGAACCACCTTATTGGTCAACTGATTCACATTCCATGTATCCTTAATCGTGTTGTAGTGAATCTGGAAAGGACCATATTGCTGAGGCAACGAGTTTAGGATAAATTGTACTAGGAACGAATCCGCTACAGTCATGCCCAATTTACCTAATTTTGCAGCCAGATTGGTCATGTCAAGTACATGTTTCTACATGGTCTTGGTACCATCATAACAGGTATTCGTTAGTTCAGCCATAAGTTTTCCAACAACTGCTTTATCAGCAACCTTAAAGTGTTTAGTGACTATTCTTAAATACTCCTTAGCTGTCTCACCTCACTCTCAGGAATGGACGATTTGACATTGGTAGCAGTGGTTAAACACATGAATTTCAAGCATAGTTTGTTAGCTCTAGTCCATGCGTTAAAGGTTTTGATCTCACTCTCTGTGGAGGTAGCAGTAATATCAACAGACTTGTCTACAATTAATCCTGAGTCAATCTCAAGCACACCCAAGTAAAACTCAACATGTTCTTTCCACTCGTTATGATTAGTCCCATCTAATTCAGGGATTGAGTTGACAAAGGAATTAAGTTGGGCATGTTGATGAACTACATTATAGAAACAAGCTCACTACAGTTAATCTTTGAGTTGTAAACACATATAAACAAATATGACTAAGATTTATACATAAGTGAGTGATTTAAACCAATAATTAAACGAGTATGGTATCTGTGGATATCCCATATAAGCTTAATCACATAAATGAATCAGCTCCATAATGGTTATTTCACTACTAATGCATAGTCTACCTGTGGGTAATACATGATGCTAGTAAACAACCAATAATAATTTTACTTAGTCCGACATTCATGACATTCTTTGAGTCCACTGTGGTGAACTACAACCAATAATATGAATGCCATAATATAGAGAAGAACAACATTCATGTACTGGGATGAAATCACTATGGTGATTATCAAAACAATATAATATGAATATTGCACTTAAAGACATATTTTCCCATCTATTTTACGCATATATGGCAATTATTTTGACAAAATATAATAAAAAAATAATAATAATAAATTATTTTTCGGTCCCGCATTATAGAGTTTTTCACCATGATTATAGATCAATTCACGGAATCGTCAAACAAATTTTCTATCATCATATTTACATAACAAATATGCCAAAAAAATACTTAAAACATGGTTTTGGGGGTCTAAACGGCCGAGAACGACTAAAAAGTGAAGAATTTATAGCGTTGCGATAAATCTCGAAGAACACGTCGTTTCTGATCAACTGTCAAATTTTCGTCGAATTCTGAGCAACTAGGTCATTTTTTTTCTTTCAAAAATTGAAGTTTTTTGAAGGGAAACTAGCAAGGAAGCCCCATGATTTCATGATAGATTTGCGGAAACATGATAAGATGTGATCTATCTTAATTTAGAACTAAGAATATGATCATAACGGAGCGACCAATACCACGTGTTAACTAATTCTATGATTCGTAAACATGAATAACATTAACATGATTACGATTTAGGATCTTGATCATAAACTAGTCACTAAATAATGTAGAAACATATCAGTAGACATTGTTGAATACACAAGGTGAGATCCTGTTGAAACAAAACTCTAGATTTGAAATGCGTCTTCTCTCTCTTCGCCTAAGTCGTAAGTGTGTTTCGTGAGATAACCCTAGAGATGGATCTCGAGTTATTTTTATAGGTAGAGAGAGGGACAAATTTCTCTATAAGATTAAATCTCAACCGTCCATCAAGGTTGCTAAATAATAGAGAATATCTTCTAAATTAAACCTAATTCTATTAATTCAACAACTTCCTATTTTGACCCAGATTGTAATATGGGCCACATAATAGAGGCTTTTAATGAAATTTGAAATACCCACAAGCCCATAATAATAGGGTCTTATTGGGTCACAGAATTTATAACAAATCCATGGTGAATCCGTGGTGATTTTATTTGTTTTTGTCCCTATGAAAAGGTATGGTGAATCATGATGAAAGAAGTTATTTCAAAACTACTTATTTACAGAAATGTGCAAAAAACAGTTCTAATATTCTAACTTGTGCATGATACTTTTTATAAAGAATTTTTCCTTCCCCACCACAATCCCCATCCCCATCACCATCATTTTTTTTCACCAAGCACCAAACACAACCTAAAATCAAAATCTTAACTCATCCTTGATTTAATTTGTGAGTCGGGTTAAACCCGCTCAACCCTAGGCGAGAGTCGATGAAAAAAAAAGAAAAAGTGTGTGTCGACGTCTTTAATGAAGGGAGACGGAGTACATTAGTGACATTACCAGTCACTCGAGCAGTGAGGCGGGGCGGAGCAACCAGTGACCACGGTTTCCGGCGGCGTCGATTCCGTGAAAATACACACAGCACCCGCCGCCGCAATGCTGTCTACCAGTCATAATCTGCTGCAAACGCCCCTATCCCAAACCCCCAAACCCCAATCCCCTTCCACCAGCTACCCGCCTCTGGTCTCCTCCTCCTCCGCCGCATTCTACATCTTTCGCCACCAACGTCCACGCACCCTCTCTGTCCCTAACCGCCGCTTTCTCCCCATCCGAGCTGTCGACGCGGCCCAGCCCTACGACTACGAGTCCCGCCTCTCCGACCGCCTGGACCAGACCGCGAAGCTCAAGGTCGCCATCGTCGGCTTCGGTAACTTCGGCCAGTTCATCGCCCGCGGCATAATACGGCAGGGTCACACCGTCCTGGCCTACTCCCGGTCCGACTACTCCACCGTCGCCTCCTCCATCGGTGCCTCTTTCTTCTCCGACCCTCACGACCTCTGTGAGGAGCACCCAAACGTTGTCGTCCTCTGCACCTCCATCATCTCCACCAAGTCCGTCCTCCGCTCCCTCCCCGTCCACCGCCTCCGCCGAAGCACGCTCTTCGTCGACGTGCTCTCCGTCAAGGAGTTCCCTCGCAACCTCATGCTGCAATTCCTCCCGCCAGACTTCGACATCCTGTGCACGCACCCCATGTTTGGGCCCGAGAGCGGCAAGGACGGGTGGACGGGCCTCCCCTTCGTGTTCGACAAGGTCAGGATCGGCGGTTCCGAGGCCAGGCAGAGTAGGTGCGATCGGTTCCTGGAGATCTTTAAGAAGGAAGGATGCAAGATGGTGGAGATGTCCTGCGCCGAGCATGATATGCATGCCGCGTCGTCGCAGTTTGTGACGCATACTGTCGGGAGGATTCTAGCAAAACTTGAGCTGGATACCACACCGATCAGTACCAGAGGGTATGATACGTTGCTGCAGCTTGTGGAGAACACATGCAAGGACAGCTTTGACCTCTACTATGGACTCTTCATGTACAATAAGAACTCCACAGAGTTGATCGAGAAGCTGGAGGAGGCGTTTGATGCTGTGAGGAAAGAGCTCTTTGGGCAGCTGCATGATATTGTGAGGAAGCAGTTGTTTGAGAATGGACCGTCCAACAAGACCGGTTGAGCTAGAATACATGGTATGTTTTAATATTCGGCATCAACGCTACACCAGCCATGCATATTAGTGCTTTCACTGTGATTACCTTTGTTTTTGTTATTTATGTATAGTTCTATATATAAGTGCTTGTTTTTTTTTTTAATCTCAGTCATGTTCAATGCTTGACCACTGCAAATGTCCATAGAGTGACAAGGAGATTGATAAGCTCACATGGAGCAGTCAAATACATAACCACCCACTCCCCACTGAGTTACAGGGGCATGCCTGATTTCAGAACTAGTTCAGTTATCATCTCTTTGAATAAAATGAGCAGCCGTCTAAATAAAATTAGTTTCGGAAAAACTAACTCCTTTACCATGGAGATTGGCTTCTTAAACTTAGAAGAAAGCATACTGTTTACAGCGTCATCAGATTATGCTTGATCTAGGGAAAAAGATTATAAAAACCAACTTGTTCGACACTTCAAACTTTGATAATATGTTACTTCCATACCCATCTTCTTGTCGTCGGAGTGGGCTAAGCAGAGTATACAAAATGACCACTACTTAAATGCGAGCTATGTGCATCATGAGTGGTGGTGACATTTACACCTTGTTATTGACTTAGGGGCCAGGGCCATTACAGAAGACTAATGCTTATAGCCACTAGCTTATCATTTTCGTTCTGTGAAACTGTCTGGTGATTGCTATAGGACTGCAGGTGCTACTGGTTAGTATTTGAGAGTTAACTAGTAGTAAAAAACAGTAGTTAGATCACCACATCTATCCTTAACCGTATTTCTTTTACTTCAGTTAGATCTATTATCATGTCTTACTCGAGTGTACATTGTAAGTATGAGAGTTAGATGTCTCCTTGCTGAAAAAGGTGCAGAAAGTGAGAATGTATTCATGCCAATTTTCTTCATCAAAACTTTGGGACAGAAGACTGCATTACTGGTGTGAGGGTGGATCCACTAGGAAAGTGATTGCAAATTGTATTTGGCCACTTTATTCGATAGTTACAAAAGTGAGACTGAGAGTAATGTGAATCAACAAAGGTAATATCAGATGGCACGTCTCTTATTCCTCAAGTAACTAAGAAAACAACAAATATTAAGGAGTGAACAATATCATGTAGCGCCAGGGGAAGTTGAACACAGCCATGCTTAGATATTTTGGATCTATTGTTGATTTTTATGGCATGAAAATAGGCACAATTGATTTGACCATGATCTTGTTGCCACTCCATGGTTGAGTGCTAGTCATAATTGACTCAACTCGGGTACACCGACGCATCTGGAATCCATTGTTTGATTTTTTTTTCCGAGTTTCCTAAGAAGTTGAATATGAATTGAGAAATAGTTTATTTCGTGCCTCTTTTATCCCCTCGTTCCTAATGCAGTTCCACATCAATAGCTTGCATGAACTGCACTAGGCTGCGTATTTTGTCGTCAACCCTCTGAAACCCTTGTTCTGTCTCCAACATCTCCTGCCTCCGCCTTTTGTGTATTGCTCTCCACCCATTCGTTATCCCCCCTCGTCTTCCTATGCCCAACCCTGCCTCCCTCTTCCCCACGCCGCTCGACACCCATGTTCTCCCTTTTTCTCACCCGTCTTCCACCTCCATTTCCAGCGCCTCTCCCCCATTGCCTCATTCCCCTCACTGATTTTTCTCTCTTTTCGACCTCCGCCCTTCTTCTAAGCATGACCCCCACCTTCCTCCCTTAGTTGCCCTGTTATCCACCCTCCCTCTTTATCCAACAACGAGTAACACCCCAACCCCTCCACTATCAATAGTAAACCATGCAGCCCAACCTATAGCCCATCAACTCCACCACACCCAAGTCAAACCCAACAACAATCCACTCTGCCATCACCTTGTACTAACATCAAGTACAAAATTACATGTGCTCCATGTCCAACACTTCACTCTGCCTTCAACTTATTGACAAGGGACTGTACTAGTATTTCTTGCCCACCAAGATGGTTACAAGGAAGAGTTAAACAATCACAAGACAACCATGGAGGCACAATTGACGGTGGTCCTCCAACACCTTGATTTAATACTGTAAAATCAAACGACCCTTGATGCGTGGATACAAACGTGGAGAAATAACGGGACCAGAATGTCCAAGACCCGCCGTTGTAGGTGATAGCCAACACCAGCAACAAAGGTACCATTGAAGTGTATCATCAACTTGGACGTACCCGATTACACTAGGGATTGCCATCATAAGATACACCATCTAGAAGTTTTTCTAGCTACATCATCGACTAACAAAAGCGCAAAGCAACTCCTGGACCCGTTGGGCAGGAGGAGGATCGGGCGGGGAAAACGGGGTGACAAAACCAAAGGGCGGTCCCCTAACGTGGTGGAAATCCCCGTCCCACCCTCTAGAATTGTGGGCCGAACTCTAGTACATCATTAGGAGGCAATTATGTTGGTATGTATGTCCAGAGAGTCAATCACATGATGATTGTAATGGCGTATCTTGTAAATGGTTTGATTAATAGTAAAGGTAATCTTCCAATTTTTTCTGTTTAATCTAGTTATGAGATAATGATGTAACATCATAAATGTCTAAAGAATGATATCACTCAATGACGTATGTCTTCGCGTTGAGGACCTGAACGATGAGATCATACAAATGTCAAGAGTATATGCATTCTTGTTATGTCCCTAGTCGGATGTTATTGTGGAAGTCTAATAGACAACAATAATACTTAAGACTAGAGTGTATGTTGGTTGATGACAAAATCTCATTAGTCATGGTATGTGATATCAAACCAAGCACATAGATACTTATTAGAGAACAATGTATCAGACAAACCCACCTTGATGATAAAATCTCATTAGTCATGATATGTGATATCAAACCAAACACATAGATACTTATTAGAGAACAATGTATCAGACAGACCCACCTTGAGAATGACACATGAAAACCATGATCAGTAGTCAGAGTCATCTCTCATAGTGATGATGGTGATTGTGGTTCTTAGACCTGAAGTAACTACACTCATCACATGTTGTTCGATGTACTTTGACACCATCCACCGTGATCCTGAATAAGGGTTGCCATAAAGGTGGTGCTCA
Organism: Alisma plantago-aquatica; assembly: GCA_963693085.1. Lineage (NCBI taxonomy): Eukaryota > Viridiplantae > Streptophyta > Magnoliopsida > Alismatales > Alismataceae > Alisma > Alisma plantago-aquatica. The sequence continues at coordinate 258,072,521 of OY856409.1, forward strand.
AATGTAGATGTGATTTGTCCCTCCTACATGAGTTTGATATCCTGGCCACTTGATAAGTGAGATTGAGAAATACATGGCCATGCTGGTGTCAGTCAATATGTGATATTGAGGTTACACATATCTCAGGCAGTCTTCTCTAGTTCAAGGAACATGGATTGAATGTTGAAGAAGATTACGATTCCATACCTCGAGTTCAATCTGGATATCAGAGACAAAGGAACTATATAGTCACTCTAACACCAATAATAGATTGTAGTTAAGTTGTTCTCCAACTTTTTCAATTACTTGGGTAGCAATGAAGTCTTACTAGATACCAATCATTGTTTGTGAAATCATAATATGATTATAAATATCACTGCCAACGTAATTTGGAGCCTACCGGGTCACACATATAGGATGTATTGGAATAGGAGTATAATTGTAGACGTGATAGGAAATGTTCTAAATCAAATCGATTACTAAAGCGTTTAGGTAATCTATTAGCGTAATATTGGAATATAATCCAAGTTATTTGGTTAAAATGTTTAAGCCAATTCATTAGATTTAGGTTGTTAAGTTGGCTGGCTAATCTCGAGTGATTGACTAGAGCCGGATGATGAAATTTAGTTAATCAATTAGTATGATTAATTAGTTAATTGATTGATTCTAGAATATTCTTTTAATAGTCCACGAGCAACTTGTTTTCAACACAACCACATCCTTTTGTTTCCCAGGGATTTTGGGAAATCCTGCTTCCTTCCCTCCGCTATTTATAGGGGCATGACGTCCAAATTTTGATATACACTCTTGTACGTGAACCCTAGCGGTCATCGTCCCAAGAGAGATAGAGGAGAGCGACAGTGACGCTAGCACGTCGTCAAGCGGAAGGCTACTCCTCCCCGTCGACTCAGAAAGCGCGACGTGGAGTTCTAGTCTATCCGTGTGGAGGAAGTAGAGATGCAGACGTTGAGCACCTACGTTCGGAGGACGGACGAGGACCGTCTCTGCACGTGAGGAGCGACACACATCACTGCGCGAAGGGACGTCGCCGAACTTGTTCCGCGACGAGGTATATCGCGCACACCCTCATTCCTAATACGCTGTTGTCGACGAGATCCGCTACTAGGATATGTGGAGAAAATTTCTATTGTTTCTGCTGCGTCTGTCGCCTCCATGAAACCTAACAGTGGTATTAGAACCTCGTCGATCTACGACGTATTTGGATTTATTTTGATATTATTGGATTTTTGTATCGCTTTCTGTGGTTGCATGCTAGGAAGCACGGACACGGATACGGACACGGACACAAACACATATATGGACACAGACACAGACACGTGACACGGCGATTTTCCAAAATTTAGGACACGGACACGGCACTGGACATGGTGATTTTTTTACACTTATATATGTATATATTTTCAATGTTCATCCTATTACAGGGAATGAATCTGGAGTTTGTATTTCATTTACTTAAAAGAAATGCAATCATCCATAAAACACATTCATCAAAATAGAAAAACAAACCATCTACGACAAAAAACATAACCTATTTATATTCAGAAATTAATGTAAACACATTCATGTCTATGTTTGCAATGAAACAAAGCAAATTGAAAATTCAAATTCATAAAGCAAGGACTGTTGGACAGTAAATAAACATTAATCAAATCAATTCAATAATAAATAAATCCAACATAGAATGATATCAGAAGATACAACAAACATTACAGATTCATATATTACAATTGAACCAACAATGATTATTTTCAACATTATAACAAAACAGAAAAATAAGAAGAATAAGAAAAAGTAGCCATAGGTTGGTAAAGGGGCAGGGCCGCATTAAGAAAACAATGTGAATCTGGAGTGAAATTGGGGAAAAGGGGGAGAAGACATCAGTGAGAATGAAGAAAAAGGGGGGAGGTGAAAAGCCGGACTGAAAAGATTTAATTTGAGGGAGAGGGAAGAACGAGAAGAAGAGGATGGGGAGGAGACATTGGTAAGGGTGGAGAGAAATTAAGAGGGAAGAATAAGGAAGAACTGACATGGATATTGAAACGTTGGTACTTAATAATAGTAGGGAGAAGAGAGTTGGAGAGAAATGGGGAGAAGGGAAAAGAATTGTTGGGAAGAAATATAGAGGGGGGAGGAATAATCAAGGATAGGACAAAGTTGGTGGAAACTTGGGGAAACGTATGGGGGGATTTGATAGGAGGGAAGGGTTTAGTCTTTTTTTAAGTTAATTGGACACAAATGTGGCTGGACTGGGCTGGCCGTGTCCATGCCGTGTTCACACCCAAAAATCCTTTAAAAAAAGTTGGACACGCCCGGGCCGTGTCCACCACATGTCTAGCCGTGTCCGCGTCCGACACAAGGCAGATACGACCATGACACCTCTCGGGAAGTGTCCATGCTTTCTAGGTTGCATGCGATGCGAACTTAAACTGTTAATGTGCATATCTAATCTAATTCCACACACGTTGCAAACCTATTGTTTTTGACCTGACGGACGGGGTCGACTATGGAAAAATTCGATTTTTCCTAGTGCTCCATGCTTTCTAGGTTGCATGCGATGCGAACTTAAACTGTTAATGTGCATATCTAATCTAATTCCACACACGTTGCAAACCTATTGTTTTTGACCTGACGGACGGGGTCGACTATGGAAAAATTCGATTTTTCCTAGTGCATGAAAGTAAAATTTTGCAGACCTTTCAGGGGCTGCACAAGGACGCTGCCCCTGTGTTCCCCGCATAATCTGTGTTGGAGTTAAAATTGTTTAATGGGAAATGTCCCACATTAAAATGACTGCAATTTTAATATATATATATATGTATGTATATAAAGGTATACCTATAAAATCATAGACGTCACCCTTAAAAATATTTTATGTGGTTAATGCATGCATGGTCATGGCCTAGGACCCCTGTTGTGAATGTTGTGCATGGTTATATATCTTGTTGCTGGATGTAAACGGTTGTGTATGGATCTTTTGTACAAGTATTGGGCTTGCTTGCCGAGCCTCATCTATTATCTCAAAGTGTAATTAATTATATTCCTTCTAAATTCCCCTTGAGGGCATGTTTGATTAGCAGGATCTAACCAGATTTATATAAATGCAGGACTCACGTGATCCCATGTTTTATAAACTTCTGATTTTGAGAAGTCCTGCAAATAAAAGTTTAGGTTTGGTTTAACTGTATTCCACTTACGCAATTTACCTGACTCAATGTCCCGTCCCGTGAGAAATCTTTGCTCTACACACACCGGCTGTGGAAGAAAAAACACGCTCGGCGCGCTGGATGACGGCGTCCGGCCGTTTTGATATGGACAATGCTATCCAACATTAACGCAGTCTAAGAAAAGTGCAGGATAATGACAATTTCTGTTGTCCTGCTAACCAAACCTAATATCTTTGCTGCTGGATGACGAAATACAATCCAGTCCAGCTGTTTACAGCAAAACAAACGTGCCCTGAATGTAACTCGAGGTTCTCCTTTTACACATAATGTAATAGAGATAGGAATATATTTAATTTTGGAAGACTTGTTGTGAATAGGCAACTTAAAGGTCCAACTCCAAGGAGCATCCATGGAGAGGCAAACCGAAGATCCAACTCCTAGGAGCATCCATGGAGAGGCAACTTGAAGATCCAACACCAAGGAGCGTCCATGAAGCTATTCATCTTGATGTTGATTAAATGCAGGTTCATATGATATTCACAAGTTAACGTTGCATGAGATGCAAAAGACCATAGGTGGATAGTAATCCTTTGTGGCTCCAAAGGATTACAATATTATGGCCATAACCACTGCTTATGTGTTTGTAGATTGCATGTCTGTGGATTGTGATATATGGATATAGTACGCATATGATACATATTATATGCTAGAGCAGCAACGTCGGAGTGGTCGGGTGACAAAGGAGAGACAGATGGAAGCCGTTGGAGCCGTTTTAGGACAATGGACATAATCTAATTTACCACTCCAGAGAAGAGGAGTGGAGTAAGCCCGCAAGAAATTGCACTAATTGAAGTTCATTGCGTTCTCGTTGTATTTCAGTGATCATCAACAGAGAGGGGGTGATAGACCTCGAACTCATCCAGAGAGCACAACATTGATTATAGTAATCCTCCACAGAGTCGGTAGCAGAGTACTCTTTCTTGCTAGGTGTTTGAAAATTTCAAACACTTTCTTCAGATTTTTTTGATGAGAGTAAACATGTGAGAGTTGGTCCCACATGGCTTTGGCAGTCCGTAGGCGAAGAAGCCGATTTTGGGGTCAACACTATTGACCATATCGAAATCCTCCTTAGACCACAAATTGTAGGCTTGTTTAGTTTTGTCATTGACATTCTCAACAGGTACAACCGGAGGATCAGAAATAAGATGTGCGTAACAATCATGAACTTTGACATAGAGCTCAAAGGCCGCAGACCAAGTGTGAAAATTGGAGCCATCCAACTTGACAGTAGTGACGCATAGCATCCGAAATGACTCAGTAGAGGCCATCTGGCGGATGATAGTTACGTTTGCAAGAAGTAGCAGAGCAAAAAAGGGCCCAACTCAGGGGCAACAGAGTAGGAGCAGGCAGCAGGAACAATAACCCAATGCATGGGCAGTAGAAGATCTAGATCAATAGATCCGGAAAAACCACAACGGGGCATTATGCAGTAGCAGCAGATCTGACGCATCAGATTTGAGAAACCTGTAGAGGGGCAGAAGAAAGCAGAGAAAGACCTTCGCCGCCATAAGGAGAGAGTTACTCCACCATGAGGTGTGGGCATGCAACAAACGTAGGTCTGTTAGAATGTCAACATGCAATTTGTAGAAAGTTTTCTAAGGTAAAGGGGAATGAAGATGAAGAGGAGGGGGATTTGGAAGCTAGATAAGAGAGGCAATGGTGGCCGGTGGTAGGGGATGAGTGAGGGTGACAGTGGTTGGGAGGGGAGAGGAGGGGGGGGGCTGTGGCAGCGGCGTGGAGAAGGGGGTGGAGGGGTTTGCGGCGGCGTGGAGAAGGGTGTGTGGGGGGTGGCGGCGACAACAACGGGAGGAGGGAGGGGCGGCAACGGGTTATGGGCAGCAGGAGGGGAAAAGGAAAGAGACGAGGGGCGGCGGGAGAGAAAGGAGAAGGAGGAGGAGGCGGCAGAAGGATAGAAAGGAAAGGGATGGTGCCGATGGCGGCGGGAGAGTGAGGGGAGTGGGCGGCGGTGGGGGGTTGGGGGGTGGAGGGGTTTGGCGGCTAGGGTGGGAGATGGGTGGGAAGCATTAGGGTTGGGGGGATGGTTAAGGGGGATCATATTTCTCTAATATCATATAGAGAGAAAAACCTTTATTTGATGTGTAAAACAAAGTACAATGCTCTCTCTCTTTTATAGGATAAGAGCGTAAGTAAAAAAACAAAACTAGGCAATATGGGATAAAAGAAAGGCTAAAGACATGACAAGTCTAAAGCCCATATCAAAACAAATAGCCTAGCATAACACAATAAAGCACATATACTAATAACAACAACTCTAGTTTTGCAAGCATTGGTCATGATCACACAAGGTTTTTCGATGCTACTTCACTAGGAAACGTGACATCAAAGAGTTCATAAAACATCTACACAAAAGGGATTGCAAAAATTTTAGTGTGATCATCTTTGATTGTAAGACGAACAAAACTAACCCTTGGTATACCATAAAATCAGAATTTGGTGAAAATATGAATCTATTAGCAATTGCAGGCATTGTACGACATATTGCAGACAAATGATTTGGATAGAATTATCTTTTGCTTATTTTTTAAGTAGAGAAGTACATATACTGGGGTATTATATAATACAAGTAACATGGAGCAAGAGAAACTAGAGTCTGGCAAAAACTAACACAACTTATAGATAACTGAATAGAATTGTATTAGATGATCTCAAAGGAGTACAATGCATTCCCTTATATAGGATAAGAGAGGAGACATATTTGGGGTCCGTGTTCTATTCCTAGCCATTCTGGAGCATTGACGGTTTTTCACAGTCTTACTGGCAGAAAGCATGTTAATAGGAAACTTTGGGATATATAAAACAGATTTTAGATGCAGATTACGAGATAAGGGAACAGTTCCAATGCCATGAACTGAAGTTTTAGAACCATCAACAACAGTAACCGGTGGAATCTGAATAGTTTTAGTAAGAGCAGAAAATAAGTTGATATCACCGACCATATGAACCGATGCACCGAAGTCAATACACCATTTATTGTTACCACCAGAAGGAGAGGCTAGCAAAGCAGAAGATCCAGCAGTGGACGTAGATGGAAGTTGAGACATGCGTTCTTGAAAAAATTTCTCGAACTCAGGGCGAAGCCATGCAGATGAGGGTGTAGTCGGCGGCTGCTTAGATGCAGTAGTATCAGTCGAGGTATCGATAAATGCTTGGTTTGCCCAAGCGGGTTTATCGTGCTTGATCCAACCTCAGTCTTTATTGTGATTGTCTCGTACACAGAAGTTGCAGAAGTGAGGACCAACAAGTCCTTGACCAGTAGCAGTAGAAGATGTGCGACCGCCGTTAGTAGTGAGACGACCTGCAGGACCACAACCTCGACCTCGTCCACGGTCAGAATCAACGGTGTGAACAGCAAGAGCATGATGTTCGACTGCAGGGGTGGATGTCACAAAAGGTAGTCTTTGAACATGTTTGAGAACGTCCCGAAGAGTGGGCAGTGGGTCACTAGATAAAATCTGTTCGACCATCCTGAAAAAGAGGATGGAAGGCGGCAAAAAATTGAACGAGTTACAGTTCATTGCGTTGCTTCTGGGCTTCTTTGATGTCAGTTGTCAAAGGGTGATAAATCTCGTATTCATTCCAGAGGGCAGAGCATTGATTATAGAAATCCTCAAAAGAAGTGTCAGAGGAAAATTCCTTCTTGGTTGGAGTTTTGAATATTTCAAAGGCTCTCTTGGGATTTTGCTGGTGAGAGTAGACGTGAGATAATTGATCCCACATTGCCTTAGCACCACAAAGACAGAGTAAAGACTGACTGATCCGTGGCGCGATGCTATCAAGAATCCAAGACATAACACCTGAGTCATCTTTGGTCCATTGTGCATAAGTTTGCTTGGTTTTCTCATCCGCCATAGCAGCAAGGGCGGCGCGGGGGGGGGTCAATGGTGATATGAGAATGGCGGCCTTGTGCTTTGACATACAAGATGAAAGACGTCGACCAAAGATGATAATTGGAGCCATCAAATTTTACTGTGGTAACACACAAAGAACGAGGAGGCTCAACGGATGCCATGGTGAACAAGGCTGAAGTAGTACAAGTAGAGAAGACTGTCGTTGCAACATCAACATAACCCACAAACAGGGATCAACAGATCTGAAGAAACCCGCTATGGGGCAGTAGAGAGCAGTTGTGGATATGACACATCAGATAAGAAGAGACCCGCTACGGGCAGAATTACTGATAAAATAACCTACGCCGTCACGAGGAGAATTAAAATCCCACCATGTGGCGTAGGCAGAAGAAGCCAAATATCTAGGAGACTGTCAATGTGTAATGACGATGGCTGTCCGGAGACGTAAAAAGAAGTAGAGGAGTAGATCTAGCAAGAGAGGAGGCTAGATGAGAGGAATGATGGGCGATGGGATTGTTGGGAGGTGGATCGGGGTTGGGAAGTGGTGGCGAAGGCAGTAGCAGGAGGGGGGAAGGGCGGCTAGGTCATGGAGGGAAGGGTTAGGGTGGGAACTTGCACGGGAGCAGACATGCTCTTGATACCATATAGATAACTGAATAGAGTTGTATTAGATGATCTCAAAGGAGTACAATGCATTCTCTTATATAGGGTAAGAGAGGAGACATAAAATAGAGATAGGCAATATGGGACAAAACAACACAAGTAATATGTGAGGCACATGCAAGGCACATGACACTAAGTGAAGTATAAGCATATTCTATACGACTAAAATCAACATGTTTCCCTATAGTTCGAAAAATAGGTATTTATTCTTTATCATTCTTTAATCCTTTTTCCTATTCTTTGCATATATGGGATTAGTCCCATACTGTGTAATAGGGTTGTTGGCTGCCACCCAAGTCTATATAAATAGACGTGCCTTGTTTATAATACAACACACAAGTTGCTCTGCCTCTAGAATCTCTTAGATACCATGGTATTAGAGTAGAGCGACTCGTAACCCTAATCCTAGAAGTCAAGCAATAGTCTGCTCCCGACTATTGCAACCTTCTTCGCCACCAACAGCTGCAATTCTCTACAGTTGCCTGTAGTTGTCGTCATCTCCACGATTTAAGTCATCTCCACCAACTTTGGGGCTCGTCCTCATCATCGTGGAAGTCATCTCCACCAACTCCAATGGGCCCATTTGTCCTGTTCATGACGGAACCATCTTCACCGCTTCAACAACCATCTGCTGCACTGCACGACGACAATCATCGAGCACGGGTGGTGATCCTCACTATCGACAAGGAAACACTGTCTACATGCAACTGTATTTAGTTCTCACCTTTATCTCTTTAGATCATTGTCTTCAAGGCTTCTCTTATCTCCAAATTTGCTTTTAGAGATGGGGTAGAAGTTCCAAATGTCTTCCTTGTAGTGTTGGTTGGAGCTCCATGTCAAACCTACCTTAGTGGCGCATTACATGGTTTGTATCGTGTCTGACACGTCGTGTATTGCTGCTCGGGCCGATGCCATGCAACCATCTCTCCTTGTTCACGATCAAGTCATCACAAACCGAAAACTCAACAAGAAGAACTTCACTCGATGGAGTCACAATGTCGATCTGGTTCGAAGGACAAGGGAAGTTTGAACATCTCCTACGAGAGACTATGGCATGGTTGTATAGGCGGCTAGGCGGCCAGGCGTTGCCTAGGGACGCCTAGACAGCCTAGGCGGAGGTCCAGATGTTTTCAGGCATTTTTATACATGTAAAATTTGTGATAAATAAAGTTAAATCAGTAGATGATTAAATAATATTAAAATCAGTACATAAATAAACACAAATCAGTAGATAATTAAATAAAAAACAGTAGATAAATTGATATAAATAAGTAGATGAATAAATACAATTAAGTGGATAAATAAATACAAACCAGTTGATAAATAAAGTTACATCAGTATATGATTATATAATTTCAAATGAGTAGATAACTAAATACAAACCAGTAGACGAATAAATCAGTAGATGAATAAATACAAAGAAGTATATTAATAAATGCAAATCAGTTGATATACTAATATAAATCAGCAGACGATTAAATAATTCCTAAATCAGTACATAAATAAATACAAACAGTAGATGAATAAATACAATAAACACAAATCAGTTGATAAATAAAGTTAAATCAGTAGATGATTAAATAATATCAAAATCAGTACATAAATGAACACAAATCAATAGATAAGATAACTATATAACAAAAGAAGAAACAAAAATATAAATAAGTAGATGAATAAATACAATTAAGTGGATAAATAAATACAAATCAGTTAATAAATAAAGTTACATCAGTAGATGATTATATAATTTCAAAATCAGTACATAAATAATTCAAATGAGCAGATAACTATATTAAAAACAATAGACGGATAAAATCAATAGATGAATAAATACTCTAAAACATAGAAGATGGTTTGTATTAGTTGAGTAAAACACTTACATGAGACTCTCTTATATAAGAGAGAGCAAGAATAATCTAGAAACATGAATATTCTAGAATAAGGAAAAGGCTAATGGGCTAATAAACAAAGGCCCATAACACAATAATAAAGGTAAAATAAAGGCAGGAAAATATATATACTAATACTCCCCCTCAAGCTGGAGCGTAGATGTCAATCATGCCCAACTTGGCCATCAATGTAGTAAACTTGGTCTTCGGAAGAATTTTGGTGAAAAGATTTGCAACCTGATCTGCAGTTGGTGTATAAGGAGTAGAAATCTGACCAGATAAGACAGCCTCCCGAACGAAATGGCAATCAAAATCAATGTGTTTGGTGCGTTCATGGTAGGTGGGGTTGCTGGCAATGAAGATAGCAGTTTTGTTGTCACAGTGCATAGGAATTGATGGAGCAACAGAAATACCAAAATCTTGCAGAGGACGTGTACCCAGAAAAGTTCATAGGTGGTGTGAGCCATGGCTCGATACTCTGCTTCAGCGCTTGAGTGAGCAACTACATTTTGCTTCTTGCTTCGCTAAGTTACCAAGTTACCACCTAAAAAAGTGCAGTATCCGGAAGTAGATCGACGATCTATCTTACTCCCAGCATAATCAGAATCAGAGTAGCCAATAAGATTACAATGACCATGTTTCTTATACAAGCCAAGATAACTTTTCAAATACTTCAGAATATGGTAGACAACATCCCAATGGCATTGGCGGGGCTTATCCAGATATCTACTTATGAGACCAACAACAAAAGTGATATCAACCCTAGTGACGGTAAGGTAGATGAGTTTTCCAACCATTCTACGATACTGATGATGGTCAGGATAAGGAGGAGAAGTGTCGTCATCCCAGTTAGTGTTGGGATCCAAGGGTGTATTAGCTGGCTTAGCCCCAAGCATTCCTGTCTCTGATAGAAGATCTAAAACATACTTACGCTGAGACAAACATAGACCAGAGGATGAATGAGAGACTTCAATACCCAAAAATACCGTAGTTTGCCTAAGTCTTTGGTAATAAAGTTATTTTTCCAAGTATGTCTTAGTAGCTTGGATGCTTGTATAGTCACTTCCAGATAAGATAATGTCATAGATGTCGACAATGAGAACTACAAGACCAGATGTAGTTTTCTTAACACTGAGTGATCAAATTGAGAGTAGCGAAAGTCAAATTTCTGAAGAATAGAGCTAAGCTTGTCAAACCAAGCTCGGGGACTTTGCTTAAGGCCATAAATTGCTTTGTGAAGGCGACAGACTTTGGAAGACTCCCCCTGACTCTCAAAGCCAGGAGGTTGCTCCATATAAACCTCCTCATGCAGGTCACCATACAGGAATGCATTTTTAACATCTAAAGGCCAATCAGAATTTAACCGAGCCACATGAGAGAAAATCTCAAAATAATCAACCCCATATGTCTGAGTCAAGCCCTTGGCTACAAGGTGATCTTTGAGTCGTTCAATAGTACCATTTGGTTGATATTTGACTGTGAAAATCCACCTGCAACCAACTGGTGAACAACCATGGGGTGCATCAACCAAATCCCAAGCATGTCTATCAATGGGGCCTGCATTTCAGTTTCCATGGCTTGACGCCATGCTGGATGCTGGAGAGCCTGATCAACATTTTTAGGAATAGTAAAAACACAAAGCAAAAGTGAAATTTATAAAATTATTTCCCAGATTAGCAGTAGTGCAAAAATTCCCATAGGATGTTGCGTGCAAGAGCGAGTGCCCTTGCGTAAGCTGATAGGAATGTCTAAGTCAGAAAATACCTGAGATGGTGGCGGATCTGCTGACGTTGTTGGCAGACTTGGTTGGGCCATAGAGGGAGTCAGTGCCTTCGGTCTTCTTTGGTAGACTTTTAAAGGAGCATGTGCAACTGTACTATCTGACGTGGCAGTATCAGGTGTTTCTGACAGTAAGTCAGACGTCAAGGCAAATCCAACAGAAGAGTAGAACGACATATGTTCAAAAAAGACAACATCAATCGAAACCATCCATTTCTTAGTAAGCGGGTCAAAGCAGCGATACCCTTTTTGTGTTGGAGAGTACTCCAGGAAAATACACTTGGTAGCACGAGGGTCCAATTTAGTAAGGCCAGGACGCAGATTTTTCACAAAGCACGTACTCCTAAAAATACGAGGTACGGTGAACAAAGGAGCATCAGGGTAAAGAATTTGAAAAGGTACTTGATTGCCAAGAACAGAAGATGGCATGCGGTTAATAAGATAACATGCAGTGGAAACAACATTTGGCCAAAAAACATGGGGAGCATGATAATGAAAGAGAAGAGTACGCACAATCTCAAGAAGGTGTCGATTCTTGCACTCAACAATGCTGTTCTGTTGGGGTATATACACACAAGAGGTTTGGTGAATAGTGCCCATTTTGGTACCAAAAAATTGACTGACTTTTGCATGAATTCAAGGGCATTATCAGTTCGAAAGACTTTAATGGTTTTACCAAACTGGGTACGTATCTCAGCAAATAAAGTTGTAATAGTGTCAAGTATATGAGATCTGTCTTTTAACAAAAACAACTAGGTGGTTCTAGAAAAATCATCAATAAAACTCATAAAGTACCGAAATCCAGAAATACTAGCAACAGAGCACGAGCCCCAAATATTAGCATGCACAATATCAAATGATTCTTTTGAGCTAATACAATTTTTCTTAGTAAATGTTTATCGAGTTTGTTTCCCTAAATGGCATGTCAAACAATGAAAAACTGACTCGAAAATGTCTGGTAATAAATACTTCAATTTTGCTAGTGAAGGGTGCCCCAAGCGGTAGTGCACTGGATGTCGGTCACAGAAGTAGTTAGGTAAGCCTTTGTCTTTGGTGAATCCAAATAGTAAAGTCGTATGGTCCCTTATGGTCTGAATCAATCTTCATCCTCGCGCGCAGATCCTGAAAGATAACGCCATCTGGGTCAAAAGTAATTGAGCATTGTAGGCTCTTAACAGTTCTACTCACAGATAACAAGTTGATAGGAAATTTAGGAACAAAAAGTGCCGAGTTCAAAATAAGACGACCAGAAACAGGTGTTTGAGAACCACCAGCTAATGTGACAGGCGGAATAGAAATACAAATAGTAGATGAATAAATACATCATCATCGTCAACTAAGCCTCAATCCCAACGATATTGGGGTCGACTACATGGATCCTTCTTTTTCAATCAACTCTATTATGGGTCATACTCTGATTAAGATGTAAAATTTCAAAATCTCTCTTTGTAAGCTCTTCCCAAGTTAATTTAGGTCTGCCTCTGTTTCTTTTAGTTGTGCTTGACTCAATGACCTTGCTTCGGATAGGTGCATTTGTAGGTTTGTGTTGCACATGTCCATACCATCTTAGATGGCCTTCATGCAACTTGTCCTCGATGCTAGATAAATAAATAGAATAAATACAAATCAGTTGATAAATAAAGTTAAATCAGTTGATAAATGAAGTCAAATCAGTAGATGATTAAATAATATCAAAATCAGTACATAAATAAACACAATCAGTAGATAACTAAATAAAAAATAGTAGATAAATAAATACAAATAAGCAGATGAATAAATACAATTAAGTAGATGTCTGGGCGGGTCGCCTAGCCGCCTGGGCGGACGCCTAGCTTGCCTGGCCCGCCTAGCACGCCCGGTATAACCTTTGATGCTGGGTGACTAGATATAGAGAACCCATTGGCCGCCTGGCCAGCCTAGGCGGCCGCCCGTACAACACAACACTCTAGACATGTGGAAACAAAGTGACGCAAATCTTCAGTCCATTCTATGCTATTTCATAATTTCTGGCTCTACCCCAGGTGTGCTCACTACCCTCTCAATTTGCACATAGTGAAAAGCACAAGTATCTGTGTGATGGAGTTTGCAAAGCTTAATATATACTAATCTGTTGTTAGCAGTTCAAACTCAGCTGTATAAAAATGCTGAATAATAGCTTAGTGCTTGTCTCTCATGCTCAAGGAAGCACAGACACGTTTCTAGACACGGACACTGACACGGATACAGACACGGGACACGGCAAATTTAAAAAATGTAGGACACGGACACGGCATTGGATGAGGGGAAAATGTTTTTTTTATATATCAATATGTGTGGATGTATGATGTATGAACTGGAATTTATTTTTAAGTTTGTCCAGATTAAGGTATCTATGTATATATAATCTTATATGCATGTAGAGGTGTGTCTTTGTGTGTGTAGTAGATATAATGTGAAGAACAAAACTAAACACGTAGTTTTTGTAAATATAGTATATTACAGAGTATTTATATATATGAGGTTCATATTACTCATTTAACCAGCTTATTAGACCATAATTTGATTCATATTTATATATATAATCTTATATGCATGTAGAGGTGTGTCTTTGTGTGTGTAGTAGATATAATGTGAAGAACAAAACTAAACACGTAGTTTTTGTAAATATAGTATATTACAGAATATTTATACATATGAGGTTCATATTACTCATTTAACCAGCTTATTAGACCATAATTTGATTCATAGTATCTGATTCAGTGCTTAGACTTTACATATTGTTTTTTCTTTCAACAGATTTGCTTGTAATTGTGATCAGATCTTAGCTCTCTGTGACATTTTCTCAGTGATAGGACATGAACAGCAGCTATATATTCAAAATTTGCATCGTCAAATATGGTATTACAGCAGCATCTGCTGTAGTGAAGTGTCCAGGAAGTGTCCGGGCAGTGTCCAGCTGTGTCCGGTGTGCTGAAAAAAACTAAATTGAACTGGACACGTCCCAGCCGTGTCCAAAACGTTTTGGGCCGTGTCCGGGAAGTGTCCGTGTCCGAAATGTGTCCGACACGGACAATGGGCTGTCTAGAAGTGTCCGTGCTTCCTTGCTCATGCTCATGGCCGGTTTTGTATAGTGTGTTGGGTCTGGTCCAGCCAGAACTTTTGATTGAAGAGTCATTGTAATACATTTTATAAATATTGAGCTGATCTCAAGCCAAGTAACAATGAACTCTCATCCTGTTAATCTGTTATCGGATTCTCTGCTAAGTGGGAATGAGTCGTGCAAGGTTTCATGGAGCTTGGCAAAGCTATTGGCGCCGTATTGTATGAGGATTATATAGAAACCAAATTTGGATGAAACACTTTGCTTTTTATGTGGTCACGAGGTCCTAACATTGGGGTAGGAAACATAACATGGCTAATCATTATTTGACTTGTCCTTGGGCAATGCTTTTGTATTTATTTTGAGGATCTTGTTTTATGAGTGGTTCTTTGCTATGTATGTTTTGGACTATTTTTTATTGAAAGAATGGGCTTATATGGCTGTTTTTTTAGAGTACTCTCCTCACCCTCTATCCCTCCCTTTCTTTCTCTACCCTCCCCCTCTCCTTCCCTCCGTTCCTCCCTTCCCTCTCTCTCTCCCTCCCTCATTAGAAAAAGATGCAAGTCACCTTTGTGTATTGTGAATTAGGAAACATGAGACACTAATCTGTATACCTACCAAGTTCCCAACACTAATCATTCTGGCTTATATATATATATATATATAATCTGTATACCTACCAAGTTCCCAACACTAATCATTCTGGCTTATATATATATATATATATATATGCGCGTGTCTATATGTAAATACACACATATATATATGTATGTATCATGTATGTATGTATGTATGTTATACATGCATGCAATATATGTATACATATATATGTGTGTGTGCTATATATATATATATATATATATATATATATATATATATATAGTCAGGCTAGTGTACACTTGAGTGTACCAGAGGCACCGTACACCTCAATCGTTTTTAAAGATGCAATAACATTTTGAAAAATCTAAACCGTCGATCTTCTTAAATATCTTAAGAACATACTATATAACAAATTTCAGCTCATTTGGACACTTATAGGTCGTACATCTAAAGGAGGCAAAAATCATACATTTCAAATGAGTTTTGTGCGTCGATTTTGTTGTCCTTAGATGAGTGACTTACACTCATCTGAATGAGCTCAAATTTTGTATGTGGCCTATTATTATTGTAACCATGAAGATCGATGGATTAGATTTTAGAAAAACATAGTCTAGATAGGCAAACATCATTGGGGTGTACAACGTGATCTGTACACTCGAGTGTATTCTAGCCTGTCTCTCTCTCTCTCTCTCTCTCTATATATATATATATATATATATAGGACAACGATCCAGTGAGAAACATATCTTGGTTAGAGCATGAGAGGCATTTGAATAACTTTGCTCAATCATCAAATTTTCACAATCCAACCTTATGGATTGAAAATAGACCTTATTAGTTACCTTCCCATAAAATTTCATCATCATGGGAATTGTATTGCATCTACAACAAGCGAATACTTTTCAACGCTCAATATTGAGTTTTAGGCTAACCGTTGGATGTAAAACATGTATATTGTATATATGGACATGTAAAAAAATCAGATCGCAATGATTTTTTGTGTGAAGGTAAATAAAGTGATGCTCTTCCCATCTATAAGGTTGGATATTAGAAAGAAGCTATAGCTTTACAGTTATTCAAATGCCTCTCATGCTCTCACCGTAGAATGTTTCTCACTAGATCGCTACCCTATATATATATATATAGAGAGAGAGAGAGAGAGAGTCAGGCTAGAATACACTCGAGTGTACAAATCGCACAAATACACTCAAGTGTGTTTGCATATCAACACTATTTTTTGCAAAATGTAAACCATTGATCTTCACCGTCATGCTATAACTAGGCTACATACAAATTTGAGCCCATTTGGATGAGTGTAAGTCACTCATCCAAGGGCACCAAAATCGACGCGGGAAACTAATTTGAAATGCATAATTTTTGCGGTCTTTATAACATGACCTATAAATGTCCAAATGTGCTCAAATTTTGCGTATGAGCTATTCACAAGATGTTTAAGAAGATCAATGGATTAGATTTTTGAAAAAAAAATATTGCATCATGAAAAACTACCTGAGTGTATTCCATAGTAACAAAAGTCTCCGAATTTTACGAAAAATCGGCGATTTTTCACGATGTTATAGGCTCCCGAATACTCATCACGATTAATACGCCAATCGCCGATTTTTCACAACTTTTCACGATTAATCCCGCTTTTTCGCGATTTATACGATTTTTTACGATTCTTCATGACTTTTCACGATTTTTCACGATTTTTCTCTTTCAAGTCGCTTACTCTTTTTTTTACCAAACCATGTACACAAAATTCCTAATACACACTAAACCTCAAAGCCCCCACTCCTCTGGACAGTTCATGTTATTTCTCAACTATTTTTTACTTCTTTTCCTACATTTTTACTCACTAAGATTGTATGTCTTGTGGCCGTAACAGTTACATGCATCATATACGTATGTACATACATACATTTATCTATATATATACACATGCATACATGCATATATATATGCATACATATATATGTATATACTTATATTGCTGACTTATTCTCGATTATTTCCGAATAGTTGACCGAACTTTGACCGAAATTTATCGATCTTTTCATGACTTTTTCTCGATTTTTTTCGAATTCCGATTTTTTCCAACCAGTCGAAAAGTTGCTGAATCCCGAACTTGTTACTGTTGACTCAAGGTCAATTAGGTCAATGTTGACTCACGTCTAAATTGACTAAACCCTTGTTTTGATGATGACTAACCATTCCACATATTGGTGTCTAATGCTTCTACATTGAGTGATTTCAGATTAGGTTTAGACACACTCCAAATGCCCTAACTTGCGCATATCAAATTGGAGAAAAGACAAGTCAAAATAGCTACAAGTATGCAATTTGGGATCTCTATGTAAATGACCTTAGAATTGCTTTGTAATCACTTGTAATGATTGTATGACTTGTAATTAAGCTTAGAAAAATTATTGGGACACAAAAATCCATCATTTGTACGGTTAAACGAAAATTCCAAAATACCCATAACAGGGATTTTGTCGGCCGAATTCCAAACTCGGCCGATCCATATATTCTGGGATTTTTGTTGGAATCGGCCGAGTTACAAACTCAGCCGATCCACCGTTCGGTCGAGTTCTAGCTAGGAAACTCGGCCGATCCACTGATCGGTCCAAGTCTGGAAATGGACCGATCGGTCGAGTTTCTCAAAGGAAACTCGGCCGACAGTCTAGCTTTCAGCCTTGTCTTTTAGTGGTTCGGCCGAGTTACCTTTATATAAACTCGGCCGATCAGACTGTACGAAAAAGTGCAGAAAAGTGATACTAGCCGTTGTGGAGTTGCAACAAGTGAAAATAGATCCGTTGCAAGCCACAAAACGGCTAGTTTTCGTTCTTAAGTGTTCCCAAAGGCTAAGAGGCATCCCCAGCTATAAATAGGACCCCTTGGGCTTCATTCCAAGGTTGAGCATTCACTATGAAGGTTCCTATTCTATAGTTGAGTGATCCTACAACCTCCTCTCTCTCTCTAAGCTTAATAACTTGCTACATCCATTAGAGTGAGTAGGAAATCTGTAAGAGAGCTAGTCATATATGTATATCTTGTGAGGCTCTCACTTCCACCACCTCCCTTCTATCATTCCTATCTTGAAGATGAAGGTTCTCTCTCTTGTCCAAGAGAGGTGAAGAAGAACAAGGGAAGGAGTCCCTTGGTGAAGATCAAGGCTAAAGACTTGGAGCTAGAGTGGGTAAGTCCTTGGAGAAGGCAGAAGACTCAAGCTCAAGTGGGTAAGTCCTTGGTGGAAAGCTTCTGCGAGTCAAGGTGAAGTCAAAGGCGGAAGATCCAAGAAGAGTGGGTAATTCCTACAAGGCCGAAGACTTGTGCAAGAGTGGGTAAGTCCTTGGAGAAGGCCGAAGACTCTTGCAAAGTGGGTAAGTCCTTGGTAAGGTTGAAGACTCTTTGTATTGGATAGGTAAGTCCTTTGTTGGTCATGTATTGTATGTCTTATTAATGAATATAAGAGTGCAATTGGTTGAAGTCCTAGAGGTTGACCTCTCTAGGCAAGTGGTCTGACACACTTCTAGTTTGAAGTGTGGAACCACTCTAAATAGCTTGTCTAATTGGTGCATGTTCAATCTCTCTTATCCTTGCTATGCATGATTTAGTTGCACTCAAATTACCTATTTAGCAACCTTATCTTGTCATATAATTTGAAGGTTTAATGAATTTTGTTTAAGTGCTTTCAGCTCTATTCACCCCCCCTCTAGAGCATCTAATCACCCATCTAGGATCCAACAAGTGGTATCAGAGCGGGTCTTCTCCAAGCATACTTCAACAAGTAGGAGAAGATGGGTGACTACCTAGGAGGGAGACTCTCGACCAGCCTTCCAATCTTCAATGGGAGCAACTTCCTCTATTGGAGAAGAAGACTTCAATTCTTCATCCAAGGATCAAGTCTCGAGATGTGGCAAATGGTGAACAGCCCATACATTCTACCAAAGACAAACATTGAAGAATGGGATGAAGCCACCTTGATGAAAGCAACCTTGAATGCTAGAGCCATGCACATCCTATATGCCTCCATGACCCCCACCGAGTTCAACTGGATTTCCTCTTGTGAGACGGCCTATGAGGTATGGAGAAAGCTTTGCATCACTTATGAAGGGACATATCAAGTGAAGGAAAGCAAAGTCTACATGCTCAAAGGGTTGCTTGAGAACTTCAAGATGGGAAAGGAAGAGAGCATAGCCAACATGTACTCAAGGCTCAACACCATCTTGAATGGTCTTGCTGTTCTAGGACATCCTATGTCTAGTGGAGAGATCAACTCAAAGATCCTTAGAATTCTCCCCAAGAGATGGGAATCCAAGGTGACTTCCATTGAAGAAGCAAGGTCGCTTAGGGATATTCCTATTGAAGAGCTCATTGGAAATCTACAAGCACATGAAGCCACACTTGACAAGAGGGAGGAAGTAGAAAGACAAGAAAAGAAAGAGCTAAAGAGAATGAAGAAGGCTGAAATGAAGGCTCAAATTGAAGCTATCATGGAACAAGTCTCTCCATCCTCTCAAGCTAAAGAAGATGCCATGTACTCCAAAGGTCGACTCTACAAAGGCAAGTCCTCCTCCATCCGGTGCTTCACATGTGGAAAGAAGGGTCACTACAAGGAAGATTGCCCACAAGGCAAAAAGACCCATCTTCACAAGAAGAAATGGCAATCAAGCTCAAGTGGCTCCTCCAACTCAAACTCAAGTGAAGATTCAAGTGAAGGATCAAGCTCAAGCTCAAGTGATGAAGGAGAATGCCATTTTGCTCTTATAGCATCAACAAGTGAAGACTCAAGTGAGGTAAACCTAGACTCGTTAGATAAAGAATCTTTAATTGCTATTATTCATGATATTTGTGCCTCTTATAAGTCTTCTAAAAAGAAAAAGAAAAAGCTTGCTAAAATTGTTGATAATTTGCATATAGAACTAGATGATCTTGAATATGCAAATTCTTGCTTGCTTATTGATAAAAATGATTGTCTTAGCCAAGTAGACTCTCTTAAACTTGAAAATGCTAGTTTACTTGATAAGATTAAATCTCTAGAAGCTCAACCTCTAATGCCTAATTCTAATGAAGAACATACTTTAATTGTTGATTCTCTCATGCATGACATTGATGTTCTTAAATCTGAAAACAAAAACAAAGATTTTGTTTTGCATGAATTAGAACTAGAAAATGCCTCCTTGCTTGCTAAAATCAATGGGCATGAATCTTGTTCTAGTTCTACTAATAGAGAGAATGATGTTGCTGCTCTTCATATTGATAGAGATTCTTATTTAACTAAAACTCTTTGCCTAGAAAATGATCTTCTACATGCTAGAAATAACATTAATCAATTGTCTTCTACTATTGCTTCTCTTAAGCATGATAATGATAGTTTAAGATCTTCTTTGCAAAGATTCTTAGTTGGTAAAAAGAATCTTAATCAAATCCTAGACCATACTACTAAACAAATTGGTAGACATGGTTTAGGGTATGATAGTAGTCAAGGGAACAACAAAGATAAAGGACCTCCAATATTCCATGGAGAATCCTCTAGTTCTAAGACTATGGGCACATGCAACTATTGCAATGAATTAGGTCATTATTCTAATTGTTGTCCTTTTCGGAAAGCACCAAAGAGCAATAGGATTTGGGTTGCTAAACTAACTCCTCCGGACCCAAAAACATGATTGGGGACCATTTCATCTTTCTTCTTGTAGGTACTTGCAAATGGATTGACTTGAGCTATTGAATTGTAAATTGACTTCTCAATCCACATGAAAGAAGAAAGGTGAGATGTGTAGAGGGTGACAACAAGTAGAAAAGCAATGGTAAGCACAAAGGTATTGTTTTATTGCTTATAACCTGTTCTAACTTGTTTTTGTCAAGTTAGTATGCACTATACATATGGTTTTTGAGTCAAAAGTGGCATTTTGTGTTTCTCTTCACACTCTTGCTCAAAAACTGTTTCTAATGCTTCTATAGTGCATTACTAACTTGCTTAGACATGTTTGGATATGGTTTGTATTTTTAGCATGCCTCTAGATATGTTTTATGAAAAATATGTGCTTTTTCTACAGCAGTTTTGTCGGCCGAGTTTTGTCCTGTCTAAAACTCACCGATAGGCACCAATGGGTGTTGCCAACAGCTGCGATCGGCCGAGTTGCCAATACACAGAACTCGACCGAAAACACTGTTCACAGAGTATACATTTGGCTTATTGAATGAGAATTTCCCTCTCAACTAGATTTTCTCAACCAATAGCCTTATTCTTTGGCACTCCATTTGGTACCTTTATATATGCATATTGCCATGTTCTAAATGCCTATCTTGCTTACAACTCTATCTCTCTAATTGCTCTAAATTGGTATATCTATATCGTGCAATTACTTGCTTTGAGTTGTTTTGCAGGTTTTGATGATGAACTCTTTGGATCTCTTGGTTGTCTTAAATTGCTTCCGTTGTACTCTAACTTGCTACATCTATCTAGGTGTATATCTTGTTTTGATACAACCTTGAGGTTCTTAGGGGTAATCATCTTATGGTAAGGATGCATATCTAGTGAGTTATATCCTTTCATGCGTCTAAAATTGCATATCTCTTGGTTTGGATATATCTCTATATCTACTCATAGCTTGCTTTATCTTGTGTATCTCTTGCTATGATCTAGATCCTACTAGTAGTCCTAACTTGTGATACCATCTACTAGTAGTTCATATATATGTAGTTCTAGCCTTGTTTAAAATTGCCATCTTTGATCATCTATATGTTATGCTTGTATCTTATCTCATACATACTCAAGATTGTTCCTTGAATTGCATATCTACTATCTTGAGTTGCTTGCATAACATTGTGATGCAGGGTACATAGATCTACATGATATGTAGAAATTGGAGTATTTTTGGATTTTATGCAGCTTTTGCTCCAGTTTCAGTTTTTGGTGCAAGTATAGTGCTTTTTATGCAGAAACACCCTTCTGAGCAAGACTCATTGCTTCGCCATGAGCTCCGATGGTTTTTGGTCAAATTCCATCATCTTGAGGGTCAAATTTGTGATTTATTGTTTTTCTGCAGCACCTTATCTTGCATTTTTGGGTTGTTCAAGTATATGCTTTAACTTGCTTTTCTTTCTATGCTTGGACAAGCCCCTATCTGTGCTCTTCTACTCTCCTCATATATATTTTGTGTTATCTCCTTTCTCTTTAACAAGTGATGTTTTTTTTTCTTCATAACCCCCACCTTTTTGAAATGACAAAGGGGGAGAAAGGTAATGTCTTCTTTTAAAAAGAGGAAGAAGGCATGTCTTACATGAAGAGGAGAAGAATGTCCATGTAAAGGGGAGAAGGTAAAGGGGAGGAGACATATATGTGTAGACATATATGAGTAGAAGACATAGTTTCTATAAATGTTATGAAAGCTAACCATGCAGGAGAAATAGCATCAATTGAGGGGGAGTATGAGAACTCCATGCGCATCAATTGAGGGGGAGCATATGAGCTCAATCCTATTGAAACCCCTAGGTTTCTCCGAAGGTATGATTTTACGTACAAGCTTTCAATACATTTATGGAATGGTTTGTCATCTTCAAAAAGGGGGAGAATGTTGACTCAAGGTCAATTAGGTCAATGTTGACTCACGTCTAAATTGACTAAACCCTTGTTTTGATGATGACTAACCATTCCACATATTGATGTCTAATGCTTCTACATTGAGTGATTTCAGATTAGGTTTAGACACACTCCAAATGCCCTAACTTGCGCATATCAAATTGGAGAAAAGACAAGTCAAAATAGCTACAAGTATGCAATTTGGGATCTCTATGTAAATGACCTTAGAATTGCTTTGTAATCACTTGTAATGATTGTATGACTTGTAATTAAGCTTAGAAAAATTATTGGGACACAAAAATCCATCATTTGTACGGTTAAACGAAAATTCCAAAATACCCATAACAGGGATTTTGTCGGCCGAATTCCAAACTCGACCGATCCATATATTCTGGGATTTTTGTTGGAATCGGCCGAGTTACAAACTCAGCCGATCCACCGTTCGGTCGAGTTCTAGCTAGGAAACTCGGCCGATCCACTGATCGGTCCAAGTCTGGAAATGGACCGATCGGTCGAGTTTCTCAAAGGAAACTCGGCCGACAGTCTAGCTTTCAGCCTTGTCTTTTAGTGGTTCGGCCGAGTTACCTTTATATAAACTCGGCCGATCAGACTGTACGAAAAAGTGCAGAAAAGTGATACTAGCCGTTGTGGAGTTGCAACAAGTGAAAATAGATCCGTTGCAAGCCACAAAACGGCTAGTTTTCGTTCTTAAGTGTTCCCAAAGGCTAAGAGGCATCCCCAGCTATAAATAGGACCCCTTGGGCTTCATTCCAAGGTTGAGCATTCACTATGAAGGTTCCTATTCTATAGTTGAGTGATCCTACAGCCTCCTCTCTCTCTCTAAGCTTAATAACTTGCTACATCCATTAGAGTGAGTAGGAAATCTGTAAGAGAGCTAGTCATATATGTATATCTTGTGAGGCTCTCACTTCCACCACCTCCCTTCTATCATTCCTATCTTGAAGATGAAGGTTCTCTCTCTTGTCCAAGAGAGGTGAAGAAGAACAAGGGAAGGAGTCCCTTGGTGAAGATCAAGGCTAAAGACTTGGAGCTAGAGTGGGTAAGTCCTTGGAGAAGGCAGAAGACTCAAGCTCAAGTGGGTAAGTCCTTGGTGGAAAGCTTCTGCGAGTCAAGGTGAAGTCAAAGGCGGAAGATCCAAGAAGAGTGGGTAATTCCTACAAGGCCGAAGACTTGTGCAAGAGTGGGTAAGTCCTTGGAGAAGGCCGAAGACTCTTGCAAAGTGGGTAAGTCCTTGGTAAGGTTGAAGACTCTTTGTATTGGATAGGTAAGTCCTTTGTTGGTCATGTATTGTATGTCTTATTAATGAATATAAGAGTGCAATTGGTTGAAGTCCTAGAGGTTGACCTCTCTAGGCAAGTGGTCTGACACACTTCTAGTTTGAAGTGTGGAACCACTCTAAATAGCTTGTCTAATTGGTGCATGTTCAATCTCTCTTATCCTTGCTATGCATGATTTAGTTGCACTCAAATTACCTATTTAGCAACCTTATCTTGTCATATAATTTGAAGGTTTAATGAATTTTGTTTAAGTGCTTTCAGCTCTATTCACCCCCCCTCTAGAGCATCTAATCACCCATCTAGGATCCAACAGTTACTATGGTGTATTTTGCTCCGAATACACTCGAGTGTATTCTAGCCTGACTCTCTCTCTCTCTCTCTCTCTCTCCATATATAGACCGCTTTTTACCCAAATTTCCGCATGATTCCCGAATCTCGAATTTTTCAGCTCGACTGAACGTATCCCGAATACCAAATTTGTGACTATGCCGGCTGATACATGCAACTTACATGTGTCGGTCAATTAAATGGCACTTGCGGAGCATGTTCATAAAATTCAACCACATTGATTCAACACTATAGAGATTAGACGTGTTTCAAAAATCATAACATGTCTCATATGGGTCATGAGATATAGCAATATAAAATCCAACAGTTTGTGCAGTTTTTACAACTTACCGTTGATTGAAAACTATACATATTCTTTGGATCTATGGATGTCAGATTGTGGTGATTTTTGATACACATCTTATCTAAGGGGTAGAAATCATATCCATAAGGTCGGATTGTACAATTAGATTTTACAATCATCATAAATGAAGATGGGTACATGTAAGCTACATGTACTCGGGTACATAATTCTTTTAGCCTATATATATGTATATATACAGAGAGTGAAGTTGAAATACACTCGAGTGTACAGGTGACGCTATACACCTCAGTCATTTCACATCATGAAGCAATTATTTTGAAAATCTAAACCGTTGTTCTTCTTAAATAGCTTCGGAAGATTCTATATAATAAAGTTGAGCTCATTTGGACACTTATAGGTCATGCCTCTAAAGGAAGCAAACATCATGCATTTCAAATTAGTTATGTGTGTCGATTTTGTTGTCCTTGGATGAGTGACTTACGCTTATCTAAATGAGCTCAAATTTTGTATGGGGCCTGTTACTATTGTAACAATGATGATCAATGGATTAGATTTTGCGAAAATATGGTCTACATAGGCAAACCCCATTGGGGTGTACGGTGTAATCTGTACACTCGAGTGTATTCTAGCCTGACTCTCTCTCTCTCTCTATATATATATATATATATATATATATATTTATATGTATATATTGTCCACATGCTACCCAGGTTTGGAAAGGCCTGTTGGACCCTACACTATGGCATAAGTTCTTCTCTGGAAGCGATCTGTGGAGTTGGATCTCTTCTAACATCTCATCAAACACAAACCAAACACAAACGTTCGTGATCGGTAGTTGGCACATTTCGAACAATAGAAATCGGGAGGTTTTTGAGAAGATAAAGAAGTCCGCGACTCTCCAAATCCAATTCATCAAGGAGGAGGTGTGATTGTCTGAGGAAGTGTGGTCCAAGGACAACTGTAAACCTATTACAAAACACACTTACAGCTGGAGAAAACCTCAGGAGGGCCAGTTGAAATTCAATACAGAGCTACCTTTAAGCAGAGGAAACCATGCATTGCAGTCACTTGCCGTGATAGTACAGGTGGTTGGGTTGGAGGGGCTGGCAAGATGATAACCTCTGACAGTGTCTTGGAGGCTGAAATCTGGGCCATTATCTTTGCACTTGATCTGGTAGAGGAACATGAGATCCAACAGTTGATTATTGAGACGGATTCATCCATGGTTAGGATGCCCATTGAGGGGAACCTTGAAGATAACCCGAAGCTGGCCAAGTGGATATGGGAAGCTAAGAGGAAGTTTAGGGAGAATTGGTATTGCACTGTATCAACCGAGAAGGCAATCATGTTGCTGATTTGTTAGCAAAGCACCACCAAAAAACCAATGGCGGATTCTGTTTCTACAGAAGGCCATCTAGGGACTTAGTTGAATTAATTAAGTGAGTCTTGTAATGGCAGTAGTACTGCTAGGTTTAACTTTTGCACTACTAATGTAGACTGTAATGATCCAGATGAGTTTGGTTGCATGAGGAGGGCGAGATGAATAAAAATCTCATGACTTCACCAATATATATATATATATATATGTATAGAGAGAGAGAGAGAGAGAGAGAGAGAGTCAGGCTAGAATACACTCGAGTGTATTCGGAGCCGAATACACTCAAGTAGTTTTTCGTGATGTAATATTTTTTTCAAAAATCTAATCCATTGATCTTAAAAATGTTGTGAATAGCTCATACGCAAAATTTCAGCACATTTGGACATTTATAGGTCATGTTACAAAGACCGCAAAAATTGTGCATTTCAAATTAGTTTCGCGCGTCGATTTTGTTGCCCTTGGATGAGTCACTTACACTCATCCAAATGGGCTCAAAATTTGTATGTAGCCTAGTTATAGTATGACGGTGAAGATCAATGGTTTACATTTTGCAAAAAATAGTCTTGATATGTGTCAAATAATAAAAGAAGGCAACTCGTTGTATTAGATAGGAGAAACCCTGCTCCTATAAATAGGAGAACAGGGAAGCATACAAACTTAACTAAACCCTAATGGGCCAAGACACAGTGAGGCTCATATTACAAGGACAATATAAATAACTAATAAACAGACTCTCTAACACTCCCCCTCAAGCTGAAGTTGGGAAATCCCAAATCAGCTTGCAGATAGAGAGTCAAACTAGAAAACAAATAGACAGAAATAAAAGGATAAACCAAGCCCATACAAAATTTTTCTCCCCCTCAATATTACATTAAAGCACTCAAACACTCAGAAACTCCCCCTCAAGTAGATACTCCAAGCAAGCAGACAAACAGGTCACAGAAGCTTCTCGATCATCTGGAGCAGAAATAAGCAGCAACACAATCATCTGGAGCAAAAGATATAATAGATGATAGGCACCAAGGTCTTCATCAACGTCGTCGTCGTAGTAGCCAGAGAGTGCTGGGTCACAGGCAGCAAAGTCCAGAGAGTGCTGGATCACAGGCAGTAGAGGTCAACGTACAAATATAGTACGGACGGGTCAACGTGCGAAACAGAACACGGACGAGCCAGAGAGTGCTGGTACACAGTAGTAGAGAGTCGACGTGCAAACAAGGCACGGACATACCAGAGAGTGCTGGCGCACAACAGTAAAAAGTCGACGACATAGGCAGATAGAAGACCAGTAGGCAGAGTAGCAAGCAAGAAATAACTCCAGTAGACGAAGCTCTTCATCTTCCCTCTTCATAAAGTATCCATCACAATAGCAGACGTCATAAATCCAGATAGAGTCCAAGTATTCAACTTCACAGCAACAATCGAGGTAGATGATGAATAAACAATAATAGCAGCAAAATGATCCATATATCAACAATGAAGGTAGCATGAAGATCCATATAGACAGCAGCATATATATCTTCCTCATCTCTCCTTCATCTTATCTCTTCCTCTACTCTTCATCCTCTATTCTCCCCCTCACGCCAAGCACGGAAAGAGTAAAGGAGTGGTTGGCGTGGACAGTAAAAAAATAATGGTAGAGGCAAAAAATTTCTATAGGCAAATAGGTGGAGGAGGCAACCGACAACACACATGGATCTTAGAAAAACCCACGTAGGGGCAGCAGATAGAGAAAAAAAATCTACGCCAACATGGAGGATTAATCACTCCACCATGAGGCGCAGACAGATAGAGAAGATGAATCCCTTTACTTCGTCAACGTGCCAGAACTGGAAAGTTACCGAGGCTGTCCGGAGATTTCGGAAAGAGAAACGGAGCTAGATGGAGGGGCTTGTGGTGGATGAGGCCACAAGGATAGAGGTTATTAGGGGATTAGAGGTGGATGGAGGGCTGCGGAGGGGTGGACGGCGACCGGCAGCGGCGGCGGCACTGTAGCAGTACTGTAGCGGCAAAAAAAAAGGACGCCCAGAGCGGCAGAAAATGAAAGAAATAGCCTCAGAGACCATGGAATAGCCTGCGGGCAGCCGACCCACAAGGAAGAAGGGTGGCCGCCCGCCGGCTACATCTCCCTCTTGTTTCTCTCTCTCACGTACGACGGCGGCTCAAGATCGCTGCTCTGATACCATGTCAAATAATAAAAGAAGGCAACTCGTTGTATTAGATAGGAGAAACCCTGCTCCTATAAATAGGAGAACAGGGAAGCATACAGACTTAACTAAACCCTAATGGGCCAAGACACAGTGAGGCCCATATTACAAGGACAATATAAATAACTAATAAACAGACTCTCTAACAATATGTAAACACACTTGAGTGTATTCGTGCGATCTGTACACTCGAGTGTATTCTAGCCTGACTCATATATATATATATATATTCTAATATTTGTTGTTTTTTATGTGCATACCACTCAGGCACCATCAATCCTTATTATAAGTTTATAACCATCATATCTGGTTTGTCTAATGCTGCATCGTCGATCCACCATGTCTGCCATCTTAATTTTATCTATACATGTGATCATAATGCCGTAATATATACTTGCTTTCTAGCTTGTGCACGCTAATCTCTAGGCATTCCACTGGATACCATGATGTTATAACACTGTATATTGGTAATTCTACATGTGATTTCTTCTGTTGTTTAAAATGTATGTGGTCATCTTTTGGGACGATCTACTGCTATTGCCCCTCCCCATCCAACCATTGAGTAGCAAATGCCTAAATGGATATGTTCTAGAACGTGCCAATACTATCTTGTTTTGGGATTTTTATCACCTGTAACAAGCTAGGTATGTCTTAGTCTCACACTCCATCTCATTAATGCAGCTGTATTTTCTTCTTCTTTTACATTTGTATTGCACGATGCCTTAACCATACAAGACATCTCATTACTGGACAGTCTGCTTTAGCCATCAATATTGTATTCTCTGTTGGATTCAGATTTATGGTGCTATGTCTCAGTCACGCAGATCAGTTTTTTAGCATGTATCTTTTGGAATTGTAGCCTAGCTTGCAACAAATGTTACTATATTGGTATATTTCTGAATGAATGGTTTAATATTGTATGCAAACATCATGTATTCAACGTATAAATTTATGATCTATAACTCTATGTTTCATTAGTATATGTTCATTTTATACTTTATCTGTGGCTCTAGTTTATAATTTTGGCATGTGTCACAAATCATGGTCTTTCATGGCATTGGATTTGAACATTGAATTTCTGATCAAATTTCTACGATTCTTCTCTACACTAGAAATTCAGCATGTTTCAGAGTGAATTTTCCAGAACCTATTATGCATAATCCCTAACCAAATGTGTATTGGTGCGCACACACTCCCCCCCCCCCCCCCCCCAATAAAAAAAAAACCCAGTCAGGTTAAGCCTTAATTGTGATTAAAAAAATCAAACCTAGCATTGGTTGGGCTTACCAGTACATACTGCAGAAGTGGTTGTAGTCTTTATTTGTTTTGTCACTCCAGTCTGTATAATACACTTTGTATAACTTCCTGATCTCTGATGAGTTGATAGCATAATTATACATGGAATCTTTGATACGTTTTTTTGCACCGTCTGAAAACAAGATGCACATGCATGCATTGTTCTTTGACTTTTTTGGCAATTGCTTAATGATTTCCCCCTCTTTGTTTTATGTAGGACTTGCATGATCAGCTTTACGGTAAAAGTTGATAGGGAAGATAAAGAGGCGACCTTTTCGGGCTTATAAGTAATCACATTTATGCGCCTTATCATATGTTGGAAAGGTCATTATTGTTGTTTGTTTCTCGGTTTTTGGTTATCATCAGATCGTTCAGTTAGTAAATGTAGAGCATTAATAAGGCGCGCTTCTCTTTGTACCGGGAAGCACAGTTGATTGTTCGTCGTCGTCGTCGTCATCATCATCACCACCACTCATCGTTATCATCATCATCTTCGTTTCATCCCAACCATGCTACGGCTGACTACATGGACCCTTCTTTTCCATTGATCTCTGTAATAGGTCATATTAAAGCACAATTGATTATTAGCTGCTTAATTTAGTTTTCTCTCTTGAGAATTTGATGAAGGTTCTTTCTTCTTAAGACTGCTAGAGAGGGGCATCTGACATTTTTTTTTTCGGAGGCCATTTGGACCTAGGGCAATGCTGGTGAACAATTCATTGTGGACATGAAGTTTCCTTGAAGAAAATAATGGTTCGTAGTGACACTTTGCTCAATTCAACTGCTAGAAAATGGATCGTGTTTGTGGGCGGTTGTCACAATTTCTGACACTGCTAAAAATATCTAAGCCTGTATTTTTTTGATATATTGGCATTTTACATGTAGATGGATGTCGTGGAGATATATCATGCTTCTATGCGCTGACGACCATATATCTTGTACACCGTCTTAACAGCCATCTGAACGACACCGATCTTGCATGTTCTTACAAAATGGGACCCACCACAGAACAACCTAATAGGTCTCCCTGATGTACATGACATGATAATGCGTGTTCTTTGGATCTTAATGCTTTTATTTATAATTCTTATTCCTGTCGTCATGCTGTTCGGCTACAAACAGGCCAATGAGATAGATATTATGCTTCTTAGATTATAAGTCTAGTACCTCCAGAATTGCAGTAGCTCACTTACCTCCCCGAGGGTCACCTCCAGTTGCCTAGTACTCCAGAATGGCAGTAGCTCTTTTGCCTCCCCTAAGATCACCTCCATTTGCACAGTACCTCCAGAATGGCAGTAGCTCGCATGCCTCCCCTAGGGCCACTTCCAGTTGCCTAGTATATATAGAATGGCAGCCGCTCGCTTGCCTCCCCCAGGGTCACCTGTTGCCCAGATGGGTATCGGATTGCCAGAAAGTTACCTTTGTAAGTCTTTTCGGTTTGATAAACATCTTAGTTTAACAATACTAACATTTATAGGGATGTGCGTTGAGCTGGGGTCTTGCTCATCGTAATTAGTTTAACAATACTAACATGACTTGGCTCTGGTCTTGCTCATCGTAATTAGTGAACACAAACTGAAACATTTGGATCGGGATGTCTACAAACCCTATAACTAAAGAAAAATTCTAGGCATGCATGCTTGCCCACCCGTTCGCCCACCCCGTGAGGAAGCGTGGAAGGGGTACTCTACCTCGTTTCCTGTAGGAGTCTTCATTTGTAATAAATTATGCACAGTAAATCTTTTATGCAACAAGATAAATAGGAGAGAGGTATAAAAGATGAAAAATATAGCAAATAGATGGTATAAAGATGAGGAAAATAGAAAAAAAGAGAAGAGAGAAGTCGAATATAGGAGGGAAGTCAAAAAAAAAGGAGAGAACTATTCTACTCAATTTTCAATCTTTAATGATTTTTTTGTCAAAATAAAAAGTATTGGATTCCATATAAACATACTTTCTAGTAAAGACCAATGCTGACATATTTTTGAGAAAGAATAATATGAGAGACATATTTTCTATCATATTGTACGAATGCTTTTAGTACAATATGGATGTTTATTTCTCTCCTTTAACTTTCCTACTTCCCTAGTATTGTGCTAAAAATCATTATGTACTATATGAAAAATGAGAGGGAAGTATAAAAAAAGGAGAGAAGTAGGAAATAGATATGAAAGAACTAAACATTAATATTTTACAGTAATATTTGCACAATACGACAAAAGAGGTGGGAATTATAGAAAATAGAGAACGGAGAAGTAGGAAAAATATATGATACAAGTAAAGATTAAGTAGGAAAAATATATGATACAAGTAAAGATTAATACTTACTAAAAAACTTTCGTACATTATAAAAAAAAGGAGGGAAGCAAGTGTTACTAGTGTACTAGATGATATTCTTACAATATGGAAAACAAAGAAGGAAGCGATATAGAAATAAGAGAGGAAAGAAGTAGGAAAAAGAGAGGAGAGAAGTAAACACTCGTACCACACTTAAAAAATAATTGTACAATACAAGAGAGGAGAGAAGTAAACATCTATATTGTACTTTAGAAACAATCACATAATATGAGAGATGAGAGAAGTAAATATTTGCACTCTACTTAAAAAATAATCATTCAGTACGAGCGATGAGAGAAGTATTTTTTTTAATGTTCTTCTCTAAAGTATGTAAATATTAGTTTTGTTTGAAAGTATATTTTATAAGAAATTTAAGGTTTTTATTTGACAAAAAAATCATATAGGATTAAAATGTAAAAACAAAATATTTTTTTCTTTCTTCAAATTTAATAGGTTGTATTTCTCTCCATTACAAGATATAGTGACAATAATGGGAAGGACTCCACTTCTTCTATAGAAACCATGCTTTTTTTTTGCTTCGTTTTTCTCGCTCTCTCCCCATAACCACTCACATAAATATAGCAAATAATAGACGGTTTTGTAGAGATATAGCATGTCACATGACTGGGTAGGGCACTTGCCAACTAGCTCAGTTGGTTAAGCTTGCTGTTTATGAAGCACAGGTTGCGGGTTCGAATCTCAGCGAACTCGTTGGGGCACGGAAGAGATTATAGCCCTCGGTGTAGCTGATGGTGTTCTCTCTCTCCTTCTACCTTAGACAGGGGTGAAATTCCCGACACAAACATCATAAATGGAGTTCAGGTAACACGTTCGTTGGCACATTGATCCCGCATGTGTATGTTTCAACAATGTGTCTATAAACTCATCTTTAAAGTCTACCTAGTTCAATAGTCTTTCTGTTAGTTTATTGGTCCAACTTGTCTAAGTTTTTCAACAATTTGTTTGTGAGCTTTTTGCTCCAGTCGATCTATTTGTTCATTTGATTAGAGTCAAATGTTAGTTAATTGAGTTCTCTTTTGGCGGACTGTATATATAAAAATTATGAGTAACTAACATGTTCTCTCTTAGCAGGTTGTATGTAAATTACTGTGAGCGTAATTATAGACATGGGAAAAAAATATTTTTGAACTTAAACTTATAGATCTAAGTTGACTATCAATTCATCATACATGTTTAGTCCCTTTTCTTTGATTGCAATTAATTACACACTACATGTTGGAGCAGTCAGCTGAATATTAATCAAATTGTTCTCTTTTTGTAGATGTAGAAAAAAGAGTGTACGTACTAATTAAGAAATTGATGAAAAATTAGTTTTAGACCAAATTTTGTTGATCCGAGTTGACATTGACATCTTTAGTCTATTTGCATTGTGTTTCATTTTTCTTATTTATCTTTTTACTGCTTTTTATATTGCTTAGCAACCAACATATACATTGACAAAGAAGGTAAGCGGAGGTAATTTTGATAATGACACGCTACAAGTTGTAATGAGTCAATTAACTGTTAATCAAATTCTTTTTTTAAACATATTATACTTATTTTATTGTGAGTACTAGTCATGAACCTAGAGGAAAAACCAATATAGGATTTAGATTACATTTTGGATTCGAAAGCATTTGGAAGTTGACGTCAAAAATAAAATTGAGCAAGTTACAAGTTCTTGTTTTCAACGCTTTGAGTTTTTATCGTGTCTTCAATGACAAGAAAGTAGAGGAAACATTACAAATAGAAAATGAACCATTTTACGTTTCCTAGTCATATATTAGATGAACTCAACTGTAATGCATCACGTGTATCTCATTAGTTTTATAAAATGTAGGGGTGACAATATTATATGGTATGAACGATTTCAGTAGGGTCAACATTTTTTAGGCGAACTCCAACCCCCTTCGGGACAATATAAAAAGAAGACTTAAGCGGTCTATATCCTAGATCTTAGATTGATCCTAATCATTTTTGGGTTTGAAGTCTGATATACTTATTCGTAAACATGATATCCAAGTGAAGCAAATAAAGCTACATGATTAATAGGCAGAGAGAAAAAAGTGAATTTAGTTAACAAATGTAACTGTAAGCAATCTCTAAGATAATAAACAATGTGATAATTACTATATATACTATTGTAAAAGGGTTATTTTAGTAACATAAATATTGGAA